>BPTQ01000004.1:213371085-213648824 GCA_019973895.1 Chrysanthemum seticuspe
TAGATATTTCTACGGGTACTAATACAGTTTTGAACACTACGAACAGTCGCAGTACCTTTGTATAGAGTTTCCTTACTTTACGGTGTTTTACGGTAAGTTCAAACACTCTATAAACTGTAGACCCCATAACTAAAATACCCCGGTAAAGGAAGCAGAGCACCATTGTTCATGTATGAGCACCGACAACTGATAAACAGTTTTACCCAACTTCGTTTTCGAAATGGATGTTTACTACGGGCTCATCAACACTTTAAAAACTTTCGAGAAAAACGGTCTAAACCTTGAGGAGCACGTTATTAGTCACTAGCACCATGTGTAAAAACATTACTGGTTAAACTTTCTCAGTACGTTTTCATACCACAATGGGTGGCAGATAGATGACGTATGGTGGGGGTTTGTTCACCCGTCCACCTTCAAAGTTTAGCACCATAATTTTCTTATGAACTTTCTAGATCAAAGAGTTCTCATAAGCTTGATCACGAAGTTCATTTAGTTCATTCATTTGAACTTTTCTGTGATCACCGGCTGTCTGTATATCGAAGTTTGCATGTTTTAAGGCCCAGTAAGCCTTGTGCTCTAGTTCAATCGGAAGATGACATGCTTTTCCGTACACTAGCTTATATGGAGTACACCCAATTGGTGTTTTGTAAGCTATACGAAAAGCCCAGAGTGCGTCATCCAGTTTATCCGACCAGGATGCACGATTTTCACCTACTGTCCTTTCAAGTATTCTTTTAATACCACGATTTGAAACTTCCACCTGCCCACTTGTTTGGGGGTGGTATGCAGTAGATAGACGGTGGGTAACACCATACTTTTGCATGACTCTTTCAAATTGGTCATTACAAAAATGTGTACCACGATCACTGATTATTGCACGAGGAGTTCCAAATCTGGCAAAAAGAGCTTTCAAAAATTTCACAACTACTCGGGCATCATTTGTAGGTAAAGCTTTTGCTTCAACCCATTTTGACAAATAGTCAACAGCCACGAGTATGTACTTGTTACCACGAGACGAAGGAAATGGCCCCATAAAATCAATACCCCAGATGTCAAATATCTCACAAACTTGAATGGCATTTTGTGGCATTTCATTCCTTTGAGATATGTTTCCATGACGCTGACAAGCATCACAAGTTTTGACATAATCATGGGCATCTTTATAGATTGTGGGCCAATAGAACCCGGAATCAAACACCTTTTTAGCGGTGTAGTTTGGACTATGATGGCCCCCGGTGGGTCCAGCATGACAAGCTTTGAGAATGTCAAGAGCTTCTTGTCCATAAACACACCGTCGGATGACTTGATCCGCACAGATTTTGAATAAGAAAGGGTCGTCCCAGAAATAGTGTTTAACATCCTTGAAGAATTTATTCTTCTGCTGGGTCGACATCCCTTTCACAATGAAGTTACCCGCATGGTAATTTGCAAAGTCAGCAAACCATGGGGTAGAAGAGTTTCCACGAAAAGAAACCGCATTGAGTGTCTCGAGAGGAAATGTTTCATTTATATCCTTTTTCTCGAAAACATCTTGGTGAGGGTTTTCTAATCTGGACAGATGATCAGCAGCCAAGTTCTCAGCTCCTTTTTTATCACGTATGATAATATCAAATTCTTGGAGTAGGAGAACCCAACGGAGCAATCTCGGCTTTGCATCTTGTTTTGCAAAGAGATATTTAAGAGCCGAGTGATCCGTATACACTACACATTTGGTCAAGATTAAGTACGGCCGAAACTTCTCAAAAGCATACACCACAGCTAATAGCTCTTTTTCTGTGGTGGTGTAATGAGTTTGAGCTTCAGTCATAGTCTTACTTGCGTAGTGAATAGGCTGAAAATGCTTGTTTCTTCGTTGCCCTAAGACTGCGCCGATAGCAAAATCACTTGCATCGCACATTAGCTCAAAAGGTAAATCCCAGTTGGGAGCAACGAGAATGGGTGCTTCAGTAAGCTTTTTCTTCAATGTTTCAAAAGCTATGATGCACTCGGGTGAAAAGATAAAAGGAGCATCCTTTTCAAGAAGATGGGTCATTGGCCGGGCGATTTTGGAAAAATCTTGAATGAATCTACGATAGAAACCGGCATGGCCTAAAAAACTCCTAATACCCTTGACGGTAGTAGGATGAGGTAATTTAGCAATAACATTGACTTTTGCTCTATCAACCTCAATCCCGTTCTTTGAAATTTTATGGCCAAGGACTATGCCTTCTTTGACCATAAAGTGGCTTTTCTCCCAGTTTAGACAAAGATTGGTGTCTTCACACCTTTGAAGCATTTTATCTAAATGGGAGAGACATGTTTGAAACGAATCCCCAATGACCGAGAAGTCATCCATAAACACCTCCATTGTTTCCCCGATCATGTCGTGGAAAATGGCCATCATACATCGTTGGAACGTGCCAGGAGCATTACATAAGCCAAAAGGCATACGTCTATAGGCAAAAGTTCCGTATGGGCAGGTGAATGTGGTTTTATCTTGATCCTTTGGATCAATGGGAATCTGAAAGTACCCCGAGAAACCATCAAGGAAACAATAGTATTCATTCCCTGCTAATCTCTCAAGCATTTGGTCCATAAAGGGCAGAGGAAAATGGTCTTTACGAGTGGCGTCATTCAACTTACGATAGTCGATGCAAACACGCCATCCCGTAACCAATCGAGTTGGAATTAACTCGTTATCTTCATTTGTGATAACAGTAATGCCACCCTTTTTCGGAACACAATGAATTGGGCTAACCCAAGGACTATCTGAGATCGGGTAAATCAATCCTGCATCAAGAAGTTTGATAACCTCTTGTTTGATAACATCATGGATTTTTGGATTTACTCTTCTCTGATGTTGAACTGCTGGCTTGAAGTCATCCTCCATCAAGATTTTGTGAGTACAAAATTCAGGGTTGATACCCTTTATGTCGGAGAGTTTCCAAGCAATTGCTTGCTTGTGTGACTTCAAGATTTTAATGAGAGCAGCTTTTTCATCTTTACTCAAATCTCTAGCAATAATGACCGGTAATTTATCATCACCTTCAAGAAATGCATACTCGAGATGAGGTGGTAAGTCCTTAAGCTCAACCTCAGGAAATTCTTCAGTTTTTTCAACTGATTTGACTTCCTTGTTATGAAGTTTGATGGAAGGGAGAGGAGAAGAAATGTCATGATTTAACAATTTCTCAAGAAGAATATCTCCCTCCAGATTAATCTCATTTTGATTAATCTCAGCAGGAATTGAATCACTAGTGTGAGGGCCTGATGATGGATCATCATTAAGCAACTTCTCAATGAGAAGTATGTCCCCCTCAATGTCAATTGGAGCGTGATCAATTTCCCATGGTACAGAATCACTGGATAAGTAGGCTTCAATCTCTTCTAAGATGAAGTCACTTTCCTCAAATGGGGTGAGGGAAGGGGTAGAATTGGCGATGATAGGTTGAGATGAATGAGTGAGATTATCACTCGAAGAATTATGATCATAACCAAGAACTTCTTGCGAGTACTCTTCAGAAGCAACATCAATGATATCTATTCGGTTAACCGATTCAGAATCATAGTTTGCGGAGTACCTCGAAGTTTGATCAAGGTTAAAAGTGACAGCTTCATTTCCAACACGCAATGTGATTTCTTGCTCAAATACATCTATGAGAGCACGGCCCGTTCTCAGGAATCCTCGACCAACAATGAGAGGAACCCGATGATCGGCATCAAAATCAACAACCACGAAGTCAGCTGGAAAATGGAACTTTCCTACTTTCACAAATACGTCCTCGGCAATGGCAAGAGGACGGGATATTGTACGATCAGCAAGCTCGAGAGTCATGCATGTAGGAGTGAGTTCCGGAAGAGAAAGTTTCTTCCACACTGAATATGGCATAAGATTAATGCTTGCACCAAGATCTGCTAGGGCAAAGCATTCAACCATTCCTGGGAATACACAAGGTAAGAGAAATTTCCCAGGATCTCCAAGCTTTTCTGGAAGCTTTTTCAGGATAACTGCAGAGCAGTTCTCGTTAAGAGGAGTCTTTGCCATTTCAAACAGCTTTTCCTTATTGCTTAACATGTGTTTGAGAGTTGATGCAAACTTGGGCATCAGCATGATAGCATCCGCAAAGCTGATGTCAAAATGTAATTCTTGGAAAATTTGGAAAAATTTGTCCATTTGATGACTAGCTTCATCACGGAGCTTTTGCTCATTCAAACGTGATGGATATGGAATAGAAGATTTGGATTTGATATTTTCAACGGGAGCTACAGGTGGTTCAAAAACAACTCCTGGATTAGACTTGGGTTTCTGGACAACTTGAGGATGGACTACCGAAGGTAGGACTTGTGCGGTACTAAGTGGACTAGAATAATGCACCTTGTCCGTTGTTTCCTTGGTAACTTGACTCATTGCCACAGGAGGAGGGGGCATTGGAGTCGTAGGTCCATTGTGAGTCAGAGGTTCACTTTCCACTACCTTTGGGAGAGAAGAAGAAGAGGTAGTAGGAATAGCGGGTCCATTGTATGAAACACCACTTCTGGTCGTGATCGCCTTAGCATCGCCCCTCGGGTTAGCGATCGTGTTGCTCGGTAAAGTACCTGAGCTCGAGGGTCGATCATTTAAAGACTTCTTGAGATCAGCGATCTGACTGACCAACAATCTGTTCATCTCATCTTGGGATTTCATGAACTGCTTCAGTAACTCATCAGATGATGGTCCTGGAGGAGTAATGATGGGAGGTGGATTAGGAGGGAAATTTTGAGGTCGGATGTTTTGATTATGACCTTGTTGTTGAAAATTCCCTTGATTAGGATTCACATTCCCATGAAATTGATTCCCTCGATTGAAATTGTTTTGATGAAGGTTCCCTTGTTGTTGGAAACCTTGATTGGGTCCAGGGTAGAAATTACCTTGGTTTTGATAACCTTGGTTCATTCTAGGTTGATTCTGATTCCGGTTAGGATTCTGGTTAAAACCGGGTGGTGCCTGATAAGTGTTAGCACGGTAATTTGGTTCATTCTGAGGACGGTATTGATTACCTCCTTGATTAGAAGTACCGGCTATAGCATTTGCTTCAAACGGACTACCATCGGTGGCAGTACAGTTGTAGTATGCATGAGGACCACCACAAGTGACACAAACTTCAACTTTCTTCACTTCACCATGTGATGGTGTTTGAGTGAAGGTGACTTTCTTCTGGTTAGCAAGAACCAAAGCCTGAACAGCATCAGTGAGTTTATCAATCTTAGCATCAGTGCTAGATGTACTCATATGAGACGAAGTAGAAGGTCCAGCATTAGACTGATTTTGATATGTCTTAGTGCGGAAAGAACGGACCTGGGACTTGTTTTCAATGATTTGTAAGGCTTCTTTGGTGGTTTTGCTAAGGAAATTACCTCCCGCGGAGGCATTCAGAGAGTCTTGGTCAGCTGGTCTCAGACCATTATAGAAAGTATCCATTTGCATTAACTCGGTAAAACCATGATGTGGACACTTGCGGAGCAATTCTTTGTAACGATCCCATGCCTCCCCGAATGATTCATCAAATCTCTGAGAAAATTTCATTATCTCATTCTTAAGACTTGTGGTTCGAGATGGAGGATAGAATTCGTTAACAAACTTGGTAACTAGATCTTCCCATGTCTCTATAGAACGAGGGGGTTGTTTCTCAAGCCAATTCCGGGCTTGTCCCTCTAGAGAAAATGGGAACAGAAGAAGCTTGATAGCTTCGGATGGGACATTCTTGTACTTGATGGTAGATGCTATCTTGTTAAACCATCGAATGTGTGCATGAGGATCATCCCGCTCAAAACCATAGAATTGGCTTTGGGTTACTAGATTGAGCAACCCGGTTTTGAGCTCGAAAGTATCAGCCACAATGGCTGGGACAACAATGGCATCTCCGTAACCCTCGATGGGTGCTTGGAGAAGCTCATTCATGGGTTTGTCTTCTGCCATTTCGACAGGTGGTGGTGGTGGTAGACGTTCCTCAGTCACGGCTGAAGGAGCTGAACGTCCTCTACGTCTGCGAGGAATATTTCCAAGTTCTGAAAGTGGACTTGTAGAACTGGAAGAACGAGTGCGCATGCACTAAGTATAAAAATCAGTTTTTCAAAACAAATGAGGCAAAACACAAGTGAACTTAACCAATAATCACAAATGAACTGGCTTCTTTGAAAAAGGTACACCAAATCACAAGTGACACAAAGGCAAGTTTTAAATCTGATGTTCGGGAACTTATTAATGGTCGCACCCCCAGTTAGGTAGTGCACTGCCTTGATTTGCGGTGGTTGATTTTTATGTATTCAATTAAGTACCACTGAAAAGACGTAGGTATGATTTGTGCTGATGGGGTTTAAAAACTTTTGACAATATTTTTGGTATCGTCCCGTTTAACCAAATCGTATCTCTTTAAGAATCACCTTAAAAGAAACACAATATAGAAAACGTTACGATTGTTTTGTTGTTTTATATTATTTTTGGGTTTTTTAACACTTTAGGAAAAGTGTTAATGAACTTTTTGATTAATATTAACTTTACAGAAAACTTTTTACAAACTGTGGTATATGTGCAAGTACGGGTCTGAAAATGCTAGAAACACGCTTACAGCCTCCCCGGCAGCGGCGCCAAAATTTGATTCGCGCAAAACAGTCAAGTCAAATAGACTTAAAACAGCTTAAACACAAATGCAATTAAGATCAGAGGAATATAGTGGATTCCTGGGTCGTTAAGTCCCACGGAGGATGAATTGGTGTATTAAACAACTTCAGATGATAGAATGATCACTAAGGATAGTGATCAGTAAGGGTTTTGAATGGAAAATTACCTAAAGAAAAGATTTACAAATAACAGCGACTTAAATGCAAATTAAAAAGATTAAAAAGTTAAAATCTATTAAATAAACGCTATCACTATTTTTAAAGATCGATGAACGTTTATGATTTTATAAAACAAAATAACTTAAATAAACTATTTTAACTAAAACGTAAACTTAAAATGTCTAAAAACGTTACTTAAAACTAAAACGAGCGTTATTTATGAAAATGGCGCTGGAGCGCAAGATAAAACGTAAATTTTATGAAATAAAAGTCCTATAAGTGTAAAACTAATTTTATTACGTACTATATGATAAAAGAAAATTTTACAAAAAAGAATTATATTTTTTTTACTTTTATATTTTTTATTATGATTTAATTACTATAAAACACTAATTAAATGTTTAAAAATACTAAAACTAAGTAGAAAAATCTGAAACTTTTTGTAAAAATACTTTATACTATTACAGATTTATTAAAAATACAAAAGAGGAAAAAGCTAAACTGAATAAGCTACAAATAAGCTAAATAAGTCGTATAAGCTAAACTGGAAAAGAGTGGTTATATACTAGATTGTGCAAGACTTGAACGAGACAAGTCCCAAGGGCAGATGGTAAAGAGTGTGTGTGGTGAGCTGGGTGGCCAGGGTTCGAATCCCAGCAGTGGCACTTTTTGTAAACTATTTTATTTTTTTGTTTTTCTTTTTGCAACTACTTAAGCTAATGATGATAAGCACTTTACAAAACTGCAACTTTTTATGAAAACCAATAATAAGCTTAGTTTGAGCTTATTTTTGTTAACAGTGGTGAAAGAACTAAAAATAAGCAAAGGCTTAAGCTAAATTGGCTATTTAAGCTAGGAATGAGGCAAAAGGTGAATTAAGATAAGCTATATACTAATTATAAGCTAAAACAATAACTGATAAAGCATAATTACTCAAATTAAGCACCAAATAAGCTCTAAATAAGCACAACTGTTACTGTATCACAGGACACTTAAGTTTTTACTAGGTACCTTTGAGCTTAATTTTAAGCAATGTAATAAGCTAGAAATTGAAAACAAGCAATGAAACAAACAAGTATACTAGATAGACTTTCCAAAAAGCCAAAACTCACAAGCTGAAGACAACTAGAGAGCTTTTGAAGAGCTTGTGAAAAAGCTGGTAACCCACTGAGTTATCAGTGTTCACAAAATGGGACAACTTGAAAGCTTATTACAGCCCTAGAAAATAAACTAGAAAATGAAATATTACACTTGGGACCTTAAGATGGCTAGGTAAGCTATCCTAAAAGCTAAATTACACAGGCTATAACTCACTAAATAGCTTTTGACAAGCTATTGAAAAAGCTTGTAAAACCTGTGCACAGGGCACTGTATTGAAATGGTGTGAAAAATAAGCTAAACAAAAAGCTATTAAATAAGCTATAAATTGAAAATAGGCACTTGTAATCTTGAGACAGCTAAGTGAGCTTCTAAAAAAGTTAAGTTTTACAAGATATAGTTAACTAATAAGCTTTCTAAGAGCTTGTGAAATAGGGTACCAATACTGTGAACATGAAACTCTTTTGACTTTTTAAGAAAATGAGACAGTTTGACTTTTATGATCTTAGGATCTAGTTAATACACTGATTATGTTATGTTAAGGTGTAATGAGAATGATTTGATCAATGGTAACTGTGACAACCCGTACTTTCAGGTCATTTCTTGACACAATTTATGCCTCACTATTTCAACATTTATCGTAAACTTGGTTTGCGTGTTTCAAATTCGCGTAACCTTAAAGGTTTAGCGGCGAATTCATGATCATAACATCACGTACATTTCATATGGACTAAGATTAGTCTACATTTCATTGACATCATTTACATCTCATTAGTTCATTCACGACATTTCATTTCACCTTCAACGCGTAATTTTTATATTTAATAATCGTAATCGCGTGAGTTATTATTTTGTATATTTAATCCGTTACTTTCAAAAATGATCCCTAGGTATTTTTAAACTTACATTTAGTTCATAAAAACTATATTTTTAGTTTTCCTAGTGTTTCAAATTTATTTGGTATATTAATCGTTAAAGTTAAATTATTACGACGTTTTTCTTAAAAATTGTTCGATAATTATTTTATCACCCAAATTTCACAAGGAAAGTATTTTTACAATTTTTATCATCTCAATACAATCTATTTTGACTTATTAAAAACTTACTTGCACCAAAAATTACCATTTACCTTACAAATGATTAATACTTATATATTTCTTACACTTTTGTCAAAAGTCTTACATATATATATACAAGTAAATGTTTAAAAAAAAAAAGATATTTTGAGGACAAGCCCCCATAAATCCGGTCCTTGAGGATGTATGCATTTATTGGTTTAGGTGAAAATTTCTTGATTTGTATATATATTCACTCCAAGTATCTCATTCTTTCATTCATTTTCTTTCACCACAATAATTCAAGATAGATCAAAAAGTTCTTCTCTCTTGTTTCTTGCTTCACAAAACCGGCCACACAAAGGGTTACAAAGGGATCATCTTCAAAAATTTTCTCAAGTGTTTAATCAATCTAGTATGTACTCTATATAAGGTTTTGAAATAAAAACCAAGAGTATTTAGGCTAATCCTTGTTACTTTCACCTCATCATATTCATTTGTAAGCAAGTTTCTTTCATTTTCATGTTTCCTTTTCATTTTCATATGTCTCTTTTCATTTTTGGAGATAGTATGCATGATATGTGATTTATACCATTTTATTTCATGATTTTAGAGTTATTTATAAACTATGGTCATCCTATAAATATTCCCATGGTATTCTTTGTCTTGATGGTGATTAGGAACCCATGACACCCTAAGAAGGTGTATGGTAGGATTAGATTAGCTTTGGAGTTGATTTGAAGGGATTAGAATAGGTTTTGTCCGAGAAAAACTATTTTCAATACGTATTAAAAAGGTTCTATCCTTGTTTCGAATTTCTGGAAAAACCTACTGTTGGTACGAAACTTTGGCCTTGATATTTAGAAAATATACTTTAAAACGAATCCGTGGCCGCTTGAACGGAATAAAACGGACTTATAACGAAGAAGTTATGGATTTTTAAAGTTTGACGACGAAACGTATTATTTTCAGAAATTTCAGCTTTGCTGTTTTTACATTGTTTGGGTCAAAAATGAGCCTTAAGCTTCACAAATTATTTCGACTAGTCAAAAATATATTAGTTTACTTCGATACGAAGCTAAGGACGTATTATACGTAGAAAACGGATTTGAAACGACAAAGATATGCACGTTTTTATAAAGTTGCCGTAACTATTATTTTCTGAAAAACTATAATATTTTTACGTTACAAGTATTTTAGTAGCTGTAACGTCCATGTTTGCGGCTGTTTTTAACCATGATGTGAAACTTTTTGGAACGAATTGTCTTCTAGTAAAATCAAGTTCATCGGCCATATTTTTCAAAACAAAAAGTTGTTTGTCAAGCGGAGTTATAGTAAATTAATTACGGATGTTCAAACTTGGCCGAAACTCATTTTCTGCACAACAATAGCAAAAATCACTATCTTTAGCCCTTGATATCTTTATGATCGAGACCTTTTGAACGAAAACTCCTGAACTGAAACTTCTAGATATCGATACAAACTTTCCAAAACCGTCGAGTTCGTTCTCTAACGATCGACGTACACCGTTTTACGACTAGTTTTCCAAAGCCATTTTTGTTAATTTCATGATTTTTCCGACGACATTGTTTTGCGACGAAAAGTGGTAATTTCACCAAAAATCATTATAAAACCATTATAGGATGACATTTTGACGTAAAAACATGTAAAGTCATTTTTGAAGGGTCAAGACGTCAAAAGAGTATTTTTCGACGACGAGTAATATTTTCAAAACCCGTAAATGGTATAAATAACATACGAAATGCATGCATAACATTACATTGCAACTCATGATATATCATATCATTCGTAATAGGTCCCGATTAACGCATCACATTATACCTCGGTGTACTCACTTTTGCCATTATTCCAGTTTACCAAGTGAGTTTCATAGCCCCTACCTTTACTTGTTTTCATAACTGTTTTGGGGGAGATACATGCTTAACTATTTTTCATGAGTACATTAGATTTTTATGGATAATTTCTATCATGATCACCATTATTTCAAAACCGAATGTTGTACTATATCAATTGTTCTTGTTTGCGTGCTACGGTTCTACGTCGTATAACGTTCTAAATCAGTTGACTACTGATAAATTGAGTTAGGTGCTATTGATTATGTGCTATTGATTAAGTGCTATTGTTCTACGTCGAGTTAGGTACTATTGTGAATTCATTTGACGATGTGGGCTTGAACACAAACTATACATATCTTGGCAATGGGTTGTGAACACACAGGTTGCAAGTTTTGTATGGGCGGGACTTGAAACTGAGTGGATTCACAATGCCTTTGCTGCATAAACGATTTCTAAAGGCTTTACATTTCAAAACAAACTCTATGAACTCACTCAACCTTTGTGTTGACACTTTTAGCATGTTTTTATCTCAGGTATCTAAGGCATTCACTTCATGGCATGCATTTGGACACATCATGGAGTCGCGATGACGACGCGTCTCACTTGGGTTTTACGTACTTTAAAACATCGTTTGAATTATAACAAACTTATTTCCGCACAAGTTGATTTACATTTGGGACCTACTTTGTAAACTCTGATTATTTTATTAAATCAAACGATGTATTTTCCAAACGACACTTTAGGTCGTTCAATATAACTGTGATTGTGATGCTATGACAGTCAATCCCCAGGAATTCCATTCCGCTGCAAAACAGGTAATTTGGGGGTGTGACAGTAACAACTTATGAGCATGAAAATAAGATCTTGAAACAGGAACATCCAACAGACAAGAATTTAGATGAGATCAAAAAGAGTTTTGACTTTTTTACCACATGACCACTGATTTTTCTTGTTTCTTTGATTTACTTAGACCTATTGTGACATGAAATGACAGCAAACAACAACACCACTGACCTTCAATACAGTTAATCAGGCCAATCCAAACAACCCTTTATGATTCTGTTTTGAAGCTTTTAACTCTAAAACAACTTTTCAAACCAAAGAAACCATAGATTAACTTGTACTAACTATATTTAGGCAGATGTAAATCAAAATTAGCACATTTAATATAGATAAACTATGAAATACAAAATTTTGGAAAACTGCTTACAAAATGAATCCAAGCATAAAACTGAGAACCAAGATCACAAACACAACCTAAAGCTTCCCAAGAAGCACTAAACCAAGGGCAATCCAAAATCAACCCTGCTCCAATGTCTTGATCATTTTCTTCATTGATTTTTGATTTTTATCTAATTTATGTGAATTTTTTGGTATTTTTGGTTTTTGATTCTAAACTGAGTTTTAGAGTATCTAAAAGCTTCAATAAGCTTTCTGAGGAGCTTATGTGTGCTTATGAGTCCTTATTATCCATTACAAAAAACATTCAAACAATTTGAGATTTTGAACTTTTGAAAATGCATAAACTGAAATTTTGAACATAAACTGGAATTGATGTTAACAAAGGTTTTAATTTACATTGATAACTTGAAATATAGAGCTTAAAGCTTAAACAAACACTGAACTTGAAATTTAATTAAAAACGACATAAGCTAAAATTACAATTATTCTAGATTGCTTCTCCATTGCCTCTTCTGCTTTCTTTATAGCTTTTCTGAACTCCCCACATGTCTCTGATCAAATCCCATCAACAACCTTAGCCATTGGATGAGTCAAACTAATCTCATCCGTTTAAACTGTTTTTGGCGCCAAAAGTGTATCTGGTAGCTTGAGACAGTTTCAAAGCAATTAAAGAAGTTTGGAGTATTGTAGAGGTGTAGGGGACAAGTTGGGAAGTAGGCATGGAGTTGGGTGTGATGTGGAAGAAAAATCAGGCTTTGTGAGTGCTACAGTAAAACTGAAATGGTGGGGAAGCATTAAATGGTTGTGGGCTGTGATGATAGGAGGGGGGTGAGGTGGAAAGTTTAATGAGGTGGAAAAGATTGAGGTGGTAGTGTTAAAACCACCTATGGTTTTGGGTATGCAGGGGTGAGTGAGGGAGACAAACAGTGTAGGCGGGTTTTTGGTTTTTTTGACTTTTGTTGACCGGGTTGGGGTATTGGGCTGCTGGGTTAATGGATTGGATTGGATTTGGTGATAATAGTATAAAGGGTCTGTTTGGTGTTTAGCTTAGCAACAAGGACCATAAATGTAATTTGGCCAAACCCCAAGGACTGAATCTGCCAATCTGCCATAGTTCTCACAAGGACCAAAACTGTCAAACTTGAATAGTATAAGGACCTATATTGATTATTTTCCATTTTTGTAAATCTAAGGACTAAAACTGTCAAGTTTGAAACTTGAGGGACCAATATTGTAAATTCTCAACAGTTTTATCATAAGGACCATTTTTGTCATTTATAAATAGAACAAGGTTAATATTTGATAATTTTCACTTTTTAATTTAACCAAGGACTATTTTTGACAATTTTCAAAGTTAAAGGACTAAAGTTGTCATTTTGTGATTTTTAAACTTTAAAGGGTTTATTTTGACAACTTTTGAATCTCAAGGACCTAAAATGATATTTTACAAGTTTTTGAATTACCAGGGACTGATTTTGACAACTTTTGTAACTTGGGGGACTAAAACTGCCAATTATGCAAACTTAATACGTTTTTCACCAGATTTTGATGTTTTTGCATTTAAAACATATAAAACACTTGTTTGTGATATTTTTATCATTTTGAAGCATTTCTGAGTGTTTTCAGATGTTTTTGGCATTCTAACAGCATAAAAATGATGAGTATTTAGACACTCATCAGTACTTCATTATGCATCTTTCGCTCATCAACATCATCATATAGTTTTAATACCTCAGAAATGATTGATTCTTTGGATGGACTAGCTTGCTGTCGTGAGGGGACCTTAGGAGAGACCATTGGAGAGATGCTATCCATGAAAATTGTTTGTGCAGTAGGTTCATCATCGACGTCAGAGTCGTATGCATCACAGTCAGCGACTTGGAAGGCATTCTGATGATTATGACCTATCTCCTGAATTGGCTGTTCATCAACATGAGCATCATAAGTCTTGGCATTCCCTTCAGCAAGAAACAATAACTCCTCTTCATCCAAAGCAGCTCCATTATCCTGAGCTTGAACAAGCAACATCTTATCCCTGAAGTACTCTGCATTCTGAGGACGTTTTGGAAATGTGCAGTTCCTTGCAATGTGTCCCTCACCGCCACAGTTGTATCATTTGATAGGCTTTGCTTGTCCTTGAATTCCATTCCTTCCCCTATTCTGATTTGCCACATATCCTCTACCAGATCCACCTCTCCCTTGTTCATACTGCCTTTCTTGAACTGGTTGTACCATAACCTTCCCATCTCTGACAGTGGCTTGATTGTGTGGATTGGATGTTGTTCTGAGGTTGTTGTTGGTGTGTGGGAGAGAGTTCATGTTTTGACTAATCATGAGAGCCAGTTGATTAATGAAGTTTCCCACGTGTGCATCAGCATCAGCTTGTTTGAACATTGGATCGGGAATGAGTTTGTGATTACCATTACCCATGGGTATAACTTGAGATGCTTTGGTGGTAATTCCAATGTTTGAGTAGAAGGCAGTTGAATCATCTGATGAGCTTGTCTCTCCCTGGTTGGTTTTGAACTGATCAAGAATCCTTTTTTCAAACATAGCATGTCTCTCATTCTGAAGAAGGAAAGCATAGAGTTGCTCATAGTTCGTATTCTTCAATCCTTTGGTTAGTTTTACAGAGGTGACAAACTTGTACCATTCGGGATTCATGTTGTTCACAAACTTTGAGTTCAGCTGAATGTTTGGCATAGTCTTTCTGATGTTCTTCATATCATTAACAAGCTTGTGGAATCTCACGTAATACTCATAGACACTCTCATCTGGTTTCATCTTGAAGTGCTCAAATTCATCATAGAGTTGTGATTCTCTGTCTTCCATAGTTAATTCAGAACCAGAGAGAAGCATCTTGACATTATCCCATACAGCCTTTGCTTCAGTGTTGTGATCGATAAGCTTGTAGATGTCTTTTGGAAGACCTTGAAGTATAATGTTAGAAGCCCTGATATCTGCATCGAATCTCTTTTTCTCCTTATCAGTGAGCTCATCATACGTCTTTGGTCTGTCTATTCCATAGATCATTGTTCCATCTGCAGGTGTATCAATCAAGTCTCTAGTAGTCTCAATCTGATAAGGTCCTTCATCGATTGACTTGAGAATGTTGACTCCGTTTTCTTTTCCCAAACAGTACAATCGGATTCGTTGTGCCCATGAGTCATAATCAGTTCTGTCAAGCATAGGTGGACGTGTATCTGATCCTGATGCTTGAACGTCCTCAGCTACGGAAGAAACAATAGTAGGAACGATGTTTGCCATGATTACATGTTCTACGGGATTTTACAATTCTTTGATTAAACCGGGAAATTGATTCTTTCACGGGATTTTACTAAACCAAAAGAACAACCGTAAGAATGTATCACGAAGAAGTAACAAGTCTAAATATACAAGTAGCTAAACACTCAACTCGCTTAGTAATCAACTCGCTAAACAACCAACTCGCTCAAAGGAACAAGTCGCTTAAGGAATCAACTCGCTAAATAGCCAAGTCGCATTAGTATCAACTCGCAACACAATCAACTCGCTTGATGAAACAAGTCGCTAAATAGCCAACTCGCTTTAGTATCAACACGCAACACAGTCAACTCGCTTAAAGAAACAAGTCGCTTTAGGAATCAACTTGCTTAATAGCAAGTCGCAAACAGACACAACTCGCTTAACCACCAAGTCGCTTAAAAGCTTAACTCGCTAAATAGCCAAGTCACATGTATCAACTCGCATCCAGTAACAAAGCAACTCGCTTTGAAGAACTAAATATCCGAGACTCAACTCGCTTAGTACAAAGTTCAAAAATAACCACTTTCTCAATCATAAACAACCAAACCACAATGATTTAAGCCTTCCAATTCAAAACATAAGCACATATGATGATCCTAAACACAAAATTACAAGAAAAATTCAAACTTTAACACTAAAATTTGTCCAAATGAATCAAACTCTTCTAAACACTTAATGCCCCAAAAACCTTATGAAATCCACCAAAACAAAGAGCATGAAAGATGAGTGATCAAACCATGGCTCTTGATACCAATTGTAATATATAGGATTTCACAAACACACTAAACCATAATCAAAGTGGGGCGTTCAAGTAGTTTAGAGAGAGAAAGTTCTAGAGAGAGAAAGGGAAGAGAGTTGGGAACTATGTGAAACAAAGAAAAATGGTATTGAAGCTCCAACCCTCTACCTTGGGAGGTAGAGGGTATTTATAGTTTCTTACAAACAAACGCCACCTACGGGTTGTGGATCAGGCATACAGTGGGTAAAGACCCGTCCGTCCTCCACGGTGTTACAAGACAAACAACTTAATAATGTAACTAGACTACGACTACGAGCTTTCTAATGAATACATATACTTGAGGTGACCGACTCTTTAATGACTGAATTTTCTAATTCCTAACAAGAGATTTATTAGATGATCTCGTGGCTCTAGACTCAATTGTGCACATTTGGATCCTATGCCGGAGATTAGGGAGAGGGTCTCTTTCTTCAATATCAAAAATCTCTGAGAGAAAGTCGATAGATTATGTAGGTTCCCCATGAGAATGAAACAAGTCCCTTTTAAGAGAAACTTGAGTAGCTTGGGAAATTGTAGTGCAGTGCATCACTAGGTCCATGACGTCTTGTCTTCAATACCGGTGTTAACTTAGTAACAACTAGTAGCATATGTATTGAACCCGGTTTCTGCCCTAAGGTTGAATAATTTGAGGGCTATTTATTTTCACCCTTTTCTCATTCAATTCTTTTTCATTCTTCAACCCCTTCAGTGCTTACCGAGACTTCATAACTAGAACCTTGTTGGGATTATTCCAGTTCTAGCTCTTTCTCAGTCCGTACTCTTCCCATACTTCACTTTTCTCCTTTTTTCATCATACCTAAGGACTCTACACTATCTAGTGGATTGTCCCTGGGTAGATCCCTCCGGCTCTGGCAGGATCGTGAGAACGAATACCTATCCTAACCATCCTTATATCACCATACATAAAGTAAATTTGGTCAGTCTATTTGGTATTGTTCATCTGCCATTGGAACCAATTGAAAACCTTTTGAGAATCAATCCAGATACTTGTGATATATTATCAAAGCATTTTGTACCTAAATTGTTTTTAATATTTTTAGAAAAAGAGCTCCCCCTCAACATGTGCATCATGTATTTCAAATCGTTTTGGCACACGGAGGTAAGAGGAAGGATTCACTTCTTTTATTACCATTTTTTAAAAGATATCAACATCACTTTCCTGATCTAAATTAGCATTTTTCATACTTTGTTAAGGGTATTTTTGGAAAGGATGTGGTTTTCAAAAAAATTGCGCCCCCTCAATATGTGCATAGAGATTTGAAAGTGTTTTGCACATAATAGGGAAAACCTGCACATTGAAACAAATCAATCACGTTTCAATCCTTTTTGGTTTGAAATAGATGCCCCCCCTCAACATGTGCATCTTAAATTTGAAATCGTTTGGCACATGTGGGGAGGAAAGCTTGTAAATCATCATAAAACCATTTATCGAATTATCAGTTTAAATCCAATTTAAATCACAAATTCTCTCCCGATCACAATTTTCAAATCATTTGAGATTTGTGATCTCTTATAGATTTAAATTGATTTTGAAAGCTTTTGAGAAGAATTGTGATTTGCTTATGAAAACATTTAACCGATAAGGATCAAAGTTGAGACTTTAAGTTCCAAAAACGTGCTTGAGTATCTTTTGAAAACATGACATAAACCTTGGTCTGAACCAGTTGTATGACAAAGAACCTTTTGATTTAAATGAAATCATTCTCCCCCTCAATCGATGACATAAGTTGTTGATTGAGAGATAGAGATTTTGACCAATGTCAAGTCCAGATGATTTTCACAAATTGAGACCGAGTTATTGTTATTAGTTTTCAATTAGATAACAAATATTTTTCAAAAGAATTTTTAGAGGGAAAAATAATTGTGAAGGGAATATTTGTCGTTTTAGTGACAAACATTTGCTTTTAGAATCAGAGCATGAGATGTGAAAAATAAGATAGAGCAATGCTCTGTTCTTTCTTTAAAAACGGGTTATAGACTGAAATGACTATAAGCCTTTGTTTCACTTTCTCAATTTTTTTTTTAAAACAAATTATGTACATTCGAGGAACATCTAAAAGCCCGTGACATTCTTTGAATGTCAACACAAAGTCCGTAGATGATATCAAAAAAGGAAAACATGACAAAATAACAATATTTTTGGGATTTTTCAAGATTTTCTAATTTTTTATGGATTTTGAAAATTTTATATTTTTCTATTTGCTTTTTGTATAACTATTTACAAGAGATGGATGAAGAAAAACCTTTTACTCCTCTTCTTCCTCTTGAAGACGTTTAAGTGTTTCCGGTTGTAGACTCTTTAGACCAAGTCGTGGGAGGATAAACTCAAAACGTTCTCTTGGAAGAGCTTTGGTGAAGATGTCAGCTAACTGGTATTCAGTCCTCACAAAATAAAGTTCCACCACACCATTTTCCACTTGCTCCCTGATGAAATGATGTCGAATGTCGTTGTGCTTTGCTCTTGAGTGTTGTATGTTGTTGCATGAGAGAACAATGGCACTTTTGTTATCACAATACATAGGGATTTTGTTGAATTCAAAGCCATAATCAGATAATTGGGATCTCATCCATAGGATTTGAGCACAACAAGATGACATGACTATGTATTCAGCCTCTGTAGAGGATATAGAAGTACTCATTTGTTTCTTAGAAGACCAGCTCACAAGCTTATCACCCAAAAACTGAGCACCTCCAGACGTACTTCGACGTGTATCTTGACAGCATGCATGATCAACATCTGCATAGGCTGTTAGTGACATACCGGTGTCCTTCAGGTACCAAAGTCCCATATTGATGGTTCCTTGGAGATACCGAAAGACCTGTTTAACCGCTTCAAGGTGCTTTTGGTTGGCTTAGCCTGGTATCTAGCACACATGCAAACAGCAAACAGAATATCTTGTCTACTGGCTGTGAGGTACATCAGGGATCCAATCATACTACGATATTTTGTTTGATCTACCATGATCCCTGAGTGGTCCTCATCCAGTTTAGTACGCTCTATCATGGGAGTGTCAAAAGGGTCACAAGAATCAAATCCAAATTTTTAAAAAATCTCATTTGCATATTTATATTGATTTATAAAAATGCCTCCGGGACTTTGTGAAATTTGTAATCCCAAGAAAAATGACATTTGTCCCATCATTGACATTTGAAATTTGGAGCCCATCTCCTTAGAAAAATGGTCACATTCATTGGGGTCAGTCGAGGAAAAAATAATATCATCAACATAAATTTGAACGTGAATTAAATGTTTGCCTGACTTTCTGGTGAACAATGTCGGATCAACTGCTCCTTTGCTGAATCCAGTAGATAGAAGAAACTTTGATAGCATATCATACCATGCCCTTGGAGCTTGCTTCAAACCTTAAAGAGCCTTCTTTAAGCGGTAGACATGAGTAGGATGCTCTGTATTCACAAAACCTTCAGGTTGGCTGACGTATACGACTTCTTTAAGATCTCCTTTATGAAAAGCCGTCTTTACATCCATCTGATAGACTACCATGTTCTTACTTGCAGCATTAGCCAAGAAGATTCTGATTGCCTCGATACGAGCAACTTGGAGCAAATGATTCTTTAAAGTCAATACCCTCCTCTTGACGGTATCCTTTTGCAACCAATCGAGGCTTGTTCTTTAATACATCACCATGCTCATCAAGTTTTACTTTGAAGATCCACTTTAGAGCAATGATCATAGCACAGTCAGGAGCAGGTACTAATTCCCATACATCTAGTTGATCAAACTCATGAATTTCTTCTTGCATGGCATTGAACCAGCTATCTTCATTCATGGCAGTTTTAACGTCTTTAGGTTCGACCTTGGATAGTACGGAGTTGAAGAAGCACCATAAGGCATCAGTTGCAAGTTGTTTACGAGTGGATATTGGACGAGAGGTATTTCCAATGATGTTGTCCAATGGATGATCATGTGTCCATTTTATAAGGTGTTCGTGTGGTTGTTGTTGAGGAACTGAAGTAGCAGAGTCGAATTCCCTGATGAAGATGGTTCTGATGATGATTCAGGAGCAATATGTTTTCAAATGGGGCATATTTAGGAGTAGCAAAGGGATTATCTCCATCATAGGTGCCAGACATAATTCCATGATGTACACTCAATGATTGATGATTTGTTGATGAGACAAAGTGATCAGCAACAGGCGCTTCTTGACTTAATGACATAGAAACTGAAGGGTTAACTTCATTGACAGGGATAGGAGCAGCCTCTGTTGATGGAATTGACATATCATTAGCAATTGGCTCATAGTGTTCATCAAACATTGGATCAAACAATTTCTTTAAATCATCTTCCGAAGAAGGTACATTAGGAGTTGCTGGTGAGGGATTTAGTATAAGAGTAGAACTAATGGGACTACTTGACGAAGGTTGAGATGTGGGTCCAGAACTGGATTGTCTTAGAGCCATTTGCCCGAACAGCTCATCGAACGTGACGTGAATAGTTTCCATGATATCTCGAGTTCTTTTGTTGTAGATTCGATAACCCTTCTTGTTTGATGCATAACCTACAAAAACTCCAATGTCCGCCTTAGCTCTTAATTTACCTAAATCTTGACCGTCATTCGTTGGATAGCAAAACGCACCAAACACACGAAGGTAGGAGAGATCAGGTTTTCATTTATGGACAAGTTCGTATGGAGTTTTTCCATGAGATGTGTGTATGAGGGAACGATTTTAGGTGTAGCAAGCAGTGGCAATGGCTTCAGCCCAGAGAAACATTGGAACCTTTGAATAAATTAGCATTTTTCTTGCGGCTTCCACAAGAGTTCGATTTCGTCTTTCAACTACACCGTTCTGTTAAGGAGTTCGTGGAACACTTCTTTGATGACTGATTCCAACACTTTCATAAAATTGACTTAAGTCTTTGTTAACGAACTCTGTGCCATTGTCTGTTCGAACAATTCTAACCGTATTGTTAAGTTGAACCTGAAGCTGCTTGATAAGTTTGATGATGACATCTGGAGTTTCATCCTTTGTCCTCAAAAACTTTACCCAAGTAAATCGAGAGTAGTCATCAACTACGACTAAATATATTTCTTCCCATTTATCGTTTGCACTCTCATTGGTCCGCATAAATCCATATGAAGGGTATGCAGAACTTCCATTACTAAGTTTGAGGGTTTGGGTTTGTTGGCATATTTCTTGCTTTTTCCCAATTGGTATGCTGAACAAAGATGATCTTTTTCATACTTTAATCTGGGTAAGCCTCTTACAAGATCCTTTCTGGAAAGATTATTAATGGTGCCGAAGTTCAAGTGATTGAGACGACGATGCCATAACCATGATTTTGTTTTTGAAGCCTTTGACAACAAGCAGATTGGAGAAGACTTCATCATGTCTTCGATAGAGATGGTGTATAGATTTGAACCACGAGTTCCTCTTAACAGTTCCACACCATCAAGTTCTCTAACGAAACAAGTATGTTTTCTAAATGCCACTTCTAGATTGGAATCACAGAATTGACCAACAGAAAACAAGTTATGACCCAGACCTTCAACATAATATAACCTATAGATTACACTATTTCCAACAACATAGTCTCCATAACCGATAATTGCTCCAAAATGGTCGTTCCCGAATCTAACAGTCCCGATGAATTTACTCACGAAGTTCATGAGCCGCGAGCGATCTCCAGTCATATGCTTGGAACAACCTGAGTCCAGGTACCACAGAACGATTTGAACGATCTGCAGTTGAACACAGACAAGAATGGATAACTGGATAATTGGGATCCCCATGCAAGAATGGGTTCCATTTGGTTAGCAAAAGTGATTGGAACTCCCACATCGGAAGTAGAAACAATGGAATCATCAGGAATAGATGCAGTTCTTGTGTTCGTATTTGACCTATTCAAAGTATTTTCACTTCTTAAAGGAATAGTTCTACCAGTAGGCATCCATTTTCTAATGGGCATTGACTTAGCAAATTTAGGGCAAAACTCATTAAGATTAAACTTACGACCAGTAGGTATCCATTAATAACCTGTATTACTAAATTTTCTTCCTGTGGGTTTCCAATGTTTTCTAACTTTCTTTCACCTTTGCCTTTTAGCCTTCTTAGCTTGATTTTTGACATTAACAATTATAATTGGGCATTTAACAGCATTAATCAAATCATTTACACCAAATTCATGATTAGTAACAGAAATCAAGCAGTCATCATTACATGGTTTGCAGATAGTAGCAGAATTTGAATTAATTACAGTACACTTATAGCTAATACTAGAATCAACACGATTCGTTTTATTCAACTCAAACTTAGTGTTCCTAGGGTGGTCTTCTACTCTCTTCCAATGCAAATTCTTAGCTTGCGAGGTCTTATCTTGCTTTGTATTGCCTGGAGGCTTTGACCAGCTTGCTTTTAGGTCACTGATTACTCCTGTAGAGGGAATTATTGGAACATTAGTTGGTTGGGCTACTTTTTGCATTCCTGAACTAGACTTGCATGGATCAGAACTACTTGAAGGCACTTTAGAGTTCATTTTATTAATACTGGGCATAGAATAGGTTGCATGCTTGGAACTAGGCATAGAACAAGGCATCACAGCTTTATCTTTCGCACCTAAGGATTTAGGACATGTTGCTATTAAACATTCTAACAGCTCTTGAGATCGTTTGGCCTGAATACAAGCAAACCTAATTTCTCTATCAAGTGGTTTATTTATGAAATCCTCTTCTACAATCTCACGGAGACATTCTAGACTATCCTTAAGGTGAGCGAAATAGTTATAAAATAGATGTTCGTTATTTCTAAGATGAGGAGGAATGTATTTAACAGTCACAGTATATTTGCAGTCTGCAGATGACTTTGATGCAACATTCTCATTAAAGACAAGTGGCATTTCCCCTTTTTTCTGACTCTTCAGATTCTCAATTTCCTTTTGTAAAGACGTTATTTTTTCGTTGTTCTTGTCACGAGTGGCTTTCATTGAATCATATAACTCTTTAAAGCGTCGTTTAACTTATTCATTTTCTTCTAGAAAACTCTCATTTTCCTTTTGTAAAACATTAACCAAGTTTTGAAGAAGAAAAGTTTGAGAACACTGAGAATCTAAAGGAGGAGGCATTTGGGAGCCAGTCATGTTGTTCTTTTCACCCTTTAATTGTGAAATTTGGGCTTTCAACTTTCTGATCGTGTTACAATGAGCTTGAATCTGTTCGTCACGTTTGTTTATTTCAACTTCTGGAACATTTGAGGATGTCTTGATGTTTGAGGTTTTGACATTTTCCTTGAGATGTTGATATTTTAGTTGCAAATTAAAATGTTCAACTTCTAGCTTAGAAAAGTGTTTTACTAAATTATCGTGATCATCCTGATCAATTTTCTCATTTAGTTCTGAGTTTTTGTTCTCAAGCTCAATGACACGATCATGGGAGACTTTCAAAGCAACAGTTAATTCATGAAATTGAGAAGCAGTAATAGAATGCTTAGTAACAGTGTAAAACACATCTTGAGCCACACAACTTAATACTAAGTTCTCATTTAGGATATGCAAATTCTTCCTTTCAATTTAATTATATTTGAGTTCCCGTTCATAATCATTGACTTCAACAATCATTGCATCAAATTCCTTTTTCATTTCTTTAATATCCGAGTTTATCCCCTTTTGAAGACTTTCAAATTGAACTTTTAATTGTTTAAAGAAATGCATGACCTCAGTTAAATAGGATTCTTTAGTTTGCTTAAAACCCCTTTCCCCTTCAGTTATCCCTGTAGGTGAGATTCTCTTCTTACATGTCTTCTCAAAATCAACGAATAGTTGATAAAAAACATATAGGCTGATTAAGGTCTTGCTATTAGTGGCAATAGTTCTAGGCACTAAATGCATTGGTGTATTCGGAGGATACACAGTAGCTGCAGGAACTTTCCTAAGGGGAGTGTTTGTTTCAACAAGTACGTTTGCTTTTTGCTTATCCGTGTCTTTCTTCCAAAAAAATTGTTCTGTGGTTAATTGAGTTTGAGGCTTAAACCTATTAAGGGAGGTCCAATTTTCTTTTGTGTAATCATGGGGTTTGATCGTAATGTTATTCTTCTTACACTTAGGATCTTCTAGTTTCTTAGCCATTTTCTCCCTAGAGGCATCTTCTAATTTTCTATCATCTTCCGTGCTTCCAATACATGAAGGTGTTTGCCTAGGCTTAAGGATCTCATTACCATCATATACAATCTTACGGAAAGCTTTAGCTCTTTTGCAATACTCGGGATTTGGTTCCTCTACAAGGGGAATATTGTGCTTATCGCTTAAGACTCTATGCTTAGTGATCATGTGAGCAGTCTGAATGGTGTTCCCTTGTACGTACAACTTATTTTCAAGTTTGTTTTTCAAAGTTTTTAGATTAGAAAAATCATTCAAAAGTTTTGATTCCTTAGCATTGAATTCTTGTTTAAGCACTTTAACATTATCTTGAAGCTCTTGCTTTTGCTTAACAGTTTTAGAAAACTTTTCTTGCAAGGAGTTTAACTCTTGTTTTAACACTTCTTCTCTAAAATTACTTTTTCTAATAATTGTACGCATTTGGTCATCCATTTCCTGCTCACGGGTAGTTAACTCAAACTTAGCACGTTGTTCATAAATAGCAACTTGTTCTTTATAGGCATTCAGTTCGTAGATAACATAATCATCAGGGGCACATGCAGTGTATTCATCAAAAACATAGTCATTATTGACTGCAGAAGATACATCACTTGGTATAATCTCACTTTCACTTTGTGTCACATATTGATCATATGGGATAGTATTACTATTACCCTCATTATCAATATCTGATTCATAAGTTTTAAGAGATTGTACTTCGTCATGTATCTTTTGCTCATCCACCTCATCGTATAGTTTTAATACCTCTGAGATGATTGATTCTTTGGATGGTCCAGCTTGTTGTGGTGAAGAGACCTTTGGAGAGACCATAGGTGAGATGCTAGCCATGAAGATTGTCTGGGCAGTAGGTTCATCATCGAAATCAGAGTAAAATGCATCACAGTCAGCTACTTGAAAGGCATTTTGATGATTTTGACCTATTTCCTGAATTGGCTGCTCATCTACGTCAGCATCATATGTCTTAGCATTCCCTTCTGCAAGAAACAACAACTCCTCTTCATCCAAAGCTGCTCCATTATCCTGAGCTTGCACAAGCAACATCTTGTCTCTGAAGTATTCAGCATTTTGTGGACGTTTTGGAGATGTGCAGTTTCTCGCAATATGTCCCTCACCACCACAGTTGTATTATTTGATTGGTTTTGCTTTCCCTTGATTGGCAGTTCTTCCACGATTCTGATTAGCCACATTTCCTCCACCTACTCCAGTATTACCATAACCTGCTCCAATCATTCCTTGTTCGTACCATTTTCCTTGCACATTCTGTACCACTACCTTACCATCTCTGACAGTAGCTTGATTGTGTGGATTGGATGCTGTTCTGAGGTTATTGTTGGTGTGTGGAGTGGAATTCATATTTTGACTAACCATGAGAGACAGTTGATTGATGAAGTTTTCCATGACTGTGTTTGAGTCTGGAGGCTTATATGCTGAATCAGGAATGAGCTTGTAATTACCATTACCCGTGGTTATGACTTGAGAAGCTTTAGTGGTAATTCCAACATTGGTGTAAAAGGCTGTTGAATCATTTGATCAACTTGTTTCTCCCTGTTTAAATTTGAACTGTTCAAGAATCCTTCGTTCAAACATAGCATGTCTCTCATTTTGAAGAAGGAAGGCATACAATTGCTCATAGTTGGTGTTCTTCAATCCTTTGGTTAGCTTCACAGAGGTGACAAATTTGTGCCATTCGGGATTCATGTTGTTCACAAACTTTGAGTTCAACTGAATATTTGGCATGGTCATTTTGATGTTCCTCATGTCATTTACAAGCTTGTGGAATCTCACGTAATATTCATAGACACTTTCTTCTGGTTTCATCTTAAAATGCTCAAATTCATCATACAGTTGTGATTCTCTGTCTTCCTTGGTTAGTTCAGAACCCGAGATAAGCATCTTGACATTATCCCAAACTGCCTTAGCTTCAGTGTTGTGATTAATCAGCTTGTAAATGTCCTTAGGTAAACCCTGAAGTATGATGTTACAAGCCCTGATGTCGGCATCGTATCTCTTCTTCTCCTTATCAGTCAGTTCATCATACATTTTAGGTATGTCCAGTCCTAATATCATCGTGCCATCAGCAGCAGTATCGAGTATGTCTCTGGTTGTCTCAACTTGATACGGTCCTTCATCAATTGACTTGAGAATGTTGACACCATTTTCTTTTCCCAAACAATACAACCTAATTCGCTGAGCCCATGAGTCATAGTCAGTTCTGTCAAGCATAGGTGGACGAGTATCTGATCCAGCTACTTGAACGTCCTCAGCAACAGAAGAGATGATTGTAGGTATGTTGGTAGACATGATTACAGATTTCACGGGATTTTAAAACTCTATGATTAAACCGGGAAATAGATTCTTTCACGGGATTTTACTGAATCAAGAGAAAACCGTATTAGAAACAAAATCAACCAAGTCACTATAACCCTTGAAGACAAGTCGATAAGTAGCAACTCGCTAAAGGCTCAAGTCGATGTGGATCAAGTCGCTAGACACAAGTCGCTATGAACCAAGTCGCTAAACATAAGTCGCTAAAGCAGCAAGTCGCTAAGCTGACAAGTCGCTAAAGAACAACTCACTAAGTAGACAAGTCGCTAAGGAACAACTCGATGAGAGGTCAAGTCGCTAAAGAGTAACTCGCAAGTAACAACAAAGACAAATCGCTAGAAATAATAAAGACAAGTCGCTACGTCAACCAAGTCGCTAGCCGAAGTGGTGTCTCCACTACTTTGAACTGTTTGTCGTCTTATCTCAATAGACAAGTCGCTAGGGCTCAAATCGCTACCACTTCAACTACAAGTCGCTACCAACTAACGAAGCAAGTCGCTACGAAGAAAATTTATCCGAGAACCAAGTCGCTAGGAAGAAAAACTTAAACACAACCCTTTTCAATCCAAAACAAGCTCAACCACAGTGATTTAAGCTTTCCAAATAAAAACCCAAGCACTTACAATGATTCTAAACACAAAAGTACACTCAAAATTCAAACTTTAACACAAGAAATGATCCAAATAATGCAAAAACCACTAAACTTTTTCAAACCCAAAAACCATATAAAACCACTAGAAATCTAAGGATATGTAAGAGAGATGAGCAAACCTTGGCTCTTGATACAACTTGTAACATATTGGATTTCACAAACACATTAAATCATGATTACAAATAGGCGTATAACTTGAGGTTTTAGAGAGAGAAATAGTTAGAGGTTTGGGAACTTAGTGAGAGAAAGTAAAAGTATTATTATAAGCTCCAACCCTCTACCTTGTGAGGTAGAGGGTATTTATAGTTTCTTACAAAAATGCCACCTACGGGCTGTGGATCAGGCATACAGTGGGTAAAGACCCGTTCGTCCTCCACGGTGTTACTTAACCAAATACTACCTAACATTAAATAACTACGACTACGAGCTTTCTAACGATTACATATACTTGAGGTGACCGACACTTTAATAACTGGATTTACTAAATCCTAACAAAAGTCACCTTTTTACAATAGATGCAAACTACATCATGCAGGCGCTTGCACAATGATGATATCAAATAACAACATATTATTAGCATCATTTATCCTATGTATATTTCTTGTTTTATATTGCTTTATATGAGAATTGCTACATAATCGTTTACTTTTGTATTTCTCAGTTGAAAACAAATATTTGGTAAAAGTTAGCTATTTTGAACGTAAAATGGAGCAAAATAGATCAAGTTGGAAAAGTCTACTGACTGAAGGTAGATACGCCGTACCGTTCTAGACAGATACGTCATCCATCAAGACTTAGAAAAATATGAAGACCATTTCCTGACCTTAAAGAATACGCCGTATGGGTTTCTCCCATACGCCGTATATGAAACCTTGGTCAACATGGATGCGACGTATCAACTTGAAGACTTCACTAAGGCATTCCATGATTACGAAGAAGTAATACGTCGTATGTACATTGAAGATCCGTCGTATCGTATGACGGTGTGTGAATATTCTAGAATATAGTAATCTTGGGCCCCACAAGAAGTTACCTTGACACGGCGTATCGAGTAAACTGATACGCCGTATCGATGCCGTTTCCAGAAACTATAAATAGAGGTCGATTGCTTTCATTCAACATACACATTATACCATACGAAATCAAAAAACCAAGCACCATAAGACGCAACCATAAGAGCGAATTCCTGGTAGGTGAGTCAGTCTCCGCTAACCTAGTAGGTGAGCATAAGAAGGCCTTGCAAGTGCGTAATTACATAGGGAGATTCGCTTAATTGTAGTAGTATTCTTTAATCGTTTGGTTAGCGTGCTCTTTCGTTTATTAAATTCTCATTAAATATACTACTTGCATTAATGATTATATGATGTTTTATTTGGCTTTAATGTTTGTGTGTAAGCATTGATACCTCTTGATTATCGTGCCTTGTCGACTCGGCTCGCACAATTACTTCATTGACATCTTTTCATAGTTAATGTAAGCCCTAACGGGATAAATAATTTAATAAAGTATCATTAAGGAAAGAATAATATGGATTTCTAATTACTCGTGACAAGACTTTTATAAGAGATCTAGGTAACTTAGTACACTACATAATAAGCAGCCATAAAGAAAGTACCTATTTAGTACTCATCATATATACTAAACAATTAGCTAGCATATCTTCCTTACTATCGGCTTGATCTCTTATTTCTATCTATTTTATATCTATGTACATGTGTGTCTTGTTGTCTTCATTTTTATTTAATTAGTTTTTACTTAATCTACACATCGTGCCAGTCTCACAGGCTGAAAACCATCCTTGCGTTGAATTAGGTTTAATTAGAATAACTCTAGGATTAAAATACTGATAGATATTTAAGTGTTAACGTTCCACTCTTAGTGATCGACACTCTACTTACCAACTAGGCTACATTGATCGGGTATGCTGCTCATTAGTGTTTGTTATAGGTTAAGTCGGCTAAATATAATTATTAAAACCTGATAACAATAGATACCTATACACAACGAAACACATCACACCACAAGATGTAAGAACTGTCAGAAGGTGGGCCATCAAGCAAAAGACTTTAGAGGAAAGGGTCTCGCTATTGGTGCCAACAAGCAGGTGGAGCTCATGGGAGAGCTTATGTCTTGGGTGATAGGGTTGCGCAGTAGGATACGAACGTGGTTACGGGTACGTTCTTACTCAATAGCCATTATGCAAAAATCTTATTTGATTCGGGTGCTGACAAAAGCTTTCTGTCTACTGCATTTTCATCTTTACTTGATATTGTACCCACTACATTAGACACGGCTTTTACCATCGAGTTAGCAAATGGTAATCTAGTAAACACCAATACCGTAATTCAAAACTGTACTCTAAACTTTTTAAATCATCCATTCAAAATCGACCTTATGCCCATTGAACTCAGAAGTTAAGATGTTATAACTGGCATGGAATGGTTATCACTGAACAATGCGAAAATCAGTTGTGGCGAGAAGGTTGTTCATATTTCTATCGACAGTAAAACTTTGGTTATCCAAGGAGATCGAAGTGGAACTCGCCTAAACATCATCTCTTTGTATTAAAACTCAAAAGTACATCGAGAGAGGATGTCATGCTTTTCTAGCACACATAACGGAGTCTCTAAAGAACCTGCAAAATTACAAATACAAAATCTCATAATATTCTCAAAAGTACAAGTTTACTTATTCTTATCATTTTTTTTTAATGTGTACAAACTAAAAATACAGATTGGTCTAGCTCAAGATGAAGTGTGATATTTATTTATTTATTTTAAGTGTATGAGTTAATTTATTTGTTACATAAAGTAGCTTAGTTAAATAGAACATGAAAGGGAGTAGGAGCTTATGAAAAACTAAGTATACCGGTTTATCATAGCTAGACTTAGGATTTTTATATATGTATTTTGAATGAGTCATATACGTATAACATATAGTTGCATCATCAATTAAATTTCTCAGAAACTTAGGTTAATATTTCAAATTAGAAGCAAAATGTGAAACCAAAATTTAGGGTTTTACAATTCTTCCCCCTCTAAAAGAAAATTTTCGTCCTCAAAATTGAATTCGCGGAGTTAGATGGAGACGTACCAAATCACGAAAAGAATGAAAATAATTAGCCTCACGCTCGGAGAGGTTCTTCCAAAAGATTCTTCACAAACAGAATGGTTTGATTTCTCATGTCCCGATTCTGATGGTCCTTAGGCTTCTCAACAAAAGGTAGATCATTACGAATCTGATCTAGCGGATACGAAACATATACGGAGTGAATGATAATTACCTGAGACACAATCATGAATACGAAACAAATATTAAGGTAAATCCAAACGATAGAAAACTTCATAAATAAATTCCAAACTTCAAGCGAACAATAGAAAACGTACAAATAATCCAGAAACATGAAGCGAGTATCAAAACGCATAACGGAGTGGGTATTATACCCGTACAAATGAAAATAAAATAAAATAAAGGGACCACGAACCACGGACTCACTTCCCTTCAAACCGTATCTCCCAAAAAATCAACGAAACGTACTAACGACCAAAATTACATAACGAATATCAAACAGTCTCCAAATGCATAACGAAACAAATGAAAGAAAAACGAATCGTGGAAACTCTATCTTCCATATTTCTTAGGACAATCATGGGTCTGATGCCCCACCAAATTACACAAAGCGGATGAAATCTTCTCAGCATCTCTTCTCTGATACGAAAACCTAGTAGCACGGCTGAACTGCTGTCCACCAATATGCCCAAACTCCTGGTAGTGGTTTCTCTACCTATCTAAAAGACGCCAGTCATAGTTCTTCTACCCATACGCCTTCCGAGTGCCTGCTAGTTGAATATTGCCTGTGTCTTTGCTCCTCTTGTTGTTCTATCCTGTTAGGTCACTATAAGATGATAAAAAAAGTATGTTAAACATAAGAATGATAAGAGAAAGGGTAAGAGATGGTCGGATTCTTCACACACAATAATAAATAATGTTTATGCATAAAATGAAAAGAACCAACACCCTCCTAAGAGGTTTATAAGAGTATTTATTGGCAAGGGAGTTAGGGCAACACATCTAATCCCTTCCCTTAGGTCGTTTGGGCCTTGCATAGGCCTATGGGCTTACTATATAAGCCTAGCACTAATTACAAACATATAAGCCTAATTAGCAACCTATTACATATCTAATGACCGACACTTGATAGTAGTTACATGTGATCCCAACAATTTCTCCCGAAGGGTTGGTCATCTAGGTTGCTTGACGTCTTTCCAACATTCTTCTTTCTTGTGATAAGATATGCTTTAGATTCTTTGACTTTATCAGCTTGACGTCTTGTGTTTCTTTGTTCTTTTTCTTTGTGGTTGTGGTGATCATATGTTGTTGTCCGCCATTCGTCAACTTTTGTGGTTATGGTGCTTCACGTCTTTCTCCACCATGCTCATACTTCTTTTTACTTTGGATCTCCAATGTTGTATAGTTCTCAAGTCTTTAAACTTTGTAGATTCTTTAACTTTGACGAAGATTCATCTTTAATTTTATGTTGCATTTTATTTTGGTGAGAACTTTCCTTTGATGTGATGTTGGTATGAGCATGTGGAGATGGTGCGGTCTTTCCTACAAGGAACAATCATCAATACCTGCATGCATATGTTACTTGAAAATACCAATCAATCATGGTGGACTTTTCTTATAGAATTAACTATATATATATATATATATATATATATATATATATATATATTATATAACAGGAGGCATTTGATATTAATGCCACCTCAATGCCACCTCAATGCCACGTCAATGCCACCTCAATGCCACATAAGCATTTGTTGTCCAACTAAGCAATTTTTATGTCCACCTAAGCAATACTATCTAGTTTTCGGACTTTATGTATTAATTTTGTAAATTTTGGATTTTTATTAAAGATTTTATGTATTAATTTTGTAAATTTCGGATTTTTATTAAATATTTTTGAAAATTATTTATAAAAAAGGAGCCTTGCAAGGATTGAACCTTGGTTATTTGGATGAATAACATGTGTGTTTACCACTAAGGCAACATGATTTTTTGGAATATTTGTTGCAAATCAAAAATTATAAATCCATGCAACCAATTATGTAGGAGAATCCCTACAACTTAGGTAGCCCTAAACAAAACATATACCAAAAAAATTATATACGGTTAATCCATTTTTTTTTTCTCAGTCCTAGGTAGCCTTTTTTCCTAAAAACCCTAATGGTCTCTGTTATATTTTTTTACATATTGTTGGTTTCTTTGCTGCCTTTTGCAGTTTGGTTGTGATGGTTCATGAAGTAGATGATGATGTTCATGGGAATTATGCTTATACAACTAATGATACCTCTACCTCACATAAAGGTTTCTTTTTGTTTATTAATTTATATACGTTTCTGTGCATGTATAACTGTAGCAAGAGTCGGAAGCAATCGTTTGGCTATAATAACGTCTTCAAACCAAAAAGGTTAGAATCATAAGATCAAATTTTTATTAGTATAATATGTTGTTAAAATTTTCTATTAATCATGTATATCTGTTGTCATATTTTATGTATGATCTGGATGTCAGATATGATTATCACAACAGTTATATCGTCCTGATCACGAAGCCGTTGATATAGCGAAATCTAAGATTAAAGAGATTGACACATTGTTGTCGATGCAGCTTGATGAGATTGCGTTATCTGATAAGATTGATCCAGATGCTGAGAAAAGAAAAAAGACTATTGAACGTGAGAAAAAAATTCATAAGGCGTTGATATTATTGGATCAAATGCATGAATCATATGATAAGTTGTTGTATGATGCAGAGAAAAGGTTAGAGAAGATTTACAGGTTGTTTGTATTTAATCGCACTGATCTTGCAAATCAAACGTCCTTAAGCTTTTGTGTTTGTTTTCAGGGTGGAAGAACAAGTGTAAGGGATACAATATACGAGTTCATCACTTCAGTAGGCAGATTTTCCCTTTCGTATCGAGAGATGCCTAACATGCGTTTACAATATCTTGTGTTTCTGGCAGGAAAGCGGCTTAGAGGTCCCAACACTTTTAGTCTTGGAGATGCTTTATCTCATCTCACTCACTACAAGATATTAATCATACCTAACACTTTTGGAGATGCGTTTACACTTTTAGACACTTTTAGAGATTGACACTTTTGTGTTTGTGTTTACAAGCCTACCTCACTCACTACAGTTTTATCTCATCTCAAGGGTAGTAGGATGTTAGGTTGCAACTTCATACTTTCATATACACATTTTTGTAAAAAAACTCTATTTTCTTCTTCAAAACCTTTAGTCCTTATAAGGAAGGTATAAGGTTTATCTCTTTAGCTTATTAAGACATTAATGGAGACTAATCTGAAAACTATGGAATCAACATCATGACTTAGTTGTGATGTAGGATCTAACCCAACGTGGTAAAATAAAGTTGATTCAACATTTAAATCTGTTGGGCTGTCGAATTTATAAATGTTTTTTGTTCAGTTTGAATCATAATCATGCTCTACACAAGATTTTTGAGGTTGTTGAAGTCTTTCCTCTCTATATCATTCTTCACTTTGTAAACACTTATTATGGATGATTTTCATATTTTACAGCAACCAGAGCTTCTTAAGCTGAAGGAGGAGAGAACTCGCATAAATGCTAAACTTAAAAACACTGGGAAAGAGCTTGACAAAAGGAAAGTAGAGAAGAAGAAACACATGGTTGAAATTGAAAAGATTCGGAATGACTTGGAGGACCTTACCAAGCAACTTGAGAACTTACAAACAAAAGGTCAGTCTGAAGGGGGGAAGCTTCATTTAGCTGATGATCAGTTGGAGGCTTATAATCGCATGTAAGTACTTATTCATCTACTGTTATTGCAAACAGGCCTTTAATATATCATGTGTGAGTATCTTCAGCTTAAAAAATGTATTTGTCTGGTGTTATCAATTTGAAAAACAAATAGTGGAAAAACGATAAAGAAAAAAGATAAGTTGACCTGTTGCAGTAAAGAACACAAAGTTCAAAGTAGAACATACCATATTTGAAACATGTAAACCTGCCTCCTATTTTTATTTTTTACATGAAAAAACATACAAATCAAGTTTACAGCAAGTGACCTATTTTCTCCTTTGGTTCATAGCTGTACATTGAATCGAGTTCAGTCATCAATGTCAGTCATTTATCTATGTCAATTGTACATAGATTTGAAACTCTTAATCACCCAAATTGTTACTCCAGTAGGATATGATATACCTTGATTGATATGCGTTCTTTATTTCTATACCCAAATTGTACTTTTATAATCGAGATGACTGTTTTGACAAATGGAGTTGTATTTGGGAGTACTCTCTTTATTGATGCTTCACGGTATGGTAAATGACATGCCATGTAAGTGTCTACGCAGAACCTCAAGAGAAGCCCCAAAATAATTAGCGTTTGACAGCAAAATCTGTATGTGCCACATGACAATAGATACCAAATTGATCCTAATAGAGACAACTTTTCCCTGAACCGATTGGACCACAAAGGCGTATGGTGTCCTGTTATGGTTTACCGAATTTTGAGTATGGGGAGAATGATGTTGCATTCATTCAAGAACCATTAGGTGCAAAATGTCAGAATTTGTTAAAATGGCATGTGATATGCTTGGTAAAACCTGTAGCAACCTTCAAAGTTACAGTTTTACTTATTTTGTTGCGCATTTTTTGATTACGTGCTCTGTTAAGATTGATTCAAGGTTGATCGTGAACTGATAACCAGGCTAGATGCATAAAAAATGATGATGTTTTGCCTTTTAACTTGATTCTCTTCTAAATAGTCCTATATTATATCTAGAATTATCTGAGTTTCACAAGTAAATTTCTTACCGTTTTAGGGTTGTTTTACCACATTATACATTATAAACGCTAAGCTTTAGCCTTGGGAATTAGTTTTTCAGTGAAGGCTAAAAGGGTCATTTATTTATCTGATAGGTGTTTGTCGATGTGGAAAAAGTTGCCGGCTTAGGTGGGCGAACTATCTTCGGGCTGATATCAAATGCGGCGCATTCAGTTCTGAAGAAGAAGAAGAAAAAAACTTCCAATTGCACAGCTTGCTGGGTAACAAGTAATGAACTACTTCCCTACCTCTGTATTGTTGGTCACCTTTTGGATTTTTTATTTTGCTGCACAAACTGAAGAATGATTATCCAGGTGGGCATCCATAGCCTCACGGCTGCCGGGAAGAATAGACAACGAGATTAAAAACCATTGGAATTCTCATTTAAGAAAATGTGTTCTTAACAAAGCTCCTATCCTGCCACCCGAATCAGCTTCCAACTCAGCAGATAAAAAACCAAAGTTACCATCAACTACCCACATTGCAGAATGGGAGAGCTCCAAGGTGGAGACTGAAGCCAGGCTGTGAATAGATCCAATCCTTCTCAGCCCATCAACTGGTGCAGGCGATTGTGACTACTCTCTTTATGCATGGAATTCTGAAGCTGGTGAATCATTTCAAAGAGCGAAGAACTTCAGTCAGACGATAAAGTCGAAAGTCTTCATCCGTTCTACTCACTCCCAACCCGCCAAGCCATCTGGCAGTAAACAACAAACTGAAGGGTTTTCCCTGGCTCTTTTTGTACTCGACACTATCAAGCAAGTGGCGCACCACCATTGGAATCAAATCCTTGACAATGTTGTGGCGAACCACTTCAGACTGCCCAACGTCCACCACCAGCTCCTTTTTTTGACTCTCCAACTTTTGTATAGCAGATTTTTTTTTCCAAACAACTAACTCTCCAGTTTCTTTATGTTCTCAACCTGTGCAGCGTAAGTCTCTTTCCATTCATCCCTATCCCTCTCCATATCCTCCAATGGCTCCACTAAACCTTTCTCCTGATTGGTACATACTTCATGATCTTTTTTCAAACACACATGTTGTGAATATAACACTCTAAACAAGTCTATCTGAGTGTTTTGGTCCCGCTGAGCAGCAGCCAACCTCTCAGGCATGTCATTACAACCTTCATGGACATACGCAAGTTCTTGATAATCAAAATTGAGATGCTCGAACCTCCGAAGGAGTTCCCCTACATCACAACGCTCATACCAAAGTTCTCATAAGCCCTCCAAACCAAGCAGTGGTTGTTGTTTACTTCATCCATTGCTCATTGTTTGGCTAGAGTGGCAAGATGAGCAATCAATTCTCTGCATGCTCATTGTTTAAACATGATACACATTTGTTTATATATGCGTAAATGTTTCTTATCTGCTTGCATTTATATATGTCTTTATAGGCTAAATATATCACGGATGAGGTGAAAGACAAGACTGGAAAAAGCTTTGATGTTATTTCTTGGGAGCAAGAATATGACACTGACCTTCCTAATCAAGAGAATGGGGGTGTATAAAATGATAATGCTTTACTAATTAATAAATATTAGATTATTTTGTGGTTTTCGAACATTTTAAAGGAATGACTAAAGTTACTGTTTTGAGTCATTGTATGATATTTTTGCATATCACTGATTTTGATCGTTGTTTTTTCTGTGGGCAGGTATGATTGTGGTATGTTCATGATCAAGTATATAGACTTGCAGGTCAGTGAAGACAGTTTACTTTGTTGTATGATTTCTAATGATGTGTTTGTCAAAATATATGATGTGCCCAACTATGACATGATGGTCATGTTAAAACTTCCATATATACATGGTGCTGCTCAATGGGTTTACAAAGGAAATGTCAAAGCCAAGCTTGCTATTAGTGATCGTAACTCCTCATTTGTGCATATATATGATGCTTGAGCTGTAACAAATGAACCCATCATTTCTAAAGAGGTAGTTCGACTTTGACGTCCATTCATTTTTGCTTTCTTAATTTCGTTGATTAGTCACCATCTAGCATGAAACAAAACTAAATTGGACCTTCTTTTTTCAGATGTATGGGAGTCGTATTAAAGTAATGAAACACAATCATGCTTTTGATACTGTGGTATCAGGAGATGCCATGGGAAGACTCTCGGAGAAGCTTGCTAAGTCTGAAATGCATGTGGTTGTGAATACATCAACTGCCCCAACAGGAACCCCAAGGAAATCCGAAAGCTTTTGTATATCTAACGACACCAATAGAATAAATCCCATAGGACGTCAAACCTTCAGTTGTCGAAATTTTGTTAATGGAAATTCCCGTTTGTTCAGAAACCACACCCATTAAGAACTCTTCGATCTCTTTGTGACTTGGTCCACCAAATGGCAATGAGCAATCTCTAACAAACTCGGGCCTAGGTGTGCTCCCTTCTCGACACGTTCCTGTAATGTATGACCGCATCAACCGTTTCTTGGTCACGATTGGTTCGGGGACAAGATTTAGAGTTCCATCAGAAAACTGTCTAAGACATTCAAATCTTTGAATCTTCCCAGAGGTAGTTTTACTGATTGTTTGAGGTTTGATGAGTTTAACAGAAGCGATACTGAGACCGTGTTCTTCTGCAACCCGTGTTTGAATTACCTGAACAACTTCCTTATTAACAGGTTTACCGTCCCTAACCTCTGCAATCACAACCAAGCCAACTTGATCCGAAGAATCTGGAACTGATATCCCCTTTGTAATCAATGTTTCCTTCGGGACACCAATCACAGCACAACAACCGGGACGTAAAAGTTTAGAAGCACTTTCAACTGTTTTCTCGATATCGGCTGAGTATATATTTCTTCCACCAACAATGATAAGATCTTTTATTCTTCCCAAGTAACCTGTTTTTGTATATACTTTACCTGGACAGATTTTGAGCATATTTTTGAAAGTTTTATGACTCGACTCTTCTTTTGCCCAATACCCGAATCCTGCACTCGGGCTGCTAATCCATACTTCTCCTCCTTCCCGGGCTCATTGTGCTATATCCCAGTTTCAGGGTCAAATTTTTTAATGTTGACATCTTCATCATTTTGACCAGCATACCCAGGTGGAGAGACTCAGATTGAGTATAATGTGGTTCGTTGGTGCAGTCCTATATACTTGAAATCATATACATATTTTATGTTATTTTCATGACTATCTCATTTATTAACACAAGTGGAAGCAGTTATGAGATCGGTCTCACCCGGCCTTCAACCAAGAGGTAAGTGGAAGCTGTAATGAGATCGTTCTCACCCGACCTTCAACTAAGAGGTAAGTGGTTTACTTTTATTGCTCAGTATCTGCGTTTCTTCAAAAGATTTATGTTGTTCTTTTTTCCATTTTTGTACATCCTGTTCGTCCTAGGCGTTTGGCAGGCGGTAAGTTACGTGTCTAGATGCATCATCACTGATGAAACCTGTTATTCGTGTCCGTATCTTATAACATCCACATTGAACTACTTCTTTTATTGTATGCCCATTATACACCCGCCTAAACTATACAGACCTATAATAAGAAAACTTCTAATATGCTCCTAAATTGTCATTAAACATATATATACATTACTAAATATGTCCCATTTTAAAGAATATGTAGTTATAAAATATATACTACTCTAACTGTATTATTAACAATAAAGTAGGATAATACAAAAATAAGGAATGTAACTTGCATGTCATTAGCTGGTATTGAGAGCTGCATAACTATGGAGTTTTGGACCATATTATAATAGGAACTCGGAGTGTTTGGTTCAGGTTATAATAAGAACAAAATGTGTTTTAAGCAAACTAAATGTATCATACCAGGTAGATTGGTATAGGAATGAGGGGTGTTTGGAATGAGTGGTTGTTTTCGTAAAGGGTTTTGGGTGGGATAATGTGCGCGCTTCGCAAATAACTCCTAGAAAGTTCAAGGACAACTATGTAGGTAAATAAAAGCATGCCTTAATAATGTGACATAGCTTGTCAGTGTGAGTCTAATTAAGCTACTGCTAATTTATGATTGAAATGCAGGTAGGTAACCCTGTAACAAGCCACGCTAAGGACTTGCAACTTCAGATTGACCACGGTTAGAGTCCGATATATGGATCAACAATAGTTGTAGCGAAGCTGTTAATCCTGTTTGAAATTTCCTCTTCTTCAGGTGTCATGTTAGCTATATAACACTAGGTAGTGTCTTCTTTTCAGGAATAGAAACGGAAATTTTTATAAAGACCGGACAACTTCACAAACATTCACAAGTTGGGTACAAAGACCGGACAACTTCATGTTGATCTTTCAAGAGTTAAGACGAAAAAAGGTTTTAATATTCTTTGTTGTGACAAAGACGATTAATACAGGAACTTCGCTACAAATATCGTCTACAAAGAAATTTTATTTTGTATATGAATAAAATGATCATCCATGTTTTTATTTCGCTATGACGATTAATAAAAGTTAAGGCCAAACATTGTCCCAGATTGGTTTGTTTCTACAAAAGCCCGGTATACTTATATTATTTAATTGTTTAATTATATTTTATATGTATTACACTAAACTTAGTTACTTATAATTTGTAAGTTTTTAAAATTTACATCCACGCAAACCATACAATTATTTGTAATTCTAAACAAAAAACAAACTAAAACCAACAACTAAAAAGCAAAGAAACAATTGTTTTATAATATTGTTTGACAATTCTAAAAAATGCATTTCAGTTAACAAAAAACAAAAAACAGATAATTATAAGTCATATATATATATATATATATATATATATATATATATATATATATATATATATATATATATAATCAAATTCACAAAATACATGTCAAGAATATTCAATCAATCCAAAGTTTTACACAACACTAACAAATCACTCTACATATGATCCCGGTGCTTTAGCCTCTTCTCGATCCTTCCAATAAACCTTTAAACTTCCCGTTGTTCTTGATAATTCCAACTATGTCCCCCTTTGTACAGCTCGATGTCTTTCAACCGAGAATCTAAGCCATCATGAACCGTCTTGAGGGTGTCGTCACAGAATTTATGAATCTCAACAAATGCCATAAAGCAGTTTCGGAGATTGGCACTTCTGTAGACGAACCCGAATTTAGGTTTGCAGAAGAGTTTATATTGTGGCTCTTTATTGACCTCGTTGAAGTGAAGAACTGGTTTGGTATGATTGAGCTGCTTCTGATAACTTTCAACACCGAGCTGGAGATCTTCAACACGTTCTTGGATAATCTTGCTTCTGATTAAAATGAGGAGAGCGGTGATGTACTTCAATTTAATATCCGTCGGAAACTGACGCATCCTACCTTGGACCTTGAGTGAATACATGTCCTCAATGTCGTTGAGCGACAAGTCTGGAAAGTCAGCTTCTGAGAACTCATACTCTTTTTCATCTTGTCTTTTAACCACGATCTTTGTCAAGAAAGAATAATACCACTTGGTTGCCGTGGAAATTGACATTATAGCAACGATCCTTTAAGTATGCCTAACTTCCTTTTGTGACTTGTTGAGCTTGCTGCTTCGGTAGAAAAGCCTGCGCCTTTCTGGCGAATGATGAATTCCTAGCAAAGCATCTTTGTCGTACGTCACCTCTTTGACAATGAACAAGCTGGTGGCGTCTTCCTCAATTTCCTTTTTAGAGAATGATGCAGCTGGGATGTTGAATTTCAAGGAAGTTGCATATTTCTTACTAATCGAGCTTCCATGTTGAAGAAATTCTAGGTCGTTGTTGAAAAAGAGTTTGAAAGGGATCATTGGTTAGTCTGGTTTGCCAATCATTGGGAGTGGCTTGGTCCAGTCTGTGTAGTAAGGTCCATGCTTCTTAGACATGTGGTCAACATTGAACTCTGGGTTATGCCAGTCGATATCATTCGATATTGCACGGGCAATGTTTTCGAGATAATACTCGAGCTCAATTGCATTCCCGAATATTTCCTTGAGCAAGTTGAAAGCATCGTTCTTGATCCTTAGGAGTTCTTTCTTAGTTATCTTCTTGATCTTGAATTGACTCTTTAACTTTTGGACCTGCTCCGCAGTGCGACCATCCGTTGGTTCTTGATCGTCTGGAAGGGGTATTTGTGCCTTGGTCATTTTGTCAAACCAATCGTACTCTTCTGTGTTGTCCTTGTCTAACCATGAGACAACAACAAATTTCTTGCCTTTCTTGCTTGACGATGGTCCTGGTATTGGTCTTGGCGAAGCTTGAGGTGAAGGTTGAGGCTCCGGTTGCTCGAAGTCATCACCACCGGTGTAGGTAAAATGGTCATTTTGGTGTAGTCTCGGATGCCTTCGGTAGTTCAGATGGTTGCGGCTGAGTAGCTTGTGGTTCAGTGGTGGTGGAGGGGTTGACTAGTGGTTGTTGCATTGATGATGATCCACCGTCCTTCTTTTGTTTCTTTTTGTTTGGATTAGGATATTGATCATCATCTTTCCCCGGTCTTTTCTCAATGCCTGCATCTTCTTTGCATGGTGTTCTAATTTTTCTTGCAACGAGAAGATCATAGAGATACTCATCTTCTTTGCTCATATCAGCAACTCTTGCAGCCATTTTTGTTACTAGTTGAGCGATGAGATCTTCTTCTGTAATGGCTGGGGGCTTGACCGATTTTGTCTCCATTACAACCGGTGTTGTGGTGACAATTTGCTTGATCATTTTTTTAAGCATTGGGGGCAATTGTCTTTTCATGAGTTCCTTGGTTACTATAGGAATGTTCTCAGAGAGGAATTTCTCAACATATTTGATGATGAGCTGGTTCATTTCTCCTTGAACATCCCTGGAGAGAAACTTCTGGATGGCATCTTTGGATTGCTGAAAGGTAGACATATGTGCCGTCAAGTCTGTGACCAATTCGGACAGTGTGTTGACTTGTTCTTCTAGTCTTCTTTGTTTCCTTGTCCGAGCTTGAGTCACTGCCTTTTGAATCTTTGTCTTGGCACGTGACATCCAGGTGTCAAATTTCTTCTTAACCGATTTTGTGATTTACTTGGATGTTGTATTGTTGGTGGAGGAGATGAGTGAGATGATGATTCTGGCATAGAAGAGGTTTCTTTTGGTGGTTCGGAAGACGGTTTTGGGTCATGATCTGGGTTGTCAAGAATATAATCACCGGCTTCTTTCTTGAGTCGCTCCACTTCTGCCCTCTTAGCCTCTTTGGCTTTTTCCGTTTCTTTAGCCTCACTATGTTTTTGTTCAGCTAACTCCTCAGCTGCCTTTTGAATATCATCCTCAGTTATCAAGTTATTTCCCTCTTGGTCATCGTAATTACCTCCTGCATCATACATGAGTTCATCCTTGTCTTGTTATTGTTGCTGTTGCTCTTCTTCTTCATCGGCAATCTTGGTGGTGTCACCCCTATCCTTACCGGGTTGATTAACCGTCTCGGATTGGAGTTGGGCAACCTTCTATGGTTTTTCCAGATGTGGAGCACCACTATTGGAGCTTCCTACCCCATCGGGTTGATTAACCGTAAAGGTAGAAGCTTGGTGTTCCATTCTTTTCTGTTTCAAGACTTCTCGAAAGTATTGGTCATCTTGTTCTTCAGGGTCTTGCTCGAAGTTAGGGTCTTGTTCTTCTACTGTGAGTGGCCTTTTCATGTTCATCATCAGACTTGTAAGAGTCGATGTCCTCCTCAAGTTCTTCAAGTGTAGGACTTTTCTCCTTTTCCTTCTCTTTTGTAGTAACATCAGCATGAACTTCATTGTAAATGATGTAGTCATCTGATTCAGTTTCTGAGTCCTCATCTGGTTGAGATGCTGGCTCAGGAGAAGGCTCGGGCTTAGTAACTTGAGTCAGTTTTCTTCTCTTGATGACTCTTTTTTATTTTATACTTGTTCTTCTTGGTGGTGCTTCCTGAACTACCAGCTTTCTTGAATTTCTTGGATCTTTTCTTCACTGATGACGTCTTTGTAACTTCGTCGAGAAACCCCACACGCTGAGCCTTAAGAGCCTGCTCATAGTATTTGTAAGAAGTAGCAGCTTTGACCTTTCGGTTAGAAGGCACTCAGGGAGCTCAACACCTTGTTTACGAGTGCTGGACCCCTGAATCCTAACCGTCCTTAGAGTAGCCTCATTCTTCACAGTGTGTTTGTCTTGATGATTAAGTCTTTTGGGGATGTCATCATATATCTTGAGAAAATTTTTGATGATCATCTTTGTATATCTAATAAAGGGGATCTTGGAACCTCCCTTTTTTAGATGTTGTATCATATCCTCCCATATGAGGCTTGCGTAGTCAATTTTCTTGACATTGACCATCCCCTAGAATATCTGTAGATGTTGAAGCTTGGGATGTTCATGACTGCTGTCTCGTCCAGATACATACTTTGCAATCATGATGTAAAGGGTTCTCCACAGTTGTGGCATATACTTTACATCTACTCTTGAGTGAGTAGTGCTGACGTCAGCACACTCATCATATTCGATGTCGATCAGAAAGTCCAGAATCTCCCTCTCTAGTGGAGTTTTGACATAGTCTTCTGGAGAGTTGATGGTAGGAAGAAGTAGCACCGAACAAAGGTCCTCGATGGTGGCAGTGACTTCACGGTTTTGTAAAGTACACTTGACTGAGTCTTCCCCATCATTCTTTTTCATTATGTGTCAGAACTGATAGATATAGAAGTTGGGAATGGAGGCAGACTTGGTGAGCATAAACTTGTAGGGGTGGTTGAGGAGAATGTCCACAGCAATTTGACACGACGATTCAGAACATGTGAAATTGTTGAAATCAACTCGGAGGTTGTTCTTGCCAATCACTTTGTTGTAACCTTGTGGAAATGTGTTAGCCATTGTGACTGCTGGAGCATTTACATCAACTTTTTGTGCAACCATTGTTGTTATCTGAAAGACATTAGACCCAGAAACAGACATTGAAAGACAAAGTGTGTTAGCATTAGTCTGATTCATTTCCTAAGTCCTTGTTGATATTTACAGATTGATGCCCGTTACACATTCTAAGTCACATTTGTCTTTTTTCATGTAGTTGTGATGATAAGTTAAGTGAACGTGTTAATTTTTGAAGTATAAATTCCCATTTATCATTTAAACTCAACATTTTAAGTTTTTTGTATGCTTACTCGTAATCTTAGACAAAGTGTGATATGTGACTTATGCATAAACTTTTAACTTGTTTGTAAACGGTTTCTTACTCCTAACTTGGAGCCTTATTCGTAAAGTTGGATGCTTATTAATAAGAATCAGTTTAATGCTTAATAACAATCCTTATTCCTAAAGAATAGCTTTTGTTCGTAAACATTAAGCTTATTCGTAAGAATATTCTTACGTTTAAGAATAATGCCAATTCGTAAAAACTAAGCTTATTCGTAAGTAGTCATCTTATTCGTAAGAATAAGGTTATGCATAGAATAAGCCTAATTCGTAAGAATTGGCCTTATTCGTAAACATTTCCATGTTTACAAATTTTTTCCAAGAAATTTGTAAGTCACTGTAGACGTCCTTGTTCATAAGATATTCATTCTTATTCGTAAACTAATGATCTTATTCATAAAACTCCAGCTTAGTCGTAACCTTTTCAATCTTTACGAATTTCCTTCCTGTTAACACAACATCAATTCCATTTGTCACAATACAGTATAAACACTATCAGGAACACAACACAAGTATTTTTATAATTTTTCGAACACAAATATTCTTATTCCTAAACTATTTTAAACCCTAAACCCTTAGTTTACGAGCAACAAATTTTTCAACACTTATGCAAGTTATGGTTGTTTCTGTGAGTTCTAGAGGTGCATTAGAGTGATATTAAACCAGTTTTAACATGTTTTCACCACAGAATGATGATGTTCATCCTAAACGTGTCTTTAAACCCTAAACTTTTGATTATGAATTATAAGTCGTTTCTGGTCTAATTCATATGTTCCAACATGTTTCTTATCACATAACAACACTTTCTTGTTCACAAATATCAATCAAAACATCACAGAATTAAAACCCTTAAACTTAACGCATAAACCCTAATTTTCAAAATCACACAATTGAGTTTATGGGTATGATTGAGTTATGAAAACATGTTTAGGACTCAATATTAGTCGTTTCCCAACAAAAATCTTCAACCAAAACACACTTAATCGAAAACACATAATTCGTTCAAAAACACTAACCTTAAAAACCAAATTGTGGATTATCCACCCGTTGGATTATCACGTAATGAAAAACCATTGTTTAAAAACATCATAAGATTGTTATAACACTTACAGATTTTGAAAAACACTCACGGATTGAAAGATGAATTTTGGGTCGTTGATTAGGGTAGATGAAGACTTTAATGTGATTTTCATAATGCATGAATGCATTTTCAAATTTGTTTTGTTAAAGTTATTTTTCAAAAATCACACATTTGGTCCTCTAACCTTAAATTGCAATAAGTCTAGTCCTTTAACTCACAATAAGGTTAAGTTAAGATCACTTTGGCAAAATACTTTTCAATACTGCCCCTCGACTTTTGACTTGATGAATTTTATAGTTTTTGGAGAAACATTTGAGTTCGAGGAGGGTATTTAACCATGAAACTTTTCCAACACATTTGATAAAAACAACATCGTTTTGGTAAAATAAAAGTACAAAGTTTTATTCAATTTGTGAAATTTTCATTCTCCCCCTCAACACTTGTTTGGGAAAATTGGTGAAATGTTTAAAGAACAAAGTGTTGATGGGAATTTGTAGTTGCATTTTTTTTAAATGTAAAATCTTTTTGATTTTTATCAGTTTTCTATTTTTGTATTTTGTTTTTGATGAATATTTACAAAAAATGGTTTTGGTGTTTGACATTTTCAAGATTGTTGTAAAAAAGTTTCCAGCTCTTCTGGAGTCAAAGACGGCATACCAATTCGATGAACCAAGTTAAAAAATCTTACTGGTGGCAAGGCTTTGGTGAAAAGGTTCACCAATTGGTGTTTAGTACCTACAAAGTATAATTCCACCATTCTATTCTCGACATGCTCTTTAATGAAATGGTAGCGAAGAGTAATGTGCTTTGACTTTGAATGTTGAACAGTATTGCACGAGATCGCAATTGCACTTTTAGAGTCACAATGCACTGGAATCTTGTCGAATATGTAACCATGATCCATGAGTTGTGTCCTCATCCAGATGACTTGAGCACAACACACAGACATGGCAACATATTCTGCTTCACTTGACGATAACGATGTACAGTCTTGCTTCTTCGATTGCCATGACACCAGTTTATCACTAAGGAATTGTAGACCACCAGAAGTACTTTTTTTATGTATCTAAACACCCTGCATGATCAACATCTGAAAATGCTATTATCTCAAAACCAGACTCATTCGGATACCAAATCCCCAAATTAATGGTTCCCTTTATGTATCGAATGATTCTTTTAGCCTCTCAGAGGTGTTTTTCAGTGGGTCTAGACTGATAGCGAGAGCAAAGATATACAACAAATACTATGTCGGGCCTGCTTGCTGTTAGATACATGAGAGACCCAATAATACTATGGTATTTTTAGGGTCAACATGTTTCCCATGTAAAACAGCGTCCAGTTTACTGGTTGAAGCCATTGGTGTGTTATAGGTGTCACATGTGGTCATACCATGTTTCTTTAGAATATCAAGAGCATATTTGGACTGACTTAAGAAAATACCACGGGTTGATTGATGAACTTGAAGTCCTAAGAAGAACGTTAGTTCACCCATCATTGACATTTCAAAATTTGTTTTCATTAGTTTTGAAAAAGCATTTGAGTACTTTTTGTGGGTTGAAACAAAATTGATATTATCCACATAAATATGAACAATTAAAATGTGTTCCCCGTGATATTGTATAAATAGTGTTGGGTCAACTGATCCTTTGATAAACTTATTAGCAAGCAGGAAGGTTGACAATTTATCATACCACGCTCGAGGGGTTTGTTTGAGACCGTAGAGAGCCTTGTTCAGTTTGTAGACATGATTTGGGAAATCTGGATCAACGAATCCCTCTGGTTGGCAAACATACATCGTCTCCCTTTGTTGACCATTCAGAAATGCAGTTTTCACATCCATTTGGTAGACGGTGATGTTCATGTGAGCTGCGATTGCAAGAAAAAATCCGAACAACCTCAAGTCTAGCAACCGGTGCAAATGATTCTTCAAAGTCAATACCTTCTTCCTGACAATAACCTTTAGCCACCAGACGTAACTTGTTATGAATAACCGTTCCTTCAGCATCTACCTTATTCTTCCAAATCCATTTTAGACCAATGACGTAGACCCTTGTTGGTCGTTCAACCAATTCCCATAATTCTAGACATTTGAACTGATTTAGCTCTTATTGCATGGATTCTATCCAGTTGTCATGAGTCATTGCTTCTTTAATGTTTTTTGGTTCGGTATTGGTGACTGTGAGTGCATAAATGCAGTTTTCACCGTCTGTGTGAAGGCGTTGTCTTGCGACGACTGGTTGGTTAGGGTTGCCAATAATGTTTACAAGAGGATGATATTTGGTCCATCTATGTGTCGAGGGTTGGTGTTGGTATACATTGTGAAGATTTGCTAGATCCAGATGGCTTTTTGATGATTCAGCCACATATGGATTGGTTGTTGTGATGCAAAAGGGTTATAGAACGCCTTTCCATCATAATATGCAGGTGCAGGTACAGGTACATTTTGGTTTAAAGGATCATCAGCTTGGTCATTTTCATTGGAAGCGGTTTGTTCTGTTGTTGTTGGAGATTCAACCGAAGGTGCATCAACAACAGTTGTTGTTGTTTCAGGTGTATCAGGTATTAGAATTTGATCAGGTTGAGAAGCAAAAACATTTGATACATCTGGAGCACGTTGATCAAATTCTTTATTAAATAGTGGAGCAAACAAGGTTTCCATTTGACGATGAGTGAGTTGAAATTGTTAGTCAGCTGATGATTCTAGAAATTTAAGACGGTTATGCCCGGGTTCCAAGCTGTTTTGCTCAGAAGCCATCTCTGTAAGCTCATCAAAATTAGCATGAATTGTCTCCATAATCTCTCTTGTATGACGGTTCTAGATTCGGTATCCTTTAGAGTTTTCGTAGTATCCGACAAAGACTCCAATATATGCTTTAGCTTTGAGCTTTCCAAAGTCATCACGATCATCATTTAGATAACAAAGAGCACCAAATACATGAAAGTTTTTTAGATTAGGTTTTCGGTTATGGATAAGCTCGTATGGTGTTTTGTTGTGGTGTTTTGTGATCATTGAACGGTTCTGAGTGTAGCATGCAATTGACACAACTTCTGTCCATAAGTAATCTAGCAGTTTAGCATTTATCAACATCGTTCTTCCAGCTTCCACTAACATTCGGTTTCGTCTTTCGACAACTCCATTATGTTCGGGTGTTCTTGAAATGGATGTTTGATGCTCAATTCCTACTTTCTCATAGTATTCCTGAAGAGTTTGATTCAAGAATTCAGTTCCTTTGTCCGTTCTGACTTGTCTGATCGTGTTATGAAGCTGAACTTGAATTTTTGTGAGAAAGGTGATGATCATTAGTGGAGCTTGATCTTTACTTCTTAGGAAATAAACCCAAGTCCATCTTGAGTAGTCATCAACGATTACAAGAATGTAGCATTTTCCATTAATTGTCTGCACACACATTGGGCCACACAAATCCATGTGAAGAAGGTGAAGTACGTGTTGAGTACTGTTTTCAACCTTTGAAGGAAAATGTGCACGAGTGATTTTTCCTTGTTCACAAGCTAAGCATAAGTGGTCTTTGGAATACCAAAATCTTGGAAGTCCTTCAACTAATTTGTGTCGTGCAAGGTCAGTTATGGTTTTGAAATTCAAGTGTGAAAGTCTCTTATGCCACAGTCATTCTTTTGTAGATGTTGCTTTAGAGAGTAGACAAATGGGAGATGAAGCAATCATTTCAGTCATAGAAATAGTGTAAAGGGTTGATGAACGGGTTCCTGACATAAGATCGTTTCCTTGTAGATCACGAATGAAACTCGTTTTCTCCCGAAAAGCAACTTCCAAATCTCAATCACAAAATTGACCTACTGAGAAAAGGTTGTGTCCAAGACCTTTAACATAGTACAGTCTGCTAATTTTGATGTTTCCATTGATGTAATCACCGTAACCCATTATAGCAGCCAAGCGATCATTCCCGAATCTGACAGTGCCAATGAACTTTGCAACAAAGTTTGATAACAGTTTGAGGTTGCCTGTCATGTGTCGGGAACAACCGCTATCAAAAATCCAGAGGATGATTTGTATCACCTGCAATACACACAGACGACGAAGGTGGAATAGAGGTAGAGGTGGAACCAGTAGATTTAGTGGGTTCCATTACAGCTGTAGCACACGTGTTGATCATTTTAGGTATCCATTTAAAACCAAGTGTACTTTGTAACCATCTATGCCAAGTCCAGCTAGTTCGTGCTTTTGTCTTAGTGAATTCACTAGGTGAAGGTATCTTCCTAGGAGGTGATGATGGTGCTATGGGTTCATCAATGATTTTCGCAGAAACTACAATAGGCGTTTTTCCTAACACAGACTTAGAAGCAATAGTAGGCCTAGAGGTAGTGCCATTTGTAGATTTCCGATTACGAGACAAGATAGATTTAGCAACACAATTATCATGACAACCAGAAAACATACTTTTACGACAAAACACACAAGAAGATTCAAATTTAACATCCAAAGTACTCAAAGATTTAACAATCCTTACATTGCCTTTACTATTACATTTGTCTAACGCAATATTTAAAGCAGATGCAACATGTGGTTTATTCAAAGTCCTAGCATGATCTTCTACTTTAGGGGCTTTTAGTGTTCCGCTTTTACGTTGCAAATTCCTATTCTTCTTTTGAGTGCTCTTAAGCTGTGAATTGTTAACGCTATAAGTGGAGGCAACTACTCATGTAGAAGTGGAAGGAATCACATTAGTATCTTGTGGTTTGTCAGTGAGCTTCCTAGTATCAACTTTAAACATTCCAAGTGCAATAACATTTGTGTTACTAGATTTTCCTTTCTCAAGTTTCACCAATTTCTCTTTTAACTCAATGATAATCTGTTCTAATTCTTGGTTTTCTGAACGTAAGTGTCCATTTGCACTCAATATTTCAGGAGTGTAAGCAAGGTGATGATCAAAAGACGCATTTTCATCATCCAGTTGTTCAAGTTTTGGTTCAAAAGATTTTTCACCCGATTAGTGGACTTTGGTTTGTAAAGCAATTTCACGATCAATACTATCATTTTGACACCAGTGAAAATGATGTTTGACTTCAGAGAATTCTTTTAACAAACACTCATTTCAGCTTTTAAAATTTTCATTTGTGACACATTATCATTTTCCTCATCAGATGTATTAACAACAATAACATTATCACAAGCAAATGCAGCAGTATAATACAACACAATAGAGATAGTATCAGCACATATAATATCTTCCAAGAGTCGATCAACATTTTTTCAAATAATTTTATTTTTCTTTTTTGTTTTCAAAATCGATGTTTCAGTTTCATTGAAAGTTGTTTTCATTTGTTCAACTTCATTCTAAAGTTCTCGTTCCCAATGTGTTGCATACAGACGCAAATTATGAACATGAGGTAAAATCTGGGTTTGAAAGATTTGTCTTTGTTCTTTGGCATAAGCCGATTGAAAAGTCACAGCTTAATCCCGCTGGGGAACAAAAGACGACTCATTAATTTGTGTGATAACCCAAGGTGTGTCAGTTTAATCCCGCTGGGGAACAAAAGATTCCGAAATATGAGGCACTTTTGAGTAATCAAAAGGTTTGTTATATTTAACATTGCTTATTTTTGGTCGAATCTCTTCTTTCGCATCTTGTTCCTCTTTACAATTATATTCAACAACATGCACTATAGATTCATCAAGCAGATATTTGGCACTATATAACTTTGGATTTACCTTGAATGCTCTATGTAAAAAACGTAGTTTATCATCAGCAAGATCTGGCCCATATCCATCGGGATTTGGCTTTAAAGTGAACTTTTGAATTGTTGTGATTGATTCACCATGTTTATACAAAGTGTTTTGAAACTCTTTTATTTTGTTTTACAAATCGACGATTTCATCAAGATACAGATCAACTCGCTTCCTTGAGGTTTTTTTAAACTCTAAAAAACTACTTTGACATGAAGACAACTCAAGCTTGATTTTTTGAATTTCTGAAGTAAGAGTGTCAACGTGTTATTTGTGTTATAATTTTTCTTGTTCCATTTGAGAAATCAAATTTTTTTTGGAAGCGACTAGATCTCGTATCTTTTGTTCCAATTCTTATTCTTTTACATACGATTTTGTAAAAGCAACTTCAAAAAAAATTTCTCATTTTTCTTTTGTTTCAAAATTTACAAGTTGTGTTTTATAGCATTCAAGATCCGCAGTCAATAATGCAACTTTTTCTTTTAGATTTACATTTATTTCATTGCATTTTTCAACTTGAGATTGGGTGGTCATAAGTAAGGTCATGAGCTATGGATCTGGATTAGACGAAGTTTCAATTTGTTAAACGTGAGTATCAACATATTCATCAGTGGGATCATTAAATGTAACCACGGGGTTAACTTGATCATTGTCTGGATGAGATGTTGATGGCTCATTTTGAACACTTTGCTCCTTGTCGGATGCAGATGCAGGCGGAGATATCAGATCATGTATGAGACACATATTTGGATCCGGTACCTGATAAAAGCCATCAGTATCATAAACTGGGCATGTATCACTCATGTGGAGTTCTTGCATGTTTGCCATTAACATCACAGCTGCATTAGCTTGCAATTCCTCCATATCATCATAGGATTCTACATTAGCCATGAAGTTGTGTTCCTTGTCTGTAAGAGTTCCACCAGCTTCATCTTTAAGAGACAAGAGTAAAGCTTCCTTGTGATAAGTACTTCCTCTGGTTCTTAGTTTTGGACATGCATTAGCCAGATGACTCTTTTCATTGCAGTTGTAGGATCGAATGACCGTGTTCCCATTTTGTGCATTCCCATGATCAATAATTTGAACCCTTTGCTAAGGAGCAGCCATATTTTTCCTACCAGAAGCATTATACCCTTGTCCACTACCCATATAACTACCAGTTCCCATCGGACGTCCATTGTTTCGATTCTGAACCTCAACCCTTCCATTTTGAACAACAGCTTGATTTCTTGTGTTTGACGAGTTACGAAGACGATTGTTGGATTTGTTTGCAAATCTACCAAAGGTACAAGCAATTAGTGCAAATCCTTGATTCAACGTGTTGAATGCTTCCTCATCTTCATTCTGGGTTTCAGTGTACATTGTTGAATCAGAGTTATTGTTGTATGGAAGCAGTTGAGTATTATTTGATTGCTGTGAAGGATCATATGGAGTGATTTTGGCTGACGGTGTCTGTTGAGGGTAAGTAAAGCTTTGTTGTTGCTGGAAAAAAGCATGATTTGACTGTGGAAATTGAGGAAATTGCGGTGCAAAAGATTGAGCAATTAATGCAAGTGAATTAGCATTTGGTAAAGGTGTATAGACTCCATGGAGAGCTCAATCATTATCAACTTCCTTCTGATTGTGCTTCAGATAATCATACAACATTCCATACTTAGCATTGTGAAGGTTCTTAGCTTGACAAATGAATGTGACATACTTCTCCCAGTACGGACCAAGACAACTTAGAAACTTTGTGTTAATAGAAATTTTGGGTAAAGTTATGTTGTGTCTGTCCAAATCATTGATGATGATAGTGAATCGATGATAGTAAGATTCTAATTACTCCCCCGGATCAATCATGAACATTTCATAAGATATATAAAGTTTGGATTCCATGTCCTCTTGATTGAGTTCAGTTCCTTCCAATAATAGATGAACGTGTTCCCACATATCTTTTGCTGTTTTCTGAGCATCAACACTTCGAAGAATTGAATTAGGTATGCCCAGAAGAATAAACACCATTGCAAGCTCGTCAGCTTCATACTGAAGTAATTGTTTTGTAGTTAGTTGACTCTCAATGACAGTGGAGACAGTTTTAAGTCTTGGTGGATTAGCTATTGGATATGCGAGAATCATCACAGTTGGCATTTGAAAAGGACCTTCAAAGATGACCTTCTTCAAATATTTTTCGTGAGGTTTCTTGAGGTCGAGAAACCTAAAGAACCGACTGACCTATTGAATGTAGTTCCCGAGAGTGAGCATTGGAAGTCTATCAAGAGATCCAACTTCATGAATTGATTGTTTACTGCTGATAGCTTCACACATGTGTCCAAACCAATGAGGTTCCTTCGGTGGAATGTTAGCAAATGATTGCATTGCATATTGAGGTGTAAACCATTGTTGTTGTTGAGGGTATGGTTGTTATTGAGGGAATTGTTGTTGTGGTTGTACAAATGATTGTAGTTGTTGAAATACTTGTTGTTGCGGTTGTTGCGGGAATTGTTGTTGAGGATACTGCTGTTGCTGAGGATATTGGTGAGGAAAGTAGTTAAAATACGGTGGTTGAGACATATTTAAACTTGTGTTGATGACAGATCTTTGTAGATGATTGAAACATGAGTTGTTGTTGAAATTTGGTCTTAGTCGTAAACTTCCCTTAGTCGTAAAGGTAATGGTGCTTACTCGTAAACTCCTCTTAGTCATTGATGAGTGTGTAAATACTCATCATTTTTTGTTAAATCTGAACTGCAAAACATTTAAAAATGCTCAGAAATGCATCAAAATACTGAAAATATCTCAAAATTTCATTTTATATGTTTCAGATGCAAAATGTTTAAAATCAGATGAAAAATGAGCTAAGTTTGCATAATTGGCAGTTTCAGTCCCCCAAGTTTCAAAAGTTGTCATAAATAGTCCCTGAGCACTTATTTTAAAAGAAAAGTCACCAAAGGTCCTTTTAAAATCATAACTTGTCATAATTAGTCCTTTGGTGAAAAATGTCAAAAGTTTTGAGAAATTACAAGTTTGGTCCTTGGAATATTAGAGATTGTCAAGTGTGGCCCTTGGATTATAATTTCAGAATGTACATGATTGGTCCCTGGAAAATCAGAAATGGCAGCTTTGGTCCTCCATCTTTCAGAAATTACAAATTGGTCCTTATGATTATTAAAGAAAACCATGACCCTTGGACCTTTTTGACCCCTGCCATATCCTTTTTGACCCCTGCCATATCCATTTGACCCCTGCCCAATAATACTCCTCAGTCAACATGGTCAAACAAATACCCCTTTCTCCCGCCAAAGTCTCTTCTTCAACAACCATGCCTGCAACACTCAACCCCCATCCTTCCAGCTCAACCCTCACCTTCCCATGTTCCCCCCACCTCCACCAAACAACAAGAAACATTAAATGATCCCTCCTTCCTTGTACTCAACCCCTCATCTGTTAAAAGTCAATTTGGCGCCAAAATTCATCAAACGGCCAATAATGGCTCAATTAATCCAATGGCTCAGATAAATGGTGGGATGTGCTCAGAAACAAGTGGCAAGACATTTCACATATAAAAAGAGATGAAAGAGAAGCAAGAGGAGAGTAGTACTTAGTTTTTAAATTTCATCTATGTCGTTTTGAATATTAATGTTTTAGTTTAAGTATCAATCTGTAATCTTTTGTTTCTATGTACTAAACTCAAGCTGTTTTATCAATATAATCTGTTTTCAAGTATCAATTCAAAGGTTTTATTATAGTTTCATGTTTTGTATCTCCTGTTATAAGCTCAGTATAAATGTACTAAAATCCAAGCTTCAAAAAGCTTCATTAAACTTCAAATAAGCTCACTTAAGCTGTCCATAGCTTTGAGTAAGCTTATACTTCATTTTTAAGCATAATTGGTGTTTGGTCAACAAAAGTCAAACTGAGAAGAGATCTTGGTTAAGCAGGTATGGAAATGGTTTGGGTTGATGCAGTGTTGAATATGGGTTGATAATTGGCTTAGGATAGTGGTTACCTGTGCTGTTTGGCAAGCCACTGTGGCTGGGACTTTTGTAAGTGTTTGAATATTATTTGGTACTGCCATTATTGCATTAAAAATTTAGTAGCTATTTGATAATTGTAGTATTGTTATTTGTATCATATTAGTAGTTTAGATCTGTTCTAGTATAAATCATAGCTTGGATTTGTCAATTAGGTGAGTTATATTTGCATATCAGTGTCTTAAAGTGTGTTTGGATCAGTAGCTTGTTTAAGCTTGAGCTTTGGTTTGTGCTTATAATCTGTCTACTCAGTCTTAATAAGGTCCATTTGAATCATTCTAGTCATCAAATTGCATCTACAAACTCCTTAAGTCAAAATCCTTCTTAACCTGTCCTCATTTCATATCTGTTAGAAATTTGTGAAATCAAAAGCTTGCATAGTGTTCATAAATGATAGGAGTAGCTTAATCAAGTCTTATAATAGCTCATTTCATCATTTTCAGTTGGAAAATTAAGATCAAATCTCAATTTAGTCAAACCTTCAAAACTGCTTCAAAATTGAAAATTGAAAAAGGCAGTTTTCACCCAACTTGGGTGATTTTTAATTGACTCATTTTTGGTTCAAATCAAGTGAAATTGTGGGGTTTTCTAGTTCAGCTGGTCAAGTTTCTTAATCTGATTTTTGTTGAATTTTTGCAATTTTTTACAAGCTCCAAATAAGCTGTTTGATAAGCTGCAAAGTGCCCTGTGCACACTCAGCATACACTGAGTGTGAGACAGGCACCTTGCAGACCTTGCATAGGTCTGGTTTTAGCTTCTTAGGGTCTGAGACTTGGTTTATAGATAGTTAAGCTGGTGGACTTGAGTTCTTCATTTTTGCTTTTCACATAAGCCTTCTCAATAAGCTTGTGCTTAAGCTTCAAAAGTAGACATAAAAACTGTTTTGGGCACTTAAGTTCAAATCATCAAATCTGTTTAGTTTGAATTTTAGAGGTTAAGGCTAGTTGATACTAGTTGCTTTTGAGTAGTTTTAGCATTTTATAGCTTCTGTGATAATTTGGTGGTCTTTGGTTTTCATTTGCTTAATTCAAGTGCTTATTTATAAGCATTTTGCACTGCAGTTCCATATTCTCACACATAAGCTACTGTTTTTATATTTTTCTTAGATTCAGAATATTATTTTAGACTTTTCTTGAATTTTTCATATTTTTCTAGCACTGTTTGCTATTTTTCTTTATTTTAATCAGTTTTTAGGCAATTTTAATTAGCTTTTAATACAATTAAATCAGAAAAACTTCAAAAAAATAAGTTTTCATTTTTCCTAGGTTAAGATAAATATAAAAAGAAAAAAAAATATTTTTCCAGATTTTTCTTAGTTTAATTTGTAATTTTTAGCAATTTAATTAATTTTAAATAGTTTTTAATTCATAGAAAATAGAAAAATAATCAGAAAAATACAAAATTAGTTTTGAAAATTCTCTTGAGTTATTTTAGATTTTTCCAAGTTATAATTTCATTTTTCTAGCTTTATTTCATATTTTCTTATATTTTAGGGTATTATTAAATAGTTAAAAACAGTTTTTAATTAATAATAATTAAATAAATAGTAATAAAAATAATTTTCTTTTTATAAAAATTTTCTCTTATCATTAGGTTTGTAAAAATGTCATTTTTATATTTTTAGGATTAATATTGTTTCAGTTTCACATTTTCTTTTGTACGTTACGTAGTTTTTAATTTAAAAGAAAAAATCAAAAACATAATTTTAAAAAAATAGTGATAGCGTTTATTTAATATAATTTATCTTTTTAATTTTCTTTAATTTGCATTTAAGCCCCTGTAATTTATAAACTTTTTCTTTAGGTATAATCAATCATATCCCTTTTCCCGTTCAAATTCTCTCGATCACTATTCGTTTGATTATTCATCGCACAGCTCGTTGGGACTTAACGACCTGGGAAAACACTACACTCCTCTTGATCTTCATTGCATTGGTGTCTGAACTATTTGAAGTTTATTACGGTTGACCATTCACAAGTGGTCAGCTTGTGTGATAAAACTTGACGGTTTGGCATCGATCAGTCATAAACTTCTACTTACTCGTAAAGTAATCTTACTCGTAAACTATTGTGGCTTATACGTAACCTTACTTGTAAACTCAAGTCTTAGTTGTAAAGTTCCTTACTCGTAAGATATTCTCTTATTCGTAAAGTTCTTACGCGTAAGATTTGACCTTATTCGTAAGAATAGGTAAAAAAACCAAAACTCTTTCAAAATTATCTAAGTAAGAAAGATATCCACAAGTTGAAGTATTCCACAAGCTTATCCAAGAAAGGTTTTGATGAACAGTGCTTATTCGTAACTTTGAAGATTTTGATGATTTTGATGAACAGTGCTTATTCGTAAGATTTCTTATTCGTAAACTCTAGGCTTGTTCGTAGGCTTATTCGTAAGATCAGGGTTTCCTTATTCGTAAAGTTAGGGTTTGCTTACTCGTAAGATATGGGTTTTTCTTACTTGTAAAACGAGGGTTTGTGCTTATTCGTAAACCAACCAGAAATCACCAAACGACTTTTTAAGCTCTAAAACGCGTTGTACACTTGTTTCTTTTGATGAAATAGCTTCAATAACACTTAAATAACAAGAAAGTTTTAATATTTAACACCTAAAGTGAAATTTGAGCTTATTCGTAAAACTTGATGAAAACTAAGAAACGAGTGAAAAGCGATTCAAAACACGTAAAGTTCCAAACTTTTTGTCAAAAGTAAGATTCTAAACACTATATCAACCTTAAAGCTTTCCAAGCTTCAAGATTTGAGTGTCAAAACCGAAGTTTACGCGTAAGAAAGGTGATGAACGAGAAGAAACTAATACGTAACACCAAAAAATAAACCAAAACACGTTCCAAAAACCTATTTGGCGATTGATACCACTGTTAGCTCACCATAAGATGATAACACAAGTATATTAAACGTAAGAATGATAAGAGAAAGGGTAAGAGATGGTCGGATTCTTCACACACAATAATAAGTACTACCTCCGTCCCAAAATTATAGTCCCTGTTTGACTTTTTCGGTCTTTCATTTTCAACTTTGACCTTAAATAATTTTGTTTATGTTGTACAATAGTTGATGAAAATTATACTAAATGAAAATACATTAAAAACTCAACCCATTCATATATTTTGCATCAAATATTATATAACACAAACAAAAATAATTAAAGTCAAATTTGTAAAAAAAAACCGAAAAAGTCAAAAGGGGACTATAATTTTGGGACGGAGGGAGTAATATTTATTCATAAAATGAAAAGAACCAAAACCCTCCTAAGAGGGTTACAAGAGTATTTATAGGCAAGGGAGCTAGGGCAACACATCTAGTCCCTTTCCTTAGGTCGTTTGGGCCTTGCATAGGCCTATGGGCTTAATACATAAGCCTAGCACTAATTACAAAAATATAAGCCTACTTAGGAACCTATTACATATCTAATGACCGACACTTAATAGTAGTTACACATGATCCCAACATGTCTAGCTCTCTCCTGCAGCATCTTGATGCTTCCAGCAGCGTCGCAATACTCTAACGATCTTTTCAACACGAGCAATCCTGTCTTCAACTTAACTGGAGCGGAAGCTGTACTAAACGAATGCGGCTTCTTCACGAACCTCCCTAACACAGCAAATATTGTAGCAACTAAGGATCCGAATCACCATCTTCGATTCTACGAGTAGTCACCATCTAAACGATCGACAAACAAAACCCGCAAAAACAAAAAGACAAAATCAAATATGGAAGGAGGAAGATCAAATCAGCGAAGACAAAAGAATATCGAAATCAAATTTGAATGAAAAAGGTCCAACCGAACGGAATATGTCAACGCAAACGGAAGCCTAATGTCTACCCAAATCCTCACAGGTCATTCCTAAGGTTCAACAAGATGAAACCGAAGCTCTGATACAATAATTGTAAAACCCCAACCCAACACGGGTCAAAATGTCACATTATGATGTTATACAAATCATATAAACGCAAGCGGAAGTCTTAAATAAATAACAAGTCATATAAACGAATGACTTCAAAAGAAAATACATATCCAACAGGTCCAAAAGAAATGAAATACCCAAAATAAATGATCTTCAAAATGAGTCCAGAATGACAAGGTAAACTAGGGTCGGTTAACTCAAATGCTCCTACTCTCAGCCCATCAAAGCGCAGCATCCCACTTGGTACCTGCCGCATGGAAAAGAAAATGCAGTTGAGCTTAAAAGCCCAGTGAACAGATATATAACAAAACGAATAATCAAAACATATATAAGTATAAATAAAGGAAAACATAAGCTCCTGCTGAAACGAATATCATCTCCCAAAAGAATGAGAGATCAAGGATTAACTGAACAAATATCATAACTCAAATGAGTCGTCTGAAATGAGAGATCAATGATAATACGAATCAGATAATCATAAGGTAAATGAGTAAAAAAGAATAAGAAATCAAGATCATGCGAATTAGATAATCATAAGGAATCAAAATGAATCATATAGGAATATTGCCACGAGCGCGTAACCTAACGTCCAGCATGACACATGAAGGACACTACATACATACATATCCATCAAATCATAAGTGTACAAGGAGCTGCAGACTCCCAACGTAGCAGAAGCGAGAAGTGTGCAAGGCACGCACAACCAATCACTAAATCATAGGAACCATAATACCTATGATGCATCCATACACCCCCCCCCCCCCCCACATAAAATATCACATATGTACCCTGCCCAAGACAAGTATATACACATATCATAATGGCCAAGAGATCTCATAACATACATACATACATAAATAGGGACACCGTGGACTACACACCGCCACAAATGGTGTCATGCCATTGGTGCCATCAATGAAATGGTCATGGTACCTACATGACTAGTTAGCTCGGGCAACGAAAAGAAACAAAGCATATGAAGCATAATCATATCATATCATATCATATCCAAATGAAGCATATCAAACTGAATGAAAATCATATCATAGCAAAACGAATGTCAAAATGAATAGAATCATATCAAAGGATCATATCAGGAATCATATCAAAGGGATCATAGCAAAGGGAGTCATAGCAAGGATATCATAAGTGAAACAAAGTCAAAGATCAGAAAGTCATGAGGAATCCCTACTGAAAAGGAATACAATATCTGTACCTCAAACCGCAAAGCAAATCACCAAAAATATACAAAGAACAAGGCTACTCCTTCCTCCGTGGATCTACATGAATAATGATTGCTTAATGTTTAGAAAGTTGTTTCATAATTTTAGGGTTGATAGTTATTCATATTTCATAATTAGGGTTTCTTTCCATTTTTAGAAACTTTCTGAATTAGTAACTTTCCAAATTGAGTAAGTTTCCATATTTAAGTAACTTCAATCCTTTAGGGTTATAAATGACAATTAACTAGATTTAAGGGTTTAACATAACAAATATCATAGTTTAGATTCTTTAATAACATATTAGTAAAGTCTAGAGTTAAATACGATAATTATCAAAGTTTAGGGTTTAACATGTAACTTACCATAGTTTAAGGTTTATTGCGACAAGTTATCATAGTTTAGGGTTCAAAGTGACAAATAAATAACTTCAAGATTTAATATTACCAATATTATAGTTTAGAGTGTAATATGTCAATTCATAAAATCTAGGGTTTGCATGTGACAATTTCCCAAAGATTAAGGTTTGAAATGAAAATAAACTTAAAGATTAAATGTCATTCATTTTCGCTGAAACTTAAGATACAAAATATGCTTTCAAAACCATGTCCTTACTCAAGTTCGATCCATATTCATACTCGTTCACGGCTCATAAATTATAATTACGACCAAGTAAACATGAAATACGACAAACACATGACTCAATTCCCCCGACCCCCTTTCCAAACACTAAACGACTCACACAATCATTCCGCGACCACCCCCGAACTTACCCCCACATGACCAAGTATAACCCATTTTTCTTTAATTTAGTATAACAGTAGGTATAGGTATATGGTTCATATGAAAAATACTAACCAAGAATTCATGCATCCTTGATGCACTCGTACACATTAATACCCACGACCCATCTATACTCTATAATAAAATAGAGTTTTTCGACAGCCCCTAATAAAGTTTTTCTAAAAATAACACTGTGTATTCTTTTGACACGTGGCACACTCTTCTCTTTGAAAAAAATCAAAGACCCCCATAATTCAAAAAATAAAACATACGCTATTGCAGTCAAGCATTTAGTATGTTGTTAATTCCATTGACTCTGTGTTGTTAATAAAGGAAAAGAGTTGCAAGACACATATTGCAATCTTTTAAAATTTAAATAATGTTATATTTTAATGGCATTTAAGATGTTTCCATAACCACAATTCTTAAGGCTTCTATTCATAAATGTGGAGCAACATTTTTGCAAGAACTAATCAACTAACACGAAGTGATTTTTAGACATGATAGTTTTGCATAAGTAATTGTTAGTTTCCTCATTATTGGTGTTTCATTTTTTAAAACTAACAGTTTTCTAAATTCTTTTGTTTTGTGCAGATTGATCATTGTTCAATGAACATATAATAAAGAATAACATGTTTTCAAAGATTTGTAGAATTTTTTATTTACCATAACTTTTATGTAACTAGAGAATTGGTTGTGGTTTTAGCTTTGTGGCAGATATCTTCATGTATTCAAGTAAGATTTTTATGTTCTTAAGCTCTTTGTTTTTGTTCAAAATAAAAAGCTCTTTGTTTAAATTTATATGGTTTCTTGTCTGCATCTTTTAATAAAAGCAATTTTTTCATCTATATGTCATGCAAGTTGCATGATCTCTATTCTGACTTGGTTACATCTATAAAGAATGTAAGTATTTTTCATTTCATCTATATGTTGTACAAGTTGTATGGTATTGATACTCATAATGTTAGTGTTATTTGGCAAACTTTTTCATATGAAAGTGTTTTAAACTCTCATATGATGTTTTTGCTTTATAGAAACAACGCATGATGTAGAGCCTTCCACTCACAAAATTCATTTTTGCATTTGTTTGGCTCACAATTTCTTCGGAATGTGGATGAGGTACCAAATTATTGACTAGAACTTGAACGTTGACTTCTAATAAGCTTTTATTTAGGGAGTTGTCCATGTAAGCATTTGATTGTTTCATGTGTCTTGAACAATATAGTTTAAGTTCATGTGATCAATGATGATGTGTGATGAGACACACTTGGCTAAAATTTTAATCAAAAGCTTATAAACGACCATATCAAACATTGTTTATTACTTTGTGAGGTAATTGTTGTGTAAATATGCATTTGTTCACATTTAAGTGATTTGTATAGCTAAATTGCTTATAAATCTACTCAAGAATTTAGTGTCGGCTACTCGCCAGTTAGATATAAATGGTTTTAACATTGCATCCGTAAGGTAAAGGTCATATATAAGACTTGAAATTAGCTTTCTCTAAATAAGTAAAGTTGTTGTGCCGACATTTATCTCTTATTGTTAAGTTCTACCATTGGTCACACTAAAGTTGGGTTCGTTATAACTTATGACACATTTTTCACCATACAACTCCTTTATTGTGAAAAGTACTAATTTACTCTTCCATCACTATATGTCTATACGCATACCAACAATGATTTTAGTTAGAAATTTTACTAAAAAAATCTAGAAGAAATTTTTATGTGATTCATTTTCACTATTAAAGTGTTACCAAGTAGCAAAAAATGATTTTTTTCAACTAATTGCTTTTGATGTTCAGTCGCTTTTTGGAGTATATATCTATAATTGTTATGAACTTTTTAGGTTGTTGATCAAAATTATTTGTTTCACATATTATGAGTAGGTGCAAATATAATAATAGAAGTTTCATGGTTTCCTTGACATAAAGGACACTACATTCAAGTGGCGAACAGCGTATGCTTTTCTTTAATATATATCACTTATATTAGCCTTTTTAATTTTAGAGATTGTCATTAATATGGTACTGTAAGATGCGAATTTCATTTGTGTTTCAATATGTAAAGGTTTTTTCTCTGAATTGTTGGAAGCTTTTAAACATACATCTATACTGGTATTTAATGTACAATATGTAGAATGCCATCTGTTATAATAGGTTTGATTAAGTCGTGGTTATTATTAATTTAATACTCCGTAATTGATAGTGAGCTTTGAATAATTCACAGTTCAAACATGCACATAGATTATATGTTTTGATAACAAATGATCATAGTTTTTATAGATACTGAAATAGTTTGAAACTTATAAAAAAAAAATGGTATATTACACTGTGTTCTTAAGTTATTTATTTAAAAAAAAGGAAAGGTACAGGAAGGGAAATAGAAAAAAATTTGTTCTTAAGCTTTTTTTAGAAGGGAATGAAGGAGCAGGGGAAGAGGAGATGGAGGGACGATCAGCAATGTTTTGAAAACCAGGTTTATAATCGACCCGGTCGAGTCACCGGTCACCGGGTCAACCGGTTCGACCGCCGGGTCAACCCGGTTTTCTATTAAAAAAATATAAAAAAAATAACCGGGTCAACCGGTTCGACCGACGGGTCAACCCGGTTCAACCGCCGGGTCAATCCGGTTCAACCCGATTTTTATAAAAAAAAGATGAAAAAAAAAAACCCGGCCGGGTTTCGAGAACCAGGTTGACCCCGGTCACTCAAAACTCGGCGGGTCTAACCGGTTAACCCGGTTTTAGAAACCAGGGTTATTTTGACCCGTTTTTTGCCCGGAACCGTTCCAACCGGTTAACCCGGCCGGGTCGATCCGGGTTTCAAAACATTGACGATCAATATCAGGTTCTTAAGTGTTTAATTTAGTCTTCATTCTAAAATTGTTGGTAATGCTTTCTTAGTATACTCTATTAAAATAATTTTTTTATGCCGTAAATCATCATTGCCAAGTTTTAACAACAAATCTTGAATGATATATTCAGAAGAATTGACAACTCAAAACCAATGTAAAGTGGAAATTAATTAACTAATTCTCTATATCAATTATTTGTGATTACAAAATTATTACAAAATGGGTTGCAATTTGAGGACGCAATTGCATATTTTCACTAGATTGCGGCCCATGTTCTCCAAAAGTAAATCAACATGCTTTTCTATCGCTGCACAAATACAAGATTATCAACACTGAACTTTACATAACGTACTTTTTCAATTTTAGGTTTTCTTTTGATTAGTTGACTGTTTATTTGATTACACATATGTCTTATTATTATTACGAAGTTTCTATTTTAATTGTGTATCCTCATGTGTTTGTTTCTCAATCCCTAATTGTATAACATACAAGTTAATATCTATTTTTCCGCTCTCTTTAAAAAACCCGTCAATTTGACGGGTCATTTAGCTAGTACCCTATATATATAACACAAAAATTCATTCGACACTAACACCACACAACATGAATGTAAAACAGACCTATGCTTCTTTGATCCAACCACACTGCCATCACCAAGACACCCCTTTTATGCATGCATATTTTACCTTCTCTTTGAAAATCAACTCAAACACACCCAAACCACTTGATAGCCATGATACGGAGGCACACATCAGCCCAGTTTAACGAGGGAGACACCACAGAACTCTCACAACAGAATATACACTAACGAGCACAAAATAATTTAAAATGTGGAGCATGCATTTTTTTATTTCGTGCGTGATTACACGTGATAAATATAACAGTAGGTAGGCTTGATTACATATGACATGGACCAGAATAGATGTACAACTTGGACAGATTTCGAACACAAGAACAAAAGTGGACCATGATTTTATGTGACTAGTTTTTTTTAAACCGATTCAAATATATCTACTCATGTCCATTTGTGTCATATTTATATATGTTGGGTTAAGCTCTTTATATCTTAACGTGTATATGTATATAATTCGAAATAATAAAGCACAAGATGATCATGGATACCTCTTGAGTCGAAGGGAACGGATTAAAGAAACACGACTGATAAGGATTTAAAACATACGTTTTTAGAGGGTCACATTTAATCCTTAAATCGATACATTTTATATCCGTTACTACTTAAAATCGTTCCTTTTCATATTTTAGGTCTTTTGGAAGCAAATTCCTGGAATCAAACACTTTTGGATGAAAAGGAGCGAAAACATGAAGAAAACGACAAAGTCAAGATTTCAAGGCTTATTTCTGCACCTAACAGTGTCCCAACCTAGATGGCGACGCCGTCGCTCACAAGGATTTCTAAAAAGTCTCAAGCGACGGCTCGGGTCATATTTTTGTTTTACAACATGAGGGCGTCACGCCTTATTCGAGTAGGGCGTCGCCCTTTATTTTATACCAGACGACCAAAACTCATTCCAAGACGACGTCCTTAATGAATCCAGACGGCGTCACACTTACTCAAATGAAGCCGTCCCAACGATGACTTGTCCATAACGAAACCGTAATGACGGAGACTAGACGGCCTCACCATCAAAAGGCAACGCCGTCGCGAGTGTAATTCTATATATAGAATTCGAATTTTCTGTATTTTGTGTGTAATATTTTGGAGAGCAAACCCTAGTTCGTTCATAGTCCGACTTGGGCAGTATTTTAGGGTTCCAAACCCTTCTTTACACTCAAAGATCAGTTTTATTATCCAATCTATCACCATATTTGTCCTATGTTCAATTGTTTGTTTGTGTTCATGCTTATCTATCATGTATAGCTAAATTATTCTTGTGTTTGCTTAGATCTATGAAACCTTGTTGTTGATTATTGTTAGGTTGTCTCTTGTTTTAACTGGTAGATGCTAGAGTAAGGATTTTTGGCTTCTTATTTAACTGTTGCGAGCTTGAACGTCCTAAATAGTAATAGGCTTGAGAGTGCACTTGAGCCACCGTTGTGTTTATTGCGTGAGTTGTAGCTTTAGGATAATAGAGTATTCGGGGGAGATACTACGGTACTTGGCGATCCCGGATAGTCTAGAGGAGAGTTACAATTCATAGAACTAGGGAATTAGGCACCCTGGTTCGTGCGAAACCGTCAAGTTTTCTCACACAAACCGGCCACTTGTGAATGGCCGACCGTAAGAAACTTAAAACGGTCCGGAAACGAATGCAATGAAGATCAGGAGAATACAGTGGATTCCCAGGTCGTTAAGTCCCACGGAGACTCAATGGTGTGTCAAAACTAATTCAGATGATAGAATGATCACTAAGGATAGTGATCAGTAAGGATTTAGATTGAATTATTACACTACTGATTGATTGGAATGGAATGGATACAGAATTGGAAAGCACAACAATCAGATAAAAGAAACTAAAACACGTACGTTTTAAAAACTACGTAAATTTATTACTATTTATTTAATTATTATTAATTAAAAACTATTTTTAACTATTTAATAATATCGTAAAATATAAGAAAATATGAAATAAAGCTAGAAAAGTAAAATTATGATTTAGAAAAATCTAAAATATGATAAAACTTATTTTAAAACTGAAAATATATTTTTTAGACTTTTTAAATAATTATTATTAATTAAAAACTAATTTAAACTAATTAAAATTAAGAAAAATAACAAATGAACAGTAAAAATTATGAAACTTTACAGGAAAATCTAAAATATTATTCTAAGCCTGGAAAAAATATAAAAAGTTAGATAAGCCTACTAATAAGCTGAATTGGGCAAATAAGCAGTTTGAATAAGCTAATAAATAAGCTATAAGCTATCCAAAATCTACCATAAGCTACTACAGCCTAAATCTAACCTAAAATGAGCTAATGCAACTGATTAGAACCTAAAAAGCACAAGCTACAGAAAAAAAACTTGAGACCAGTTTTCAAGTCTCAACACGCCAAACGGCCCTAACTAGCTATTTTTATTTTTGGTTTTTCTTGAATTTTCTTTTACAAAACTATTTTACTACTGAAAATAAGCAACTTTTGTGAAGACACATTTTGGGGAACTCAAAGATAAGCTTGTTGTGAGCTTATTTGCTTAACAGACCTTAAAATGGGTCAAAATAAGCTATTAAGCTTGCATAAGCTAATAAAAAGCTACCACTACTGAACCAAAGGTTGAATAAGCTATAAATCAGTTATGGGGACTTAGAATAAGCAACAACAACAAGAAAAACACACTGAATAAGCAGAAATAAGGAATAAGCAAAAAGGAAGGTTTTGTGAAAAAGGGCTTAAAAGAAGCTAGCAAATAAGCAGTTTATAAGCTAATTAAAAGTAAACTAATATTTTTCTAATTAAGTTGGGCAGCTGAACTTTAATATCCCAAAAGCACAAGTCTTAAATCCTAATATTAAGTCCTACATGAAATTCGCAAGTTTATTCAAAAATGGGTTTCTTATGAAATTTTGACTTTCAGCAGTATAGGATTTCTGACCCAAAACCTGTTAAAACTCAACGAAACAGCACCAACTTTGGAACATGCACTTTAATCACTATATAGGACCTAAAACTACCAGAAATAAGGACTAAATAAGCTCAAGCTTGTGAGAAGCTTATATGAGCAGTCCACTTTCTAAAATTGCACTAAACAACTAAAATCATCAAAACGACTCAAAACAGCTTAAAAGCTTCTACTAACAACTGAAACATACTTAATTAATCATGATCAAACTTGAAGAAAGTGCAAATGAACAGTGACAAGCTAGTTTGACCCGTTTAACTATTACAACCAAACAGTCCTTATAAAGGGCTGTTATGAGATTTTCAAAGGCAACAGCCAATTATAACTGCGATTCTTGCTTATTACTGATTCACTAACTTATTTTAACTGTAATAAGCAACTTTCAAAATGTAAATAAGCACGAAATTAAGCTAAACTAGATATGGCTAATATGGACTGTTTTTAACTTTTAAAAGTGAAAATGAGATTTATGCTAACACTAACTATCAAACTGACTGAAATTAACTCAAATAACATAAATAAGTTCTGAAAACACCAAGAAGCACATAAATAAGCAGTTGTATAGAAACTTGGAAAATTAAATAAAACTTGGAATTTGGCTTACAACTGAAAGGGCTTATGGAACAAAGAAACAAGGACCAGAACTAAACTTGGATTGTCACTAACCAAGCTTAAATACCACTCCAGCTTAATCACCCCAGCTTATCAACCTCCACAGCTTATTTTGACCACAGAGTTGACTTTTGTTGACTTTTCTTCAAAATGAAATTAGAACCTCAGGAACCTCTTAATACTTCTTTAATTACTTTAATAAGCTTATAAAAGCTTATTTAAACACTTAATACAGATTATAACATCAAAACCAATGCAAAGCATATTTGGCGGGAAAAAACAGTTTTAACTAGAAACATGGAATTAATCTAATTGAATACTTGAATTACATTGCAAAATACTCATACAACTTAAAATTAACTAAACCCAGAAGAAAAATTACAAGAACTTATCTAGTCGACATTAATTAAAAAAACTACACTACTCTACATTCTACTCTAAAAATCTAACACTTGCTTCTGCTTGTTGTAGAGATCTTTATAGTCAAAATATCTTCCCTCAGGACCTCTGATAAATCCCAGCTCTTGAAATGTCTTCAATTAATCCCATACGTCCATTTGTAAATTTTGGCACCAAAAGTCTCTTAGCAGGTTTCAATCAATTAAAGCTTTTGGGTGTTAGTGGAGGTGGAGGGGGACAAGGTAAGGTGAGGGTGAGGTGAGACAAGTGGAAGGGTGGAAAAGGAGAAGGTGTGTTTGACTTACTGTTTGACCAGATATTATTAAGGGTTAGATTGGCTGCTGAAAGGTTTCTGCTGAAGGGTTGGGTTGCCGAATGGTTTCTGCTGAAAGGTTGTAAAATGGGTTTAAGTTTTATAACATTGGATCCGGATTAGTGTGTAAGACCCAAGGACCATTTATGCAATATTGGAAACTTGAGGGACTGGTTTTGATACTGTTCCAAACTTATTGTACAAGGATCATCCTTGCCAAATTGATAAACCAAAGGACCAATGTTGTAATTTTCACTTTAAAATGACCCAGGGACCGACTTTGACAATTTTTGGATTTTGAGGGGTAAAAGTTGCCATTTGTAGAAAACTTTCATCCAGGGACTATTTTGAACATGTTTGATTATCCAAGGACTAAAGTTGACTTTTCTTTCATTTTAAACCTTCAGGGACTAGTTTTGCCAATTTGTGAAACTTCAGGGACTGAAAATGACAATTATGTGAACTTTGCTTGTTTTTCACCTGTTTTCAATCATTTTGTACCTGATTCATATAAAACACATTTTCATGATATTTGTAACATTTATATAGTCATTTGTGTGCTTTTGATCCTTTTTGTGGGTTTAAACAAAGTAAAATATATGTGTTTTTAGACACATATCAAATCCCCCACACTAAACTATTGCTAGTCCCTAGCAATCTTTTATGAAAAATTAATGGATTTCATCTCTTTACCAAAAGCCATTACTTCTGGAGTAGCCAATTGTTTCAGTTCAAGTAAGAACCTTGGTACAATGATAACCAAATGATTTTAAGCAAATCACCAGCTGTAAACGGTTTTGATTTGTCTTTACCAGAAGTCGTTTGCTTCTGGACTAGCCAACTCTTAGATAAATTATCAGTATTATCTTTGGTGAGCTGATTACCAATTATGGCTTTTCCACTGCCTTTACCACAAGCCATAAACTTGCGGGCTAGCCAACTCTTCACTTTTTAGGATATGGTGAGTTGAATACCATACAATTTTGGGCAAATTGCAAGCCGTAAACGGATTTGAGAAATCTTTACCAAGAGCCGTTTGCTCCTGGATTAGCCAATCCTTATGTGGGTTAGACATGGCGGACTGATTACCATTTGCTGAGTAAGTGAAAAACACTTACTCCAAAAAAAAAATTTGGCCAAAAATGGGGGAATTGGGTGGTAATACATATGATAAAATTCGTGAGAATTCCCCCCCACACTTAGAAATGAATATTGCCCTCAATATTCAAAGTACCGGCGGTTATGCCGAAACATAGAATATAAAAGGAAATAGTACGGCCATTATTTGAAAGAGATTTTTTTTTATTTTTTTATTTTTTTTTATTTTTTTTTACTGATATATATATATATATATAACATGTGGGGCATCTCCCCCACACTAGGGTGGTGCACATGGGTGAAAACCCATGTTATGTGCTACTGTTTTTGTTTTCCGAGTCGCTAGCTTGACTAGACCCCGAATTCATTGGTTCATGGGGAAGCAAGAGGGAGAGAAAATCTCCATCGGACTTTCATTCAAATGGTTTGGGATAGACATTGAATGTGTTGAAAGTTCCACTCCGATGAGATATAGATAGAACCGGCTCAAAAATGATAAATGAAAATGCCGGGATCAAAAATAGTGACTAAGAAAATCTAAGTAAACATGCTTTTAATTATCATAAGAACACACCCAATCAATATGTAACCACCCGTAAATTCCCAAGTCATTATTCACCTGTAAAGAATGAAGTAATCGATTATCTTGACTAAATTAAACGATTTTATGCATTTTCACGCCTGAATTTTTACTTTTATTTAAAATGTGCAACCATGGGTAACGTTGATAAATGAATGATGCAAATTAATTATCTCCAAATATTTACTGATGATCAAAGCACGACAACAAGAGGATATCTCGATAAACGAGTCTGCACGCATACCGACATGACAGTCTATATAACTTAAATCGAATAATTATTAATACGAGTTAATAATTCTCATTCTACCTAACGTTTATAAAAACGATTTCAAAAATTATCTTCCGGGCATTGTGACAAATAACATGTCGTGATTTTATAGTGTTACAGCGGGACTCGGGTTACACACAATACACCTAGTAATAATAAAATAATATTACCAATAAAGAAAATCTTACTCTATACCCCTAATCTAACACACGCCGCTCTCATTCCCATACTTATATTTTTTTGGTTCTTCCTTAGGCCGAACACAGTGGTGACCTCGGTCACCCCTGCCACATCAGCTTTCTCTCTCGGACGACCTGACAACGACCTAGTTGCCACAGTGGTGACCTAATTATTTTTTTTAGTTGCCACAATGTTTTTTGGAGTTTAGTGCGTATGAAACTCGGTTGTGTGAAAGAACTAGTTCGTGTGACGACCGCATGCAACCGAACTTCCACAATGGGAACAACCGAACTCAACCTAGGTTGACTGAACCTTATACCCGTCCCATTATGTTCAGCTTACTTCCTCATCTGGTAAAGGTTTGCATCTTCTTTCCACCATCAAAACCCTCGCCTCTTTACTATGATGATAAACAACCATCACCAATGGGATAGCACCGACCCGTCACTCTCCCTTCCTCGTTTCCCCTCCCATCCCTAAAGCATGATACAGATGTAACATCTCCATCTCCAAAAGGTGCGCCCAAAGCCATAGCCTTTATTCCTTCTCAGAAAGTTGTCACTATCAATTGGATCCTCCCCATGGTCAACGCAGCAGGAAACCTCCTAGAGATTGAAGAATGAAAGGGATATAAACTTAAATTGGTTATTGCTCATTCTCCAAGAACAAAAGAGGGTCGATGACCTTCCTCATCCCTTTCTTTTAATATCGGTCGATTCCAGTAAGAACCACATACCCTAATCTCACTTCAATCATCCCACAGGAAATGGAGCATTCAAGAATCGATGGGGTGTGTGGACTTGCTTGGAGATCGAAATTAGGCTTTGATATAGCATCTGTCCATTGACTATCTTAATGTAAGGATTCTTTAATTTTATAAATTTGTCGTGAATCTTACTTCCATTGATCGACCTATGTATATTTTCTCACACGTTTGGATAAATTTCTGAACTTGTTGTTGATGTGTGGTAAAAACCAAAGATAAACAACCTTTAAACACCTAGCGTTAGTTTAATTGGATTTCGGCTTATTTCCTAACTTATGAGTCATCTTAATCGACGTATGTTCGTACTTGTTCTTTTGCTTATGTTAACCCTCCTACTTTGGTCGTACGAATTGCGTTAACCGTAATGTCCTTTCAATTAAATCAGTCTTGTCGTGTTTTGGTTCAAGTTGTCGAAAGACTTAGACATATAGTATATGAAAGTTGTGTTTACTACTAATTTTCAGCCCCAAAATAGTGCGTTTTGGTTCGTTTAATTTCCGCACAAATGGTGCATTTGGAGCTGCTGAATTTCAGCCCCCAAATTAGTGTGTTTTGTTCGTTTATTTTCTGCACAAAGGGTGCCTTTTGTTCACTTATTTTCTGCACAAAAAGTGCGTGTTTAGACCTGCTCATTACAGCCCTTAAAGGCTGCATTTTCAGCCCCTAAAAGGTGCGTTTGGACCTGCTCATTACAGCCCTTGAAGGCTGTGTTTTCAGCCCCTAAAAGGTGCGTTCAGACCTGCTCATTACAGCCCTTAAAGGGCTCGTTTCGTTTGCGTATTTTCTGCACCAACAGGTGCGTTTAGTTGCTGAAATTCTGCACCAATAGGTGCGTTTGCTTTGCTTTTGTTTTGCTGATAAGCAGCCCCCGTCAGTGGTGTTTGTTTTGTCGTCTAACAGCCCACAAGAGGACGCTCGGTTCATTTTGTAACGTCTCAAGTTATTCTGCGACTTCATTCCCGTCTCGCCTCATTTCACTCGACTCATCCAATTTTAACGTAAAACACAATGTATAGTAAAACATTAATATTAAAAGAAATGTGGAACAAATTGTAAACATAAGCATTGTTTGAAATCGAAACTATTCAAATTAGTTTCACTTTTGCTACTTACAACTTAATTAGAAATATGACACATTTCTAACTTTGTAAAACCTAAATTGGTAGACGTACATTTTCGATTATTAAAAACCGGATATCAAACTTGACAAAGTATAATGTACAACTTTTGACATTTCGTCAAACCAAATAAATAGAGAATATACACCCGGTTCACACCAAATTTTCTATTAACATATTTCTATTTTACAAATTTCTAACGGATTTTATATATGGAAAACTTGTACATTTCTATCAAATATATATAAGACGAGATCATGTATAAACTTTCAACATATGTTGATAATGAAATATATTCCACTTTCTATTTTCTATGTAATCAATACACAAATTAAATCAAGATTTAATTTCGTTTCAACATAAATATATTTATACTAGATGCCACGAACTCATACATATACACTTACTATGCATATATTTCTTTCGTTCGCATCGACATCTCACGATACGTACCATCTTTCGTACATCATCATTCAATGATCATCAAGCCAATGTCTCACTCATACGCAATAATTTCCCCTTTATATGCTCTTTTATTTCCATAAGCCGAGATACACATAAACTTTTGAAAAGATTATTTGCAAACCTAAATGCTGCCACACAAGCAACAACAACAACAAACACTTGAAAGTTTTTCTTAAACTTCATCAAGTCTTAAGCCTAGAACTATAAACTAAGACTTGCTATACTAATCTAGGTCGTGTGTCGGTACTGCGCACTCATACTATTTGAATTTACGCTATTTTGGATCTCTTCAACTAAGGTGAGTTCATAGCCTCACTTTTACTCTTTTAACTGTTTTATAAACTCCTTGGGGGAGAATACATTCTACTACTACTTTTATGAGCACAATTGCTTGAAAACTGTTTGCTGTTCTCTTGATATTATTATTATGCCTAAGTTGTTTGCCAAAAGGCCCCTTCATCATGAACCATTAGTCACTTGCGAGTGAACGCAAATATCCTGAATAGTACTATGGGGAGTAACGACCCCGTCTTGGTTATCGGAAATAATCGGGGCGCACCATATTTGAATATCATTAGGTAATTGGCAAATACCTCCTTGGGGGAAAATTTATTACGTACACCAGTAATTAGGTGTATGCAATTGAGTCTTGGTGTTATGAGCTTAGGGCAATAATATCAACATTACATTTTGGGCGTATAACATCTTAGCCCGGGTTTACCAAGACTTTGTATGCGTACATTGTCAATTTTACAAACTGATATACCTTGTGATCAACTACTTTATTACTAAACCTATGAATTCACTCAACCATTGTGTTGACCTTTTAGCATGTATTTTCATAATGAAAAGGCGATAGCTAACTCTGGAGGCGCTTAGGCATTGACATGGCATGGTCATAGATGACTCTGATTTACGTATGGGGACCACATTTTGTTAATGGGCTATTTTCCGCAACAATTCAACTTTGTAAACTTGGTTTTACTACAATAAATGAAATCTTTTAAGACAAATCTCCCCTTTACCATATGTTATGATTCAATTTAGTAGCACCCCAGAAACCTTTTCTTCCGCTGCAAACCATTTTTTTTGGGGTGTTACACAATACATAGCTTTTCTTCTTTCCATTAGTATGATTAGTTTTCAATTTTAATTGTTAAGTAGTTTAATTGGTAGAATTACCAACCCCCATTCTTAAACCCCGAGATTTTACTTGTTTTCCAAAAAATTATAAAAAGCTAAAAAGAATCACCCTCAACATCACCTTCTCGTCATACATCTCTACTAGCCTCTCTATTCCCCTAGAGAACGATCAACCCCCTGGGCTTACCCATACTACACTGCAACGATTAGGTACATTGCCTAGTGGGTTGTAAAGATTGCTCGTAGAAAAGGAAGTCTTTTGACCCCGAACCTCCCATCAAGTTTTTGGCACCGCTTCCGGGGAATAGAATAGCTAGTTAGGTTTCTATCTCGATTAGGTTTACTCGCTTGATTCCTATCATGTGAGCTTTTTTATTTGTTATTAGATTTCTTGTAGTCTATCCCCCTTCTTAGTGTTTTTGTTTGTAGCCTTGTCACTTTTCGTCATGGAAGGTGATAATCCACCCAACAACAATCCACCACACCATCCACCACATCAACCATTACCACCACAAAATCCACTACCACAAGACCCGCCAAGAGGCCGTACTCTTGGTGAATACTCTAGACCAAGACATCAAGGCTATAGGAACATCATTGAGTTTCCCCGTTTAGCTCAAACTACGGCCCTGTGATCCGATACCATCCAGTTGGTGCAAAACGGATGTGTATTCCATGGACTTCGTTCCGAAGATCCTAATCAGCATCTCAAGGATTTCCTTAAAATCGTTGACTCCATTGACCTTGATGCTACCACTCGGGAGACCACGCAATTGCGTCTCTTCCAATTCTCTCTACGGGACCAAGCTAGTAATTGGCTTGAGCGACTTCCCATAGGATCCACCTCAAGTTGGGATGATCTCACCACCCCACCCATTTCCTCGCCCAATTTTTCCCACCGGAGAGAATCACCAAGCTTAGGAATGATATCTTGATGTTCCAACAACGTCAAGCTGAAACTCTTTTATGAGGCATGGACTCGATTCAAGGACTTACTCCACAAAGTCCCTCACCATGGCATTGATCTTTGGCTCCAAGTCATCTTCTATGATCATATCAATCTCTCCACAAGGCAAACCATTGACCAAGTGACCGGTATCTTAATGAACTAACCGCGAAAGAATTGTGTGGCACCATAGAGGACCTTGCCCTCTATGACAACGAATGTTAGAATGACCCCAGTGAGTTGCCCAAAACCATAAAGGCAATATCCTTGCCTTCAATCGACTCACAACCTTCCAATCGTAGGATGGTCGAACTTGAAGATCAAGTCAAATTCTTCGTGAGTTCCTAAGAAGCTCCTAAACCTTCACGCCAAGTGAACAAAATCACTTCCTCTTGTGAGTTATGTAGTGGTTCCCATGACACTCGTGATTACACAAAACTCCCCGAACAAGCTTTCGCGGACTACGGCTCCATGCGTACCAATAGAGCAGGAGAGAAGTGGTACACTTTTAAACCTGAGCAAAACAACTTAGGAAATTCCTATAACCCTTCGGGAAAAAATCACCCTAACTTTAGGTGGATCCAAAACTCAAACCCGCCTCAAAACAACTCCTCCACTCCACCTAATAGGTTCCAACCAAACCGTACTCCCTACAACAACCCTTCCAACACTAGTAATCCCAATAATCTTGAGGGAATGGTATCCAACTTTATGTCATCTCAAGAAGCCTGGTTTTCTAAACTTGAAGCTGATTTCAAACGACAATAAGGCGAGATGACAAATAAACTCGACACCCTCTTAAAAGTCTTCAATGACTGAGTTGTGGGAGCACTCCCAAGTGACACCATCAAGAACCCAAAAGTAAATTTGATTTCATCAAATCAATGTTCTTGTTCACCAAGGGAAAGCGCATATCCATGCCCCTCACACCCGCAAGTCCACTCGGTTAACACCATCAAAACATGTTTCAAGCAAACTACCCCAAAAGATCAAAAACCTAAGTTAATGGTCCATCCAAATCTTGAAACACCAACTAATCAAGAACCCAAATCTACTCTAGAAAAGTAATTTAAGGAGCTTTACCAAGAAAAATCGGTTCGTGAAATCTTGACTCATGCGCCTTACTATCATGCTTTGAAAGACAAATATGAGCAAAGACTAAAATTAGGAGAACGTGGGTCCGCGTTTTTGCAAAACAAATTTCCTAAGATGTTAAATGATCCCAGCTTATTCATTCTTCTGTGTAGCATTGGAAATTCCAAGGAGTTCGACACATTAGCCGATCTAGCATCAACCTTCTTCCGTTGTCACTCCATAAAAGCCTTAACCTAGGAAAGTTAGAATCGACGAAAATCATCATAGGTTTAGCGGACGGTAGTTTTGCATATCCGGTAGGAATAATGAAGGACATGGTAGTACACGTAGGACAATTGACTCTTTTGGCAGATTTCCATGTACTAGATATGATTAGTGATACCACATGTCCATTATTGGTAGGAAGAGGATTCTTAGCTACCGCTAGTGCCATAATCAATTGTAAGATGTCCAAAATAGTGGTAGGAGAAGGGAGTGCTAGGTCAATCTATGATGTTAAGAAGCATTCCTATGATAATGAGGGTGAACAAATGCCTCATGAGATCATTTTAGATAGGAAACCATCTAGATATGGACCTTGGACCAATAGAGATTTTGTAAGCCCTCAACGACCTTTTTATCTAGAAGAAACCTTCATGAATAACACATGCGACTTAGAGCAACAATTGGCTAGGGATATTGAGGTGAATCCATTCGAGGATACTTTAGTGTTTAGGAAGATGACCGAATTCCTAGGAACCTTGCCTATTAATCTTTGCATGAATAGATGGAAAGTTGAGAATAGTAAGCCTAAGCATAAGTGGAATTGGGATAAGCCACCTAGTGATGGGAATTGAGAGTGGCACATTAGGATGCCGATCTATGATCTAAATGGTGAGATGTTTGAAAAGGCATACCGTACTAAGCGTACTAGTATGAAATTAAAAGGGAAATTTGATCCCACCGATGTCCTTAAGGATGAACTCACTCACCTAGGTACGTAGGGTATGACTTCAAGTCTAGCTACAAGACTCATAAACAAAGAAAAGCGCTTCTTGGGAGGCAACCCATGTTTAATTGTTTGCTTGTTTGTTTTTCATTTTTTGTTTGTGTGTTTCATATATCTTTTACATTATTGCTTAATTCTCATGTTTGTTTTGTGAAAATGCTTTATTTTGTTTTTAACTTCATCTTAATTGCATATAAAGGTATTTTACAAAAAGATAAGTGTAGGGAAGATCACATATGTTTTTTAGAACTTGTATGAACATGAGATTAACAATAAATGGAATTGTATATATTTGTGTGTTTGTTAAAGTCAAATGCTTGTATCGAGTCATAATGGATGTTTTGCACGAATTTTCCATGTCTTTAAAGAAGTAATTTTTCCAGAATTTTTCCAGAAAACGCATCAGACTCTTTCTGTTAGAACAACCTGACGGCGTCGGGACTAAAGCCCGACGGCGTCAGGCAATGTATAAACAGATACAATGCTTTGTTTTTTTTGTCTAATTTGTAAATTTTGGAAATTTTCAATTCTTAATTTTCCAGAAAATCTGCAAACATCCATTCCACAAGCATTATATCTTACTTGCTTTCTAGTGTAATTTTGTTTTTATATAGTTTATATCGCTGATTTTACGCAAGGTTTCATTTCATTTTCTTATAAGTTTGCAGGTTATATTAGACAAGAAGATGAAGTACATGATGGAAGCAACACTTATTACTTGCTCATTTTTCTTGGAGGAGGATTTAACCGCAACACTACGCATATCCTACCGAGATAATCAGGGGAGTATTAGTTTATCTTTTATTTACCTTCCTTTATCATAACTTTGATACTTTCGAGAAACATTGGGGACAATGTTCAGTTTAAGTGTAAAGAGGAAGAATAAAATGGGAACTTAGAAACTATGAAAAATATTTGTTAGGGTAATTTTAGCATCAAAGTTAAATTTTTTTATGGCACCTATGAGTAAAAATTTAGTTTTAATAAAGCGTCTCATTAATAGGAGTTATATAACTAGCACAAAAACCGTATACCACTCAAATTCCACCCTAAAAATGTGAGGTTCGCCCCTAGATCTTTAAGAATAAAAGCATTCATCTTTAATGCTTAATGAGTGTACTAGTAATATAATAGATTTTAGAACTTGTTTTGTGATGCATTCCGAGATCGCTAGTGAGACTACATTCGTGTAATTAGGATTAACTAAATGATAAGAGGCATTAGGATAACCCTTGTTTAAACATGTAATTTAATTACGTCATCCTCATCGGTTGAGTAATTTTCCTCACACCCTACGATGTACTTATCTTTAGTACAAGATACCCCTAGTTAACCCCTCAGTGCCTATCTTTTCGCGGTTCTCGTGATGTTTTGGTTTCCATAATATCAATGAAGAGCATTGTTTACAATCCACTCCCAAATGTTACACCCAAATCGCCTTAGCCCACCTTGTATGCACTCATCTTTAGTGCATTATTGTAATCATTGTTTAAACCCATAGTTCAATTATCTAGTTACTTGCATGGTTGCTAAGTCGAGTCATATCCTTTGTATACAGTTTTGGGACGATTGGGACTCATGGGTTAAAGTAGTATTTTATGGAGTAACGGGAAGGAACGTTAAATTCAATTTCCCTTTGTCTACGTAATTAAGTACTCCAGGTGTTTTGATCTTTTCAAATCGGGTCAATTAGTGTTAATGAAATAAAAACTCAAGTGTAAGGATGCTCTTGTAAATTCCTTTATTTTGAAGTTATCTTAGAGGATGGTAGAGTAAAAAGGTATAAAAAATGAAAAAAAGAGTTAAGTAAAAAAAATGAAAAAACATACGGGCTACCATCATATATCTATCTTTATGTTTTTAAGTTTATGTTTTGTTTCAAAGTTGTTATTTAGTTTTAGTGAGTCGAGTCTCAACATCGTGTTTTACATGCTTGTAACATAAGATTTTTGACTTGCCACCACTAAATATCCCCATATCCGACAAAACCCTTTATTTCTCAACCCGAAGCCTAACATTATAACCCTTTGTAAATACCACTTAGATAGTAATCTATGTATGTAGTGAGTGTTTATCTTCTATTTCCTTACATATTATATTTCATATAAACCCGAGAGATGACAGAATCCAAACACCAATTGTGAGCTGCTAGTGTATAATTTTCATGCTTGTTTTGACTATTGTGGCCTTGTACTTGTTGTAAACTATTTTAAACTAATGCTATATGACCCCTAACTTCTAAATTGATTGGCCGAAAGCACATTTACTTGAGGACAAGCAAATTCCAAGTGTAGGGATATCTGATAGGGATTTAAAACCTATGTTTTTAAGGGGTCATTTAAGAATAAATTTTATATCCGTTACTACTTCAAATCATTCATTTTCATATTTTAGGTCTTTTGGAAGCAAATTGCTGGAATCAGACACTTTTGGACGAAAAGGAGGGAAAACATGAAGAAAACAAAGTCAAGATTTCAAGGCTTATTTATGCACCTGACCGCGTCCCAACCTAGAGGGCGACGACATCGCTCACAAGGATTCCTAAAAAGTCTCAAGCGACGGCTCAGGTCATATTTTGGTTTTACAACATGACGGTGTCACGCCTTATTCCAGCAAAGCGTCACCCTTTATTTTACACCAGACGACCAAGACTCATTCCAAGACGACTTCCTTAATGAAGCTAGACGACGTCACACTTCCTCAACTGATGTTGTCCCAATGATGACTTGTCCATAACAAAACCCTAATGACGGCGACCAGCCGACATCACCATCAAAAGGCGACGACGTCACAAGTGTAATTCTATATATATACTTCGAATTTTCCATATTTTGTGTGTAATATTTTGGAGAGCAAACCCTAGTTCGTTCATAGTCCGACTTGGGCAGTATTTTAGGGTTCCAAACCCTTCTTTGCACCCAAAGATAAGTTTGTTTATCCAATCTATCACCATGTTTATCCTATGTTCAATTGTTTGTTTGTGTTCATGCTTATCTATCATGCGTAGCTAAATTATTCTTGTGTTTGGTTAGATCTATGAAACATAGTTGTTGATTATTGTTAGGTTGTCTCTTGTTTTAATTGGTAGACGATAGAGTAAGGAAAAATGGCTTCTTCTTTAATTGTTGCGAGCTTGAACGTCCTAAATAGTAAAAATCTTAAAAGTGCACTTGATCCATCGTTGTGTTTATTACGTGAGTTGTAGCTTTAGGATAATAGAGTATTCGAGGGAGATACTACGGCACTTGGCGATCCCGGCTAGTCTAGAGGAGAGTTATAATTCATAGAACTAGGGAATTAGGTACCCCATATGACTAACACGGAATACAACGCACCAATTAGAATGAAGATGTGACAATTCAACCAACCAATAAGAGATAACTAAGGAGTAAGAAAATCTAAGTAAACACGCTTTTAATTATCATAAGAACACAGCCAATCAATCCATAGCTTTTCTTCTTTTCATTAGTATAATTAGCTTTTAATTTTAATTGTTAAGTAGTTTAATTGGTAGAATTACCAACCCCACTCCTAAACCCTGAGATTTTTACTTGTTTTCCAAAAAATTATAAAAAGCTAAAAAGAATCACCCTCAACCTCACCTTCTCGTCATACATCTCCACTAGCATCTCTATTCCCCTAGAGAACAATCAACCCCTTGGGTTACCCATACTACACTGCAACGATTAGGTACACTGCCTAGTGGGTTGTAAAGCTTGCTCGTAGGAAAGGAAGTCTTTTGACCTCGAACCTGCCGTCAACGACACAACCAAACTCCATGAAATCAAACCACCCGATCATTCAAGCGATAACACCAGTACACAATCATCAATCCTTGCTACTCTATTCGGAACTTTATCTTCTAGGAAAAAAAGAATGGAGACTGCTGCTTTTTATAAATGATTTAGGGTTATTTAGGGTTTAAGGGTGTGTTAATTGTGCTAATCGGTTTACATATAATAGGGAGGGAATTGGATATTGATTATGTCGAAAATTAGGGGAGACTGATTCCTCATATCATTTCCAAGTTTACTTATTCTTATCATTTATTTAAAGTGTGTACAAACTAAAAATACAAATTCATCTAGCTTAAGATGACGTGTGATGTTAATTATTTTTTTTAAGTATATGAGTCAATTTATTTGTTACATAAAGTAGCTTAGTTAAATAGATCATAAAGGCGAGTAAGAGCTTATGAAAAACTAGGTATACCGGTTTATCATAGCTCGACTTAGGATTTTTATATATGTATTTTGAATGAGTCATATACGTATAACATATAGTTGTATCGTTAATTAAATTGCTTGAAAACTTAGGTTAATATTTCAAATTAGACGCAAAATGTGAAACCAGAATTTAGGGTTTTACATTTAAAAACTTGGTCTTGATTGAAACTCATTTACTTAATCGAATGTAAACTTTTTAAAACAACTCATATAGAGGTCATTCTTTATATTCATGTCTTTATGCTATGGACGTTACGCGCGATTACGTTTCCGCTGCGACATTTTGGGTGTGTGACATGTACCAACAACAACAACACAAGTTGTATCGTCCACAAATGTTCTGCGATTTATCGTCACCACCAACGTACCAATCTCAAAGTTCTCAACTTTATTCTTCGGTTCACCCTTTTAATGTTGAGGACGTAGAAGATTTGGATCCATTTTTTGGTAGTCAAATTATTCTCTAACTTAAGGTATGGGTGGTTCATCCGAACCCGTTCAAGACGAGGTGGCGGTCGTAACAAAGAAGGTGTGAAAAAGAAGTCAACGAGGCAATATGGCTACAAAAGAAGATATTAGATTTCCATTAACCCAAGTAGAAGAATTAACATTACGTAAAACTTGGATCAACAAGTCCGAAAATAGTGCCAAAAGGCATGCTCAAAAGAGTCAATGGGTTTTGGATGGTGGTACTAACATACTTTGAGAGGGAAATGGGGGAATCAAGAAGAGGCTATGATGCCATCAACTGAAAATGAAAATCGCAAGTTCGTCCTAAAGTTGGTCAATTTTGCGTGATTTTATGATAATGAAAAAGGAGGACAATATAAAAGAATGTTTGGACAAGCTTAATGATGATTTCTTGGCTTTTTGAACTGCCTATAAGACACCTTTAAGAATGACTCCATTTAGGATCGACTGTGGTAAAGCATGTCATCTCCCCGTAGAATTAGAACATAAGGAATATTGGGATTTAAAAAATTGTAATATGGACCTATAAAATACGGGAAAAAGTCTCTTTATGCAATTAAATGAACTAGACTATTAAGGGATAACACTTATGAGAATTCACGCATTTATAAGGAATGTTCTAAGAAATGGCATGATCCTAGATTAAGAGGGGACAAGGATTTCAAACCAGGGGATAAAGTGCTCCTATATAACTCCAGATTGTGATTATTCCCAGGAAAAATGAAAACTATATGGAATGGACCATTCATGGTAAAATCGGTATCTCCTTATGGTGTTGTGGAAATTATGGAGGAAAATGGGTCAAGTTTCAACGTCAACCGGAATAGACTCAAGAAGTACTATCATGGGTTTAATATGGATGGGTCAAGGGAGGAATCCTCTTCACATAATCGTTTACGTAAACGGGTCTTTCTCGTTCGTCTATGAATCAAAATACAAGAAGAAACTTACTTATCGCCTACTTATTACCTTGTTTTGATCTCGAAGTCGGACTCATACAACCCTAACCATCCCTGTGGCTAATTTGAGCATCGTCTCATGCCATCCCTGTGGTCATGATAATGACATTTCAAAAAGTGCTCAAGCCATCTCTGTGGCACACTCAAAGTCATCATTTGCAAACGACTTGAGAGGAGATATTTGTTTCGCACAACAAATGGTGAAAACAGATTCGATTTAATCATAGGTTGATTAGTCTTCATGGTTTAAAGATGATTTGAAGTGAGGTATTCAAATAGGAGGCAGATCTAATTGAGATTGTTTGATGTCTGTATCTTTGAAGGAGGGGGCGGATGAGTTTATTTGTGGGAGAATAATTAGGGTTTTGATAGGAGTAATATTAGGGTTATGTTGTGTTAAGAACGTTTTTATACTCCCAGGTCTTAAGGTTACCTTGAATGGATCAAGTTTTTTTTCAGTATGGGCCGTGCAATCTGTTTTTGAGATATTATATGATTTGGACACTTGGGCCGAATGAAAGTGGGTTAACAAAATACACGACTAACAAATGTTACTTTGTGGACTTAAAGTATGGGCCGAATGTATATGGTTCGATACATGTGGTATAGTGGCGTTGAATTATGTGGTATTCGCCGGGTCTCAGTTATAATTGTTTGATCAAATATCTTTTGACTCACACTATTAACGAGTATTTGGGATTCAAAATATTGCTAGGAAGCCAGATTTGAATTGGACTTGGATTGAACCTGATTTAATGGATTTTAGATCGGATGATGATTAATGACAATGAGTTATGACAATGAGTTATGACAATGAGTTGTGTTATAATGAGTGATGATTATTCAAAGAGACTGGTTGCGAATTGATGATGAATGTCGTTACGTTATACGGTTAGTACTTTGATGTATACATTTTCACGGAAAATATTATGTCACGGCTCGCACTAAAAGTTGAACAAAGTTGACTGCGGTTTGTTTGTTCGGTATTTCGTATTTGCATATGAAGTGAGGTTTTCTGGGGGCATTTACTTATTTCTTCTTCTTTCTTTCTACCATTCTGCGAAGATGACTTGTTTGGGCGTTTATAGAGGGTGATAAAGACTTGGCTATTTAGTTGCGTTTGTGATTCTTTCTCACTTAACCTACAACGTAGCTATCACTTCGGTGTCTCACTCAGTTGAGAATGTCAAGAGGTTTTGTACATTGGGTACACCGTTTCTTGTTCACAAGGATTAGTACAAGTTTAAGTAACAAATCCGGGGAATTTTACGTCATGTTCGAGTTTGATATATCGGGTTTACTTCTTCATGTAGTCACTGCAATAGCCAACAGAACGCGTGATTGATGTGTTTACCTTAGTGTTTATTGGATGGTTGATTTTGTTGATGTTGGAGAATGATCCGTTGACGAACCACTGCATGTTCCTCTAAAAACATATATTCACCGAAACCAAAGTTGTCATTACACATTCAAGCTGACATTCTTTACGGTTTTGTCTTGATTTTGTAAAATCCCGCAAAAGAACCTATTTCTCGGTTTAAATCATAGACTTGTAAAATCCCGTGACAATGGAAACATCCTGGTAAAAGTAATGTGCATTTCCGGATCTATCTTGCGGTTTATTCTTGGTTTTGTAAAATCCCGCGAAAGAAACTATTTTTCGGTTTAAACTATAGAATTGTAAAATCCCGTGATGATGGAACCATCTTGGAGAAAGGAAAGCGTATTTTGAGGTCTTTTGATGCTGGTGTTACGGTTTCTGCTTCGATGAAGGGATAAGAGGGTGTACTTCATAAATTGGATGTGTGTTTGGATATTCGTCATGGCAGTTTGGTTATTACAAGGTTTTACGGGGTTATATGCTTTTAACCATGGTCGGGATGAAAACCATTATCAAAGTTCACTTCAAACGTCAAATGAGGCTAGAATTGAGCTTTTAACCAGAAGATGTGACAACGGAGTTAAATCACTATTATTCATTTGAAGTTGAAGTGAATTATCACGGGCGAGTGTACTTAGTATCTGAAGGTATCGGGGATGGATGGATGAAGATTCTTCATGATCCTTGTTCAAGCGTATTTCCAAAAACGAAGACTTGGAAATCTAGTTATTTTTTAGAGTCTATTTTTTCTGGGGGAATTGGGCTCTTTTTACCAGAAAAATAACTATCACTTTTAGGAGTTACGTTGTTGTGCTCAGTGTCACATTTAATTGTGGATTTTCAAGAGGTAATGTACGTCTATTACTTGATGGTTGGTTGGTTGAAGAGTATAGAGTACTTAAGAGATTCAATGGAGCATGAATTCTCGGCACCGCTCTTTGTTATATATGTGCAAGTTTAAGTCACGAGTTCGGGTTAGTTTACTTTAGGGTCAAATTCATCATATTGGGTTTTCTCCATCAGTTGTCACAACAAAGAGCCTACTGAATGATAATGGGTTGATTACGTGTTTTGCCAAAAGAGATGATGAAAAGAGAGAGATTATGACGTCTGTTCACATCAGTTCAGGCCTCGTACTTCAACATAATGACGTATGAACACAACAGTTCATGCCTCGTACTCTAAAGAAAAGAAAAGTGTACGTGTCAGTGCGCTTTATCTTCGGAAGAAGAGAAATCTTCTTATTATGACCATTCTCATCAACATGCTTCATGCTTTTTCCATGTGCTTTCGATTATCAAGTGAACCGGGCTACCACTGATTGTTTTCTCATTCCACTTGCTCAATTATAATGAAGATGGCGACATCATGTGCTTATTTTGGGAGAGAGAAGTGTGAATAGAACATACAGATGTTTTTCACTTGTTTAATCAAGAATGGCATCTCCGTATGCAATTCTTGAGGGGGAGAAGAAGTATGATAATACTGCATGGTTGATAGTCATATGAGAATATATGGTCATACGGCTCCTAACTCATGTAAGAACCGAGCTTCTTCTTATCGGGTCATCTTTACATGGAGTTTCTTCTAAGAGCCGTTGGTTGACATCTTCACTCGGATTGATGAGTTTATCGACAAAGTGCTTCCGGTTAATGCTTCACGTATACATCAACATGATGATTCCGAACAATCTCTCTGTTCTTGTTTGATGTGATTGGTAGTTTGGTGTTACCATCTTGTGTGTTCGTTGCGGCCTGATTGCTGATTTCCTTGATGAACATATTTCTGTTCTTGTTTGATTGGGAGGGATTTTAGTTAAGGGGATTTGCAAGATGTAAGTTAATTGGGATGCTTCTTGGTGGGATGCTTTTTGGTGTGAGTTGAAAATGTTAACTATCTATTCCCCAACTGCACAATCTTGAAGAAGGTCGAGTCTACAGTCTATTCTACATTTTTTGCTACATGTTAGAAGACTAAAAGACGAGTTGTAGTTGATTATCAAAAGACTTCTTCTTAATCTGGTCATTCATCATACAGATTGTCAGTTTTGGGGAGAGCACTAATTGGGGGAGAGTGATATGTCGAATTTAAGCCCCAATTAGACTTGCTCACATTCTTCAGCAAGTTGATTCTCATAAAGACTTCAAGTATTCTTCTCAAAAGATTTCAAGTATCTGGGCTTACAAAGTGTTGTTGATTCTGAAGTGTCAAAACCAGCAAGGGGGAAGGAGACACGCATCTAAACGCGAGTAAACTTGATGAGCTTAATACTTCTAAGTGATTGAAGATATCCCGGGAAGACTAATGTCATTACCGCAGAGAAATTCAATGTTTGACTCAAGGCGTTTAGTGTTCTTATTCCAACTATGTGGGGGAAGAGATGAAAGAGTTAGTTTCTGAAGATGAAAGAGGTACACAAGTGTGTGATGATTTTGATGTTATCACAATCATCAGGGGAGAGAGATTGTGTACATTGGGGATGCTCAGCTACTTCACTTGAGGGCTTAATCAGTGATTCAGAGATATAATCACTTATTCCGGTGTTGACATCCGCAGAGATTGTCACCCGCAGAGATAATCAGTGATTCGGCCTGCCTCTTCAATGTTATCAGTTATTCTCTCTTTGGGCATTCGGGTACTTTGGGTTCTTGAGCTTCATACACTTTCTTCAGGGGGAGAGAAAAGTATACATCGGGGTTATTCTTTGGCTATTGGACTTAATCTGCTACTTCGATGGTATAAGTTTCTTTGTCTTTGGGTATATGTGTATTCGGGTTCGTGAGCTCTAGTCTAAGAGACTGACTGCATCAATTCGTCTACTTGGGGGAAGTGGTTTCTTGACAACTTGTGGTATGGATTGCTTCAGACTTTAGTGGATATGGAATCTGAGAAGATTATTTATATGTGGGATGATACGTTGCTGTTCTTGTTGATGATATAACCTCGAACGAAGAATCACGATGATTATTCTTAAAAGGAGCAGCAAGTTCGATGATAATGATGTGCTTCTTTGTGCACCTGGCTAAGGGAAGCTTGTAAGAAAGCTTTGAATCTGCTCAGCTAAAGGATTTTCGGTTTGGGGGGAAGCTACCAAAGTCTCTCTTTCAAGTGGCTCAATTTCTCTCTTCGATTCTAGAGCCCTGGAAGCTTTGGTGGTGAATGTTTAAGAGTTGATGACTTGTATCTTCTACGACGTGCTGCTCGATATCTTTACCTCGGTACTCGTATCATCATCTTCTTTAACTATATCATCTTCTCTATCTTTGTATATATTTATTAAAAACCAAATACAAAAATATAAAACCAGCAAAACAAAATACAAAAATATAAAAACCAACAAAAAGAAAATAGAAAAATATAAAACCAACAAAACTCCATAAAAATCAGAAAAATTTGAAAAATACCAAAAATATGTTTTCTTAAGACATGTCTTCTGGTATCGATAACATCTTCGGTCTTAGAAATGTCATTCAATAATGGCACGGGACTTTAGATGAAGTTCGAGCAGGAGGTGTAAATATTCTTTTTTCTAAACATGTCTCAAAATATGGCTTCCAGTTATTTCAGACTGTAACCTGGGCTTCAAATAATGGCTTATAGTTACTTCTGAATGTGACCCGCGCTTAAACTATGGTTTGCTATTATTTCAGATAGCAACCCGCTCTTCAAAAGAAAGGAAAGTGTTGCGCTAAACCAATTTTTCAAATATTTCGTGCAATTATCCTAAAAACAAATGAGGAAAGTATGTCGAAGGACTGCTGTTCCTACTCAAATATTTTTCCGTCAATAAATTCTTCAAAAAAAATATTTGCTGTTTTCTAAAATGGTGGTAAATGAGTTGCTTGTAAATCTATCAGATTCAGAGTTTTTGTGAAAATTGAAAACTCAAGAATGTTTTCAAATTTATATCATCTAACGGACTTTCTTAATTATCCTACGTGCTTATCTGAAAAAAATATAATTGCCTATGTTGAAGGACTAGGATTCTAGGATATGATTGTTAGGTTTAGATGATTAGAGTTTGAGAAACACATTATTCCCATACCTTACATGATCTGATTGATATGTTGGATTGACTTTTATTAGTCGATTGCTGTTTGGGTGTTGTCGACCACCATATATTTGTATGTGTGTTCACTAACATATGCAGGTATATTGGTATATAAGAATGTTCCCGATCCGGATCCCACAAATGAACATAATTGGATGCCGCAAGGAAAGGGTAACGATATCTTGGGTTGACAAATGAAGAAACGGAGCTTAATTGGACTTCAATGGAGAGTTGGCATAAATGCAACGTAAGAGGTCTCACTGCATCAGCAGATGGTTTTCTTCTAAGTGATTGAAGAAACGGAGCTTAATTTGACCTCAGTTGGCATTCAAAGTGCAACGTAAGAAGAAGTCTCACTGCATCGGCAGACGGTTTTCTTCCAAGCCCTACAGCAACAACGGAAGCTTCTCAACCACCTAATGTATCTTTGTGCAGGACAAGTAGTGAATGATACCATTTTTCTAAAACTTTGAATAATATTGTTTTTGAAAATGGAAAATTATTATTTTGAAAATAAATTGGACTAAATTTTGAAAATCACCGGACTTCATTTTATCAAAACATAAGTCACTCAATCATTGACTTATGTCATGGATTGAGGGGGAGTGTGATTTAAAATAAAATATTTTCAAACGATATTTCTTCATAAAAGGTTCGGTTTGTACGAAACAAAGTGGTGATCTAAAGATTTAATGTTATGTCATGGTATGATTTTCTTTAAAACTCAAAGATCTGTCAAAATGAAATTTTTTCTGTTCTTGTTTGATTGTGAAATTGTTTATTTTACTAAAAGATCTCTTAAAACAATCATACCTGATACTAACAATCTTTAATGTCTTAAAATGGTCCTTATCTGTCATTTTTCAAAATCAAATCTTGCCACGTCTTTCCCCAAAATTTTCTAAATTATTTAAATCTTTTGGGATCACTAATCTTAAATGGTTTGAAATCTTTGATCGGGTGAGAGATCGTGATTTAAATCTCAAATCTGTTTTAATGGAATTGGTTTTAGTCCTTCAAAGGCACTCCTGCCTCCATGTGCCAAACTATTTCAATATACATAATGCACATGTTGAGGGGGAGCATTTATCCAAAAACTAGATGAGTTTTTAAATCAGGCACATTTTCTCCCATGTTTTATAAACCTTATCAAATCACTTGGGATCCAAAATCTCAAAGGGTTTGATATTTTTGATCGGGGGAGAATTTGTGATTTAATAATGAAATTTGATAAAAGTTGATCGTTTTGATTCAGTTGTGTAGGCTGCTCTCTCATATGTGCTAAACGCTTTCGAACCTCGAAGCATATATTGAGGGGGAGCATTTTTAAAAAGAAAAGAAACTATCAAGGTGCAAATGCTTTTATGTTTTAATATAAAGTACCTTGATTGAGTTTTAAATGGTTTCTAAATGGCAGTGTGATCATGAAAGTACTTCAAAGAACTCTTGCTTCTATGTGATAAAATGATTTCAAATATCTTACGCACATATTGAGGGGGAGAATTTTACCAAGAAAATCAAATGGCTTTTTCGTATGAAAATTGTGATCAAAGAAAATATTTCAAAGTCCTCTTGCCTCCTTGTGCTAAACAATTTCTAAATCATATGCACATGTTGAGGGGGAGGTTTTCTAAATGATCAAAACTATTAAGGTACAAAATGCTTTGATCTCGTATCACAAGTACCTTGATTGTTTTTCCAAATGATTTTTCAATTGGTTTCATGGAAGAATGAACTGTACCAAAAGACCGACCATTTTACTTTATGTATGGAGTTATAAGGATGGTGAGGTTAGGTATTAGTTCCCACGATCCGCCAGAACCGGAGGGATCTACCCAGGGACAATCCATTAGATAGTGTAGAGTCCTTATGTATGATGAAAAAAAGGAGAGAAATGAGAATACGGGAAGAGTGCGGACTGAGACAGAGCTAGTACTGGAATAATCCCAACAAGGTTCTAGTTATGAAGTCTCGGTAAGCACTGAAGGGGTTGAAGAATGAAAAAGAAGTGAATGTGAAAAGGGTGAAAAGAAATAGCCCTCCAATAATTCAACCTTAGGGCAGAATCCGGGTTCAATACATATGCTACTAGTGGTTACTAAGGTAACATTGGTATTGAAGACAAGACGTCATGGACCCAGTGACGCACTGCACTAAACTTCCCAAGCTACTCAAGTTCCTCTTAAAAGGGCTTGTTTCATTCTCACAGGGAACCGACATTATCTATCGACTTTCTCTTAGAGATTGTTGATATTGAAGAAGGAGACCCTCTCCCTAGTCTCCGACACAGGAACCAAATGTGCACTATTGAGTCTACAGCCAAAAGATCATCCACAATATCTCATTAGGACACAAAATTAATGAAAACTTGCTGTTTCACACAATGTGGAAAGTAAGAATATATTGAGAGTCCTACGCATTATACTTGTGGTTTTGCCAGAACATCTGAGTGGTATGTAAAAGTATTCACGATGAAGATGGAAATCCTTCTAGAGCCAACATCAAACAAGCTCTTGGTAGGTGACATGTGAGATCTTCTAAAGATCAAACTTGTGACAACTGGATAGAAACGATGGGGCGATTCACTCGTGAATCAACCTTGGTCCAGGAAATGAATTGACGAATACTTTTGAAAAACCATTCGATGTGCAAATCTTCTTTTCTCTAGCACGTCGAATGTGTATTCATGTTTTCAAACATAAAAAATATCTCTGATTGAAAAAATACTTTTGGAAAAACCGTTCGATGTGCGACTCTTCTTTTTGCCAGCACGTCGAATGTGTACTCTTTTCAAATACAAAAAGTATTTATGATTGAAAATTGATCTTTCTCATAAAACCTTCGTCGTATTGCAAAACTCTTTCTTCTAAACAATACGCGATTGTTTTTCAAATCATTTTTCATCAATCAGTGAATCTCAATTCGCTGGTTCACTCACTCCGTGTTGTCTTCTTTGAGACGTTCCGGTTTGAGAACAGCTAGAACAGCTGCGAAACCCTATCAAGGAGATTCTTAGGAATCCTACCTGATCACAGGCAGTACTTGTACTGATCAACGGGGAACCGTGGGCCGTGTACCTCAATTCAACGAAAGTGGTCAAAGACACTTTCGTGTGTTTTATTGCTAACTGTTGTTTGCAGGTACATTTGGACGGTTGCAGCTGATCAAAATTGAGGAGTCAATCCAAAGCCGCATGCTCACAGCATCCACACTTAATTGAAGAAATCATGACTGGTGCATATCTACATAACCTGGCTCTGATATTTTTATACTATGTTTCTGCTACGCTGCTGCAAATATCATGAGCCAGTTAAGCTTCCGCTACTCTGATGGAAAGATGTCATGATCCAAAAGTGTGAGCATGTCGGTCCAAAAGTCACAACATCACATGAAGGCAACACAACTATGGATGATCCAGAGAGATTTGTTGTGGCTGATGATCTCAATGAAAGCTCGAAGATCATCAAAGATGTGGATCAGACCAAAGACCTCCACTAAAAGTATAAATCAATGCGGACTTTGAAGAATCGCTACTATTGCACAAAGTTTGCGGAAGTGAAGAATTCAAGTCTACGAGCTCAAGAACTAAAGTCAAAGATAGAATGCTAGGAAGCAAAATGTATTTCATGGGGTGACCTCCCTTAGGGGGAGATTGTTAGGAATTGGAAATTCCATGTTAAAGTGTCGGTCACCCCAATAATGGTCTAGCATATGTTAGCTCGTAGATTTGTCGTTGTTTACGTTATTTAATAGTTAATTAGTTAGTCAGTAGCGTAGAATAGTTTAGAGTAACACCGTGGAGGAAGGACGGGTCTCTACCCACTGTATGCCTGATCCACAGGCCGATAGGAGGTCGTGTATTGTGTAAGTATAAATACCCCTTCCATCCATGGAAGGGGTGGTGCTTCTCATTTTAATCTAATATTCCCTTTGTGTAAACCTCTAGCAAGAACACCCTCTCTCTCTACTAACTCTCTAACTATGGCAAACATGTATTTTGATCATCCAAGACCACCCGAATCATCAACACATAAATATTACAATCCTACAATAATTAATTTTACGAAGAGAAATGTGTTAGTCTATTAATATTAGTATTTGGCTCATTGTATATTCGGCCAATTCTGTATCCTATATAATCTTGATGTACCGAACATAATTATCGTTCAATATACACGTTTACACTAACTTACATGGTATCAAACCCTAATTGATCCAATCTACTGCTTCCGCAACTTTTTTAGTTTTCGTTCCATTGTTTCTCGACCAAGTGTGTTGTCGAGGTGTTTTTTGATTGTTTGTCGAACAAGTGTGTTGTCGACTTTGATTGTTTCTCGATAACCTAAACCCTGAACGATCCCCTATACCCTAATCGACCAGTGTGTTATTTGTCGATTCACTAAACCCTAAATGATTTTTTTGTTTTCTCTTGTTGTCGACCAGTTTGTTATCAAGGTGTTGTTCGATTCAATAAACCCTCACAAGAACGATTATTGCTACACCCCAACAATTTCTACACCCCAACCTGTCCTCACGTTAACTAAAATTAACTACAATGACTACGGATATGACTCCCCCTCCACCTGTCCTTACGTTATCGGATAAACTTATGGCCATGAATCACCTAACCACCTTTGTTCCCATCAAACTTGATGTTGATGAGATGAATTACTCCTCATGGGTGTATTATTTTTCTCATCTATGTCATGGCTATGGCATCTTGGACCATCTTGTTGATCCACCCGTGTCCTCCTCTTCTACACTTCCTCCACCCCCGACTAAGGATGCGGAATGGCTCAAGGTTGATTTCATTATTAGGTCTTGGATCTTTTCCACACTTGCCTCAAATCTTCAAAAACGGTTGGTTGTTCTTAACCCTAAATCTGCTAAAGAGGCGTGGGTGTGTCTTGAGGGGATTTTTCAAGACAATAAACGCCCTCGAGCTATGGCTTTGAAGGCGGAGTTACGTAATCTAAAGCTTTGGGACTGAACAATTGATGTGTACTTTCATAAAATTGAATCAATTGCTTTGGTTTTGAATGGCCTTGGTTCTCCTCTCAGTAATAACGACATTGTTACGTTTGCACTTGAAGGCTTACCGAACACGTATGATGTGATTTCCACCGTTATTGCTAGTCGGGAACCCTTTCCCGATCTCAAGACGGTTCGTTCTTTGTTGACCACGCAAGAGATGTGCATAAAGTCTAAAGTTCAAGACCCGCTTGTGGATGCTACATCCGCTTCTCCTATGGTCTTACTGGCAAATAATACTCCTCGACGTCCGTCTAATCCGTTGGAAAAGGTGAACAAACCTTGTTTTATGTTTGCTAAAGGTCATTGTCGCTTTGGTGAGGCGTGTCGGTATCTTCACAATGGCGTTCATGGCAAATCTACACTACTTCCTCGTAGTTCTGGTTCTGTGGATATGGATACTTTGCAACAATTATTGGCTAAATTGGGATTTGCTCCCTTACAAAACAAACCTGCTACTATTTCTCCAATCCCTGTTGCTTACCATGCTACTGCTTCGGCCCAGCTTCCTCCCGGTCCAATTATATCACATCCGGCCCAATTATATCAAATTCCACAAGCGGCCCAATTTCTCCCTAGTTATACCACAGCCCACAGTCCACAGCAGCCGTTCCAACCTTTCCCTTGGGGGTCCAATCCTTATGGCCTGTCATCACAGGGGGTTCAGTTCGCTGCAGGGTTCCACCACCAGGGTTCAATTCTGTGCAGGTTCACAGCGGCGGTTCACCGATGCCAGGGAGTTCACCAGCAGGTCCATTGATGAACGGTTCACCACAGTCGCAGGGGGTTCAATTTTGCGCAGGTTCACCAGCAGGTCCACAGCCGCAAGGGACTTTGACCGGTTCACAGCAGCCGGTGTTTAGTTCAGTTTTTAACCCGGGTCAACAGGGTTCGGGTCAAGCGACTCTCTTGCCGCATGCTTTTGCTACTAACACTCTTCAGGACCTGTCTGCTGGAAATTGGAATATGGATACAGATGCGAGCTCTTATCTTAATGATTCTGTGCATTGTTTTAGTGATATTCTTAATGAGTGCATTTATCCGTCTGTCACGGTTGGTGATGGGCGTTTTATTCCCGTTACTAACTCCGGTCATAGTATCTTGTTTACACCTTTTCGTCATCTTCGTTTAAATAATGTTTTAATTACTCCTCATATCGTCAAAAATCTTATTTCTGTGCGTCAATTAGTTTTATTGCACTGTTGAATTTGATCATTTGGTTTTTCTGTGAAGGACTTCCTAACTCGACGGGTACTCCTCCGTTGTGATAGCATGGGTGATCTTTACCCTGTTATGAAGCCTTCTCCAATTCCTCAAGCATATCTTACCAGTCAGTATATGTGGCATCAACGACTTGGACATCCAGGAAGTGAAGTGTTGCGGCGTCTTGTGTCTAGTGATTCTATTTCTTGTAATAAAGAGAAGCTTCCCGTTCTTTGCCATGCTTGTCAGCTTGGTAAACACGTGAAGCTTCCGTTTGTTAGTTCGTCTAGTTCTGTTACTTCTTGTTTTGACATTGTTCACTCGGATTTGTGGACGTCCCCAATTCCGAGTCTTTCTAGTTTCAAGTATTATGTTTTGTTTCTTAATCATTATTCTCAGTATGTTTGGGTTTATCAATTAATGAATAAATCTGATGTTTTGTCTAAATTTCAGTTGTTTCGTAGTTATGTTTGTACTCAGTTTAAGTGTGAAATTAAATCGTTTCAGTGTGATCATGGTGTTGAGTTTGATAATACTGCCTTTCATAAATTATTTTCAACCCATGGCATCCAGTTTAGATTTTCTTGCCCTCGCACCTCTCAACAAAATGGAAAATCTGAGCGCATGATTCGTACCATAAATAATCTTATTCTTACTTTATTGTTTCAAGCACACTTACAAAATGATGATGAATCGTAATATATTGGAAGCAACGAACTAAATGTATAAATAAATAAATAAATAGCGATCAATTAGCCACTAGTCGCTTTTCTAAGCATTTTAGTTTTTATTTTTCCGGAAACAGAGTGTTTTAACCGGAATTAATGATCTTTGGTCGTAGTTAGAGATGTGGATGATGATAATGCATGAAAATTATCAAATTAGCTTTAAAAATGGTGCATCGTGAGGTTTTTCTTAAGTAAAGAAGGCATGATGAGTTTTTCTAAAAAGTACATAGATTATCTTTAGCTTTTACCCATTAATTATAAGAAACTAGTTTCTTCAATGCACGCATAAATTGAATCAATTTGTGTTTATATTTTCTATTTTGTTTAAAATACATAATAACTCTCTCTAAATAACTATTGATGTTGTATGATACTATGATCCGTGCCTTCCACCGAAAAGAGAGAGAAAATTCACCAACATTATCAAAAAATTTCTTTTTTTTCTTTTATCTTTCAGGTTATACATGACATTTCGTGACTTTACGGACATCTTTTTTCAAACAACTTGCTAATAAAATAAGGCTAGGATTAATACTACTAGCCCACGTCTCCGGTTTTTAAATATTAACTTCCAATATGAAAATTGTTTTGGATATGATGTTTCATCGACTTCTGGTTTGAACCCAAACTGGTTGTGTGAGCTCGCTACGCCTTTTGAGCCAGGAGTTATGTAACCACAATTGCCATTTAAAAATAAATAAATAAATAACATAGTTACTAAATATAACTAGCCAAAAATTCAGATATTTTTATATGATTGATTTGTTACTATCTAGAGTTAGTTTCACTCCGAAATTCACAAAAAGATATCACAAACGATCGAATTGTTGAAATCAATTGAATAGCAAAACTTAAAAAACCACCTTGCATTTCACATAATTAAATCTTAAAATCAACCAAACATTCTTTCAATTCAAAATAAAACATCCAATGAAACAAAGATATAAATGAACCTTTTCTTAACTATGAACATTCATTCGTGTAACAGCATGGCTTCTACTTCTAGGAATCAGCTCAGGTTTAAGTCTAAAATCATCACCAAAGTCATCACAAGCCGAGTTTTCATCGATACGACCAATTGCAACACTTTGACTACGAGGAACCACAGGAGCCCCTACAGATTGTTGTCGACGTAAAAACTCAGGATCCAACTTATGACCCAAACTTCTAATAGAAGCAATTCTCATGAGCTCAGCAAAATCATCGTCCCGTATAGAAGAATTTGTACTATAGCTTCTAGGTAGACCAGACGTGTAGGGATTATTGGTTGATGGGCCACCCATACCAGCTGCACATTTGTACATGCTTGATATGTATAAGTCTCGAATCTTGTACATAGCTCTCAAAGGTGCTTTTAGTACACGAATTGCTATAGTTGGTTTTCGGGGCTTTTTTGGATCCGGTGTTGTATGATCGGGTGTTTTTTGATCCATTTTTGGAAGAAGTTGAATGGGATGATGATGGTGTTTTCTTATATAGGTGTTTGTGGAATGTTTAGGGTATTGATAAGATTGAAAGGAGTTTCTAAAAAGAAAAAGTCAACATATTAAAAGTGTTTAAAGTTGTTTTGTATTGTAATGATTGATGGAATATTTACCAAATTACATAGTATTGTTTGTCGTTCATGATCAGATAACAGTCAGAGATAATGTCTAAATCACGAGTATTTCATACTGGCCGGACCTAGCGGGTTTTTGAAGGTTAACATAAACTCGATAAATGTTTGTCGCATATTGTAATTTTTTATTAAAATCATAATTTTTTCGAAATCAACCTCGTCTTGGAAATTTGTGTAACATAAATACATGTCTTGTTTAGTTAATTTACTAATACATGAAAGTAATGCATAGTTTTTTAATTTGCTTACTTGTTTTAGTGAAATCGCACGTTTAGTTAATTTTTATTTTGTTGCATGTTCTTAAAAAAGAAGATTGTGTGTCCGATGACTTAAAGTCCTCGGTCCGCCCTTAATTTCATACCATGTATTTTGTACTTAATGTATATTTTCATATTTAAATTAAAGTTATTTAGTTATAGCATCACAAGAATATTGAAAAGGGTAGAAAAGAATATGTGATGATTGTTTTTATTTAAGGTTTGTTAACCATGTTATAGAAGTTAGAAATATATATCAATACAAGGGATGAGGCGACGAGCACGATTCCATTTTAGGTCGGTTTTGGGCAAAAACAACTGAATAGCCGGTTTATACAAACCTGTAACCAAAACATCTCTATACGTATGGCTAGGTTCTCGATTGATTTTCAGTTCACAAAACTAGGTTATAATTTTAATTTCATATATAACCTTTTGACTTAATTACATAATTGGTCCTTGTGGTTTGTCGGATCTTGCAGAAAATGTCCCTGTGTTTTTTTTTACGGGTCATGTGCTCGTGGTATGCAAAAGTTACGAGTTTGTTCCTTTGACCAATAATTCTATTAGTTGATCGTTAACTTGAAAGGTATTTTTGACTTTTCACATGTTCTTGCAAACCACAGGGACATTTTCTGCAAGATCCGACAAACCACAAGGACCAATTATGTAATTAACTCAAAAAAAAACTTTTTAAAAAAAACGAAAAACTGATTAAAAATATATATATATATATATATATATATATATATATATATATATATATATATATATATATATATATATATATATATATTTATTACACTTAAATTTGTGCTTATGTATAATGTGAGGGACTAAGAAAACTTTTTTTTAATGCGTATTTTGTACGATTTTTGTAAATTTTCATCTATTTTTATATGTTTTCGTCTATTTTATAAGTTTTATACGTTTTTATCAATTTTTATACGCTTCTTATACGTTTTTATACCCTTTCGTTTTTTTATTAAATAGGTTTTTAAGTATTAATTAAAAAATTTAAGCGTATAAAAAAAACTTTTTTTTAATGCGTATAAATTTTTTTTAAGCGTATAAAAACTGTTTAATAAAATTTTTTTAAGTTTTAATAAAAATTTTTAAGCCCTAACATTATAAATAAGCCCAAATTTAAGTATAATAAATATCTTTTTTTTTTGTTAGTTTCATAAATCGTCTTTGGTTTGCCAAAACATGTGAAAAGTCAAAAATACCCTTAAAGTTAACGGTCAACTAACAGAATTATTGGTCAAATGACCAAATCTGTAACTTTTGCATACCACGAGGACATGACCCATCAAAAAAAATACAGGGACATTTTCTGCAAGATCCGACAAATCACAAAGACCAATTATGTAATTAACTCTAACCTTTTTTTATGTTAGAAGAAAACCTGAGGCTCCCAAATATATAAAGGGATTATATCTTGAGGTTATGTACGGTTGGACACCTCTCAACTTATATTTATATCTTTGAATATCAATTATTTATCAAGACCTATATTGTCTTTTTTTCTTCTTCTTTGAAATCCATTGCCACTTTCTTTCTTTACTAGCACGTATCAGTCTTTGCTTAGCACAACAGATTCCCCTTACTTTGTACAAGAAAAATGTCATTTAGCGATTGTTTTAGCGACATTTGTAGCAATGTATTTTAATGCTTGCGACATTCTTAGCGACATCAAGTGCTCAGTCGCTATAAATGAGTCGCAGATTTTTGCGACTCGTGAAAATACGTCGCTACACATAGTGACAAGTATAGCGACTTCTCATAGTATGTCGCTATAAAATTGCGACATCAATAAATTATGTCGCCATTTAATGTCGCTGTTTCATAGACATGTCGCTATTTAAGTCGCTACACATCGCTAAATTTAGAAAATCTTTTGTGCCAGTATACTTGAGCGCTATTTCTACATGTGTAACTAATATGAGAATTAAATTGAATACAAATATAATTAAAACTTGCAATAGATATAATTTATAAATATCATTACAATGTTACAAAAGTTACCAAATGAGTCTAAACGTTTTCTCAGTACAGGTTTAAAAGAATGGTATATAGAAGTTCCAATTGTTATTTCACAAAAATAATCAACAAACTTTGTCACGACAATTCCAATACAAACCCTACGTGCCTAACCAATATATTACTGTGTCTTGCCCAATTCAGAATCTTTGACGCCCCTTGAAAATTAATATCCTAGACTGTCAAAGTTAACTAAGTAGTAATAAACTTGAAATCTCATCTGCTACGATTGTAACATATAATCGAGGAAAAAAAACAATTTAACTTGTTTAGATTTATAAACCTATGCAATATGCTTTAAACCGACTCTTTATCCTCATCATTGAGTTTAGAATATGAAACAAATACAACTTCTTGACTAAAACTCGTTCTTAAATGAACGTAAAATCATTGCCTCATTCACAAAACGGCAGAAACTCTAAGGCAACATATTTTGATCAAATGGGTCGAACTAGTCAATCGGGTTTAAAATAATTTTTGAGTTAATGCATAAAACTTCCTAAATCATTAATATAAGTATTTATCATTGATATAACACAATTTTGTACATTTGACAAGCTATTAAACTTGAAATAAGCACTTTGAGTCAAGGAAACCCAAATTATTATCAAAATCTACCCGTTTCGGTCAATCACCTTATCCGTCTAATATGCCAATTTTACCTATAACTGTAGGTTCTATATAAGTAATTTAGGTAGAAACAGTCTTTGTAATTCTCAAGTACCGTACTAGGTAGTCTTGATCTTGCTGATGCATTACTTTGGAAGTATTGCCCTATCCCTCGGGAGCTTTGGCTACCTTACCTCATTCCTTTCAGTTTCACAAGCCAAGGACAAAATGACTATAAAGTGTGAGAATTTTGTTTTCTACAAGAAGACAAAACCCGTCGCACGAGCGGGTAGATCTAGATATGTCAAATGCTTAGGTTTGTTGATGTGTGTACAAATCTAAGTGGTTATGTTTATAAATTATTAAGAGAAAATTGTTAGCACAAAATAATGTTTGTAAATGTGAGGGATCTAACATTTTGTAATTTACTCTTTATTATAGTGATTTTTTGTTGAAGTATAAACCAAACACATTTTGAATGCAATCACTCAACTAGCTGTCTAAAGAAACAATAAAGAATGGAAAATGATAAATGGACCTAACTAAAGAAGGCCTAAAAGTAGACATAATGCATAAATGAATTGTACAGTAACAGTACTCTATAATTCATTTATGCATTAGGTTTCCTTTTAGGCCTTTTTAGTTAGGCACATGCATCAAAGCTCATAAAGAATTGATACTCTACTAATTTATAACCATGCTGAACACATCAATACATAAAACCAAGCAAAATATCCATTGTTTGATCGATCTGTGTCCTCCATGAATCAATTATCTTGAACTCCCCACTTGTCGACTAGTCGACTATAATATACGTAATTCAAAATTTCTTCACATTGAGATCCTGAAAAATCAATACGACTCCATTTTTGAAGCAACTTCAATAATGCTAAAATGATTACACAAATAATACTTTCGCATCCAAACGCCGTAACTTATGGTTGAAGTCTAGACAGAATGACAGATCATATATATTGAAATGTTGCATTTGTCACTACTAAAAAAAATATATATATAGTTAGATCGGTTAGAAAGCCTCATATAGATCGGTAATCAACCACTTTATCTGAGGGTGATCTTTATGAGCAGGTACCTACATAGATCGGTTCAGAACCGATCTTTTTAATAATTCATAAAGATCGGTTAAGAACAAATAACTGATTTATTTAATATTTGTTTTTGTGTTTCGCTCAGGTGTAGTTAGATCGGTTTTAAACCGATCTAGTTAATAGGTATTTTTTTTTTAAATAATACATAAAAATTGATTTTCCCATAATTTAATCATATACAAAAGTGCAGTTTTTTTTTCAAAATTGCAATTAATTACCATACACAATAATATTCTAGTACAAATAACTTAGATAAAGATAGCATTTAAGTTACAAAATAACTAATTCACTGAAAAACGACAATTGCAACATAATACAACACCCTCAAAATAAGAGTTCACATGTCCTACTAACTACTATCCAAAAGACCAAGCTCCTCCGTTGCAAATATTACAGGTAGGATATTAGTGTGATTAAAGAGTTCACTCCTACCTCAAAATAAGAAAAGCAATCAAGGATGCCAAAAGAGTAATGCTTGATGACCTTTGGAATCTCGTTACGGGGTTTTCGTAGTTGCAGTCGTTACCCGCTGTCAACACAACAACAAATAGAATCTAACTTACAAATCCATTAACAATTACTGTAATCAATATCACATCATTATGGTTATAAACAAACTTAATCATGGCATCAAGCACTACTACATTCTATAGTAATTTTGTGCTTATCTGTTACAATTGATTAATAAGGTCTTCTGTAAAACTATTGAAAAAACACTGTATATAGCAAAAACCACTGATATTTGTCATTTTGTCTATGGTATCTTCTTTGTGCCTATTACTATCCAAAGTAGAAACACGTAGCATCTAATTCTTAACATATTTGAATATTGACGAATATAGTTTTAAGACTAAAATACACGGTTGGTCCCTGAACTTGGCAATCCGCTTCGCGTTGGGACAGAACTTGGCATTATCATCGCCGGAGGTCCAAAACATGGGCATTATATGCCAAACTCATCCCTTGACCAATAACGCCGATGTCAACATCTTTTTTTATGTTAGTTAGTGGAGGGTATTATAGTCCATACACATTTATACCTCACCTTAGTTAATTCTAACTCAAGAACTATTCCACCAACACATAAAGGGGTTATTGTTTGAACAAATTATACCAGTGTACCTGACCACTTAAGTATGACTTTATAAAAGTCAATTGGTAAAGAAAGTATGAGCTCACAGAATTTTACCCAGGATAAACACACAAATTTATACATTATCAACTACTTAGCTAGTTGACTTATAACAGTCAACTATTATTCAGTGTTTGATGAAACTGGAACATAACTGATATTACGGAGTCATTGTCTTATACATGGTAATACTGATATTTTACAAAATATAAAAGATGAATTTGGGCCCAACTTCAAAACGTTCAACTGCTGAATCTTCAAATGATCTACACAGCTCTGATCGATATCCAGAAACTGTTGAACCGACAAAACATGAACCCTAAATTGATGATGCTGCTGCTACCTTGTCTGCAAAAACAAGTATACAAACAACAAACATATAATTTAGGTACTGTACTGTTACAGCTTAATGGAATTAAACATATGATATGATATTCATCACTGAAACATCACATAGGGTCGCCTTTGGGCGAACAGTGCTAGGACGCAGTTTGTAATCTTTTCTTTGCTCCTAAAGGGTGTCTTAACACCGCTTGAAACATCAGCAGCACCACCACCAACCCTTTCAGCCTTCCCCTCCCCATCAAAACCAGGCAAGTTCTCAACATCAAACCCTGCAAACTCAACCATTTTGTCCTTCCCCTTCCCATATAAACCTCGCTTAAATTCTTGAACAACTTCTTTCCCTTTTTTTCTGGGCAAAACATCCTCTTCATCAACCATCTTTCCTTTTCCTTTTTCCTTTAATTTTCTTCCTTTTTTTAGCTACAACCCCTTCTTCCTCTTTGATTACAACACCACCTTTCACTCTTGGTGTCCTGGTTCCACTCCTCTGCATTTTTTTCTTATCTATCCCCTGCCATTGACGTCTAGTCCTAAAAGGTATTTGACTAAGCATTCTAAAGTTAGCATCCTGCTCTACCCAACCCATAACTTCAAAACTGATGTTTTTTAAGTAAAATTGTGCTAACTTTTAGGGCTTGTGGGCAACGAAGATATCAACTAACTCATTTGTTTCAGCCATTCCAAACAAAGTATGAACATCAACATCAGTATGAATCAAATGCAAACCATTTTCTAGGTATTCTTTAGGATCACAGAAAAACAACGCCCATTTTTGTTCATTAATCTCTGATAACATATTATCAAGGCTTGAACTAAATATATCCCTATCACTGGTAAAGGCACACATATTAATTAATGAACCTCCTTCATACCTGAGTGGGCTATAATCAAAAACCCCATTATAGTGGATTCTGAACAGGACCTCACCTTCTCTTCTTCCTTCACATCCTTAAAAGTTGAGACGAATATGCTTCTGTCCTTCATTGTTATTTTTTTGTTTTTTTACGAATGGGTTAGACTAGATGTGTGTTTCAGTACGTGAGTGTGGATGTATGTTAGTTTTGGTTTTGATTGGGTTTTGTTAATTGGGTCGGGTTATTATGATAGTGTTTATTGTTTCGGATATTGTTAGTTGGGTTGTTTTGGTGATTCCTAACACATTAATTGTGTATAAGCGTATTAAGGAAGGCAAAAGGTCAAGTTGCAGGGTAACAGGTTTAAAATGCCACACTTGGTCCCTGAATTTGGTCAGTTAGCCGTTTTTTGCACTTAAAATTCCCGCGTATTTTTTCTCACACAAACTTGACTATTTCTCATTTTACTAACTTCACAATTAGTCCCTGAATTTGGAACGTCAAGTTGGATTTGGTATTTATGGGTTAATAACCTATACCATTTGCATACCAACAATAAAAAAAACATATCCTAACAAAATCTCAACAACCTCCCAATGGCTGACTTCCCACTACTTGAAGAACTCGCCAAAGCTTCGAACTCTGACTACATGTTTGACTCGATTTCTCTCTTTTATCAGATAGAAAACGACAAGGACATCAAAATTTCTAATGGACTCCAAAACACTTTGACTGACTTGATTCTTGGTATGAAGGAAACCCAAGAATACATCTCTGAGCTCGAAGGCTTTCGAACTACGGTGATGAACTACAAGGTTCTTGAGGATCTTCGCAACAAGAAAAAGGCTAATGTCTTGAAGGCTTTGGAGATAAGGAGGATGATCTGTCAAACACACTCACAGGTGTGTGACAGGAACAAGTTCCTTGATGATCTTAGGAAGTGTTAAGAAGGAAATGAAGTGGTTATGTTTTCCTTTTTTTTTGGAAAAATATGTACTGAATATTTAGTGTTTAATATGAAATTAATGAATCTATATGTTATGTTCTAGTGTTTTAATTTTTTAATTATGTTGTTAATCGTTGTATTCGTCTAAGAGAGTTGTTATATCGGTTTTGATTGTATTGGGTGTTGGTAGAAGTATGGTCCTTGCTCAAACAGTTTAAGAGTATAGGGGACTAAGGTTTTAGTCACCTATCCTGTCCTCACATTTGCATTAACTTATAGCAAGCACTTTATTCTCACATTTTACCACAAATTTGAATTCAGAAACATAAAGTCAACCCTTTCAGTGAAATTGCGTCAAAATGGGTAAATCTAGAGCTCGTAAACAGATTAAATGTTCCAATTGTCAAACTGTTGGACATAATAAGTCTAGCTGTCACAAGGATCAGGTACCAAAACCAACAAAGGAAACTAAGGTTCGAGGTAGAAAAAGGCATTGTGATGGCAGAAGGCAAAAGTATTCATTTAATTGTCATTTGCATAACGATTGTTCTTGTGTGTTTACATTCTAGTTGATGTGCAAATGTATTACTTTTGTAGTAGATGGATGAAGACGATATAAGGAAGACTATGGAACAAGAGTTTCTTGAAGCTCTTTATGAGCAAGAAGAAGAACACACAAATTTGGAGGAAGATGAAGAGTAGTCTAGGTTGGATGAAGAAGCATTCCAGCAGTTTTTGGAAGAGGAGAGAATGTACAAAAGAATTGATGAGGAAAGGGAGAGGAAAAATTGGCTTGAAGATGCAGAGTCTGTGGCAGCTTACTATGGAGTGTCTGTGGAAGAGTTATATCCAAGACATCCATATGTGCTGGATAAAATTCACGCTCTGAATGGCACAAATTCCAGCAGTTTTCAAAGGTTGTAGGCTTCTACTCTTCTAGCCATTTGTAATTTCTTCAATATCATGTTTGAACATGTTTTTGTTTTTTTTGACTTTATAAGTTGACTAGTTTGTAAGAATTTATGTTGTCTTTACTCATATCTACTTGTTCAACAACCACAACTCCCATCTACTTATATAATGCATCTTAAGTTAGCAATTGTTTATCATACCAACATATTATCACCATGGATGTAGAAAATGGTTGTTAAATGGTATGCATTGACTGTTGGGTTGAAAGTGAAAACAGGGCTGGATTGACCTTTTTTGCAAGGCGTCCACCTTATAGAGATTTCATGTGGTATGTTTGTCCAGTGTGCCTTGAGATAAGGGGAAACACATCTTATACTGGTAGAGATGGTGTTACAAGGGAAAACACAAACACAGGAGATAGTGGTGCATATGTGATGGGTCTACATATTACTGCACCTACTAGTGTTGGTGCATCCTTGGGCAGTGATGAAGAAGAAAGTGAACCACCTACAGCTGAAATACCAAGTGAAGAGCGCCCTAGCGAAACACCACTTGAAGCACCTGCAACTGAAAGACCAAATGGAGAACGCCCAAGACAAACACCACTTGAACCAACTGCAACTGACAGACCAAATGGATCACCTACTAGTCATTTAAAGCAGTGAATTCCTAGCAAGAAATGCTATGTTGTCTTTCAGTCTAAATTTAGCTTAACTGATATGTGTGTGCTTCTATGTTTATAATAATTGAATTTTGGTTACAATTTGAATCTGTCGACCTTATAAGTCAAAATGGGTTTTCCCAAACACCCACCTAAACTGCATAAGCAAGTTCAAACTACAAAATGAAAACAAGAAATCCAAAATATACCTACACCACCACCTAATTACACCATATCAAGCAAAATATACATGTTAACAAGAATCATTTTCAGTAACCATCATCAGCCAAAAAATATACATCTTCATTACATCAACAACTAAAAATAACATGTGAACTTCTTGATGGGAGACTTGATATTCATGGGGATACTTGAGGTCCTTAGGAGGAGGCACATACCACTCATTCCTATTTGTGCTGGAGCATCCCACAGCCGCTAAAAGACCAAGTACAACCTTGGGAGCGGAAGCCTGGGACGCTTGGGAAGTGGAACCTTTCAAAGTAGTGGTCTTAGAAGACATGTTACCACACTCATCATCAGATGTGTCTGAAATAATGATGACATCAACTTCATTTCCTTTCACGTTAGTATCTGGAAAGATAGACAAAACAGAAAGAAATCAGAGTTCACCCATTACAACTTTCTTAGGTTGTAAACATTAACTCTAACCTTTCTCAGACTCCTTATTCCCATATTTTTCCCACAAGTCTTCAAGTATCACATCAGCAATGTCATCCCCTATATCTCACTTATTCCCATAAGTAGCCATGGCATACTCAACCATATCGTCAGATACCTTTAGCTTGCTATAATCCCTCTTTTTGACAGATTCTGACACTGATCGGATTTCTGTCAAATAAATTAGAGTTATTTATGCTCATCCCTTAAAATGCCAATCTCACAAATACAAAAAAACCCGACAAACCTTTCATCACTTGAGCTTCTTTCGCAAATCTGCATAAATCATCAAACATTTCATCAAACATTTCATCAGGCATTTCATCTTCTTTTAACCAAGTATCCCCATATTTTGCCTTCGCATATTTTACCATCTTATCAGTTACATCTATAAAAGTAAGATCCTTGTCTGCCATTGTTAAAGTGTGTGTGAGGGTTGTGTGACGAAGGAGGGAAACGATCAAGATGGTATACGGTAGCTTTTCTCATAATTAACTAGGGTGAGGTATAAATGTGTATGGACTATAATACCCTCCACTAACTAACAGAAAAAAGACGTTGACATCGGCGTTATTGGTCAAGGGACGAGTTTGGCATATAATGCCCATGTTTTGGACCTTCGGCGATGATAATGCCAAGTTTTATCCCAACGCGAAGCGGATTGCCAAGTTCAGGGACCAACCGTGTATTTTAGTCTAGTTTTAATGATATATATTAGAATAAATAGAAAAAGGGCCAAATAGGTATCAACGGGACATATAGAAAATTCTTCAAAGGAGCCTACATATAAAAACACCATCAAAATCAACAAACAAAGCTTCAAATAAACACAAATTTACTCATATATATACATGAATTTCATGTTATGAAATCTAATAGAAAAATAGTAAGCATAGTTAAAACATTATATAACTTTTCAATTGAGACAATATAAATATTTGAACTTGAGATTTTTTGGAACATTTAATGTGATGTTTTGGAGCATTTATGGTGTTTTTTTTGTTGTTACGGTGTGTTGGTGACAAAAAACTGGACATATAATGTCTACAGGTTGTTAGCCGTTTGGAGAAAGTTACAAAACGTGTTTCCAGCTGGATTCTAGCACGAGACTTTGAAATTTGTGAGCAAGTAAATAGAGCGGGTAATATTAAAAACTGATCTAACTAGTTTCAAATTTTAATAGATCGGTTATTTTCCTAAAAACCGATCTCTTTATTGAATTCCCCCCGTTTTTCTCTTTGTTAGATTAGTTTTTAACATAACCACTCTATATGAAATGATCTATCTAACCTTTTGTGTAGTAGTGTGTTGACTTTAGTCATGTTGCCCAACAAGAAGTCAAACTTCGTGGGGATATTTGTGCGATGGTATTAAAGAGATAGACAGAACAATCAAATGAAACTTTTATTCAAAAATGAAATATAATAGTCGGCACAAATTGCCTATTATCAATACTGAATGATTACACAGAAATAAGAGAGATCAAATGATCTTAATACTCAAACGATTAAAGAGAGAGAGAGAGCAGCATATAATAAAGTTGTTATGATTGAGTGAGTAACACACTAGGAGGGTGGACTCAATATATAGCGTACCACCAAGGCCCTTCAACTCTTTATTATTTAGCACAAGGAGCTAATCAATCAACTCTTCATTAAGCAAGAATAGAATGTTCATGTTTCACCCTTCCACTATATCCTGCAATAAAGAGTAAACACTAGACAAACACATTAGAACAAAAGCAAATGACATGCTTAAGAAACGAATTACTTTTGTATTTTGGAACAATATCTATCGTACAAAGGAAATTCTATATATAGATGTAACAAGAACTTGAAAGTAATTATTTCTTATATTTCACTGGGCGATTTACAGGGGTGTTCAAAAAAATCTTGTATTGCACTACTTTTATCGTATAATACTATAATGCATTTTTACATATCTAATATGATCATTTACTAACATCCATGAAGTACATTTGCTTAAAATGTTTTGTTAATACAAATATCGTCATCAAACGTTATTTATATTTTTCGATCTTTACCTAAGTGATAACATCAAATTAGCATGATCTTTTATATATCAAATTCCCGTGTTTATGGCCTCATTTGTATTAATATGGTACTTAATTCGTTCATATTCGTTCATATTTGCATTTCAGGATAAATGAGGCGTTGGAGCGGAAAAGAAGTGATAAAAGGCAAAATACATGTTCTGAAGATTGATTTACGAGGGCCTATGAATTCAGTGAAGATTACGTCGTAACTTATTAATTGTGTTACGGTGTAAATATGAGCTATGAAGGATACGGCGTAACCTCCTCTTAAGGTTACGTCGTAATTATTTTTAGGAAGGCTACGACGTAACATGGCAAATTAGTTACGCCGTAGAGACAAATTCGGAGTGGATAAGCATAAGCGTATAAAGGATTACGGCGTAACTCGGATAATTAGTTACACCGTAATTAATTACTTGGGCGCAAAGTTTCGAGGTCCAGGGATTAAATGCGGTAAGTTAATATTTGTTTTATCCATTTTGAGGACTAAAGATAATGATTGCAAGAACGTCGAAGGGCTTAATTGTTATAATATTTACACATTTACTTGTGTAAATATTGAAGAAATAAACTACAAGGACCTAAGTGCAAATACTTTAAAGTTGGAGGATTAAAATGGAAAAGTGGAAAAGTCATCTAATATAAATATATGACATCTTATGTCATTATGAGATAATTGTGTTTGCCGCCGACAGAAAGAAAGAAAAAAGACAGCAAGAGATCGTGGGTTTTTGTGCCCGGTACTCAACTGGGGATCGATAGCGTTATTTTTTGCACGATATGTAATTATTTTCTGACTCATAATATTATTTTGGTTTCATTATTGTTTATTATAATCTTTATTCTTAATATAATTGTTGGCGAATTAATTCTTATTGTGTTCTATTTAATTGATTATTAGTCAATTAATTATTTGATGTTATGTCTTTGTTTATTTATTGTTTTATATGTTAATTATTTTTGTCATTCCACTAGGGTATTATGGAGATGTGGAAATTAGGTCTTGGCCTAGTTTTGATTCTTTTTATTAATAATGCTTTTGCGTTATTAATTGTTTCTAGTGTATGCATGCATAGTTTATTGGTAGCTACCCTTATTTCGGTAGTTTTGAATGGCGGTAGAGGCTAGTTGCTGAGGAGATATGACCAACTGACCCTAAGTGAGTAGACTGAGACGGGAAGAGTAAGATATGACCAACTGACGACCCTTTCTACTTGTGCGATTTGACCAACTGATCACCTACCGTTTGGATGAACTTAAGAATTAGGGGGTTGCTAACGCCCGGGCACTCACTATTATAAATCTAGCATGTAGCGGAACTTAATGACTCGGCTTAGGGGACCAGGAACAACTGGACTTATGAGGGGACACATGACTTCTCCAGTGGTGGCATCTTTGCTGATAGGTTAGGGCGAACTGACCAAATGTTGTCCTCTCGACTTTGACCCCACCTGAAACAGGAATCTAGTGACATTTAGAACCCATGTAATGCGATAGTAAGCGCCGGCTCTTATTGACTGCTATTAGATTGCCGAATGATCCCGGGTGACCTGTTCATCTTGGTGAGGATTCTAAGAACCATAGGGTTGGCGAACTGACCAAAGGAGTCTATCGACTGTTGCCACTTGTGGAAGAACTCGGTTTAAGACTTGCATCACTATCGTTACCATTAGCTTGTTTACCATAGAACCAGCCAAATTGATCACGTGACACCTTAAATATTATCAATCCTTTCATTAAAACTTATTTATTTAACTAATTTATTTAATTAGACAGTTAGGAATCAACCGTTTTTGGGACGACCTCGGTCTTACCATTCCCTCACTACATGCGACCGGGTACACTGGCCGTTAGTGCATTAGGTAGGCCATAGGTAGACGAGTTACTATAAATGTAAAACCTGGTCAGTAAAACCGGCATCAAGTTTTTGGCGCCGCTGCCGGGGAACGGTCTTCGTATTTTTGGCTGTTTGATTGATATTATTATACAATTATGTCTTCTGTCTTGAGATTACAGCGTAACCTTGGCCATGGTTACGGCGTAATCTATTCTTATATTATATCAAGTTTCTTTCAGACTGAAGTTACGGCGTTTTTATTAATAGGACTTAGGCCGTAACCAAGTCTGGGTCATCTTAAAATTATGAATGATGTGTTTTATCTCACTTGTTGCTCATGTTTATTATTTTTACACATTTAATGCACGAGGTTGTGATTGTGTGCAAGTTGAGCAAGAAGAACAAGTGGAGGGAATCTCGACAAGATCATAAGCCGAGATTAGTTGAGCAATGGACATGACTGGAGACGTCCGATTGATGGCTGTTGCAGGAGTCTAACTTAAAGACTCAAGGGAGTTAAAGAAAAGTGCTCGTCGGGAGACTACCCGTCCCTATCTTAGATTTAGTTTTCTTTGTTTTTATTTCTTAGACATTTTTGGATATTTTTGGTAGTTTTTAGGTTTTGTAGTTGGTTTGGTATGTTTTGTTTATCTTGTTTACAGGTTTAAAGACCAATGAGAGATGATAGGAGTTCCGATAACTCCTCTTGATCACATAGGAAGAAGTTGACACTATGGGCACAAAAACATCAGATAGTAATTACGGCGTAATGGGCCGATCCATTTACGCCGTAACTGGCGATCAGTAAGGCCATTTTCCCCACTTCATCATAACTACGGCGTAACTAGGCCGATCTAGTTACGCCGTAATCTCTTTGTTCCAGATATCTTCTTTTCTCAGGGTTTCTTATTACGCCGTAACTGGGCCGATCCAGTTACGCCGTAACCCCTTCCTGGTAAACATATTTCTTAAGTCAACTCACCTACGCCGTAACTGGGCCGATCCAGTTACGCCGTAACTATCCTCTGTGATGAAAATTTTTCTAAAAAGTAAAAACAGTTTCAAAACATTTTCATAACCTTGTATTAGCAATTAAATGAACTTTGTGGGTGTGTTCCCTTTAACCCTCACGAGACTTCACTCGTCCACTCAGGACACCGATTGGTTTAAAAGGCTTGTTGCATGCGCTAAATGCAACCGTGATTCCTACGAAAGTGAGTTAGGTTTTATTATATTTTTATTTGGGAAAATGACGCAAATAGACCGCGCGCCCTGATGCATATCACTTTCTGGACCACTTTTATTTATAATTTGAAAATGGACCAAAGGCAACCGCTGTCATTGTGTAACTCATCGAAATTGTGACACGTGTCCCGTATGTGTAAGGTATTGTTTTTTGGCGAACGAAAAAGCGGTGGGCAACCGTATTTTTTAAAAAGGATTTTTTGGTCATTTTACATTACATAGAACGTACACAGTTGAATAGTGAAAGTACATTACATATGTATTCAAAATCAATTTCCCACTCGCACAAAAACATTCATAGTTACCGGTTTTATCTGTTTTTGCTTCTCGCATAAAACATTGTAACTAAGTTGTTTTCACAAATGAGACCGTCTTCTTCGTCAGTCCCTCTTTTCCTTGTATCGTCAGTTATGTCACCAGCTATAAAGGTACACTGTTGAGTGCAACCCACATTGGATTGATCAAGTTTGTTTAAAAAATGTGGCCAAATATGGTAAGTAAATATTTTCCTCGTTGTTTATTGTACATTATTTATTTCCAATTGGTTATATGCTTCAACAAATCGCTGTTGTTATTCGATTAATACCTTTGATTTCTCCTCTTTTACGTCTGTCTTATTCGTAATTATGTAGGGTATAATATGGTAGATGTCGTCTGTTATGTATGTAACATAACCTGGTTCATTAAAAATTTTAGTGGCACTCTCTAGACTAATAAGGAGTGGTTTATATGCATTGTATACGCAATTGTTTACGCCGTTGGTATAGATTCCATCCATGGTCTGATTTAAATTGTATTTTTTTTTACCTTTTTTAGGACTATGAAGCTAAGTTAATCATTACCAGTAAACTGAACTACTTTTGGTTGATAAAGCAAAAGTTAGACGCAAGACGCCGCATCTTGTTTAGGAATACCTTCTTTGGAAGATGGATTGATCTGTTGTTTTTTGAACATGAAACGCACATCATAGATTATATGCTAAGGAAACAGCATAAAGTCGACGATTCTCACTATGATATGCCCTTCATTTATTACATTGAAGGGCATGCTTTACATTTTGGTCGTCGTGAGTTTTGTCTAATGACCGGTATGCGGTTTGGATCTGTAAGCTTTGGGTTGTATACATCTGGTTCTCTAAATTTTCGTAACAGGGTATTTCCTGACAAACAAGGGTATATTCTAACCAACTTAGATGTTATTGGTGTTATCGAGGATGAAGAGCGGTTTGGACGGATATCTGATGAAGATGTTGTACGTCTTTGTCTTTTGTTAGCCTTAGAGGTGATCTTTATGGGTCGTTTGTTGACATGCGAGGTGGATGATACACTGATGAGGTTAGTTGATAATCTAGATGATTGGAATGCTTTTCCATGGGGTGAGCATATTTGGACTCATTTATACGACCAACTTCATAATGTATTTGATAAGCACGTGGATGACCACATTTTAAGATTGAAGAAAGATCCAAAGCATTGTCCAACATACACACTGTCTGGATTTGTGTTTGGGTTTCAGGTATCCATTTTCCAACTTAACATTTTTACTGATTTGTATATAAGTTTATGTTTTATTTTCATTTTTTATTTTTTTATTCTCATAGGTGTGGATCCTTGAGTCGTTTGAAAAATCTCATGCTTGGTGGATTAAACATCCAAATGTGATACCAAGAGCACTTGCCTGGTCTAGGAAGTCCATCTTTAAAAGAACTGATCGTTCGAACCTTTTTTCAAACGTAAGCCAGTTAAACTTTGTTGTTATTTATTTATTGTTTATAGGTAAAAAAAGTAAACCTACACACAAAATTAGATGTTCCATTTCCACCTATCTAAGCACACAATATCTTATCAGACTCAGATTCTTCATCAAATGTTTTTTTATCTGTCTGCCTTTCTTTTCATTCTACCTTGAGGCTTGCCTTTGATGGCCAAATGAATTTCATAATCAGCAGTGGATGAACAATTGGATTAGTTGATTTAGTACACTGCAAATTAAGGCTATATGCTCCTCTCTACTTTTAAACTTCAATGTTGGCTCTGCAATCCCTATACCCTTTCCAATATCAGGTTCAGTAACTACACCTTTCTGCACAGTTTCACCAGTCTGTAGACTCTTAGCAATAGGTTTGGGTGCAGGGATAGGGTCAGATTGCTTTAAGTTGACCAATTGTATGGCAACCTCATTCCCAGGCTTATTTTGGTTTTGGTGTTGGTGTTATTGTGGTGCTTATAATTGTAGCAGATGTTGCCTCTGGGCTTGAAACGTCTGAATTGGCAGTGGCTATAATAATACCAGCAGTTGTTGCAGCAGTGGTTACTTCAATACTATCAGCGGATGCAGCAACACTGGCAGTGATTGCCTGCACCACTTCCTTATCCTTTTCTTCAACTGCAGCCTTTAAAGAATCATCCAGTACTACTTCTTTACCTTCGATGCGTCGCCTGAATTTGTACTCTCACTCCTCCCCTGTTTGGATGCATCATCTAAACTTTTAATCATATTGCAGGTTGCCTTCTTTCCCAGTTTCTTCACTTTCCTGAATGCATGGAACCTTGGCCTTTTTAGTCTCTCCAAAATACTTACCCTGTGCTTTGAACCTCCTCATTATTTCAGCGCGAGTTGTTGTCGAATTTTTAAGACCAATGATCTTTGACTCCAGACTTGTGAATATATCCGTCAATATGAGATTGAGTTTCATATTATCCTCACCCAACTTGACCTGTGTAACCTGGTCCTAGAAGTGGATCATTGGAATTGTCATCATGTAGAAAGCCATTAGTCGTCAAATCATGTTGGTGTTCCAAACTACTCTCATCTATTCGAGATGTGTCTAACATTGCATCAGACCTAGCCTGAACATCCATGTCCCCCAAATTAGCCAGTTGTCTAGGGATTCCTTCACCTGTGTTGAATTGCAAAGAACTATTCACATAAGGAGTTGTCATTGGTTGGGTCGTTCTTACGTTTCCACTGCCCTGCCTCAGAAGTGATTTGGGGAATAAATATGTTATCACAAAAAAGTTACAAAATAGCTCTTATAGTTTGCACAATCATCAGAAACTAACTAGCAGTGATTTTCCAGAACTAGCAGTGTTTTCAAGCTAGCTAGCAGTGGAAATATTATTTGCAGTGATTGCCCAGAACTAGCAGTTTATGACTTTAATTACGAATCCCTTATAAAATGTTGTCGTATGTATCTCAAAGTAATTAACTAAACCATATATTTTTTTTAACCATTACTGAACTTTAGGATTCAACTACAATTACTTATCTGAGACCTACTATACATGAGTTCCAATGTGCATGGTGGATAGATAGCCAAGATTTTTTCAATGACTACGTTCCCAGACCGCCGGTCAGGACCCAGCACAGCCTTGTTGATACCTAGTTTTCGAGGCTGGAAAAGTCACGGCAACGTGCAAAAACTGGTTTGAAAGTAAATTCAAAACAATGCAAGAGTGGAAGTAGTTCCAGAACAAAAAGCCTTAAGGATCATGTAATTTCCGGTCTGAATCGCCAAGTTTTTAAACTTGAGTGTATTATTCAGGTTCTCTTTATATTCATTATAATATTAGAATAGGTAGATTCACTCTTTTTTTTAACATCACCTGCCGGAATTTCCTAACACTTAGACCTTGACAGGTTCTTGCACATGACAGAACTGGTGGTCTTCGGGTATTCCTTTCAACTAATCTATAGTTATTTCTCGATGCCATTGTTTATTTTTAGAAATTTCATGCATATTTTTTTACAGGACAAACTTGATTTTGAGTCACATTTTCCAAACACAAGGATTGCCTTTTCCGATTCACTTAACAGCATTTATGTCAAACTGATCGACTTGCCGGAATCTGACGTGGACGTTGCTCAGGTTAATATTTCTTCTTTGCATTTAGTTGTATGGCCGTTATATACGAATGTCATCAGCGCTAGTCTGTTCCAGGAGTATCTCCTTTTAGAGGAATTGAGATTCGCATTGGTAGAGGAAGAAAGGTTACAATTGGAAGAAGAGAAGCTGAATGCTGAGGCCAACATCTTAAGGCTGGAAGAGGCTAATAGGTTGCGGTTGGAAGAAGTTGACATGTTGAAGTTGGAGGAGGAGAATAAGAAAAAACGACGCGCATTTATGAATTCGTCACATTTTCAAAAGGCTTTAAGTCGGTTACCACCAGACAAGAGGATTCTCATGGAATCTGTTTCGCCACAAAACAATCAGGCGGTTAAACGGCATAAAATAAAAAAACACGGTCCTAACATGAACGACCCAACTATTGCTGAGGAGCTTAACAGAGTGAAACCTTGGGTAGAGGTATTGTGATCGTTTTTACGAACTTGTCAATATACTTGCCTATCAATAATGCTCTGTCAAACTAATACATTGAACATGTTTTCTAGGATCTAAGTAGATGGTTTCTTTCTGTCGAAACTCTTTATCTGTCTGATGAGATTGAAGAATTCCTCTATGATCCTGATAGACACCGGTGTAAATTTCCATGGTCAGATGATTATACTGTAGACCGCAATTTCTGGCTTCGTTTAGTTTGCTTAGACCCTGCTAGAAAAGGTTGGCTAACTGAGGAGGTTAGTTTATATAGGCTTTCTTATTCAGATTTTCTTTTTTACCCTGTATTTGATTTTCACCATTTCTTAAATTGGTATTTTATTTGCTGCAAATGCGTAGCATATAGACCTATGGGTTGACTACATGTGGCACGTACGACCTCAGAATGCTAACTGGGCGATGGTTAGTAGTTACTTTGTTCAGATTCTTCTTCAAAATGGCATGCCCGTGTTTTATGCAGACGGGACGAGGTATCCCATGCCCTGGAATGATGTTGAACAGGTAATACATTTAATTTTCATTTCCTCCTATTTTTATCATTTACGGTCACTCAATAATCAGGTAGTTCATGATAGCAACATTAAAAACGGCATCTTTTAAAGTATGAACAAACTTGATATTTGTCGCTCATCTTTTAAAGTATGAATAATCAGGTAGTTTATGAACAAACTTGATAGCAAATCATAAACTTTCCTTTACGTATTAACAAACTTGATACTCACAAACTTTATCCACAGCTTTTGATCTATCAGCAGTTCTTCCATTGCCACTAGCCATGGTTTCTTTTAAAATATGCTATTTGATGCATACTTTGAATAATTCGTCCAACAGAACCAAAAAACCAAACAATCCTCCCCTAAATTTGATATTTACAATCCAAATCATCAAGTTTCTTCTTACGCACAAAATACCTTCTTTTTTGGACGGTGCTTCCAAAGTGCTATAATCTGTATGCTCCATCTCAGAATCTGAATACCTTCTTTTTGTATGCCAGTGATCTTAGACTATATTGTAGTACATTTATCCGTCAATTCCTTTATAAGTTTCATGGTATCCTCATGATAAACTAACTAGCAGTGTTTTCGTAACACTAGCAGTTTCTCCATGCAAGCTAGCAGTTGGAACAGTTTTGCACTCCAATCTTCCAACCAACTTATTATAATTTTTTTTTACACAATGTTATTATTATTATTTTTTCTGTTATTTATTTATTTATTTATTTAATGTTTCAATTCATTGTTTTTTTGTTCGTGTTTTTTTTGTTCGTTTTATTTATTTTTTTTATTTTGTATTTTATTTTGTATTAATTTTTTTTTGACACTAAAAGGTCCAGCATCAAAGGCCAAAAAAATCCTATTGCTCATAAACATAGTAGTTATAACTTATAAGTGTAACCCAACCACAAAACCATGATATCCACTAGCAGGACTTAACAAAAAGAACAAGTAGTTGATTCATACACACTAGCCGTAGTAAGATTTCCAATAGCAGTACTACCTTTGTTACAAAGTTTTGAAAAAAACATCTTGAGACTTGAGACCAAGTATGCATTAAATTTACAATCCAAAACTAGTTGATTTAAAGCCTTGAATTCAACGTAGTTCGAGAACGTGCAGCAGCTTCATACTTATCTTCTGTGGTGGAATTCGCCATAATTGTTTGCGTCTTACACTGCCATGAGATAAGTCTGCTTTCCAAAAACTGAGCCCCTCCGTTTGTAATCGTTCGATCCCAACAGTATATTGATTACCCTAGCAGCAGTTATGGTAACACAAGCCGTAGTTAACAGTTGGAGCAACATATCAGTAAGTACATAAGCAGATGAATTTCCCAAAAGCAGTAGTTTCTAAACAACCCAAGACCGTGCATGAAAACGTTATCCATTGTCTAAAACGTCCATTAGTAAGTAACATATTGCTTACCAGCCGTAAGCCATGTCAACAGCACATACAAACACGACAATTGTATTCTTGTATTTACCTTTGACCAGATAAATAAAAAGTCACTTTTATTAATTTCAGACGTTGACCAACTATATCCTAATACACAGCCAACTTTCTTAATGGTTTTTATTCCTCTCAACGAGACTGTTAAACACTGGTGTCTTGCCCAATTTAACATACCTACTGGAGTGGTAACATTCTATGATAGCGGCGACACGCGTGACTATGAGTCACGTATATGGTATGTCCATGTTAGGGAGTGCTTACAGGTATCTTCTTATTATAACCCACTCATATTATTACTTGTTTGTTATACTTTGTGACTATACACCATGCTTCTTATAACCAACATATATAATACAATTACGGACAACACATACATAAATAAACTTATACAGTAATTTGTTATACTTTGTGACCAGGCACGAATAAACCATGCTTGTGGGTAGTTGCCCATTATTTGTGTGTAGTTGCCCAAGAACAAACTAAAGTTTCTTGGGTGTTGTGTTGTAGCAGTTTGACTTTGAGTTTTGTGCACACTAGTTCCCTTCAAGTACATGCAACTATGTACCACCATCATTTCCTTACATCTATTCACCATTAATAAACTGTCCTTCTTATTTGAAATCCCATTTTTATTTTTTATTTACCACAACCAACAACATAGTTTCTCATAAACATTTGTTATACTTAGGGGGCGTTTATTTTTTGCTTAACGGGTCATTAGCTAAAAGTGTGGTCCCACCAAATTAAAGCTTTATGTTTCATTTTCCCTTAAATGGTCTGGTTAGAGAGATGGAGAAATATTCACACCTTCCCAATCAGATCAAGCAAGAGAAAGGGGCCTGATGTGCTGGATGTGTACAAGTTTTAAATTTATAAAAGGTGAATTACCAATATTACCAATAACACATACGAGCAAGTATACTCGTCCGTTATAGCAAGATTATGAAGGTAAGTCGGGATCGTTCGCAGGGATTTGAGTGAATCTAAACACAAGTTTGAATTAACAGAGTCTATCCAAAACATATTGATTGGATCCCAACCTGTCAAGTTTATCACACAAGTCAACCACTTGTGAATGGTCAACCGTAATAAAATTCAAACAGTCTAAAACCAATACAATTAAGATCAGAGGAATATAGTGTTTCCCTAGGTCGTTAAGTCCCACGGAGGATTAATGGTGTTTAAAAACTTTCAGATGTCGAATAATCACTAAGGATAGTGATCAGTACGGATTTTGCTGGATAATTACACTACTGATTGATTGGAATTGTATTTGGATACAGAATTATAAAGCACAACAATCAGATTTAAACAAACGTAAATACGTACGTTTAATAAACTACGTAAACGTACCAAATAAAACGTGAGATATAAGAAATAAAAGGCCTATAAATATGAAAATGATATTTTTACAATCCTAATAATAAAAGAAAATTATTGGAAAAAGAAAATTATTTTTATAACTATTTATTTAATTATTATTAATTAAAAACTATTTTAAACTATTTAATAATAATCTAAAATATAAGAAAATGTGAAATAAAGCTAGAAAAATGAAATTATGACTTAGAAAAATCTAAAATATTATAAAACTTATTTTAAAACTAAAAATATGTTTTTTACACTTTTTATCTATTTATTATTAATTAATTACTATTTATTAATTATTTAAAATACACTTAAATACAAGAAAATATAAAATTAACCTGAAAAAATAAACTTATAATTTAGAAAAATCTAAAATATTATAAAACTAATTTTAAAACTGAAAAGGTATTTTTTATGCTTTTTATTTATTTATTATTAATTATTTAATACTTTTTAACTATTTTGAATTTTAATAAATACTAAACAAGCTAAGAAAATTCTGAAACTTTTTCTAAAAATATCCTATGATGACAGAAAGCTAAGAAAATTATAAAAACAAGAAGTGCTTAATAATAAGCTGAAAAGAAAATTTAAAAAGCTAATTTCTATTAAATAAACGCTATCACTATTTTTAAAATGATGTTTTTGTGATTTTTCTTTTTTAAAACTATTATACTACTTAAAATAAGTAACTTTAATGAAAACAAAAATTTTACAACTTAAAAATAAGCTGTTTACTAGCTTATGATTTCAACAGTGAGCTTATGAGCTTGTTTTGATTTTTCTAAGCTCATATAAGCTTACAAACTGGAACCAAGGATAAAATAAGACACAAATAAGCTAAAGTACTCAAATTAAGCTAAAAAGCAAAGAGAAACACACTGATAAGCTTATAATAAGCAAATAAGCACTTGTACTAAACTTACTAACCAAACAGGCCTGCAGCCATATCTAAGAGCAGTTTGAGCTTATTAAATAAGCTTAAAAGCTCAAAACAAAGACTGATGTGTCAAGTTTAGCTGGTGGGCTTTCCAAAAAGTCCAATCTCACACTCTATGGTTGACTAATGAGCTTTTTATGAGCTTGTGAAAATGGATGTAAAACTGTGCACAGGGCACCTATTTGAAAAAGTACCTAAAATAAGCTAAGAAATAAGCTGTGTAATAAGCTAGCTAGAAAATATAAAAAATACTATGATAGAGATAAGCAGTTGAATATTAATATACCAAAAGCTCAAATCTTGAAGCTTAATATTAAGTCCTATAGAAAATAATCTAGTTTATTCAAAAACTGCAAAACTGAAATTTTGACTTTCTAAGTTATACTAAAAGGTTGACTTAAATGAACTTGTGATTGATCCTTCTTACTGATTATGATGTATTAAGGTTAATTAGGACTAGATTAATTAATAAAAACAACTTTTGAACATTAAAACATGATCATGAAACTTGAAATCTTCACAGTTAATGAACAAGATATGATCAAAGGTTATTTTGACTTTTACATTAACAAGCACTGGTTTTTATGGTATCTTTGAGTTATTAGGAACTAATGTGACACAAAGCAACAACAAGCAACAATACAAACAATCTATATCACAGTTAACTAAACAAATCCAAACACCTTTTTAAGTGACTGGTTTTGTGATTTCCAAAGCTTAACACAGATTAAGACCATGCACTTGATTAAAGATCTTATAATATCATATACTAAGATTAAATAAGCATAAAACAACAGCAATAACAACATAAAACTCAAGAAATGACAATTAAGCTATATTAACTGTTAAACTAAAATTTTTAGTAAATACAGATTCTAATGAGCTAGTAACTTGTTTTAATGCTTAATTCTACTTAGCTATAACTAATGAACATAAAGACACAGAGATTTAAGCTTATGAATGACTCAAACAGTGAAATGCCAAAATGAGTAAAAAGCTTACAAGATGGAATTCAAGTGAAAATTGAGAACCAAGTACTGAAATCACAACCTATAGCTTCCCAAGAAGCTCTAAACCCAAGGCAATCCACAATTCACCTTGCTCCAGCTTTCTCTCTTCTTCATTCTTGATTTTTTATTTTTCACTAATTTATTTGGTATTTTTGGTATTTTTTTCTTTTTGATACTAAAACTGATTTTAAGGTTTCTAAAAGCTTAGAAAAGCTTTATAGGAGCTTAAGTGAGCTTATGAGTCCAAGACAACAACTATTAACAACATTCAATCATTTTGAGATTTTAAACAAGACAAATTGCATAAACTGGAAACTTGAAATTTAACTGAAATTGAAACTGAAAAAGGTTCACATACACTTAAAATTACTTAAACAAAGTGCTTGAAATTGAAAACATACACTGGAAATTTAAATTTAACTAGTTCGACATAAATAAGCTAAAATTACACTAGATAGTTCTTCATACTGCTTCTCCTCTTCTTTATAATGATCTTTTTGAGTCCCTTGTCGACCTCTAAGACTTTCCCACTTATCTCCAACCATTGGATCTTTAAAAATCATCAGAACCATCCATTTGGAGTTTTGGCGCCAAAAGTCATTTGAGCAGGTTTTCTCAATTAATGAAGTTTGGGAGGATGTGGAGGTGGAGGGGAGTGGGTAAACAGGTGTAGAGTGAGGTGGAAAGGTTGTGGTGAGGTGGTGAAACCACCCTGGTTTCTGGTTTTGGAATTGCAGGAGTGGGAGAGGAGAGTGAACAGTGTGACTGGTTTTGGGCGCGCGTTGACCATTTGACCGAGGTTTAAATAATAAGTGGGGGTTCAAAATGGGGGGTCACAGGTTTATTGACAGGGGGTCTTTTGGGTTTTGGCTGGGTTAATAATACAAAAGAGGGTCCGTTTGGTTTGTTATTAACACAAGGACCATTTATGCAATTTATCCAAAGTTGAGGGACCAAAACTGTAACTTTACCAAACTTATCAAAAGGACCAATTATGTCATATATGAACAGTACAAGGACCACATTTGATTGTTTTCATTTTTTTAAATATCCGAGGACTATTTTTGACATTTTTCAAAGTTGAGGGACCAAAGTTGTAATTTTGTAATTTTTAAACTTTGAAGGGTTTGTTTTGACAACTTTTGAATCCCATGGACCTTAAATGATATTTTTCTTTATTTTGATTTACCAGGGACTGTTTTTGACAACTTTTGAAACTTGGGGGACTAAAACTGCCAATTATGCAAACTTGATACGTTTTTCACCTGATTTTGGTATTTTTGCATTTAAAACACATAAAACACTTATTTGTGATATTTTTATCATTTTGAAGCTTTTCTAAGTGTTTTCAGATGTTTTTGCAGTTTAAAAAGGTACAAAAATGATGAGTATTTGCACACTCATCACATATAATAAAGCAAATAGATATAATGAAATTCAGATGATTAAAAACTACACTTGCTTAAACTAGTTTTATATCCTAGATTAATGTGATTGTGTTAACCTCTTAACATGTTGGTTATGATAATTAGTTGGAAGACTAATCTATTATTCTTACAAGTTAAACATTCGTCAAGATTTTAGTTCATAAAAACAAGCATTACGTTTAACCAATCAATTCAAGATCAATTCAAGTTTCATAAGTCTACATACATAAACTTAAACACAAAAACATCCACTTGTTCATCAAATTGCTTAAGAAATGGTCAATACAAAAGGTAACCGATCATAGACTAAAGGCTACAATTGATTCTCAACAACTAATCTTAAGACCTTTTAGATGTTTCCAACCAATCCAATTTGACAAACAAAAAGCGTTTCTATTACAACCACACCTTAGTTCCTTTGTATAATCAAGAATAATGGGTAAAAACAATCATCCATAGACAAAATGATTATGACTAATTGAATAACAATAAGTTCTTTCGACCCCAACGATTACTATCAATTAGCCAAACTTGATTAACAAATGTCACTATGAAACTTTAGCACAATTGGATCTTAGAATCAACTTGAAATTGAATTAAAACATGTTAACACAATCACTAACTAATCATATGATAATCAACATCATTTAAGCAAGTGTATAAAGAATCTAGCCACTTATAGCAAACATGAACATAAACTCAGAACTTTGAACATTAGAAAACATGATTAAAAGTCTTACAATGCTTGGAATAAGATTACAAATGGTGTAGTAATGATTCCCAAAGTATTGGGGTAGACTTCTTGGTGATTTGGCCTCCAAATGTGGAACTTCTGGAACTCCAAACTTCCTTGGATTTCTAAGGACGAATTTTGAGAGCTTAAGGCTTTGTTTGATGAGTAGAGAGATTTGTATTTGAGGTGTGTCTCATATGCTCACAATTGGCCTCTATTTATACTAATTCCAAAGCCTAGGGTATTAATTGCTGAACTTGGGCTCCAAGGAGTAAGGAAGGGACTAGAATATACCAAGAGAAGGACCTAGAATCGTTTGGATGCAAAGGGGAAGCTTAGTGATGAAGATTTGGCAACTGCAGCTTCTCCAACCAGATCGGTTATACGACCAACCGATCCGGTTGGTCTTCTACAAAGGTGGCCAACCAATCCGGTTGCGGGTTGCGACCGATCGGTTGGTGATGGTCATAGTGTTGTTTCTGGACATTTTCCAACCGATCCGGTTATAGTTGTAACCGATCCGGCTGGATTTCCTGAGCTACGGAAACTTGATCTTTTCTTCTCTTTATCTTGTAGAACTTGGTTCTTCAATCACTATGGTCTTCAAAGGTCCTTGAGATACTGATTTAGACTTACTGAAACGGGAATCTTCATTTTGCTGAATATTTCTTTATTTTCCTTCCGTTTCCCTGCACTTGGTTATAAACACTAGACAAACATCTTTTGATGCGTTTAAGTACTATAATCACGCAAATATAACCAAATAACAGATATAAAAGCACACATAACGCTACTAAAAACATGCACAATCTGAGCGTTATCAGGGCCCCACTCCATTTAATTCAAAACAATAAAGAAACAAAGCCGTCTATACTCTATAGTAGTAACATCAAACGAATTCCACAACCAACAACAGACTAAAATATGTGTACATTAACTAGAACCAACCAAAAATAAAGTACATAAATCTGCTTGTCCTACTTATGTGCATCCCCGATTTGGGTTTTTTACAAAATATCCACTCAATATTGAAATAGCACAGCCAAGTGCACACTTAGTCAGACTTTATGATATAAAAGTCTGAGTTATATTATGGTAGTGTATTATTACATAAAATATAAACGATATGTACATATAATAATAGCATATGTGTGTTAGTTCATGTAACCAAAAAGTAATCAATATAAACCTGTTTAATGTCGTCTATTTACAAAACATACTAAATTAATAATTTTTCTAACCCAAGGGACGTAAAATTTTGTTGCATTTGGAACTAAACAAAATTCAAACTGGTTTACTTGCCCGCAAACTGAAACAAGTTGCCCAAAATGATTATTTTGTGGCCAGGAATCGTTTGAGTACAAGAGAAGCTTCATTATTTAAAGTTGGCCTAATGTGCAACAGTAATTACTTGACATGACTCAACTATTTACCACTTGACTATCCACATTAATTCAGATAGACTTCAATTCAAAATAAACTCCATGTCACCCCACCCCCGCTCTTTCCCCCCCACCCATTTGGGTTATATAAACAGACAGCATATATCCTAATATCATACAACTTTTGTCAGGGGACACACACTAGCCACATCACAATTTACTACAAAAGAAATGGATAACGTACTTAAAGACATGGTTAACAACGTGTTTGTGCGTGACAATGAACGTGACTTCAAGTTCTTAGGTGACATGCATGCAAAGGTGATCGACCTAACTTGTCGTTGCACTGTGAGGGCCGAGCAAATCAAGCAGTTGGAGTGCGTTGTTGGGTCCAGGCTTGCCAGTGCTGTTTTGGAAATCCTGCGTGCAATTCAGGACGAGGAGCTTGAGAAAAACAGGACGCTGATGAGGCTAATGAGTGAGACTCAGCTCCAAGTTCTCAAAAAAATCTCCTTTCTGGAAAAGCTGCGCAAAAATTATTAATCCTCTACTCCTATGTGTTCTCTCTGACGTTCTGTGATTGTCATATTATGTGTTTTGGTATCTTCATGAATGTCGTTGCTACGTTGATGTATTTTGTTATCCTTTAATGTATTGAAATGAAATCTATTATGAATAAAAATATTTCGAAGCACATGTCAAATGTTCGAACGTTGTTTATGAATCACCAATAAAAAACATGTAATACTTTTGAACACATATATAATTTACAACATGAAACTAGATATCATATTTAATCCGGCTTGAACAAACACCTATATTTCATCAATAATTTGGTGACAAACGTGGTTATTTCGATTATATAATACTTACATTTTTCTGACAAACCTCTAACAAGATCACCCGTATATTTATTTTAACAGTTTCTGTTATTCTACAGGTCAAACTACCAGTTGTTCTAGAGCAAGCAAACATTTTTTATAAGACTGGAATACATCCGAATGACTATAAGATTTCATTTAGGTTACCCGAAAATGTTCCTAAGCAATGTGGGATTTTTGGTGATTGTGGTGTGTGGGTTTGTATATTTTTATATCGATTGGCACATGGTCTATCGTTGCACGTTGATGATCCCGCTGACATCGCGCTAGCATATCGCGGGAAGATGATTCAGTTTTTTTATAAACATAGATTTTATCGTTTGTACTAACACTTTTAAACTTATCTCTAACTTTTTTAATAAACATAGATTTTATCATTTGTACTAACAGTTTTAAACTTATCTCCAACAGCACTTTTATTGTTTTATCATGCACCATCTATTGATATATTCATTCACACATAAGCCATTAATGACTAGACAATGGATTCATAACAACTATTTACTACACTAAACATACTTATAACATGCATACATAAACCAATAATCATACTGTACCTTGCATGCAGCAACCTTGTGTACGTGTAACATTCATTCAAAAAACAATGGGAGACACGACGTAAAAGTATGTACACATTTACATCTAAATTTGTTGTACAGTACAGATAATCTTTCTTTTTAAAACTCCACAACTCCAGTTCATTTATTCTTCATTTGGACGTCCATTAAATCATGCCATTTGGATGTCCATTCCAAGAAAAAATTAAAAAGGGCCACACATAGGTTTGTCAATTGATTTATTACCATATCATTACACAAACACATTACCCATAAAAACTTATAACAAATTAACCAAAAATTTCCCTTTTACTATTTCCATATTAAAATAAACGGATCATACTTTTCATACTATTAATAAGTACATTATTAATAGTAAAATAATAATACAACCTATCCTAATATATATAAAATCTTCATATAGATCAAATTTATACACAAGTGATAATGCCAATCTCCCAACCCTCTATTTCATCAAAAAATTCTGCTAAGCCTCCAGTTGCCTTATTTGATTTCAAGCCAAGGTATGCCTGCCATTACCTTTCGTGATTGTCACTTGCACTTACTAGGTTTTTGTCCATACATGGTAATCTCATTTGTATACATTTATTTTCCTTTATTACAGGATTACTACACGCTATGTATATGAGAATCTTGTAGTTGAGATTCACTACGATGGTGAGTTCATTCGGTGGCCCAAATTAACTTACGCGTATGGGCGCACCCTTGTGCAAACGTTCAGTAAGTCCACAAGGATGAACTTTAATCAAATGCTTGACTTTTTGGCCAAAAAGTTAGAGTGTGAGATACGGGCTTTGTATTTATGTAGGCCAGTATTTGCTCTTTCAACCAGTTTGACAGTTGTTAAATGCGATAATGACATTAAAAGGATGTTTCAACTTGCCGAGGAATGTGGGTTGATCGGCTTGTACATTGCACATGCACATGATAACTTAGCATTATTCTATTATGATAACCTAATTGTGGATCTTCTTGATGAGCCAACGCGTGACAAGATAGCAATACATGATAAACTTGTGGAGCTTGCTACTTCTAATTCTGCCTCTGATATTGTTGCATGGGAGGAGGAAGAAAGGCGGTCACCTCCCCTAAGAAGCCCTCCGTTCCAAACTAGAAGTCATGGAATTGAATGTCAATGAAAGAATCTATTCATGGATTTTTTGAGTAGCGAAATTGTTGATGCTGACATTGGGTTCAGTGACGATGAATGGTACTATGGGGTATTTCTTGGGTCTGTATCTATGGATGTTGGGCCTTCTTCTTCGTCCGTTAAGGACAGTTCTGGTCATAAGGCCTCTAGAAAACCTTATGCAAGGAGGAACTGCTTTCAAACACCAAGATCGGCCTTACGGAAATTCAAGATGTCGAGGCATTTAAAGGCTCTAACAACAGACCGCCGTCGAGGAGGTGCGGGATTAAAAGCAACTTGGTTTTTAAGGAACGGAAGGTTGGAGTGTAGGTATTTTTATGCAGCATGCTCATGCTGCCGATAACGTTTAGAAACTGGGGTGTTAACATAACTTAAAACTCAAAATAGTTTGTCTAGTTTAGCCTTTTTTGTAAGGCGACGTTATGTAATTGTTAAACATTTTTTTGTTTGTGCTTCTTATGATTACCAAAAAAAAATGTTCAACAATTACATAAAATTAACATGCGATGTTTTTGTGTAACCATCTGCTTTGGGGTTATCGTAGTATGCACCTGTTTTTTGATATATGTTCGGTGTCCGTTTACATAATACTGTGTATGAATGCTTTATAGTATGATGTATATCATGGCAACCTTGATGGGGCATCTCTGTTTTAGGATAGCAACCCTATAGGGCAACTTCATTTTTTTTAGATAACTAAACAAAGTAGAAACTTATCATATAGGGCAACTTCATTTTATTGGGGGACTGTAGATAATTTTGTTTTTGTTCCTTTCAATAGCCAGCATTTTTTGGTGAGTGTACACGTGTTCAACTATGTTTTGGGCACGTGCATGGTAACTATCTCTTCCTGCTTTAGTGCTTTATCCAGCCTTGTTAGTATTTACCCACTTTCACCTCAAAAAATAAATAAATAAAAAACACTTAAAAAATTGTATTTGACAGTTTTGCATCTTGTGTATCTAGTGTTTGGATTTACCCATTTTTTGCTAACTAAATACGTCCTTGCATTGGCATAACATAACAAATACATAATACAATTTAGTCTACATATATTATGAAATACAACATAAACGAGAATAGGCTGTGGCTCACTTGTTCAATGACGAGCATGTCATAACCTAGGTGTATCAATTGCAGCTTGTTCAATTACTCGGTCATTTTTAGGTGGTTCACTTGTTATTCGACTTGCAAGTGGTTGGGTTTCTTCATCACTAAGGTCACTGGGTTCTGTACACATAGAATCATGAATTTCATCAGCTGTTGATGTAGTCTCACTTGTACCTCTGATACTCACTGAACCACCACCTATACAAGATGTTGGAACATGTAGCCCCATCACACCATCACACCTTCAGCTCTACGAACTACAGTTGTATTTTACCTGGTAACATGTACACCACCAAGTCTACATGCATCAACCCCACAAAGAGTATTGTTGTCGCTTGCGTAAAAATTCATTGGACAACAGTACCACATGATTTATCTATTCGGTGCACGCCTTGTATCTAAGGTCAATCATACTTGTTTTCTCTTTCCATCCTGCACCGAATGCATACCATTTACTAAACCGGTTTTGATGTTATAACGAAAACAATAGCATTCACGGTGTATATAAGAACGCCTACTAGCATAACCATCTGTATTTTTCCTCTTCATTTATTACACTTTCATGATGTGCCATACTAGTTGGTTGGAGAATTTAATTGAAGAGTAACACACACTGTTTCTAAAATATTCAAATACCTTGTGACTAGTCAAATTAAAGGTCAGTCAAGATTGTTATAGCAGGAGTAACCTTAGAAAAATTGTAGTAACACCATGTTTATAATATTTGGTCTTCAGCACTAGCAGTAGTAACATGTAATAACATTTTTAAGTCCTAATTCCGAAACCTTAGACAACATGTAGTGACAACACGTTTATATGATAAATTGTCTTCAGCACTAGCAGTTCTAAGTTTCTAACTTTAACTAGCAGTTTTTAGTAGTTACTGTGACAGCCGTAAGATACATGAGGGACCTAGAATGACAACCACTTAAACCTTTTAACCCCACACATCAGTTTATGGTCCCAAGTCCCAACAATCAACATCCCCACATTCCTTGTTATACACTAGGTGACTTTCAGCGAAGAATCCAAATTAAAATATATCGTTGTCCTTTTCGTCTATTTTTAGAAACAAATCCAGGTTTGTTGTACTCTCCCGTATGTACTTTTGTTACTGTATTCGTTAGTACATTTATACATGAATATAAATAACTGTGCACTTTTATATTTTATATTCTATTAGTAAATTTTTTATTTAATTCAAAGTTATTTAAATTGTTATTAGGGTTTATGTTTTATAGGTATGCTCATTATACCCCTTTAACTCTAGTGCTTCATTCTTTAGGGTTTATGTTTTATATGACATGTCGGAAACCAACAGCATGATGTTTTTTTGTGTTAGGTCACTAGTTTTACAACACAAGCTTATAGAGAAAGAGATAAGGCGATTGAACAAGTATCAAACACACACACACACAATATAGTAACCGGTTATGCGTAGGAGGTGAGTGAAAGAAAATAACTTGAACAACCAACCCTCAAATGAGGGTTTACAATAGTTTATATAGGCAAGGAGCTAGGGCAACACTCCCTCTCCTTCCCTATTCCTTATTGGGCTTGGGCCTCAGCTTATAGGCCTTCTACATAAGCTGGACCTTAAACAAACATAAAGGCCATAATAAAGCTACCTATTACATATGAAATATAACTACTTGAAATACTGTTTAGGAGTGATTCCAACAATCTCCCCCTCAAGTATATATGAATGTAAACGGTGAAGGCGTTGATGTAATAGTAGCGGTGACGTCTTCTGACATTCTTCTTTCTTGTGAGAGGAATTGTCTTGATTCGAACAATCTCCCCAGTGTAGAGAGATCGTTATCTTTGAACAGTTATGCTACGACGTCATCTTTAACTTTGTTCTTTGATCATTGTTCTTTGTGGTGAAAGTGATAGTATGTTGTTGTCTGCATCAGTCTGCCTCAGGTCTGCTTCGCTGCTCCAGTGTCTCCACGTCATTCTTCAACATGCTCATACGCTCTTTGACGTTGGAAATCAATACTGATGAAGTTCTTTAAGTCATTGACTTTGTAGATTCTTTGATTAGAAGGAGAATCATTCTGACTGTTGTGTTGCATTGGGATAGAACTTCCATTAGTGATGATGTTGTCGTGAACATGAGAAGAATCAGCACGATCATCCCGCTCCAGAGCTTCCATAAGAAGAAAACATTGCAAACGGTTAGTAATAAGCGGTTTCCGGCACTTACAAGTTTGAACTTCGAGAGTGTTAACAGCATAGTGTGAAAACAAAACTCTAATTCTTACAAAGGCCGTTCCTGAACTGGAGTCCCACAAGTGAGATAACGCGATGTACCGAAATACATCTATAGTTCAGATGAGTCGCTGAGGTACACCGAAGCATCACCTCACGACTGTAGACCATTTGAGACACACTCCGCGTAATCCACGGGGAGTTACCAAAGTGACCTGCTGTTAGGGCTGTTTGATGTTGACCCTGGCAGGAGTTTCCATTCAATCACTGAGGAGCACAGATGTGAACCTCTCATAAATGTTCTCGACAGATTGCTAAGATCTGTGAAGGACTCGATATGAACCACTGAATCACTGAAGATCTTATTTGTTGATCAACAAGTGATTAAATGTCAAGTGTTCCTAAGAGATCTTTTGATGAATCTCGTGGCTCTAGACTCAATAGTGCGTTTTGGTTTTCCTGAGCAGAGACTAGGGAGAGGGTCTCCTTCTTCAATACCAGCGATCTCTAAAAGAAAGCCAATAGTTTATGTAGGGTTCCCTGTGAGAATGAAACAAGTTTCTGTTGAGAGAAACTTGAGTGGCTAAGAAGGTTTAGTGCATGCGTCACTGGGTCCATGACGACTTTTAATCTTCAATACCGGTGTCACTAAGTGACAACCAGTAGCATATGAATTGAACCCGGTGTCTGCCCTAAGTTGAATAATCTGGAGGGCTATTTCTTTTCACCCTTTACTTTACATTTCTTTTTGATTCTTCAACTCCTTCTTTCTCCGATTCTCATTTTCTCCTTTTTATAATCATTCCTAAGGACTTCTAACACTAACTAATGGTAGTGTCCTTGGGTAGATCCCTCCGGCTCTGGCGGATCATAGGACGGTTATTCCTAACCTTAGTCACCTTATAACTCCATGACTAACCTATGTTTGCCATTATAACCACTGTAAGTTAAAATATCTCTCAAAGGGTTTGTAAATGAAAAACATGTTTGAACCACAGTGAGAGATAAGTTTTTGCATAAATACTCCCCCTCCACATGTGCTTAATAGTTTTAATGGTTAAATGCACAGTGAGGAAAGAGCGCGCACTTTATGAATTGATCCACTAAAGATAGACAATCTCCCGCGAGACACGGTTACGTTGAATAGTTAAAGAGATACATTGTCAGCTTTTAGGTGACAACTAGCTCTAATAACTATCTTGAAGGTGTAGACAAACCTCGAAAGGTTGTCATACCCGTCAGAGTTCATGTCTATCAAGAGTTTCTCGAATGGTACTTTCTACTTGGACAAGTCCTTTGCGAGACACGTTTACATCACTAGCGAACTAGCTTGAAATTATTACCCGTCCAGGACAAGTCTTTTCGAGTTACTAACAGTTTAGTACCGTCAATTCGTAGGTTAAGTCTGAGGTACACAGATTCATTTGCATTTTGCACAACATATTTCTTATCACACAATTTTCTCCCCCTCAAAAATGGCATATAAGATGTTATTTTTGAAACATTTTGAGAATAAATATGACCATTTTGAGTGTTGCGGGAAGAGTGACCACTGTGAACAATTTGTGAACAAAGTTTTCATCAAATACTCCCCCTCAACTAGTGATATAAACGGTTGAGGTTTTGAAATCATATGGGGAAGTACTTGTCTTTTTGAGCAAAACCTTGAAAAATGAAAGGTTTGATAGGTTTTACTCAAAAATAAGAAGCTTTCGCTCCTTTTATAAGGATTGTGGCACTGAGGCGTACCACAGGGTCCTTTCTTGACCATTACGGGTTGTACACTGTTATGTGTGCACAAGCCATTTAGGGAAAAGATGTAATAAGTATGAAAAAATTAACCTCTCCCCAATTGACGATGTTACTAGATCAGCTCCCTCTCAAACTGATAACTGTCTTTAGCAGATTTGAAACTTTGATGAAGTTTACATTTCCTCTAACTTTTGAAGGTTTCAGTACGCAGCGAAATTTGTAGATGAGCAGTAAACCACACAAAGAAAATCTGACTAATTGCGGAAGATCCGTTCGAGGGTAACATGCCAGAAATCAACAAGATCTTCTCGCGTATGTAGACGCATCACACCAAACAAACCACGAAAGACGAAATGATACGACTTTCCCCTGAATGTTGTGGTCTTTCGGAATACACATCACCTTTGAATATGCAATAACTCGATACCAAGACCGTGTGTGAGGCATCATAACATCATATTTGGGTAACTTCACACAAGATCACCCGTGAAATTGAGACGATAACACTGAATTAAGACGTTTGAACCACATATCGTCTCATTTCTCCGTCCAGTTTGAAGAAATTTTGGAGAGCATTGGGTTTTTCGCAAGGAAGCACGTGGAAAAACGAAGAAGGAAAGGGACGCCTACACTCTCTCCCCCTCGATGTTTTCAATGAATCAGAATCATACACCACGTATGTTGATGATGAATTGAAGACATCGAAACCATGTATGAGGAGATAGTGAAACCATGTAAGTCCAAGCAATCGAACAAGTGTGAAGTACCAAAAATATTTCGAGAGAGTCAACTGCTGATTAAACTTCTCTGTTCATAATGTTGATCATCAGCTGCGACATTGTTGTAGGAAGCAGTTTGATCTTCTGATATAGAAGATTCGGTTGTTGTTGTAGATTCAGGTGTATCAGAAATTAGAGTATTATCTGTTGTGCAGCGGAAACATTCGATACATCTGAAGCACGACTTTTGGCAGAATCTTTAACCAGAGGAGCAAGCAATGGTTCCAATTCATGACGATTAAGTACAATGGTGGAACAACTGATGGATCATGATATTTTTGACGGTGAGAAACGGGTCCTACGCTGTTTTGCAGTAGGAGCCATAGCTGTTGTACCTACATAGAAAAATAGAAGGGGGGGCAAGGAAGAGAAAGACATGGATCCCCAAGTGTAACTGGGTTCCGGGTGTTAGAGGCATAAATATGTAGTGTCAATTATCTTCTTGACACCTGAACATGCTATTTTGATGATTTCCTTTCCTGCCTCACGGATGGATGTAGAGGGTATCACACTTGTTTTGGTGCAACTACTTAGTATCTTGCCTGTAGGAATCCACCTAAGACCAGCAGTTTTGAAAACTCTACCCGTTGGTATCCATCTAAGGTTAGATCTAAGGGATGTTGAAACTTCTTTTGGGAAGAATTTGCGTCCTATATTGATCCACCTATTAGGTTTCTGAAAGTTTACGTTTAGATCAACGGGTTTATTTCTAACTGTTTGAGTTAACTTAGGTTTTGGTTTGCTACTACAAGCAGTGTTCAGTAATACACTCGAAGGTGATACACTAGGTCGTGAACCTAAGATTCCATCCTTTTGAAGAAGTGCCCTTTTCCTAGCCTTTTCTAGATCACAGTTCTTGTACGTGTCATTTGAATCATATGAATCTTTACTTTTAATGCTTAGTTTAGACACAGTGTTCGAACTAATCCTAGATTTGGCAGGAACAGCCACAAGTTGAGGTTTAACAGAAGCAGGTATAACAGAAACAAAAGCATTATTCATTGGCCCGGAATGTGGAGTGACTGGTTTTGACAAATGATTATTCTCAACAACTTGGGAGGCAAACCGTGGTTTTGACGATTTTGAACGTTCAGATATAAAAGCAGTTGGTTGTCTAACAACTGATTGGTTTCTGATTGGTTTTAGAGACGATTTCCCCAAGATTGTTGGTTTTGCAAAATTAGTATCCGCACTCTTGTCAGTGAATCTTCTCAGTTTGTTTTGTAAAGCAACATGTGCAAGCCCCTTTGCTTGAAGTTGAGCCTTTAAATGCTCATTTTCTTTTAATAAATCCACATGATTACTTTGTTCATTCAAAGATTTACTTTTTGGCTCTGAGTTTAAAACATTGTTTTGCAGTTTAAGTTCAAGAGAGATGCAATGAGCCTCAAGTTTTAAAAAATCTTTTTGAAACTGAGAAATTGTCTTTTTGAGAAGAATGATTTCAGATTCAAGAGTTTGATTTGACGTTTCAGTTGAATTGATTGCAAGAAAGGGCTCAGACATGAGATAGTTGTCTGGACATTGTGCAACACACTGGTCAACCTCTCCTTTATTACTGAATTCAGGTTGCTCAGTATGTTGTATCGCATTTGCAGGCAGAATATGATCAACAGTAGATTGTACCTCGACCATCTGTTCTATGTCAGTGTCATAGGTGGGTAGGATATCTTCCTCAACCATTTGTTCTTCGTCACAGTTAGGCTCGGTGTCGTAGTTAAGTATGATATCTTCTCCAGATCTGCTGCTGTCATGCTGCTTTTCCACTGCTTCAACCTCATTGTCCGCATTACCGACAGTTGCAGTAATCACCACATTCTCAACGTCCATTTGAGCATTCCTTTCATGTACAGCAACTCTTGCACCTTGTACGACTGCGGGATATTGGGAATTAGATGCTGTCTGACGCTTGAATGCCAGAGTTATAGCCATGAATCCTTCTTGCAATGCCACAAATGGATCTTTATGATCAGAATCCATTTCACTCCCCTGCAGAAGAATCACAGAGAAGAAAAGGTGCAAAGTCGATATAGCACACAGAAGGTCGATATAGTGAATCGCAATTTCCCTCCAAAAATAATTTTGAAAATTTTTGACTCTCAAAATTTGAAATTCACTATAAACTTCAATTCTAAGGTTGAAAGAAAAATTTGAGTTATGACAATTTTGACGCCAAATTTTACCCGAAAAATTTGAATTTGGGCCCAAAAATTTGAATTTTTGACCAAAATTTTCACGGTTAAACCAAAATTTGAATCTCGCGTAAAAATTGAACGTTTAGTCTCCTTGAATTTTTTTTTTTTTTTTTTTTTTTAATAACTTGTGTTGATGGATCTTTGTAGTCGAATGGACCTTTGTTGATGAAGTGTCCTTAGGCGTAGAAATCACATGAGAGCAATATAACACTTATGCGTAGAAATCACCAAAGTTACGCGTAAACAGTACAAGTTACGCGTAGTTTTAGCTTACGCGTAAGCAGGGAAAAAGGCTAAAGTTATGCGTAAACAGTAAGTTAGGCGTAGAAACTTAGGCGTAGGATTACCTTATGCGTAGGACTAGGTCTACGCGTAAGATGAATCTTAAGCGTAGGATTTCTACGCGTAAGCTTATGCTTATGCGTAATTTTAGGGTTTTATCCCAAATGATCTTTTACACTTCACAGTGCAAAAGATATCCAAAGTCGACGTATTTTCAGGCTTATCCAAGCAAGAAAACACGGAGTAAACCACGAAAATGAAGATCAAACCAAGGACGAAGTTACGCGTAGAACTAGGGTTTTGCTACGCGTAGTACTACTCATAAAAGTGAGTTTGCCCAAAGATGTTTCCAAACTAGTTTTTGTGTGATGAAATAGCTTCAATATCACCAAAATAACACAAAAGTGTGAAACTTGATGATCCAAAGTGCTTAAAACAGTTACGCGTAGAAACGCTGTCACGTAAAAAACCAAGTTCAAAAACGATTATCCACGCATAAAGTTTGAAACTTTTTGCCAAAAACAGTTATTTTAACACCTAAAAACCTTGAAAGGACAAGAATCTTGGATTAAAAAGTGTAAAAAATGTGTTTTTAAGCGAACCAAAGTATCAAACCGTTGTTTTACGCGTAGGACCAAAACCCACTTAAAAAACAACCGATTCACCCAACTATTTGGCGATTGATACCACTGTTAGGTCACTAGTTTTACAACACAAGCTTATAGAGAAAGAGATAAGGCGATTGAACAAGTATCAAACACACACACACAATATAGTAACCGGTTATGCGTAGGAGGTGAGTGAAAGAAAATAACTTGAACAACCAACCCTCAAATGAGGGTTTACAATAGTTTATATAGGCAAGGAGCTAGGGCAACACTCCCTCTCCTTCCCTATTCCTTATTGGGCTTGGGCCTCAGCTTATGGGCCTTCTACATAAGCTGGACCTTAAACAAACATAAATGCCATAATAAAGCTACCTATTACATATGAAATATAACTACTTGAAATACTGTTTAGGAGTGATTCCAACATTTTGGCACCGCTTACTTGATACACTTTGTTGGTTTGAAACGTTACATTCCCATATGCATATTTTAATAATGAGATTTACTTGCATTAACCAGGTAAACAGGTCCACAATGACGGCCGCTCAAACAGATTTATTCTTGAAACAATGGAGGCGGTATTCTTTCAGAATAGAGCATGAGATGCAAGCACAATTAAAGGGGACCATAATATAATTATTTTACAGAAACCATGGCTTTTATTTATTCATATATTGTTAGGAATTAGAAATTCCAGATATTAAAGAGTCGGTCACCTCAAGTATATGTAATCGTTAGAAAGCTCGTAGTCATAGTTATTTTTAGTTAAGTAGTATTTAGTTAAGTAACACCGTGGAGGACGGACGGGTCTTTACCCACTGTATGCCTGATCCACAGCCCGTTGTGTGGCGTTTTATTGTAAAACTATAAATACCCTCTACCTCCCAAGGTAGAGGGTTGGAGCTCATAATATTATTTTCCTTTCTCTCACTATAGTTCCCAACTCTCTTCCACTCTCTCACTAGAACCTTCTCTCTAACATACTTAAACGCATACTTTGATCATGGTTTAGTGTGTTTGTGAAATCTAATATCTTACAATTGGTATCAAGAGCCATGGTTTGATCACTCATCTTTCATGCTCTTTGTTTTGGTGGATTTCATAAGGTTTTTGGTGTATTAAGGGTTTAGGAGAGGTTGATTCATTTGAACAAATTCTAGTGTTAAAGTTTGAATTTTGCTTGTACTCTTGTGTTTAGGATCATCATATGTGTTTATGTTTTGAATTGGAAGGCTTAAATCATTGTGGTTTGGTTGTTTTGGATTGATAAAGTGGTTATTTTTTAAAGAAGGACGAAGCGAGTTGAGTCTCGGACTTGCTTTTCTTCAAAGCGAGTTGCTTAGTCATTTTATGCGAGTTGGTACATGCGACTTTGCTGTTTAGCGAGTTGATCTTTATGCGACTTGGGTTCTAAGCGAGTTGTTTCTTTAAGCGACTTGAGATCTAAAGCGACTTGCTACTTAGCGAGTTGTAACGTCAGCGAGTTAACTTAAGCGACTTAGTGTTCAAGCGAGTTGATTGTATTGCGAGTTGAGACTAAAGCGAGTTGGCTATTTAGCGACTTGATTACTTAAGCGAGTTGAGTGTGTTGCGAGTTGATGCTAATGCGACTTGGCTATTGAGCGAGTTGACTGCTTATGCGAGTTGTGTGTTCAGCGACTTGTTCATTTAGACCTTTTTCTTCTTCGTGTTACATTCTTACGGTTGTTCTTTTGGTTTAGTAAAATCCCGTGAAAGAATCAATTTCCCGGTTTAATCAAAGAATTGTAAAATCCCGTAGAGCTTGAAACATGTCTACAAACGTTCCTACTATCATCTCCACTGTTGCCGAGGATGTTCAAGCAGCTGGTTCAGATACTCGTCCACCCATGCTTGACAGAACTGACTACGACTCTTGGGCTCAACGAATTAGATTGTACTGTCTTGGAAAGGAAAATGGAGTCAACATTCTCAAATCCATTGATGAAGGACCGTATCGGGTTGAGACGACTAGAGATGTACTTGATACTGCTGAAGATGGAACTCTGATTTACGGAATGGACAGACCAAAAATGTATGATGAGCTTGATAATAAGGAGAAAAAGAGATTCGATGCTGATATCAGGGCTTCTAACATTGTTCTTCAAGGTCTTCCTAAAGACATCTACAAGCTGATCAATCACAACACCGAAGCAAAGGCAGTATGGGATAATGTCAAGATGCTCCTCTCAGGTTCTGAATTAACTATGGAAGACAGAGAATCACAACTCTATGATGAATTTGAACACTTCAAGATGAAACCGGATGAGAGTGTTTATGAGTACTATGTGAGATTCCACAAGCTTGTTAATGATATGAGGAACATCAGAATGACTATGCCCAACATTCAGCTGAACTCAAAGTTTGTAAACAACATGAATCCCGAATGGCACAAGTTTGTCACTTCTGTGAAGCTTACCAAAGGTTTGAAGTATACAAACTATGAACAACTCTATGCCTTTCTTCTTCAAAATGAGAGACATGCCATGTTTGAAAAGAGGATTCTTAATCAGTTCAAAGGTCAAGGAGAAACAAGCTCAACAAATGATTCAACAGCTTTTTTCACAAATGATGGAATTACCAACAAAGCTTCTCAAGTTTCTCAAGTTGTACCCACAGGAGATGGTAATCACAAACTTATTTCTGATCCAAGGTTCAAGCAACCAGATGCAAATGCTGTCATGGAACATTTCATAAATCAACTGACACTCATGGTCAAAGAGAATAGGACACTTTCACCTCACACTAACAAACTTCACACCTGCAATGAGATCCGAACCACCTCCAATCCTCACAACCATGCTTTGATCAGGGATAGGAAAATTATGGGGCAGTCAGTTCAAGAAAGGCAGCTTGATCAAAGAAAGGGTGGAGCAAGTAGAGGTTATGTTGGTAATCTGAATCGAGGAAGGAATGGTAATCAAGGTCAAGCTAAGCCGATCAAATGCTACAACTGTGGTGGTGAGGGACACATTGCAAGGAACTGCACATCTCCAAAACGTCCACAGAATGCTGATTACTTCAGAGATAAGATGCTGCTTGTACAAGCTCAGGATAATGGTGTTGCTTTGGATGAAGAGGAGTTGTTGTTTCTTGCTGAGGGCAATGCCAAGACCTATGATGCTGACATGGATGAGCAGCCTGTTCAGGAAATAGGTCACAATCATCAGAATGCCTTTCAAGTCGCTGATTGTGATGCATACGACTATGATGTGGATGATGGACCTACTGCACACACAATTTTTATGGCTAGCATTTCTCCAATGGTTTCTCCCAAGACAAACTCATCTCAGAGGTATTAAAACTATACGATGATGTTGATGTGCAAAAGATGCATGACAAAGTACAAGTAACTGAAACTATTGTATCAAATATTGAAAATATGGGTAATATCAATGTTGTCCCATATGATCAATATGTGGAACAAAGTGAAAGTGAAGTTGTACCAAGTGATACATCTTCTGCAGTCAACAATGACTATATCTTTGATGAATACACTGCATGTGCCCCTGATGATTCTGTAATTTCTGAACTAAATGCCTATAAAGAACGTGTTGCTATTTATGAACAACGTGCAAAATTTGAGTTGACCACTCGTGAGCAGGAAATGGATGACCAAGTGCGTACAATCATTAGAAAAAGTAATTTTCGAGAAGAAGTATTAAAACAAGAGTTAAATTCCTTGCAAGAAAAGCTTTCTAAAACTGCTAAGCAAAAACAAGAACTTCAAGAAAATGTGAAAATGCTTAAGCAAGAATTTAATACAAAGGAATCAAAACTCTTGAAAGATTTTTCTAATCTGAAAACTTTGAAAAACAAACTTGAAAACAAGTTGTACATACAAGGGAACACCATTCAGATTGCTCACATGATCACTAAGCATAGAGTCTTAAGCGATAAGCATAGCATTCCCCTTATTGAGGAACCAAATCCAGAGGTTATTAAAAAGGCTAGAAATGCTCATAAGGTTCTTTATGATGGCAATGAAATCCTTAAACCTAGACAGAAACCTAGTTGCGTTGAGTGCACTGAGGAAGATAAGAAATCAGATGTAGTCACTAGGGAAAAGATGAACAAGAAATTAGATGATCCTAAATGTAAAGAGAAGAAAATAAAAATCACATCCCATGATTACAAGAAGGAAAACTGGATTTCCTTGAACAAGTTTAAGCCTCAGACATTGTTGACTCCCGAACAAGTTTTTTGGAAAGTAGATCTAGATAAGCAGAAAGCTGAAAATATTGTTAAAACAAACCCTCCCCTTTGGAAAATGCCTAGAGCGACTGTGTATCCTCCTAATACACCAATGCATCTTGTTCCTAGAACAATTGCCACTAAAAGCAAGACCTTAATTAGCCAATATGTTATCTTTCAACTATTTGTTGATTTTGAGAAAACTTGCAAGAAAAGGATCACACCCACTGGTATAACTGAAGGAGAAAGGGGTTTTGAGCAAATGAAAGAATGCTATTTAACTGAGGTCATGCCTTTCTTTAAACTTCTAAAAGATCACTTTGAGAGTCTTAAAAAGGGGATAGATACTGATATTAAAGGAATGGAAAAGGAATTTGATGCAATGATAGTTGAGGTTAGTGACTATGAGCGAGCACTAAAATATAATGAGATTGAGAGGAAGAACTTGCATACACTAAATGAGAACCTGATTTCTGAATGTATTGCTCAAGATGTGTTCTACACTGCCACTAACTGTTCTATTACTGCTTCTCGATTTCATGAACTGTCTGTTGCTTTGAAAGTCTCCCATGATCGTGTCATTGAGCTTGAAAAATCTAATTCTGAACTAAATGAGAAAATTGAACTGGACGATCACGACAATTTGGTTAAACATTTTTCTAAACTAGAAGTTGAGCATTTTAATTTACAACTAAAATATCAACATCTTAAAGAAAATGTCAAAACTTCAAATATCAAGACATCCTCAGATGCTCCAGAGTTTGATGCAGTTTTTCAAATTAACAAACGTGATGAACAGATTCAAGCTCATTGCAACACGATCAGAAAATTGAAAGCCCAAATCTCTCAATTAAAGGGTCAAACGAACAATGTGACTGGTCCCCAAATGCCTCCTCCTTTAGATTCTCAGAATTCTCAAAACTTTCATCTTCAAAACTTAGTAAATGCTTTAAAAAAGGAAAATGAGGCTTTCCTTGAAGAAAATGAAAAGGTTAAACGTCATTTCAATGAATTATTTGAATCTATAAAGGTCACTCGTAACAAAGATAACGAAACGGTAGCCTCGTTACAAAAAGAAATTGAGAATCTAAAGAGTCAGGTAAAAGGGAAGATGCCAATGACCAATGGGGAGAATGGTGTATCAAAGGTACATGTCTGGAATAAATATGCTCTGTCTGTGAAATATGTTCCTCCTCATCTTAGGAATAACAAACTTGCTATTCAAACATATTTCTCACACCTTAAGGACAACCTAGAATGTCTCCGTGAGATTGTAGAAGAGGATAAGTTAGAGAAACCAGATGATAATGCAATTGGCCATGCATGCTTATATGCCAAACGATCTCAAGAACTTCTAGAATGCCTAATTACAATATGCCCTAAAACCTTAGGTGAGCAAGTCAATCCCTTGGTACCGTGTTCTATGCCTAGTGCCAAGCATGCAAGTCACTCAATGCCAAATGTTATGAATGTGAACCCTAATGTGCCTTCAAGTAGTTCAGATTTCAAATCTGTTAGTGCTAAGAATGTGAACTCGAGTGTGCACTCTAGGTGTTCAAATCCCAGCTATTCAAGTGTTAAAAAAGTTAATCTTAGTGTACCTGCATGTAGCTCAGATCCCAGCACATCTAAACAGGTGAAGCAAATAGTAGCCAAACCAACTAATGTTCTCATTCCCTCTACAGGAGTAATCAGTGACATTAAAGCAAGCAGGTCAAAGTCTCAAGACAATACAAGGAAGGACACGACCTCGCAAGCTAAGAATGTGCATTGGAAGAAAGTAGAAGCCCTACCTAGGAACTTTAAGTTTGAGCCGAATAAAATGAATCGTGTTGATTCTAGTATTAGCCATAGGCGTACTGTAATTAATTCGAATTCTGATACTATTTGCAAACCTTGTATTAATGTCTGCTTGAATTTTGTTTCTAATCATGAATGTGGTGTTAATGTTTTGCCTAATGATGTTAAATGTCCAATTAATATTATTAATGCTAAAAATCATGCTAAGAAGGCTAAAAGGCAAAAACGAAAGAAAGTTAGAAAACAGTGGAAACCCACAGGAAGAACATTTAGTAAGATAGGGTATTATTGGATACCTGTTGGTCGTAAGACTAATCAGACAATGCCCACTAGAAAATGGATGCCTACTGGTAGATCTATTCCCTTAAGAAGTGAGCACACTGTGAACAGGGCTAATAAAGACACTAGTACTGCATCTATTCACAATGATTCCACTGCCCTATTTTCTGATATGAATGCTTCTATTTCTGATGTGGGTGTTCCAACCAGTGTTACTAACCAAATGGAACCCATTCTTGCATGGGGATCCTAATTATCCAGTTATCCATTCTTGTCTGTGTTCAACTGCAGATCGTTCAAATCGTTTTGTGGTACCTGGACTCAGGCTGTTCCAAACATATGACTAGCGACCGGTCACGGCTCATGAACTTCGTGAGCAAATTCATCGGGACAGTTAGATTCGGTAATGATCACTTCAGTGCAATTATGGGTTATGGTGATTATGTTGTAGGTGATAGTGTCATCTCTAGAGTATACTATGTGGAAGGTCTTGGTCATAATCTGTTCTCTGTTGGTCAATTCTGTGATTCTGATCTAGAAGTAGCCTTCAGAAAACATACTTGCTTTGTTAGAGAACTTGATGGTAAGGAATTGTTACGAGGAACTCGTGGTTCAAATCTTTACACCATCTCTATCGATGATATGATGAAGTCTTCTCCTATTTGCTTGTTGTTAAAGGCCTCGAAAACAAAGTCATGGTTATGGCATCGTCGTCTCAATCACCTGAACTTCGGCACCATCAATGATCTCACCAGAAAGGACTTAGTTGTAGGGTTACCTAGACTCAAGTACGAAAAGGATCATCTTTGTTCAGCATGTCAATTGGGAAAAAGCAAGAAGTATGCCCATAAATCCAAACCTACTAACTCTGTCACAGAAGTTCTTCATATGATTCATATGGATTTATGTGGACCAATGAGGGTGCAAAACATCTTTGGGAAGAAATATGTGTTAGTTGTGGTTGATGATTACTCTAGATTCACCTGGGTCAAGTTCTTAAGGACAAAGGATGAAACTCCTGATATCATCATCAAACTCATCAAACAACTGCAGGTTCGACTTAACAAAACCGTCAGAATTATCAGAACAGACAATGGAACTGAGTTTGTCAACAAACAACTTAGTGAATTTTATGAAAGCGTTGGAATCAGCCATCAAAGAAGTGTTCCACGAACTCCTCAACAGAACGGTGTAGTTGAAAGACGAAATCGAACTCTTGTAGAAGCCGCTAGAACAATGCTGATTTACTCAAAGGTTCCAATGTTTCTCTGGGCTGAAGCTATTGCCACTGCATGCTACACACAAAATCGTTCCCTGATTCACACTGATCATGAAAAACTCCATATGAACTTGTCCACAACAGAAAACCTAATCTCTCTTTCCTTCGTGTGTTTGGTGCATTGTGTTATCCAACTAATGAGGGTCAAGACTTAGGCAAACTTAGAGCTAAAGCAGACATTGGAGTTTTTGTAGGGTATGCACCAAACAAAAAGGGATACCGAATCTACAACAAAAGAACCCGAAATATCATGGAAACAATTCACGTTACGTTTGATGAGCTGACCAGTCAAATGGCTCCTGGACAATTCAGTTCAGGACCCACACTTCAAAACAGTCCCATTGGATCATACCTTGTTCCAAACTCTTCTCAAGAAACTCCATATGTACCTCCATCTGAAGATGATTTAAAGAAACTGTTTGATCCTATGTTTGATGAATTTTATGATCCAAGTACTAATGAGGTGTCGATTCCTTCAACAGAGGCTGCTCATATTCCTGTGAATGATGACAATCCCTCAGTCTCAATATCTTTAAGTCAAGAAGCGCCTGCTGCTGATCCTTCAGTCTCATCAACAAATTATCATTCTTCAAATGTACATCATGGAACTTTTTCTGGCATCATTGATGAAGTTAATCCCTTTGCTACTCCTGAAGATGCTCCATTTGAAAACATATTTGCTCCTGAATCATCATCAGAACCGTCTTCTTCAGGAGACATCAACTCTGCTACCTCAATCCCTCAACAACTGCCACATGAACACCTTAGAAAATGGACTCACGATCATCCACTAGACAACATCATTGGAAATCCCTCTCGCCCTGTATCAACACGGAAACAACTTGCAACAGATGCCTTATGGTGCTTCTTCAACTCCGTACTATCTAAGATCGAACCAAAAGATGTTAAAACCGCCATGAATGAAGATAGCTGGTTCAATGCCATGCAAGATGAAATTCATGAGTTTGATCGACTTGATGTATGGGAGTTAGTACCTGCTCCAGACTGTGCTATGATTATTGCTCTTAAATGGATCTTCAAAGTAAAACTTGATGAGCATGGTGATGTGTTGAAGAACAAGGCTCGATTAGTTACTAAAGGATACCGTCAAGAGGAGGGTATTGACTTTGAAGAATCTTTTGCTCCAGTTGCTCGAATCGAGGCAATCAGAATCTTTTTGGCTAATGCTGCTAGTAAGAACATGGTAGTCTATCAGATGGATGTGAAGACGGCATTTCTGAACGGAGATCTTAAAGAAGTCGTCTACGTCAACCAACCTGAAGGATTTGTAAATCAAGAGCATCCTACTCACGTTTATCGTTTGAAGAAGGCTCTTTACGGTTTAAAGCAAGCTCCAAGGGCATGGTATGATACACTGTCAAAGTTTCTTCTATCTACCGGATTTAGCAAAGGAGCAGTTGATCCAACATTGTTCACCAGGAAGTCAGGCAAACATTTAATTCATGTTCAAATTTATGTTGATGATATCATCTTCGCCTCGACTGACCCCAATGAGTGTGACCGTTTTTCAAATGAAATGAGTTCAAAATTTCAAATGTCAATGATGGGACAAATGTCATTTTTCTTGGGATTACAAATTTCACAAAGTCCCGGAGGCATTTTCATAAATCAATCTAAATATGCAACTGAGATCTTAAAGAAATTTGGATTTGATTCAAGTGACCCTGTTGACACTCCCATGATTGATTGAACCAAACTAGATGAGGACCACTCAGGGATCATGATTGACCAAACTAAATATCGTAGTATGATTGGATCCCTGATGTACCTCACTGCTAGTAGACCAGACATCTTGTTCGCTGTTTGCATGTGTGCTAGATACCAGGCTAAGCCTACTAAAAAGCACCTTGAAGCGGTTAAACGGGTCTTTCGGTATCTCCAAGGAACCATCAACATGGGGCTTTGGTACCCGAAGGACACCGGTATGTCACTAACAGCCTATGCAGATGCTGATCATGCAGGGTGTCAAGATACTCGTCGAAGTACATCTGGAGGTGCTCAGTTTTTGGGTGATAAGCTTGTGAGCTGGTCTTCAAAGAAGCAAATGAGTACTTCTATTTCCTCTACAGAGGCTGAATACATAGCCATGTCATCTTGTTGTGCTCAAATCTTATGGATGAGATCTCAATTATCTGACTATGGCTTTGAATTCAACAAAATCCCTCTGTACTGTGACAATAAAAGTGCTATTGCTCTCTCATGCAACAACGTTCAACACTCAAGAGCAAAGCATATCGACATTCGACATCATTTCATCAGGGAACAAGTGGAAAAAGGTGTGGTGGAACTCTATTTTGTGAGCAGACATCTTCACCAAAGCTCTTCCAAGAGAACGTTTTGAGTTCATACTTCCACGACTAGGCTTGAAAAGCCTTCAACCAGAAACTCTCAAACGTCTTCAGGAGGAAGACGAGGAGTAAAGGTCTATCTTCATCTATCTCTTGTATATATCTATTCGAAAAACAAAATACAAAATTATAAAACCCTCAAAAATCAAACAGAAAAATATAAAACCTTCAAAATCCATAAAAATCTGAAAAATACGAAAAATCTTCAAAAAATATTGTCAATTTGTTATGTTTTTCTCGGTTCGATAATATCTACGGTCTTTGTGCTGTCATTCAAAGAATAACACGGGACTTTAGATGTTGTTCGAATTCTTTAAAAAAAAAATCAAAAATTATTTTTGGGAGAAAGAGAAACAATGGTTTATTGTCATTTCAGGCAGTAACCCGCTTTTCAAAGAAAGAACAGAGCCATGCTTTTTCATGTTTTCAAGATTTGAGAATTTGTTTGAACATTCATCAAAAGCCTTTTTATCAACCAAATTCCATGCTCTGATTCTATTAACATGTTATCTACTGAAAACAAATTGTTTTGAAAAATAACTCGAAATCTATCTTTGATAATCATCTGGTCTTATTTGTCAAAATATCAATCTCTCAATCAACAACCTATGTCATTGATTGAGGGGGAGAATGCTTTCAATTAAATTAAAAAGTTATTTGGCATTAAATTGTTTTCAAAAGATATTCATGCATGTTTTATCAATGGAGTTTAAAGTCTTAAAATCCGATCCTTATCAGTTAAAACGCTTTCATAATCAAGTCACAATTCTCCTTAAAAGCTTTCAAAATCAATTTAAATCTATAAGAGATCACAAATCTTAAATGATTTGATAATTGTGATCGGGGGAGAATTTGTGATTTAAATTGGACTTAAACTGAGGATTCGGTAAATGGTTTTACAAGGATGTACATGTTATCCTCCCCGCATGTGACAAACGATTTCAAATTTTCCATTCACATGTTGAGGGGGAGCATCTATCTTACACCTATGACTTGAAACGTGATCATTTATCTCAATGTGCAGGTTCCCTCTAGTATGTGCAAAAACTCCTTTCAAACCTCGAGGCACATATTGAGGGGGAGCAAACTTATGAAAACCTCATCCTTCCCTAAAATGCTTTATCTACTTGTCTTGATTAGGGAAGTAATGTTGATATTTTTTTGAAAATGGTAATCAAAGAAGTAATTTCTTCCTCTTGCCTCCGTGTGCAAAACGATTTCAAACAATTCATGCACATGTTGAGGGGGAGCACTTATTCTAAAAATATCAAAAACAATTCAGGTACAAAATGTTTTGATAATATATCACAAGTATCTGGATTGATTTTCAAATGGTTTTCAATTGGTTCCAACGGCAGATGAACAATACCAAATAGACCGACCAACTTTACTTTATGTACGGTGATATAAGGATGATAAGGTTAGGTATTGGTTCCCATGATCCGCCAGAACCGGAGGAATCTACCCAGGGACAATCCACTAGTTAGTGTAGAAGTCCTTAGGTATGATGATAAAAGGAGAAAAGTGAGATATGGGAAGAGTGCGGACTGAGACAGAGCAAGTACTGGAACAAACCCAACAAGGTTCTTGCTATGAAGTCTCGGTAAGCACTGAAGGGGTTGAAGAATTAAAAAGAATTGAATGAGAAAAGGGTGAAAACAAATAGCCCTCCATTTATTCAACCTTAGGGCAGAAACCGGGTTCAATTCATATGCTACTGATGGTAACATCTGTATTGAAGACAAGACGTCATGGACCCAGTGACGCACTGCACTTCAACTTTCCAAACCACTCAAGTTCCTCTTAAAAGGACTTGTTTCATTCTCACGGGGAACCGACATCATCTATCGACTTTCTCTTAGAGATTGTTGATATTGAAAAAAGGAGACCCTCTCCTTAGCCTCCGGCACAGGATTCAAATATGCACAAAATTGAGTCTAGAGCCACGAGATCATCAATAAATCTCATTAGGACACTTTCAATGAAGACTCTCTGTTTCACACAATGTGAAAAGAGAGATTATATCTTGAGTCCTACGCATTATCCTTGTGGTATTGCCAGAACATCTGAGTGATATGCATACATATTCACAATGAAGATGGAAAACCTTCTGGAGCCAACATCAAACAAGCTCCTGGTAGGTGGCATGTGAGATCTATTCATTAGATCAACCATGTGACAACTGAACAGAAACAATGGGGCAATTCAAGTCTTGAATCAATCCTGGTTCAGGTTATGGATTGACGGATACCTTTGAAAAACCGGTCTTTGTGCTTAAAAACTCTTTTCTTTAGCACTTAGACTGCGTACAAAGATTTCAAATCAAAAAGGTGTTTATGATTGATACTTGATTTTCACTAAAACCTTCGTTGTATTGCAAAAACAATTTCTATTGAGCAATACACGATTGTTTTTCAAATCTCTTTACATCAATCAGTGAATCTCTATTCTCTGGTTCACTCACTCCGTGTTGTCTTCTTTGAGATGTTCCGGTTTGAGAACAGCTAGAGCAGCTGCGAAACCCTGTCAAGGAAATTCTTCGGAATTATACCTGATCACAGGCAGTACATGTACTGATCAACGGGGAACCGTGGGCCGTGTACCTCAATTCAACGAAAGTGATCAAAGACACTTTCGTGCGATTTATTGCTAACTGTTGTATGCAGGTACACCCGACGTTTGCAGCTGATCAGAATGATGCGGTCAATCCATAGCCGCATGCTCACTTAACACATTCATCTCAAAAGAAATCATGATTAGTGCATCAATGACTCTGATATTTTCACTCCATGCTTCTGCTACGCTGCTGCTAATATCATGAATCAACTAAAGCTTCCGCTACTCTGATGAGAAGATATCATGATCCAGAATGTGAGCATGTCGGTCCAAATGTCACAACATCACATAGAACCAACACCCCAATGAATGTCTCAGAGATTTTTTTGTAACTGATGATCTCAAAAGTTGGCTCAAATTTATTATCACGTGGATCTGTAATAGACCTCCTCCTAGAGTAACCAAACATGCAATGAGAAGAATCAATGACTACGAGCTTCGGAGCAAAGTACTACATCAAGAATGCAAGAACAATTTCTAGTGTCATATCTGTTTGTATTCAATGTAATTTTAGTATATGTTTGAGGTAACCTCCCTTAGGGGGAGATTGTTAGGAATTAGAAATTCCAGATATTAAAGAGTCGGTCACCTCAAGTATATGTAATCGTTAGAAAGCTCGTAGTCATAGTTATTTTTAGTTAAGTAGTATTTAGTTAAGTAACACCGTGGAGGACGGACGGGTCTTTACCCACTGTATGCCTGATCCACAGCCCGTTGTGTGGCGTTTTATTGTAAAACTATAAATACCCTCTACCTCCCAAGGTTGAGGGTTGGAGCTCATAATATTATTTTCCTTTCTCTCACTATAGTTCCCAACTCTCTTCCACTCTCTCACTAGAACCTTCTCTCTAACATACTTAAACGCATACTTTGATCATGGTTTAGTGTGTTTCTGAAATCCAATATCTTACATATATTTTACATCCAATTGCCAAAGCCTAGACCCACATTTCACAACAGCAGTCAAACTAAAATTCAACACAAGATACATGACTAGAAATAGAAATACCAACATAAACAAGACATCGTCACCGCCAAGACAACAATTAACCGAATCAGTACACCATGCCTTTAAGCTTCTCTATGAATGACAGAAGCTCCTAGGCTCGCTTTTGCTTCTTCATTACATTGACCAATATCGCTGCGGCTTCTGTCAGATCTTCGGTTTGCAGCTTGGTTAATTCTGAAATACTTTCCACACAAGATTCAAATGGGTATAAAAGCTCCAACTCTCCAATAACATGATCTCTTTCAGCCACACGTGCCCTGATTTCTTGAGCCTTCTTCATCAACTCTGCTTCATCCACCATGACAACACTCACATCCCTTCGAAAACGAACTATCATCATATCTCTAACAAAACTAGATCCTGCAACACCAGCAAGTTCTTCACAGAATGGCGTAGGTGTATTCATCCTTTTTTCAGTTTTGTTTTGTATGTTTTATTTTTTCCCCCTTTGATTGCTATGTGTGTGTTTTAAACAGAAGGTTTAGTTTAAGTTATAATATAATTAGTGTTGTGTCAGTGTACAAAACTGATGCGTCCGTTGAGTTGACAGCCACCCTACAATTTTGTCTACCACAAGAAGTAGCATTAAATGACCAACCTTTCACATACATGCCTTTTCATTTTCCCCCTTTTTTATTATTACATATACCGCAGTTTACTACTATTAAGATTAAAAACGAAACCACGTCAAACAAATTGCGTGTATATATATGAAACCAGGAGGACAAAAAAAATATAAGAAATTACAAAAAATAAATTACAAATAATAATAAAATAAAATAAGATAAAATTGGAAACGTAAGAAGTGCCAGATTTACCTTCATTTTTTATGGACACTTATTCATATTCTATGTGTAGGATCGTTATTTTTATTGTGTTGATGATTCAGGTGGTCTTGGAAGATCAAAATACATGTTTGCCATTAGAGAGAGAAAGTTAGAGAGTTGGGTGTTCAAGCTAGAGACTTGGTTCACAAATTATGGATTATAGATTGAAAAGAACCACCCCTTCCATGGATGGAAGGGGTATTTATACTTACAAATACACGACCTCCTATCGGCCTGTGGATCAGGGATACAGTGGGTAAAGACCCGTCCTTCCTCCACGGTGTTGCTCTAAACTAAACTACGCTACAAACTAACTAATAAACAACTTAATAATGTAAATAACGACAAGTCTACGAGCTAACTTAAGCTAGATAACATTTGGGGTGACCGACTCTTCACTAAGGAATTTTCTAATTCCTAACAATCTCCCCCTAAGGGAGGTTACCCCATGTTTTACATTTCGAGTCCTAGCATTCTATTCTTGACTTTGTTCTTGAGCTCGTAGACTTGAATTCTTTATTTCCGCAATCTTAGTGCTTTTGTAGCGATTCTTCAAAGTCCGCATAGTTTTGTACTTTGAGTGGAGGTCTTTGAACTGATCCACATCTTTGATGATCTTCGAGCTTTCATTGAGATCATCAGCCACAGTAAATCTCTGGATCACCCTTTATGTGTTGCCATCATGTGAAGTTGTGACTTTTGGACCGACATGCTCACACTTTTGAATCATGACATCTTTCCATCAGAGTTGCGGAAGCCTTACTGGTTCATGATATTTGCAGCAGCATAGCAGAAGCATAGTATAAAAATATCAGAACCAGGTTATGTAGATATGCACCAGTCATGATTTCTTCAATTAAGTGTGGTTGCTATGAACATGCGGCTTTGGATTGACTCCTCAATTCTGATCAGCTACAATCGTCGGGGTGTACCTGCATACGACAGTTAGCAATAAAGCGCACGAAAGTGTCTTTGATCACTTTCGTTGAATTGAGGTACACGGCCCATGGTTCCCCGTTGATCAGTACAAGTACTGCCTGTGATCAGGTAGGATTCCTAAGAATCTCCTTGACAGGGTTTCGCAGCTGTTCTAGCTGTTCTCAAACCGGAACGTCTCAAAGAAGACAACACGGAGTGAGTGAACCAGCAAATTGAGATTCACTGATTGATGAAAAATGATTTGAAAAACAATCGTGTATTTCTTGAAGAAAGAGTTTTGCAATACGATGAAGGTTTTATGAGAAAGATCAATTTTCAATCAAAATACTTTTTGTATTAGAGAATGAGTACACATTCGACGTGCTAGCGAAAAGAAGAGATTCTCACATCGAACGGTTTTTCTAAAAGTATTTTTCAATCAGATATACTTTTTGAATTTGAAATGAATACACATTCGACGTGCTAGAGAAAAGAAAGTTTGCACATCGAACGGTTTTTCCAAAAGTATTCGTCAATTCCATTCCTGGACCAAGGTTGATTCAAGAATGAATCTCACCATCGTTTCTATCCAGTTGTCACAAGCTTGATCTTTTGCAAGATTTCACATGTCACCCACCAAGAGCTTGTTAGATGTTGGCTCTAGAAGGATTTCCATCTTCATTGTGAATATTTTTACATATCACTCGGATGTTCTGGCAATACCACAAGGATAATGCGTAAGACTCTTAATATATACTTACTTTCCACATTGTGTGAAAAAGCAAGTCTTCGAGAATTTAGTGTCCTAACGAGATATTGTGGATGATCTCTTGGCTCTAGACTTAATAGTGCATTTTTGGTTCCTTTGCCGGAGACTAGGGAGAGGGTCTCCTTCTTCAATATCAACAATCTCTAAGAGAAAGTCGATAGATTATGTAGGTTCCCCGTGAGAATGAAACAAGCCCTTTTAAGAGGAACTTGAGTGGTTTGGGAAGTTTAGTGCAGTGCATCACTGGGTCCATGATGTCTTGTCTTCAATACCAGTGTTACCTTAGTAACCACCAGTAGCATATGAATTGAACCCGGTTTCTGCCCTAAGGTTGAATTGATGGAGGGCTATTTCTTTTCACCCTTTTATCATTCATTTCTTTTTCATTCTTCAACCTCTTCAGTGCTTACCGAGACTTCTTAACTAGAACCTTGTTGGGTTTATTCCAGTACTAGCTCAGTCTCAGTCTGCACTCTTCCCATTCCTCACGTTTCTCCTTTTTTCAATATACCTAAGGACTCTACACTATCTAGTGGATTGTCCCTGGGTAGATCCTTCCGGTTCTGGCGGATCGTGGGAACGAATACCTAACCTAACCATCCTTATAACTCCATGCATAAAGTAAATTGGTCGGTCTTTTGGTATTGTTCTTTCCTTCATGAAACCAATTGAAAAATCATTTGGAAAAACAATCAAGGTACTTGTGATACGAGATCAAAACATTTTGTACCTTAATAGTTTTGATCATTTAGAAAATGCTCCCCCTCAACATGTGCATATGATATTGAAATTGTTTGGCACATGGAGGCAAGAGTTCTTTGAAATAATTTCTTTGAAATAATTTCTTGATCGTAATTTCCTTAGAAAAAGCCATATGAATTTCTTTGGTAAATTCTCCCCCTCAATATGTGCATAGGATATTTGAAATCATTTTATCACATAGAGGAAAGAGTTCATTTGAAACACATCCACGATCACAAAAACCATTAAGAAAAACCATTTGATAACTCAATCAAGGTACTTTATAAATAACTTTAAAAAGTTTTTGTATCTCGATAGTTATGCTCCTCCTCAAAATGTGCTTCGAGATTCGAAAGCGTTTAGCACATATGAGAGAGCAGCCTGCACAATTAAATCAAAACGATTACCTTTTATCAAATTTCATTATTAAATCACAAATTCTCCCCCGATCAAAAATATCAAAACCTTTGAGATTTTTGGATCCCAAGTGATTTAATTAGGTTTAGAAAAACATGGGAGAAAATGTGGCCTTGTTTAAATACTCATCTGGTTTTTGGATAAATCCTTCTCCTCAACATGTGCATTGTGTATTTTGAAATAGTTTGGCACATGGAGGCAGGAGTGCCTTTGAAGGACTAAAACCAATTCCATTAAAACAGATTTGAGATTTAAATCACGATCTCTCACCCGATCAAAGATTTCAAACCATTTGAGATTAGTGATCCCAAAAGATTTAAATAATTTAGAAAATTTTGGGGAAAGACGTGGCAAGATTTGATTTTGAAAAATGACAGATAAGGACCATTTTAAGACATTAAAGATTGTTAGTATCAGGTATGATTGTTTTAAGAGATCTTTTAGTAAAATAAAACAATTTCACAATCAAACAAGAACAGAAAAAATTTCATTTTGACAGATCTTTGAGTTTTAAAGAAAACCATACCATGACATAACATTAAATCTTTAGATCACCACATTTTAGCGTACAAACGGACTCTTTTGAAGATATATTGTTTGAAAATGTTTTATTTTAAATCACTCTCCCCCTCAATCCATGACAGAAGTCAATAATTGAGTGACTTAGGTTTTGATAAAAAGATGTCCGGTGATTTTCAAAATTTAGTTCAATTTATTTTCAAAAACAATATTTTCCATTTTCAAAACAATTTAATCAGATTATTTCAAAATTGTTTAAAAATGGTATCCTGCACAAAGATACATTAGGTGGTTGAGAAGCTTCCGTTGTTGCTGTAGGGCTTGGAAGAAAACCGTATGCCGATGCAGTGAGACTTCTTCTTACGTTGCAATTTGAATGCCAACTGAAGTCAAATTAAGCTCCGTTTCTTCAATCACTTAGAAGAAAACCATCAGCTGATGCAGTGAGACCTCTTACGTTGCATTTATGCCAACTCTCCATTGAAGTCCAATTAAGCTCCGTTTCTTCATTTGTCAACCCAAGATATCGTTACCCTTTCCTTGCGGCATCCAATCATGTTCATTTGTGGGATCCGGATCGGGAACACTCTTATATACCAATATACCTGCATATGTTAGTGAACACACATACAAATATATGGTGGTCGACAACACCCAAACAGCAATCGACTAATAAAAGTCAATCTAACATATCAATCAGATCATGTAAGGCATGGGAATTATGTGTTCTTCAAACTCTAATCATCTAATCCTAACAATCATATCCTAGGCACCTAGTCCTTCAACGTAGCTTAACATCATTTTTTAATTAAGCATATAGGATAATTAAGAAAGCCCGTTAGATGATATAGATTTAAAAACATTATCCCCCTCAATCAATGACTCAATTTTTATGAAAAGTTTAAAAGCGCTGAAGTCATTGATTGAGTTTTCAATTTTACAAAAACTCTGAATCTGATTGCTTTAAAAGCAACTCATTTACCACCATTTTTGAAAACACCAAATATTTTTCTGAAGAATATTAGACGGAAAAACATTTGTGTAGGAACAGCAGTCCTTCGACATACTTTCCTTGTTTTGTTTTTAGGAAAAGTGCACGAAATATTTTGAAAATAGGTTTAGCGCAGCACTTTCCTTCCTTTAAAAGAACGGGTTGCTATCTGAAATAATAGCAAGCCATAGTTTAAGCACGGGTCACAGTCTCAAGTAACTGCAAGCTATAGTTTGAGACATGTTTTGAAAAGAATATTTACACCTCCTGCTCGAACTTCATCTATGGTCCAGTGCCATTATTGAATGACATTTCTAAGACTGTAGATGTTATCGATACCAGAAGACATGTCTAGAGAAAACAATATTTTTGGTATTTTTGAAATTTTCTGATGTTTATGGATTTTTGTTGGTTTTATATTTTTCTATTTTCTTTTTGTTGGTTTTATATTTTTGTATTTTGTTTTTCGAATAAATATTTACAAGGATAGAGTAGATGATATAGTTTAAGAAGATGATGATACGAGTACCGAGATAAGGATATCAAGCAGCCCCGTTGTAGAAGATAGAAGTCACCATCCCTAAAACTTTCACCACCAAAGGTTTCGAGGCTCTTGCATTGAAGAAAGAAATTGAACCATCTGAAAGTGAGACTTTGGCAGCTTCCCCCCAAACCGAAAATACTTTAGCTGAGCAGATTCAAAGCTTTCTTTCAAGCTTCTCTTAGCCAGGTGCACAAAGAAGCACACCATTATCATTGAACTTGCTGCTCCTTTTAAGAACAATCACTGTGATTCTTCGTTCGAGGTTATATCATCTAATAGAAGAACAGCATCGTATCATCCCACACATAAAACAATCTTCTCAAATTTCTTTTCTACTGACATCTGAAGCAATCCATTCCAAAAGGTGTCAAGAGAACACTTCCCCCGAGTAGTTGAATTGAAGCAGTCAGTTTCTTTGTATAATGCTCAAGAACTCTCTTGAACACACATCATGAGGGGAATGAAAACACCTTCCCATGTTCACATTTTCTTCCCGGATGATCGTGTATGAAGCTCAAGAACCCGAAGTACACCAATACCCAAGAGCTCTCCCGAATACACATCATGAGGGGAATGAAAACACCTCCCCATGTTCACATTTTTCTTCCCTGATGATCGTGTATGAAGCTCAAGTATCCAAAGTATACCAATACACAGGGAATGAATAACTGATAACATTGAAGAAGCAGGCCAAGTCACTGATTATCTCTGCGGGTGACAATCTCTGCGGATGTCAACACCGGAATAAGTGATTATATCTCTGAATCACTAATTAAGCACTCAAGTGAAACGGCTGAGCATCCCCAATGTACACAATCTCTCTCCCCAATGAATCACACACTTGTGTACCTCTTTTATCTTTAGAAACTTTCTTTTACATCACTTCCCCACGTCGTTGGAATAATAACACTAAAAGCCTTGATGAGTAAAACCTTGGGTTTCTCTGCGGTCATGACATTTGTTTTCCTGGGATATCTTCAATCACTTAGAAGAATTAAGTTCATCAAGTTTACTCGTCATGAGTCAAACCTTGAGTTTCTTCAATTTCTTAGAAGTATTAAGTACATCAAGTTTACTCGCGTTTAAATGCTTGTCTCCTTCCCCCCTTCTGGTTTTGATACTTCAGAATCAGCAACTCTTTGAATGCCCAAATACTTGAAATTTGTTGAGAAGATCGCTTGAAGTCTTTGTGAGAATCAACATGCTGAATAATGTGAGCAAGTCTAATTAGGGATTAAATTTGGCATTTCAAACTCCCCCAATTAGTGCTCTCCCCTAAACTGACAATCTGTTTGATAAATGCCCAGAATAAGAAGAAGTCTTTTGATAATCACATGCAACTCGTCTTTTAGTCTTCTAATCATACAGCATAAAATGTAGAACCGACTGTAGACTCGACCTTCTTCTAGATTGTCTAGTTGGGGAATAGATAGTTAACATCTTCAACTCACCAAAAACAAGAACATCACCAAAAAGCATCCCAATCAACTTACATCTTGCAAATCCCCTTAACTAAAATCCCTCCCAATCAAACAAGAACAGAAAGATGTTCATCAAGGAAATCAGCAATCAGGCCGCAACGAACACACAAGATGGTAACACCAAACTACCAATCACATCAAACAAGAACAGGTAGATTGTTCGGAATCATCATGTTGATGTATACGTGAAGCATTAACCGGAAGCACTTTGTCGATAAACTCATCAATCCGAGTGAAGAAGTCAACCAACGGCTCTTAGAAGAAACTCCATGTAAAGATGATCCGATAAGAAGAAGCTCGGTTCTTACATGAGTTAGGAGCCGTTTGACCATATATTCTCAAATATTAATCAATCATGCAAAAAATTCACACTTCTTCTCCCCCTCAAGAATTGCATACGGAGATGCCATTCTTGATTAAATAAGTGAAAATCATCCGAATGTTCTATTCACACTTCTCTCCGCAAAATAAGCATGTGATGTCGCCATCTTCATTATAATCGAGCAAGTGGAATGAGAAAGCAATCAGTTGTAGCCCGGTTCACTTGAAGACTGAAGCGCATGGAAAAAGTATGAAGCATGTTGATGAGAATGGTCATAATAAGAAGATTTCTCTTCTTCAGAAGATAAAGCGCACTGAAACGTACACTTTTCTTTTCATTAGAGAACGAGGCTTGAACTGTTGTGTTCAAACGTCATAAGAAGATTTCTCTTCTTTCGAAGATAAAGCACACTGAAACGTACACTTTTCTTTTCTTTAGAGTACGAGGCCTGAACTGATGTGAACAGACGTCATAAGAAGATTTCTCTTCTTTCGAAGATAAAGCGCACTGAAACATACACTTTTCTTTTCTTTAGAGAACGAGGCATGAACTGTTGTGTTCATACGTCATAATCTCTCTCTTTTCAGCTCTCTTAGCAAAACATGTAATCATCACCATTATCATTCAGTAGGCTCTTTGCAGTGACAGCTGATGGAGATGACCCAATATGATGAATTTGACCCTGAAGTAAACTAACCCGAACTCGTGACTTATACTTGCACATATGTAACAAAGAGCGGTGCCGAGACTTCATGCCCATTTGAATCTCTAAGTACTCTATACTCTTCAACCAACCAACCATCAAGTATAAGACGTACATCACCTGTAAAACCCTAAAAATCGTAAACGTGGTAAACGACCATTTTTGCCATCAAGCTAATGGTTGTGAAATTCGTAAAAACGCGTAAAGCTCGTGGAATACGTTGAACGCTTAACTTATAAATGATTTATACAAGGTAATTATTAATCTAATTTCACTTTAATTCTTATAATGTAAATATTACACAATATGAGGGTACTTGGACCATATACAAGTTGCTATGCACACTTAACAAATAAAAGTAAAACACAAGTAAATATGGTAAATTGGAATGAGATTGATTTTGGTCTTGTACTTCCCCCTTGATTGGCCTAAACTCACGCCCCCACATTACTCCCTCATAACTCCCCATAATTTTCCCATTTAATTTCACATTATCTCCCCAATTGTAACTTACCAAACCATTTCAAAAATTCACACACAATCCTTAAAAATCAAAGTGACGGCACCCTTCTCCTTCCTTCTTCCATTCGACCACAAGCAAAGCAAGGGAAGTTCGTCTTTACTTTGGATCGAGGGCTTTGGTTCAAGGGTTGCTGGTCGTGGGGCATTCTAGGCGAAGATGTGACCCGATTCGAAGGGCTGTTCGATAGTGGGATTTCAAGGTTCAATGGGTAGCTGCTTGGTGTTGCTTTGGACGTGGGTTGTTAACCCTTGGGCTATGGTTTCTTCCACTTGGTCACGACTAGGGTATGGTACCAATGATCCCTTTTTGCATTTTCTCTTTTTCCCTTGTCGTGTTGATGAATCTTGCATTTGAAATCTATCTAAGGCATGCATGAAACCACACATAAAATGATAAGAAATCACATGAAGATAAAAGGTCTCTTTACCATGGAAACCTCACGTTAAAATATAGCAAATGAGAAGCCATTGTTTTTGACCATGCACATGTTGTCTTGACTCACTTTACACGACATGAATGTTCCTTCATTTCAGTATCAACTAAATGGGACATAGGCACGAATTTAATATTGCATACAATCATAACTTGAAGCACATGAAATGACAATGAGGAGAGCCTTAGATTTGAACCATATGAATCTGTTTAAGACTTGTTCGACCCGCTCATGCATGTTATGGTCACAAAATATTATACACTTATCAAACCTTAAGGAGTAACCTGATGCAAATAATTTTCTAATAATAAGGAGTAATCTGTAATGCTTTGGCGATGTCGTATCGTAAGTTTTATAAACAAATGTCACAAGTTAGTAATCTATGTCTCAACCGTTTTGGGACTAAGAAGATTGGTATATATGCTTAATATGGAAACCTGCCAAAAATATAAACCTGCCTAAAATAGAAAGTTATCAAAAAAATGGAAAACCGTCTAAAATGAGTAATCAGATCTTTAATAAGCGTTATCTAATTCATAGGTTCCGGACGGCGGGATTGATTCATCGTGTGACTTTACTTTCCTATTTTGCTTGCTTCGATTGAGGTACAGATATTCTATCCCTTTTCAGTAGGGATTCCTCCTGACTTTTCAATCCTTGACTTTACTTCACTTATGATATTCCTTTGCTATGATTTCCTTATGCTATGATCCTTTTGATATGATTCTGACTTGATCCTTTGATATGATTCTATTCGCTATGATATTAGTTTGTTATGATTATGAATTCTGATTATGAACCTCTGATTATGAACCATCTGATATGAACTTCGATATGAATTCTGATATGAACTTTGATATGAACTTTGATATGAACCCTTATGATATGATATGATTATGCTTTGACCCTTCAGTTTGATACCCGAGCCAAATATGTGTTCCTAGTCAGGAAGGTAACCTGACCGTGTCATTGATGCACCAATGGCATGACTCCAGTGTGTACGAGTGATGATACACACTGTTCCCCATTATGATATGATATGATTATGAGCTTACTATATGTATATGATTTGGCCACTGGGGGGCATATGGATGCATCCTAGATATGATATGTTTCGAGGGATTTGATCTGTTTGATAGATATATATGGTGAATGATGTCGGGTGCAATCCACGTCTTCACAATTCTGGGAGCTAGCTACTCCATTTATTACTGAGGTCTCCCCTCCTATTATGTATGGTATTCCGAGGTCACCCCTCCGAATACAATGGCTACTTATGATATGATATGATATGATATGATATGTTTCCGGGCTCGGGTAGATTTCTGATAACCCTTACACTTTTGATATACCTATATTGTACCTTCTACATTCCCCAACGCACCATATTCTGTGTACCCTTATATGACTCACTCTACTACCAAGATATATATATTCCATTGCTTTGATCTGTCACACTCTCATTCCGTTAATTCCGATTATCGTTCCATTCACGTACCGGGTTATTATATGTTATTGGATTTTATTATGATATTCATGTTTATATGACTACTGATTACTCTGTATGATATGTATGTATGCGATATAAGATTTACCTGTTGTCATCTGATGATATGCTATCTTATTGTTATGTGATCCTTTGATTTGTCTGGTAACCGTGCTTGTGTGAAATCGATTGTTGATCTGTTTATCTTTTGTACCTCGTTTGATTAATCTTGTGGACTATGACTATCCGTGGTGTCCTTATCTGCTTGTTGTTGACCTGCCATGTTTGCATTTATGTTTATGCTACGGTTTTATTGGGTAAATGGTTCAATTATGAAGTCTAGCGTGTTAACTTGTTTAATTGCCCTGCTATGTATTTAATTTATTTAATTATAGTGTTCATACTGTATTCCTACTTGTTACGTGTGACTGCCATGTTTTGACTACTGTTATGATACTGATTATGTCTTCAACTAAGGGTTTTGACCTGTGTGAATTGCCATGCTCACTTATTAATTAATTGCTTCCGCTTGCCTGTAGATATCTGTTTGGCTTGTATGTCTTCTGGTTTCCTGAATTGATTGTATGACACATATGTTGTGTGAATGCGAAGCCTGCTATGTTTGCTTATGTTTCAGTTCTTGTAGGTCTGGTTCGTATGTGCTTGTTTATATGTCATCGATGCTTTGCTTGGCTTCGTTCTCCCTGTTATATGTGCTTTGGATATATGTATAATTGTGTTCTACAGGATCCTCATTGACTCATTGTCCTCATTTCGTAGCGACTTTGTTATCAGTCTCATTATTCCATTTCGTATTTCTGATTTTATTTGGAGTTCATTTTGTTATATCTGTTCACTGGGCTTTTTAAGCTCAGCCGCATTTCTTTTCCTGCGGCAGGTTTTAGGTTGGAAGATGGGCTTCGATGGGCTGAGAGTTAGAGTATCTGAGTGGACCAACCCTAGCACCTTATTACTTTGGGACTTATTTTGAAGAGCTTTTGTTTTGAGTTTTTTTTTCCTTTCATTTTGGATATTGTATTTCCTTGTCAGTCAACTATTCATATGATTTGATACTTCATTTTAAGGTTTTCGTTTGCAAAGATTTTAGTTGTATGTTCTGATATGACACCAGAATGTGACACTTCTACCCTTGTCGGGTTGGGGTGTTACAATTATGGTATCAGAGCCAGGTTTCGTCTTATTGGCCTTAGGATTGACCTGTGAGGATTTGGGTAGACACTAGGCTTTCGTCTGTTCTGATCTCTTCCGATTCCTTTTGATTGTTATTCGGATTTGACTTTGATATTCTTTTCTCTTCACTGATTTGGCCTTCTCCTCTTCGCTTTTGATTTTGCTATTTTAATTCCGCACATCCCTTTGTCGATCGTTAGATGGAGACTACTCTTGGAATCGAAGATGATGGTGCCGTCCCTGCATTGCTGCAACAGTTCCTGAGCTGGAGAGGTTCGTAAAGCAGAAGCCGCAACCGATCGTGATGCTGCCGGAGACGTTAGGATGCTGCTGAAGGGAGCTGGACGGACCAACCAAAGACGCAAAAGACGGAGACAAGATTCAACCGGTGGCTGAGAGAGTTCATCTACTTCATATGATTTGGGCGCGACTTATGTTACTCCTATTCGTTTGTCATGCGTTTTGAGGCGGTTTGATATTCTGTTAAGCGATTCTGATCGGTATTGCTTTTCTTGATTTGTTCGGAACTCGGTTTGAATCGTGAAGTTTTATCATTTGGCATTTTGTTAATATCTCAGTTTTTCTTTTGGATCGTCAGTAATGAGTCATGAGGAACTGTTTTATGCAAGTTGGTGGCCTTCTTCTTTGGTGATATGGTAAGTTGTTTTGATGTGGTATATGTTGTATGTATGTGATCTGGTCTGCTTTGGTATGTTACTTGGTATCTGTATATGATATGTTTTGTTGTGATATTGGTTATGTGGTTTGTCATGACCCGAGGTTGAATATGATGACAATAAGGACTTGTCATGTGATGCAAGTATTATGACGCCTGATCAACGTGATAATACCGAGATCATATAATTTGAACTTATTGAAATCATACGACATCTTGGGAAATGCCTGGGGTTGGTACGTGAATGGACTAGGACTTATACCCATTAATTGTCAATCCTCATGTTTGTTTGGAATCATGTACCTCTTCGTGAGATTCTCATCGACATCTGTTACGTATAAGTTTTGTACGCTTTGGAACTGAAATCGTTATCACCTGTGTGAAACTATGGATTGCTACGTCTGTCCTGAACTTCTACGTCTCTGTGTACCTCTGCGACTTCAATTTTCGAGGACGAAAATTTTCTTTTAGAGGGGAAGAATTGTAAAACCCTAAAAATCGTAAACGTGGTAAACGACCATTTTTGCCATCAAGCTAATGGTTGTGAAATTCGTAAAAACGCGTAAAGCTCGTGGAATACGTTGAACGCTTAACTTATAAATGATTTATACAAGGTAATTATTAATCTACTTTCACTTCAATTCTTATAATGTAAATATTACACAATATGAGGGTACTTGGACCATATACAAGTTGCTATGCACACTTAACAAATAAAAGTAAAACACAAGTAAATATGGTAAATTGGAATGAGATTGATTTTGGTCTTGTACTTCCCCCTTGATTGGCCTAAACTCACGCCCCCACATTACTCCCTCATAACTCCCCATAATTTTCCCATTTAATTTCACATTATCTCCCCAATTGTAACTTACCAAACCATTTCAAAAATTCACACACAATCCTTAAAAATCAAAGTGACGGCACCCTTCTCCTTCCTTCTTCCATTCGACCACAAGCAAAGCAAGGGAAGTTCGTCTTTACTTTGGATCGAGGGCTTTGGTTCAAGGTTTGCTGGTCGTGGGGCATTCTAGGCGAAGATGTGACCCGATTCGAAGGGCTGTTCGATAGTGGGATTTCAAGGTTCAATGGGTAGCTGCTTGGTGTTGCTTTGGACGTGGGTTGTTAACCCTTGGGCTATGGTTTCTTCCACTTGGTCACGACTAGGGTATGTTACCAATGATCCCTTTTTGCATTTTCTCTTTTTCCCTTGTCGTGTTGATGAATCTTGCATTTGAAATCTGTCTAAGGCATGCATGAAACCACACATAAAATGATAAGAAATCACGTGAAGATAAAAGGTCTCTTTACCATGGAAACCTCACGTTAAAATATAGCAAATGAGAAGCCATTGTTTTTGACCATGCACATGTTGTCTTGACTCACTTTACACGACATGAATGTTCCTTCATTTCAGTATCAACTAAATGGGACATAGGCACGAATTTAATATTGCATACAATCATAACTTGAAGCACATGAAATGACAATGAGGAGAGCCTTAGATTTGAACCATATGAATCTGTTTAAGACTTGTTCGACCCGCTCATGCATGTTATGGTCACAAAATATTATACACTTATCAAACCTTAAGGAGTAACCTGATGCAAATAATTTTCTAATAATAAGGAGTAATCTGTAATGCTTTGGCGATGTCGTATCGTAAGTTTTATAAACAAATGTCACAAGTTAGTAATCTATGTCTCAACCATTTTGGGACTAAGAAGATTGGTATATATGCTTAATATGGAAACCTGCCAAAAATAGAAACCTGCCTAAAATAGAAAGTTATCAAAAAATGGAAAGCCGTCTAAAATGAGTAATCAGATCTTTAATAAGCGTTATCTAATTCATAGGTTCCGGACGGCGGGATTGATTCATCGTGTGACTTTACTTTCCTATTTTGCTTGCTTCGATTGAGGTACAGATATTCTATCCCTTTTCAGTAGGGATTCCTCCTGACTTTTCAATCCTTGACTTTACTTCACTTATGATATTCCTTTGCTATGATTTCCTTATGCTATGATCCTTTTGATATGATTCCGACTTAATCCTTTGATATGATTCTATTTGCTATGATATTAGTTTGTTATGATTATGAATTCTGATTATGAACCTCTGATTATGAACCATCTGATATGAACTTCGATATGATTCTGATATGAACTTTGATATGAACTTTGATATGAACCCTTATGATATGATATGATTATGCTTTGACCCTTCAGTTTGATACCCGAGCCAAATATGTGTTCCTAGTCAGGAAGGTAACCTGACCGTGTCATTGATGCACCAATGGCATGACTCCAGTGTGTGCGAGTGATGATACACACCATTCCCCATTATGATATGATATGATTATGAGCTCACTATATGTATATGATTTGGCCACTGGGGGGCGTATGGATGCATCCTAGATATGATATGTTTCGAGGGATTTGATCTGTTTGATAGATATATATGGTGAATGATGTCGGGTGCAATCCGCGTCTTCACAATTCTGGGAGCTAGCTACTCCATTTGTTACTAAGGTCTCCCCTCCTATTATGTATGGTATTCCGAGGTCACCCCTCCGAATACAATGGCTACTTATGATATGATATGATATGATATGTTTCCGGGCTCGGGTAGATTTCTGATAACCCTTACACTTTTGATATACCTATATTGTACCTTCTACATTCCCCAACGCACCATATTCTGTGTACCCTTATATGACTCACTCTACTACCAAGATATATATATTCCATTGCTTTGATCTGTCACACTCTCATTCCGTTAATTCCGATTATCGTTCCATTCACGTACCGGGTTATTATATGTTATTGGATTTGATTATGATATTCATGTTTATATGACTACTGATTACTCTGTATGATATGTATGTATGCGATATAAGATTTACCTGTTGTCATCTGATGATATGCTATCTTACTGTTATGTGATCCTTTGATTTGTCTGGTAACCGTGCTTGTGTGAAATTGATTGTTGATTTGTTTATCTTTTGTACCTCGTTTGATTAATCTCGTGGACTATGACTATCCGTGGTGTCCTTATCTGCTTGTTGTTGACCTGCCATGTTTGCATTTCTGTTTATGCTACGGTTTTATTGGGTAAATGGTTCAATTATGAAGTCTAGCGTGTTAACTTGTTTAATTGCCCTGCTATGTATTTAATTCATTTAATTATAGTGTTCATACTGTATTCCTACTTGTTACGTGTGACTGCCATGTTTTGACTACTGTTATGATACTAATTATGTCTTCAACAAAGGGTTTTGACCTGTGTGAATTGCCATGCTCACTTATTAATTAATTGCTTCCGCTTGCCTGTAGATATCTGTTTGGCTTGTATGTCTTCTGGTTTCCTGAATTGATTGTATGACACATATGTTGTGTGAATGCGAAGCCTGCTATGTTTGCTTATGTTTCAGTTCTTGTAGGTCTGGTTCGTATGTGCTTGTTTATATGTCATCGATGCTTTGCTTGGCTTCATTCTCCCTGTTATATGTGCTTTGGATATCTGTATAATTGTGTTCTACAGGATCCTCATTGACTCATTGTCCTCATTTCGTAGCGACTTTGTTATCAGTCTCATTATTCCATTTCGTATTTCTGATTTTATTTGGAGTTCATTTTGTTATATCTGTTCACTGGGCTTTTTAAGCTCAGCCGCATTTCTTTTCCTGCGGCAGGTTTTAGGTTGGAAGATGGGCTTCGATGGGCTGAGAGTTAGAGTATCTGCGTGGACCAACCCTAGCACCTTATTACTTTGGGACTTATTTTGAAGTGCTTTTGTTTTGAGTTTTTTTTTTCCTTTCATTTTGGATATTGTATTTCCTTGTCAGTCAACTATTCATATGATTTGATACTTCATTTTAAGGTTTTCGTTTGCAAAGATTTTAGTTGTATGTTCTGATATGACACCAGAATGTGACACTTCTACCCTTGTTGGGTTGGGGTGTTACATCACCTCTTGAAAATCCACAATTGAATGTGACACTGAGCACTACAACGTAACTCCTTAAAGTAATAGTTATTTTGAGATGATAAGAGCCTAATTCCCCCAAGTGGTAAAAAGAAAAGGTAAGAGTCACCCAACAATAACTAGATTTCCAAGTCTTCGTTTTTGATAATAAGCTCGAACAAGGATCATGAAGAATCTTCATCCATCCATCCCCGATACCTTCAGATACTAAGTACACTCGCCCGTGATTATTCACTTCAACCTCAAAGAAATAATAGTGAATTAACTCCGTTGTCACATCTTCTGAACTGCTCAAATCTAGCCTTCTTTGACATTTAAACGAACTTTGATAATGGTTTCATCCCGACCATGGTTAAATGCACATAACCCTGAAAAACCTTGTAATAACCAGACTGCCATGAAGAATATCCAAACACACATCCAATTCATGAAGTACACTCTTTTATCCCCTCTTCGAAACAGAAAACGAAGCACCAGCATCAAAAGACCCCGAAATATGCTTTCCTTTCTCCAAGATGGTTCCATCATCACGGGATTTTACAATTCTATAGTTTAAACCGAGAAATAGTACCTTTCGCGGGATTTTACAAAACCAAGAATAAACCGTAAGATAGTTCCGGAAATGCAATTTAGAATTACCAGGATGTTTCCATTGTCACGAGATTTTACAAGTCTATGATTTAAACCGAGAAATATGTTCTTTCGCGGGATTTTACAAAATCAAGACAAAACCGCAAGCAATGTCAGCTTGAATGCGAAATGACAACTTTGGTTTTGGTGAATATCTGTTTTAGGGGAACATGCTGCGGTTCATCAACGGTTCATTATCCAACATCAACATCATCATCAACCATCCAGTAAATACTTTAGTAAACACATCAATCACGAAATCTGACGGCTATAGCAATGACAACATGGAGTAGTAAACCCGATATGTCAAACTTGATCCTGAAGTAAAATTCCCAGATTTGTTACTTAAACTTGTACTAATCCTTGTGAAAAAGCAACGGTGTACCCAATGTACAAAACCTCTTGACATTCTCAATTGAGTGAGACACCGCAATGATAGCTACATTGTGGGTCAAGCGAGAAAGAATCACAAACGTAACTAAATGGCCAAGTCTTTATCACACTCAATAAACGCCCAAACAAGTCATCTTCGTGGAAGGGTAGAAAGAAAGAAGACAAAATAAGTAAACACGCCCGGAAAACCTCACTTCAAATCCAAATAAGTAATATCGTCCAAACAGCCCTGTAGTCAACTTTGTTCAACCATTAATTCAAGCCGCAGCATAATATACTCCGTGAAAATGCATAAACCAAAGTATTAAGTCGTTTCACACCAAATCTCAACAACAAATCAAATCCCATCATCAGATCTTAATATCATAAATCGCATCATAAGTTAACAACTCGTCGACCATATCCAAGAATAGATATCAACCGATCCAAACAATCAAATTAAACATGACCATGTTCAAAAACCATACCCAATCAATGAGACATTTAACTCGATTCAAGACCGATTAGCAATCTAAATCCACGTCCATTGTTCATGATTTGAATGGGCCCAATCTAACCATTATTCTTGACTAGACTAATTAACAAAAATATCTTAATTCTCAAAAATCTCATACAATTAAACCTGATCCATAAATACACTTACAAACACTAACGTTTATAAGAGCATTTATATACTCATGGTTTCATAAAACATTCACCAACTCCCTTATACAAAAACCAAACATTCATGACTCCCCAACACATCCAACACAAGACACTACACGGCCCAAATAACTAAATAAGTTCACTGATCCGGCCCAGTAATATCTCGTCCAAGATGAAATCCCTAATAATGCATGAGATATAAAAGCCACATATTCACACAAACCACATCTTAACCCTAAATAATCTCAAGAGTATCTCAAGTATCCGCCCCCTCCAAATTATCTCAGATGCAAAGTAGTCAAGTGAAATAGCATCAAACCCTAATCCATTCCAAACATCCGCCCCCCTTTTTAAATCTCACTCTCACTACAACACAGATTATCACCAAAGATAAATGAGCCTCTCTTCCTTCCACAAAACTCATCCAAGAAAAAAGTAATCTTAATCTTGGTACTTCTTGGCTGCTCCTATAGACACTGCCACAGGGATGGCAAGCGAGTCAAAACCACAAGGATGGTTTGAGCCACTGCCACTGGGATGGTTAGAGCACGAGTCTTGGCTTAGAGATCTCACAATGATGTCATAAGCAGGTTTTTCATAAACTATTTATCCATTTAGCTTTACGAGAACAAATGAAAAATGTTTTTAACATCAATTGTATGATTTCTTACACTGAACCAAAGAGAAAGAAAGTAACATATTTGTTAGATTTCTTTTCTTTTATGTTCGAATATAATATTTGAGGAAATAGGCTGCACTGATAAGAGATCGATGATGCAATATTAAATCGTGTGTCATGACCTTAAAGGTCTTGCTGTAGCAATTGTACCACGATAAACGGCTGAGATCTATAACATTTCCATTTAATACGGACTGAGATTATTGTGTAACCCTTTCTTTATTATGAACGCATCACAATAAAGAGTATACCATACATGATATAACTCTTGTTTGCAGTTCGAATATTCTTCAAGTGTAAAGGTCAATGATGTGTTTTTTTCATTGTGTATAGATCTTTTTAGATCTAAGTGTTGAACCGTACACACAAGGAATAAAACTGAGATCTTGAAATCATTTACATAATTATGTTCGAGTCTTGAATGTTTTTGGAGATGGGATATGCTGAAGTTGGAAGAGTTTTGAGATGAGGTAGGATAGGTTGGATTTGTTGATGGTGTTTGTATTGGACCTGTTTTAAATTACTTATACTTTTGTTGATATACATGGACCTATGATGGTGTGAACCTGAGGTCGAGACTGATGGGGTTGGTATTTGGTATTGTGATTTTGTGGTCATGGTCTTAAAAGTCAAATCTTCTTCATCCTTTCTGTATCAAGTGGCCAAGTCTTTTGTCATAAGTCGCTAACCCCTTTTTTATAGCCAAGTCGCTATTCTTTCAAAACACAAGTTGCCACAGCATCCATTGAGTCAAGTCGCTAGTATTTGACAGCACAAGTCGCTAGGTCTTTTAAACCAAACAAGTCGCTATTGACTAAATAGTCAATAGCCAAGTCAAGTCGCTACCAGTATTTTACCTTAACAAGTCGCTAGCTTTGCATTTTTAGCACAAGTCGCTAAGGTCTTTTATTTGACTCAAAAGTCAAATAACCAAGTCGCTGTTATGCTTGACAAGTTGCTACGACTGTAAATACAAGTCGCTAGGTGACCCAACTCGCTAGCAAGAATTTTGCACTTTTTCCGATGAGTTTTCCGACCAAGTATTTCCGACAACATTCATACTAAACCCAGAAAATGGCCAAAAAGATGATACTTTTTGTCCCAAGTTTTGACCACAAAAACTGATGGTATGACCATTTGTTAATACAAGTATATTGGTACAAAGACAGTCATAAAAGAATGAATCAACACAGTTTGGACAAGAACTTGACACAAAACCAGGTGATGTGACCATTACAGACCATGTGACCATAAAAAAAAGATTTGAAAAAAATAGGAAGATACTATTTAAAAAAAAAGATATTGTGGGTTGGTACTTATTTGGTGTGATCCACTTGTCCATTGGAAACAAACAATTGTCATAACTAGTTTGTCAGAAATTTCGTGTCTATATATGACGATATGTAACAAAAACAGTTCTAATACTATCTCTATTAGTGATAGTATTAGAAAAGCAAACATAACGATGTCTGCTGGCATGGTTTTATGTGATGAATTACCAATGTTTGGTGGCTCAAAGTTGTTAAAAGATATTACGATCGGGTACTACAGAGGTAAATTGGAAGTTGATTTACGTGACGAAGCAGATCATAGGAGGAATGCTGTTGAAATTAGGGTCCGTGTCAACCGTAGACAACAAATGATAACGGAAGTGGAGCTTTTATGCGGTTCGGATTGTTGGTTGCCAACTATTAATCACCTGTTAAGGATGCAAAATGAGGATATGGCTGAGAGTTCCAAACTTCTGTATTCTTGGTTTAGAAAACATGACTGTGTTAAAGAGCTGAATGGTTTAATTCAAAAGTTGGAGTCAATGGAGGTTTTATGTGCTTTGTATTAATTACATGGAAGCTGCTGCCTTTTGTTTATTAGGGGATCGTTGTTACATTTTGGAGTCACTTATCTCATCTTTGTATAGTATGTGTATGTCATGTTAACCTATGGATGTGATCCCTTTTATGTTACTACTTACTAGTATATACTGTATTTGTTTGCGTAGTTATTCAAACTGTGTTCGAGATGGTAAGTCACTTTACCAAATAAAAAATTTTACTAATAAAGTAGTAATATGAAGATGAAATTTTATTTAGTTAAAAAAAAGTCATAGTGGTAACAACTGCTACAAGTGTTAAAAAAGTAAGATTTTAGTACAAATTAATTTGGATTGAATTGGGGATACAAACTCGATTAACAGTTACAACTGCTGCCGCGAAAGGAGGCTAAATGTTTTGATCAAATTCTTAAGTCTGTTCATATGTAAATCCCCAACCACCGCTAACGTCGATCTAACCATTGCTAACGTCGTTGTACCCACTCCTAGTGTCGCAAAAACCACCGCTAGTTTCCACGCAAAAAGCAAATTTCTTTGTGTTTACGTAATCATTTATATTCAAATACCAAAAAGAAGAGAAAATCTGCATGTAAAGTTTCTCGTTCCTTCTCAAGTAATTTTATGTCAAATATAGCAGCAACAGTGTAGTAGCCTAGGCACGTGCCTACCCACAAAACAGTTAATGAAAATTAATGATAACGCGTGCACGAACAGTAAAATCCTCGCTATAAATAGGCGAGGTAAATCCAGGGGAAAGTCCAGAAAAAGCAAAAACGGAACAATTCCTTCACTTACAAAAATATTTCCACCTGCAAATCAGGAAACCAGAATATTTTAAAAAACCTAAGAGAAGTTGAAGATGTTATTCAGAAAAAGATACCGATGGTACACAGTGCAAAAAGAATACATACGGACGTCAACAACAACTCGTTGCCCACACACGGCCGTTTCCAAAAAACCCATACATAGCCTAAACCTTTACCCCAAAAAAAAGGCGCAAAGCTGATGCTGCGACAACTGAAACAAGTTCTAAAATGACTACTAAAAACAGTTAGTCGTTCTAAAATGACGACTAAAACCCCATCTCCGCGAACATCTACAGCACACCTTCACCCAAAACCCATGTCCATTCAAGTTGTGGTAGTCTGCCATGACCATATGCATACCAAAGGTGGGAGTTTAAACCTATTAGACTCTCATTAGCAATATGGGATCTTGAAAGTGCAGGCATTTCCTTCTTAACCTCGCCGTTCGAGAGCGGAAGAAGGAAATAAATCATGGGAATTGGGTCATGGGAGTGACAATATATGTTCGGCAGATGGGTCCTGTAGGGAAGGGCGACAAAAGGAAGTTAGGGGCAACGAAATACGTAAACCAGCCCCTTCCAACAAGAAACTTCCCTAAGAAAGTCAAACAACTAAGGATGAAAGCTATGCCTTCTTCCTCCGTTGGTGCAACCCGGCCCCCATTCAAGTGTGCGTCTACTAATTCAGGGATATCTGGTTGGATAGACTAGGTCTAAGGAAAAAATTACCAGCTTGCGGGAGCCGGGATAAAATAAAACTTGCGCGGGCCGCGCAGAGGGGCGTATTTAGGCGGGAAACCCCTTGAAAGGCCCCTTGAAGTTGAAATGCCTATCTAATTCCTCAGGGAATCCCATGGGTTGAATACGCCGGGGCCACGAGGAAGCAAGCCACCGGAACTCCTTCAAGAAAAGGATAAAGGCAAAAGACCCGCACCGGGAAAGCCAGCGGAAAAAAAAGTGTCAGCAATAGACAAACTAGTGGTAGTATAAGTCGCGTACCACTGTTAATGTACTTGTCACTGCTAGTATGATTGTGTGGAATGAATATGTAATATTCTAGAATGTCTTCGGTAGGATGTTTTGTATTAGATAAGTATTGTAATTATATTCATCTTGTACAATACTTAGTGTATTTTGTAAAGGAGTCCTTATCCTTAAAGTAGGTCCTAGGTTTGAGTTATATATTAGTTTTGGTGATATCTAGAGTCGATACACTTCAAGGTTGTAAACGGCAATACTATTCAGAGTATTCGTGTATTAACAACATATCGAGGTGTTTAGTGAGAATAACTGTTCGTTAATTATTATTCTTCTTAAGGAGTACTAGGTTGTGTTCGTTTAGTCACCTTCTATAGTAGATACTTCGCTAAACTGGGATTTAAAACAGATTTTTATGTTAATGGACGAAACAATTTTAAAGACCATTACTCATTCTAAAAAAAACATCAACATCTTCACTTGGATTATTTTTTAAATTAAAGAACATCTTCACAACGGCATCAGGTTATCATATGCGTACAGTGACATTCGTTTGAGTGGATTATTTTGAGCTTTATACGACGTTTGTAAACATAAAACAAATGCTACACTGCTTTTATGCTCGATTACTTAAATTAACTTACAACTGCTAGTTGTTTTTTACTACTGCTTTTGTGGGGCTGAACAGGGACAGTCGTTTACCACTGCTTGTAGTAAAGTTGCAACTGCTAGTTAATTTGTACTAATGTTGAATGTTAAACCTCTATTTTTGGAAGTGTGCATTGTCTCAAGTTGGTAGTTATTAGTAGGTTGTAGAATACGAAATGTACATCTAGAAGGAGTCGTGGGTTTATAAAAGTATTCCGTATGGAAAACAAGTTGCCCTAAGAACATAATTAGGTTGCCAAAATTATTTTGGGTAACAAATGCTTGTTGCCCAGATTAAAAAAAATAGATTATGGGATAACAGAAGAGATGAAATAGTAAATACGTTGACATACAACGTTTGATACAGACAACCAACTACATATTATGATTACTACATGGTTATAACTTTAATTGTTACATATTATATAACCACTTGATTGATAACATTCAGCAACTACGAAAAATCTAAACAGTCCAATGCTTCCTTCCCACACAGACAACATACTAAAACCACAAACATGCATTCCCATTTAGCCTGATCCGTAACTTCAGCCAAACAAACCTGTTGAAAATGGCATTGATATATCATTAACCAAATCAAGTGATAATGTTTAAAAGGAACATGAATAGAATGGTAAGTTATAAATAAAACATACTATAGACAGCACAGTATGTATGATTTAACAAAAGAAGAGATTCTTTGTATGGGGCAATGTAGAAAGATCCCGTATCTCCTAAAATTCCCATGCTGACAAATAATTCAAGTTCTTTGTTGTACAAGAATAGCGAGTGACCCAAATGGTTGCCAGTGTACGCTTCCACTATTGGAGCGTGATCATTTGTAAACCCAAGCAAACGAACAGATAATAGGGTGGGGATGGCAAAAAGGCTTCTAAATGATCTTATGGCAAAACCATTCACGTCCAACACCCATCCACAAAACAATGGCATATCTTCATCAATGATCATACCAGAAATCACTAGAGAGGTTCCAAGATCGAAAACATAGAATGGAACTGGAAGTTCATTTTTTAAAATCTGCGGAAGGTCTATAACTTTAAATTGGTTGGTTACCAAATCAAACGAAATCAACATGTAAATCTTGTATGTAACACCGTCCTCATTAGTTAACTTTTCACTCCCATTCCATTAGATAAAATGACCTACAACTGCCTGACTTTGACGTTTCAATTTGATAGTTTCACGAGGGGGTGGAAATTTTCAAGGCATGTCCACCTTAACGAGTTGAAAGAAAAGACAGAAACATACCAGAAACCACTTTGGAAAACAGGATAGGAGACCTTCACGATCTTCGGGTCAAGAGTGTCCGGACGGAAGGCAAAACCAAAACAAATCTTTTTACATTCAATTTGATGCGTGTAAAACGGGACATGTACTGAAAGATATTTTTGGATTGCCGGGTTCCAAATAACAGACATTAGATTAGAGCCATTAACAAAACACGAAAGACCATGAGAATTGCCAACTGCAATCATAGATGAAAGCATTAAATTTGTACGAAGTACCGTAGCGGTCAGCTGTTCATTAAAAGCTAACATAAAACCTTTGTGACCCTGATCAAATGTTAGCGTAAAAAAACACTCATCGTTACGACGAACACCGTAATTAGCGATGAAAAAACCACAATCTATACTAGCCTTCCATAACTTGCAAACACTACGTAGCTGGAGTATAGACTTAGGAGGTAGCCTGCGAATGATATCTAGTTGAACATCCAGTGGGATATAGTCGGACATTTTGTTAAACAAAAGCAGAAAGATTGGGATAAAGATATGAAGTGAATAGACCAAAAGAAGAAAGAAAGATGTTGTTAAACAAATTAAGAAAGATTTGTATTGAAGAAAGAGATTGGCAAAAGAAGACATTTAAGGACATGTACCGTAATGTACTATAGGGCAACCAAATATTAAATTCTGCTAGTATATAGCAAATAAATTAATAAAGTATACATAACCCATAATATATAGAAGTGGTTTGCAAAGCATAGGCTTTTTTGTATATGTGCACGGGTATTAACTAAAGAAATGCTGTTGAGTTCAAAAAATATTATAATAATCGACTAATATATAATAGAAGTAAAAATACCTACAGTATACGTTGAAAGAAAAATACTTCACATGTCAACATTAGACAATAATTATGGGTCAAACGGACATTAAAGATAGTACCTTGAAAGACCGCTATCATATTATGTATTCAACCTTGTGCTTCCAGAAGTATTCAAGCATCAGTTCACGGTAAGCTAAAGTTGTTTGAAGAGAGTCGTCTACTTCCAGAGGCTGGTTACGGAGCAATCTGTACAAAATAATGCACACCCATACTCCGCAGTCACCATACAACTCCAATTGTTTTGGTACTTTTGGACACTTGTATGTGATTTTATAATCCCCCGGTGATATGCCCTTACTATGCAGTACCCCAGAGTTCGTTCGGTACAATTTAAGCTGTGTTTGTAAGTTTCTCTTGGAACCTCGCAACCACCATTCCCCTCCTGATGCTGACCCAAGAGAGTCATAAATGTAAACAACTCCAGTGCGGATATGGAGCTCACAGAGTATCCAGTGTTTTGTACTTTCATTCATGGGAAAATACACCTGATATATAAAGCAAATGCAGGATATTATAAGCTGTTTATAACACTAGTGGTATATGTACGGTAAGAGTCTGCCAAAATGACCTTTGCAAGATCTCGCCAAGCCACAGGGTATGTTGTGCCATCTGAATAAGTGGTAGGCATGTTGCCACATAGGATTTGATTGCAAAAAGTACACCCTGCCAAAGCCCAATTTGCATCAGCTGGTCTAAACAACCACATCAATTCAACCCATGCATCCAAGTGCTGCGGATAGATAAAGCAAATCAAAAATGTAAACATTCGTTTCATAAGTAACAAAACAAAATAATAAACAAGTGCAGTAGACCAGCTAGGCATCATGTTTACTCACTAACTCATTAAGCCACCTGCCGGTGCAGTCTTCAACACATGCCAAGGCTACCCAAAAATTCCTATAAGCAATAACCGCACCGGAGCCCCAAGGAAACCTATAAAGTAATGGTTCTTTAAGCTTCAAATACTTGCGAAGGTAATCAGGAACAGTAACCTTCTTCTTGTTGCATTTCGGGTGTCGTAAAAGTTCCTAAAAAATAAATATATTCAATAACATACACACAATGATAATGATGTTATTGGATTAACAAACAGAACCTACCTCTACAAACGGTTCAATTGTGGGCGAATAGAATCGACTAACTGGACACGTTCTGGGGTTTCCAGATGTTTCCTGAAAACAAAGTTGAAAGATAAGCAGAAAAAAAATAAAAAAAAAAGATTCGTTTCAGTTACAATTTAATAAGGTGATGTACATCTGAAACGGCAGCCGGGATAATAGCCTCGTTAATGACACCCTGCGATCTTGTAACACGGCGGCAAGGAGTAGCTGATGTTTTTGATACCCCATTTTCCGAATTGACGGACCCAAACAACGTCCCGTAAGTTTGTACAGTGCGCCTTCTTTTACTGAGGTTGTCATTCAATGTTACTCTCTTTCTTTTGTTCGTATTCATATCAGAGAAAAGTTCTTCCAACAGAGGTTTGTCATTAGGACCTACCACATTTGAAAATGACACTTTCTTGGGTTTAACCTGAGATTGAGGGGCTTCAGCGTCTTTCTTTGTTGGTGTATCTTCTAGGCTAACCACATCAACATCATTGTTACTGCACTGAAGGCCAACAAACGGATTTTCGTCAACCACATCCCCTTGTTGATCATCACAATCCATTAAATCTAAAGACAGAAGACACAATTTTGTATCGACGCTTTTGTTGACATTATGTTGGGAGGAAACAGGAGTGTCATTTTGGGCAACCACATTTACATATGGCAGGTTGTTGTCTTTAAACTGACATTTGAGAATATAGTATGTTACAAAACAGCACATTAAACTATTTTATTTATCGGCGATGTTTTACAGAGAATGTAGATACCTCATGAGCTTTGTTGGTGGGTGTTCCTGCTTCTGTCTGCACACAATCAATATTGCTAACGGGTTCTGGTTGGCAAGCCAATTGTTTCTGAACCACATCTTGTTGTTCGTTATCACAATCCATTGCATCTAGAGAATAATCACCCGAATCTTTTTCATCGTTTATGTAAGACGACCACTCATTACCACAATCCGTTTCCTGTTGAATTTTAAATATATATACATAAGTAGGGACGTATGCTTTAGCCGATATTTAAAGTGTAACTGAAATATAACGTACAATAATGGGGTCACCGGGTATTTTATTTTCCTCTTTAGGTGCAACTGGTGGAAGTTGAGTACTAATTTCACCTCCATATTACATAACAGGACATTTTTGGGTCATGGCACAAGCTTCAACAAGCATACCAAGGTTACATGGTTGCGTTTCTTTAAGCCCATCATCATTGTCAATGTCCGTTGGATGGTCCGCATAGACAACCTTATCCCCGTTAGGGCCTACAATATGAGACGACGTGGCCTGTATCAACCAATGTTTGATATAAGTGTGGACACGAACGATTATTTGAGTTTGGTATAAACATTGGAGGTAAACTAAGAAGTAAATACAAACCTTCGGATCATCGGGAGTAACGTCAGGGTCGTTTGTGGTGGCACAAGTTTTAGTATGTTCAGGATCAACAGCAGCATAATTATTAAGACCCAATAGTTGCTGTACTTTTGAAAGTATGCTTTTGACACTCGTAAACACATCAAGTACAAAAGGTGTGTTTCTGACCGAATGAATGCCGTTTTCTATCATCAAAACTTTTTTTTCCAAATCCAGTAACTCACGAAATAGACCCCCTGTCGAATGAGTAGTTCCATTTTGTGCAACATTTAAATTGAAATCGTCCATGCACAAGTTTAAATTGAAATCGTCCGCGAATTCATTTGAATGCTCTGCAGTCTTGTAACCATCGGCTGTGTCTGGAACAGACAAACCATCTATAAATTGGGCGCTGGCAATACACCACGGTTGGTTCATTTCAGCTTGTGTTGCAGAAAGTTCAGCAATGGGAGTTGAATCCTAACAACAACAAAAATAATTAAAAAAACACAAAAAAAAAAAAAAAAAAAAAAAAAAAAAAAAAAAAAAAAAATGAAATTACTCAAATACTGTGAACAAATTCAGGTACAAGTTAGTGGGGTCAGCAATGTAAGACTGTGTGATGCCTACCGGTCCAAAGAGGTTACAACAGTCCGGTTTCCAAAACTTTGAAAGTCCCGACCAAGCAAGACCACGTGGAATGATCTTATTGTCTTTCACCCACCAACGTGAGCTTTTAGGATAAGTCTCCAAAATCCAAATCTGTAATACCACAACTGTCATCTTTAAAATGTGTACTTATGCAGCTATCGTTTTTGAAAATGTTTCAAGGTTTACCAAAGTAAAGGTCACCTGTTTAGGATGAAACAAGACCTTTATGGATACAATTTAAATAATAAATCACAAACTAAAATGTGTTATAACATTTTTGTTATCTAAATTACGGGTAACTTTTATATTAGGCACTTGTATACAGAACAAAACACCATGATTTCATAACAATAAAACAACAACATTAATTTTACGTACTTTTGAAATGAATAAGTAATAGCACAAAAAAATAGAATCAAAAGCAAACTACAGAGAATTCAAACCTTGAAAGCCCAAGCGAACCCGTATAGATTGTATGTGGCACTGAACTTTGGGTTTTTTTTTCAATTTTAACAGATGATCTTTTCTGTGAATATGAACAATATTGACAGTCCTTTGATAAAATTTATGCCACATATATTCACCCCAAGAAAATACATTCCAGGCTTCAAAATCATCAACCAAGGACAATAAATGATTATGGATGCAATTCCTGTCTTCTTTTCCCATAAACACCAGCTCTGCAGCTACCAGCAGACACACCCTAACAGCATCCTCATCAGAAAGAGATAACCACCTTTTCCCATCCTTTTTTCCGTCATTAACAAGTTCCAAAAGATCAATTGCATGTACATTTTTTATACCATTACTCTTTTTTTCAGGAAATACATGATCGAAAAATGCGCTAGATGGTTTAATAGGTTTTGAAATTTTGCCAAATCGAAACCCTGTTATCAGACAAAATTATTTCCGGCCAAACCTTAACGAATGATCACCAATTTGGAATTTTAGTGGAGGGGAATCGGAGATGTTAGAAACATATACCTGGTGTTGCAAAACATAATGCATCAGAAGGCAGTCATTCTCGCACGACTTTATATCCAACCATGGACCAAATACTGTTTGCCTGAACAACCTTTCGCGGTTTTCATTCTTTGACAAACAGAGTTTAATATCTGGCAGCAACTTCAATGTAGAACGAACTACGATTTTACAATTGTACAACTTTAATTTTGTCATATGGAATTATAGAGTAAAATTACTTAGGGTTTAGAGGGTTTTGTGAATAAGATGTGGTTTGTGAGTGTGTGCGCGTGATGTAGAAGAAGACGTTTAATTGTAGAAGCTGTTAGAAATTGTACAAGAAGATGTTTGATTGTGTGTGTACGCGCGTGATGTTGTGTGCGTTATTATTATTAGTTTTACATTACAACCAGTGTAAAATGACCATATTATCCTCGTGTATAAATACAAGTTGCCCAATATTATATAGTTGCCCGAAAATACAGTTTGGTTGCCCAAAAAACAATACCTTACAATACATGACATATAATATCAAAATACGTACTTCGGTCATACCTTTGTCGGACACATGGCACCCCATGGTTGGATACCAGAAAATCGCTGGGCAACTAGTCCATTTTCATTCGGCAAAAGTGCGTGGTCCGGAAAGTGATAAGCCTCAGGGCGCGCGGTCTATTTGACTAATTTTCCCATTTTATTTTTACATTTCGTGCTATTTTTGCTTTTTATCCGGAATTATGCTTTTTGGTATTAGTTTTTCTTGCAGCAATTCAGATTGAAGAATTATGGAGCTATGATTGGCTGCAAGGGAACACTTGTTATCCGTCCTAGTTTAGTGCCAATGTGTTTGCAAGGAGAGTTGATGAGAAGTTGGATGTTGCTCGGGGAGGCGCAGTTTGAGCATGTTACGAGAAGTGACATTTATTGATCATACCGAGCTAATCCAGGGGAGTTTTTAGTTCCATCGCTAACCCTTTATATTTTTCAATTATATGCTTAGTATGACCCAAGTGGGGGGAAGGGATTAGACATAGACACCCGCTTGATTTTTCTTGCCTTTATTTTTCTAGTTTTTGATGAAAAGTGTTTCATTAGTAAAATTTTGACATGTTTTTCATTACTTAACTGGATTAATCTAAACTGAGCACACCTACCCTATATTTCCATTGTGTGAGGATAAGCCTTTCCGTTTTCCCCTTATACATAATACCATAAAAATGAGTGTGTCGGTGGCTGTAGTAGACTTTAGAACTTGGCCTTGCATATCTTTTCGAGACCATTATCATGATCATTACACTGAGGTAACTTGGTATGATCGGTGCAGCTAGGATTTAAGGCAATTTTATGATTAAACCCAAATAGCCCATATATGTATTGTGTGTATTGACTTTTCACATCGATCAGTCAATCCCCCTATTAAACCCTTTTTGCTGCACTCATCATTAGTGCAAGATACCCCTAGATACACCCTTCAGAGCCTTTCCTTTCATTTTGTTCACCCAATATAATTGTTTTGTTACACCTATCGCCTAGCCTACCCTGTAGTTTCTTATGTCCATGGTCCGGGCGCTGTTGGTTAATTTTGGTTCCACTAGTAAAAGTCGCGGGTTTTGAATAAAGGGTTTTGGAAGAAATCGGGTTTAGATGATAGTTGATCTCAAGTGGGGGGGATGCTTTATATGTTTGTATTGTTTTTATTTTTATTCATGTATACCATGTCTTGCATCAAAAAAAAAAAAAAAAAAAAAAAAAAAAAAAAAAAAAAGTTTGTTAGTTTGTTTATTGTTGATCGTAATATAAATCAGCCTATGTGTTGTATTGTGTTGAGTATTGTTGCCTTGTTCAACTAGGCGCAAATTTTTATAAATCCGTTTTGTCTTACGGATAAAATTAGAAACCCGTACATTTCTATCTCGCCTTTCAAATTTTAATCAATATTCGTACAATGGGGGCATTGTACATTTCAAGTGGGGGATGGAAGATAGAAATGGTTGATTTTAGTCGAATTATGTGCTAAAAGTACCCAAATTTTAAATTTTTTTATAGCACATACCTTTTTTTTTTCATTGATGATGAAAGCCGAGTTAATGCATCTTATTTTCCTGGTTTATGGAAATTATGAGGCACTACGCTACATTTTATATGCATTGACTCGTGTATTGAAGACCCCTTGACTCTTGACCCTCGATTTTAGCTATGGGATTGAATGCGACTAGTGGTGGGGCGACTGTGGACTTAGGAATCTATTTGTTTTGTGTCTTTTTATTTACACCTATTAAATGTGTTCCCATGTCTTATCCTACCCTTAGTCATGAATCGAGTTTAGGTGAGGAAGCGAGCAATCATTGGTGTCTTGGCCATGGATTTGGTCATGTATCATTGGTTTTCTCCCTTCGCCGTAGCTCGTTAGTAATGACAAAATAAACCCCATAAGCCTTTATGTTGTGTCAACCCATTGCCTTTTAGAATAGCTGCATCTATAGACTCTAGTGGTGGAGATTAGTATCTTTGTCAAGCCTATGATAGAATACTCGCCATGACTGAGAAGTTGTGTGATCACCCAAAAATAAACACGTGAATTATGAGAGAGAGTGTGATTTCAATTCCCTTTTCGTTAGGTGTTCGGTTTGGAATTTTCTATCTTAGGTGATTTTTAAACTCATAACTTTCAATTAATCCTGGGAGATATCTTTTTAAGAATTATTTAAAGGGTCTACTTGAGGACAAGTAGAATTCAAGTGGGGAGATATTTGATAACATCAAATTAGCCTGATCTTTTATATATCAAATTCCCGTATTTATTGCCTCATTTGTATTAATATGGTACTTAATTCTTTCATATTCGTTCATATTTGCATTTCAGGATAAATGAGGCGTTGGAGCGGAAAAGAAGTGATAAAAGGCCAAATATATGTTCTGAAGATTGATTTACGAGGGCCTATGAATTCAGTGAAGATTACGCCGTAACTTATTAATTGTGTTATGACGTAAATATGAGCTATGAAGGATACGGCGTAACCTCCTTTTAAGGTTACGTCGTAATTATTTTTATGAAGGTTACGGCGTAACATGGCAAATTAGTTACGCCGTAGAGACAAATTCGGAGTGGATAAGCATAAGCGTATAAAGGATTATGGCGTAACTCGGATAATTAGTTACGCCGTAATTAATTACTTGGGCCCAAAGTTTCGAGGTTCAGGGATTAAATGCGGCAAGTTAATATTTATTTTATCCATTTTGAGGACTGAAGATAATGATTGCAAGAACGTCGAAGGGCTTAATTGTTATAATATTTACACATTTACTTGTGTAAATATTGAAGAAATAAACTACAAGGACCTAAGTGCAAATACTTTAAAGTTGGAGGATTAAAATGGAAAAAGGAAAAAGTCTTCTAATATAAATATATGACATCTTATGTGATTATGAGATATCAATTAGGGTGGTACGGTTTGTGTTTGCCGCCGACAGAAAGAAAGAAAAAAGACAGCAAGAGATCGTGGGTTTTTGTGGGGTAAACCCTTCGGGGTTTGCCCCGATACTCAACTAGGGGATCGATAGCTTTATCTTTAACACGATATGTAATTATTTTCTGACTCATAATATAATTTTGGTTTCATTATTGTTTATTATAATCTTGATTCTCAATATACTTGTTGGCGAATTAATTCTTATTATGTTCTATTTAATTGATTATTAAGTTATTATTAGTCAATTAATTATTTGATGTTATGTCTTTGTTTATTTATTGTTTTATATGGTAATTATTTTTGTCATTCCACTAGGGTATTTTTGTCATTCAACAACCACAACTCCCATCTACTTATATAATACATCTTAAGTTAGAAATTGTTTATCATACCAACATATTATCACCATGGATGTAGAAAATGGTTGTCAAATGGTATGCATTGACTGTTGGGTTGAAAGTGAAAACAGGGCTGGATTGACCTTTTTTACAAGGCGTCCACCTTATAGAGATTTTATGTGGTATGTTTGTCCAGTGTGCCTTGAGATAAGGGGAAACACATCTTATACTGGTAGAGATGGTGTTACAAGGGAAAACACAAACACAGGAGATAGTGGTGCATATGTGATGGGTCTACATATTACTGCACCTACTAGTGTTGGTGCATCCTTGGGCAGTGATGAAGAAGAAAGTGAACCACCTACAGCTGAAATACCAAGTGAAGGGCGCCCTAGCGAAACACCACTTGAAGCACCTGCAACTGAAAGACCAAATGGAGAACGCCCAAGACAAACACCACTTGAATCAACTGCAACTGACAGACCAAATGGATCACCTACTAGTCATTTAAAGCAGTGAATTCCTAGCAAGAAATGCTATGTTGTCTTTCAGTCTAAATGTAGCTTAACTGATATGTGTGTGCTTCTATGTTTATAATAATTGAATTTTGGTTACAATTTGAATCTGTTGACCTTATAAGTCAAAATGGGTTTTCCCAAACACCCACCTAAACTGCATAAGCAAGTTCAAACTACAAAATGAAAACAAGAAATCCAAAATATACCTACACCACCACCTAATTACACCATATCAAGCAAAATATACATGTTAACAAGTATCGTTTTCAGTAACCATCATCACCCAAAAAATATACATCTTCATTACATCAACAACTAAAAATAACATGTGAACTTCTTGATGGGAGACTTGATATTCATGGGGGGATACTTGAGGTCCTTAGGAGGAGGCACATACCACTCATTCCTATTTGTGCTGGAGCGGAAGCCTGGGACGCTTGGGAAGTGGAACCTTTCAAAGTAATGGTCTTAGAAGACATGTTCCCATACTCATCATCAGATGTGTCTGAAATAATGATGACATCAACTTCATTTCCTTTCACGTTAGTATCTGGAAAGATAGACAAAACTTAAAGAAATCAGAGTTCACCCATTACAACTTTCTTAGGTTGCAAACATTAACTCTAACCTTTCTCAGACTCCTTATTCCCATATTTTTCCCACAAGTCTTCAAGTATCACATCAGCAATGTCATCCCCTATATCCCACTTATTCCCATAAGTAGCCATGGCATACTCAACCATATCGTCAGATACCTTTAGCTTGCTATAATCCCTCTTTTTGACAGATTCTGACACTGCTCGGATTTCTGTCAAATAAATTAGAGTTATTTATGCTCATCCCTTAAAATGCCAATCACACAAATACAAAAAAACCCGACAAACCTTTCATCACTTGAGCTTCTTTCGCAAATCTGCATAAATCATCAAACATTTCATCAAACATTTCATCAGACATTTCATCTTCTTTTAACCAAGTATCCCCATATTTTCCCTTCACATATTTTACCATCTTATCAGTTACATCTGTAAAAGTAAGCTCCTTGTCTGCCATTGTTAAAGTGTGTGTGAGGGTTGTGTGACGAAGGAGGGAAACAATCAAGATGGTATACGGTAGCTTTTCTCATAATTAACTAGGGTGAGGTATAAATGTGTATGGACTATAATACCCTCCACTAACTAACAGAAAAAAGACGTTGACATCGGCGTTATTGGTCAAGGGACGAGTTTGGCATATAATGCCCATGTTTTGGACCTTCGGCGATGATAATGCCAAGTTCTATCCCAACACGAAGCGGATTGTCAAGTTCAGGGACCAACCGTGTATTTTAGTCTAGTTTTAATGATATAGATTAGGATAAATAGAAAAAGGGCCAAATAGGTATCAAAGGGACATATAGAAAATTCTTCAAAGGAGCCTACATATAAAAACACCATCAAAATCAACATACAAAGCTTCAAATAAACACAAATTTACTCATATATACATGAATTTCATGTTATGAAATCTAATAGAAAAATAGTAAGCATAGTTAAAACATTATATAACTTTTCAATTGAGACAATATAAATATTTGAACTTGAGATTTTTTGGAACATTTAATGCGATGTTTTGGAGCATTTATGGTGTTTTTTTGTTGTTACGGTGTGTTGGTGACAAAAAACCGGACATATAATGTCTACAGGTTGTTAGCCGTTTGGAGAAAGTTGCAAAACGTGTTTCCAGCTGGATTCTAGCACGAGACTTTGAAATTTGTGAGCAAGTAAATAGAGCGGGTAATATTAAAAACTGATCTAACTAGTTTCAAATTTTAATAGATCGGTTATTTTCCTAAAAACCGATCTATTTATTGAATTCCCCCCGTTTTTCTCTTTGTTAGATTAGTTTTTAACATAACCACTCTATATGAAATGATCTATCTAACCTTTTGTGTTGTAGTGTGTTGACTTTAGTCATGTTGCCCAACAAGAAGTCAAACTTCGTGGGGATATTTGTGCGATGGTATTAAAGAGATAGACAGAACAATCAAATGAAACTTTTATTCAAAAATGAAATATAATAGTCGGCATAAATTGCCTATTATCAATACTGAATGATTACACAGAAATAAGAGAGATCAAATGATCTTAATACTCAAACGATTAAAGAGAGAGAGAGCAGCATATAATAAAGTTTGTTATGATTGAGTGAGTAACACACTAGGAGGGTGGACTCAATATATAGCGTACCACCAAGGCCCTTCAACTCTTTATTATTTAGCACAAGGAGCTAATCAATCAACTCTTCATTAAGCAAGAATAGAATGTTCATGTTTCACCCTTCCACTATATCCTGCAATAAAGAGTAAACACTAGACAAACACATTAGAACAAAAGCAAATGACATGTTAAGAAACGAATTACTTTTGTATTCTGGAACAATATCTATCGTACAAAGGAAATTCTATATATAGATGTAACAAGAACTTGAAAGTAATTATTTCCTATATTTCACTGGGCGATTTACAGGGGTGTTCAAAAAAATCTTGTATTGCACTACTTTTATCGTATAATACTATAATGCATTTTTACATATCTAATATGATCATTTACTAACATCCATGAAGTACATTTGCTTAAAATGTTTTGTGAATACAAATATCGTCATTAAACGTTATTTATATTTTTCGATCTTTACCTAAGTGATAACATCAAATTAGCCTGATCTTTTATATATCAAATTCCCGTGTTTATGGCCTCATTTGTATTAATATGGTACTTAATTCGTTCATATATGCATTTCAGGATAAATGAGGCGTTGGAGCGGAAAAGAAGTGATAAAAGGCCAAATATATGTTCTGAAGATTGATTTACGAGGGCCTATGAATTCAGTGAAGATTACGCCGTAACTTATTAATTGTGTTACGGCGTAAATATGAGCTATGAAGGATACGGCGTAACCTCCTCTTAAGGTTACGTCGTAATTATTTTTAGGAAGGCTACGACGTAACATGGCAAATTAGTTACGCGGTAGAGACAAATTCGGAGTGGATAAGCATAAGCGTATAAAGGATTACGGCGTAACTCGGATAATTAGTTACACCGTAATTAATTACTTGGGCGCAAAGTTTCGAGGTCCAGGGATTAAATGCGGTAAGTTAATATTTATTCTATCCATTTTGAGGACTGAAGATAATGATTGCAAGAACGTCGAAGGGCTTAATTGTTATAATATTTACACATTTACTTGTGTAAATATTGAAGAAATAAACTACAAGGACCTAAGCGCAAATACTTTAAAGTTGGAGGATTAAAATGGAAAAGGGGAAAAGTCTTCTAATATAAATATATGACATCTTATGTCATTATGAGATAATTGTGTTTGCCGCCGACAGAAAGAAAGAAAAAAGACAGCAAGAGATCGTGGGTTTTTGTGCCCGGTACTCAACTGGGGATCGATAGCGTTATTTTTTGTACGATATGTAATTATTTTCTGACTCATAATATTATTTTGGTTTCATTATTGTTTATTATAATCTTTATTCTTAATATAATTGTTGGCGAATTAATTCTTCTTGTGTTCCATTTAATTGATTATTAGTCAATTAATTATTTGATGTTATGTCTTTGTTTATTTATTGCTTTATATGGTAATTATTTTTGTTATTCCACTAGGGTATTATGGAGATGTGGAAATTAGGTCTTGGCCTAGTTTTGATTCTTTTTATTATTAATGCTTTTGCGTTATTAATTGTTTCTAGTGTATGCATGCATAGTTTATTGGTAGCTACCCTTATTTCGGTAGTTTTGAATGGCGGTAGAGGCTAGTTGCTTAGGAGATATGACCAACTGACCCTAAGTGAGTAGACTGAGACGGGAAGGGTAAGATATGACCAACTGACGACCCTTTCTACTTGTGCGATTTGACCAACTGATCACCTACCGTTTGGATGAACTTAAGAATTAGGGGGTGAGTGTTTAAGTTGCTAACGCCCGGGCACTCACTATTATAAATCTAGCATGTAGCGGAACTTAATGACTCGGCTTAGGGGACCAGGAACAACTGGACTTATGAGGGGACACCTGACTTCTCCAGTGGTGGCATCTTTGCTGATAGGTTAGGGCGAACTGACCAAATGATGTCATCTCGACTTTGACCCCACCTGAAACAGGAATCTAGTGACATTTAGAACCCATGTAATGCGATAGTAAGCGTCGGCTCTTATTGACTGCTATTAGATTGCCGAATGATCCCGGGTGACCTGTTCATCTTGGTGAGGATTCTAAGAACCATAGGGTAGGCGAACTGACCAAAGGAGTCTATCGACGGTTGCCACTTGTGGAAGAACTCGCTTTAAGACTTGCATCACTATCGTTACCATTAGCTTGTTTACCACAGAACCAGCCCAATTGATCACGTGACACATTAAATATTATCAATCCTTTCATTAAAACTTATTTATTTGACTAATTTAATTAATTAGACAGTTAGGAATCAACCGTTCTTGAGACGACCTCGGTCTTACCATTCCCTCACTACATGCGATCGGGTATACTGCCCGTTAGTGCATTAGGTAGGCCATAGGTAGATGAGTTACTATAAATGTAAAACCTGGTCAGTAAAACCTGCATCACTAAGTTTTGTTAACGACAAAAGTAAATTTAATTTTCATAAAGCTTAAAGCTTGTCAAGTTTAATAGATATTAAAACAAGCTTTTCTTTAAATAATATTTTCATCACTCAAGCATTTACATTTTGATTAATCATATTTTTGATATGCCTCTAAACTATAATGTATGTTAACATTTTTAGATCAAACATGTTTTAGTTTCTTAAAACAAAACATTACATATGTATTTACATTTAACATATTTCTAAAAATAGAAAACAACATATGACATCATGTGGTGCATCATTGAAATCTCTAGAGGATTTCACCAGATATTTTGTGTAGATTTAGACTCTACATATCTTACACAATCTTGGATGGATTTGGTTGACATTGGTAAGATTTTGGTAATCTTGTTGTCAGACCCGGCGGCACCAAAATTATACACGGGCGGAACCCTTTTAAGGGGTCCGTGGTTCGTGGTGACTGTTGTTCATTTTGGCTATAAATAGCAAGACAAACCAAGTTGTTTTCTTATCCCTTTCTTTGCATAATCACATAAATTCCTTCTCTCAAACATTTCTAACTTAGTTTCATATCATTATAGTGATCCTCTTTTGTAGCAAAGAAGATTAAGGCATATTCAAGCTTCAACGAATAGTTGGAAGTCTTGTTTGTTTTGTTGTTGTATGATCTAGTCTTATTCATACATCATAGTTGTACCAAACCATCATAAACTTGTGAGTGTGAGTGGTTAGTATTTTAGTCCTTAAAATACATTGTGTGTGGGAGTGGTTGTACCCTTGGAAAAGAACTCGACATATAGCTTAGTGTCGGAAATTGTGTGTAAGCGAAGTGTAAAGGTTTCTCCGCTGGTGAAAGGAGCTTGTTGACTAGTGAAGTTAAACTCTCGAGTGTGAGACTCGGGGAGTGGAGTAGGGCAAGGAAAAAGAGTCCTTATATACCGAACCACTATAAACAACTTGTCGTGGTTTGATTGTTTCTTTCCTTATTTACTCTTTATATATATTGCTTGCATATTGATTATTATTAACTAACATATCTGAGATCAATATCAATTGATCTTTCGATAAGTTTCAAAACAAAGTTTTTAATCGGTAAACTATTCAACCCCCTTCTAGTTTTCCACATGTTTGTAACCTATAAACGTCAAATAAATAATATTAGTTACTTTGTTACATATATGATAATTTGAATTTTTTTAGTGTGACGGAACTTTATTGTCAATCTAATCTCTTCAATGTTATTTAATTTTAATACAATTATATATTGCATTCTAATTTATGTTATTTTATGTCCGATAAGATTTGATTAATTTTTTGGAATGGTTAACCGTGACCCGAATAACAGGTAACCGCTTATTTCGGGTACCCCGCATGTCCGGTTACCCGCTTAGTACAGTTCAGTTTCAGATAGAAAAAGAACCAGCCACCTTACGATGGATAGTTAAAATTTTCAACTGAACCGAGCCGAACCACCTCATGAGCACTCCTAGCAATTTAATACACAAATTTGAATTTACTTGTTTGATCTTATTCACTAATTCTACAAGTTGTAAGGCATCATTGCTAGCGTAAAGGATAACTTAAGGGACCTTAGAGTGTTTTTTGAGCGTTCACTCCGTAAGTCCGATGTAACTTGTTTATCTTCTATGTTAAAATAAGTGTAAGGCCGAGCTAGCAAGATTAAGCGTTAGTGCCGTGCGTTGGCTAACAAATACATACTTCAGATGATTAATACATATTGTTAGTGGTTGTTTGCCTAGAAAAGGGTGAAGATAATCTATAGCAAACAATATACCGATGAATGGTTACCGGATATCAATTAGAATCGTGTTATCACTTTCCAAAGTAAACTATTCGACCCTAATGTCTGGGTATCACGAATATCTACCTGGGATAAAACCAAATTTATGTTATTGAATTAAGCACAAATGAATAACCCTTGCGCATCCAAGTATTTATGTTTTTTGTGTCTCCTTCAAGCATTTGTGTTGATCTTTATTTATACTAGAGATCACTCAAACCCTAGTCAATAGAATTATGAGTGGATTAACGGCCCATTAATCACCACATAATTAGCCTCCATAATTATAGGTATTAGTGGTTACACGACCAATTAAACGTGGTCATTAATGTAGTAATAACTTCCACTTGAATAAGTCAAAACCGTTATAAGTCAGTTATGATTTAGTCCCAGTAAAGTCATTACTTCAGTGCCACGGAACACTCAACAAGCTCCCTAAGGAGCAAACATGCTGAGGTGTTCAATACTGAAAATGACCCGCTCATGGAATTACTCCCTGATGATATCAGTTACTTATAATATCATCAGCCTGATGAATACCATTCAGTCCAGAGTGTCACTCCCTAGAGAGTGAACTCACTGAACTTCATTAGAGATTGAAACAACACTTAACCACTATCTGAGTCAGGGTGATCAGGGACCTAATGGGTTTACACTTCGTACCTCCAAGCCCATTACCAAGTATGATCTAATCCCTCAAGTGCACTAAATTTTCTAAAAATCCTCCTCAAACTTAGTTCACTTCCTTTGCATGAAAAATTAATCATTAAACAAAACATGTGCATAAACGAAAATATACTGAGGATTGAATTTCCATCTTAGTACATTACACGTTCAAATATTCGAGAATTATGGTGTTCTAAGAATTGAACCCTTCAACCCATTTGAATACCTGAAGAGAAAATACACACAAGTTTCAAACACTTGAACGTTCCTGACACTATACAAGCCATGTGTCCATATCTAATTCATAAATGTTGTAAGAGTCAAAAGTCCAAAGCTCCCAGAAGTGGCAAAACTTCAACTTTTACAAAGATGGTTCCTCTTTATTCATGCTCCTGCCAAGTACTTTTTTCAAAGAAATTAACCATTAAGAAGTAGAGACTTCATCCTCCTTACCAGCAAGTTCTGAGCACAACCTTGGGATGATTGTAAAACATGTGCTACAGTCTACTGAATGTTCAGGTTTCCACATTGAACTCAGCTCCCAAGTTTCCTCAGGAGGGAGTTGGGTATCTTAGTATTCAGTGATTAATTTGGACTTAAACTTATCCCTTTAGCATACTTCATAACCAAGTCTCTAGACAGAACCTTCGTCAAGTGATTGCCTAAGTTCTGTTTAGATCATACAAACTCTATAGATACCATCCCATTCATGATAAGCTCACGAATCATGCTATGCCTGACACCTAAGTGTCTAGACTTCCCATTATACATCTGGCTATAAGCCTTTGCCAATGTAGCTGCACTATCACAATGGATAGAAATAGGTGATATAGGTTTAGGCAACAATGGAACTGCTAGAGCCACAAATTCATATTCCATTGTTGAACTGGTGATGCAAGTTTGCTTCTTGGATACCCAAGAAATTGCACCTCCACTAAATAGGAATACCCAGCCACTGGTTCACGAATTGTCTTCAGTGTTACTGATCCAACTTGCATCAGTGTATCCTTATAATACTGAAGGATAACAACTATATGAGAGAATATAATCCATAGTTCTCTTCAGATACTTCAGTACCCTTTGAATTGCTTGCCAATGATGAGCATTAGGATTACTAGTGTACCTGCTCAATTTACCCACTGCAAAAGCAATATCAGGTCTTGTACAAGTTATGGCATACATTAGGCAGCCAATTACCCTAGAATACTCAAGCTGAGATACAACCTTTCCATTATTAGGCATGAACTTCTCACAAGTATCTATAGGAGTACTCAGAGGAGTGCAATCAAAGTAATTGAATATTTTCAACACCTTATCAATATAATGAGACTGAGATATAGAAATTCTTTTACTTTCATGCTTAATCCTTATATCAAGGATAACATCAGTATCCCCCATATCTTTCATGGAGAACCTTGATGACAAAAATTTCTTTGTTAGGTCAACCTCATTTTGGTCAGTGTCAAATATCAGCATGTCATTAACATATAGACAAATGATGACTCCTTTACTAGATTCATCAAATTCGCTATACGCACATTTTTCAGCTTGGTTAAGAACATAACCACTAGACAAAACCACTTCATCAAATTTTTGATGCCATCGCTTGGGTGCCTGTTTCAGTCCATACAGAGACTAATTAGTTTACACACCTTGTTTTCATTGCCAGGAATGATGAAGCCCTGAGGCTGGTTCATATAAACCTCCTCATCTAATTCACCATTCAAGAAAGCTTTCTTCACATCCATCTGATGAATAATCAGATTGTGAATAGATGCCATAGGAATCAGCAGTCTTATGGTACTTGATACGCTTACACAGCGCGTTCGGGGTCAAAGGAACTTCCTTTTCTTCGAGCAAGTTTTATAACACCCTAGGCAGTGAACCTAATCGTTGTAGTGTAGTATTAGGGTAAGCCACGGGTATTGATATCATTCTCTAGGGGAATAGGAATGCTAGTGAGAAGTTACTACGCTAAGGTTGGGGTTGAGGAAGATTATTTTTTTATCTTTTTATGTTTTTTAGAAATTGAAAAGGTACGAATCTCGGGGTTTGGATTTTGGGGTTTGGTATTTCTACCGATTACTCTACTTTATCTAATTATCTAATCTAAGGTGTATGTAGTCTATGTCTAATTATTGTGTGCTCGTATGATAGTTTAAAGATGTGTTTACTTAGGTTTTATTACTCCTTAATTATCTCCTATTGATGGTTGAATTGTCACGTCCTTATTCTTAATCGCGTTGTGTGTCTAAAGTCGTAGGGTATGCGTTTGTCCCTAACTCTTTGAAACTACCAAAGGGTCTCGTCTACAATATCTCTAGGAATTATAAACTCTAACTCTAAGGTACTCTTTGGATGGTTTAGCCTACAACTACTCTAGGCGTTATAGTCTAAGGTTCACAAAGATTAATCAAGCATTAACTACACAACGAATGACCTATCACATTACTAGATCATTAACAATTAAGATAAGAGACAACCAATCAATATTCAATAATTAAGTTTCATATTCCTTAAGCAAACACAAAAGTAAATTAGCCGGACATAGAGAACATGCAAGCATACACACAAGTAATTAAAGACATAATTGAATTAATGAAGTAAAACACTTATCTTAATGTAAGATAGGGTTTGGAACCCTAAAATACTGTACAAGACAGCCTTGGTTCAGTTTAGGTTTTTACTCCAAAAGATTACACACTGAAAACTGAAAAATTCGGATTCTATATATAAGATTACAATCGCGACGGCGTCACCTTATGATTTGTGACGCCGTCGGGTCGCCGTCATTAGGGTTTCGTCTTGGCCACATTAGTCTTGCGACGACGTCACCTTATGCTTGTGACGCCGTCCTCTTCAGCCTCTGACGCCGTCTGGATCAAATCTAGGCCGTCTAAGTGCGACGACCTACTCTTTTAAAGCCTGACACCGTCACTTGAAAATAAGCAATTTGGCCATTGTATCGTCACAACATGTGCTCCGACGTCGTCGCAGGTAACACCTGACGCCGTCCCCTTGTATTTCAGCAGTTTGAGTGACTCGATTCTTGACTTTGGCCATTTTCTTCGTATATCCGCGCCTTTTCGTCCAAATAAGTGCCATTCCAGCAATTTGCCTTCGAGAGACCTAAAAAGTAAAAAGGAACGATATTAAGTAAAAACGGATACAAAAGTGATCAAATAAGGGCTTAAACGACCCCTCAAAAAGGTACATTTTAAAACCTTATCAAATATCCCTACACTTGGTATTTGCTTGTCCTCAAGTAAATATGCTTTTAGCCAATTAATTTATAAGTTAGGGGTCATGAAGCATTGGTTTAAAACAATCCACAACACATATAAGCCCCGCAAAAGTCATAACAAGCACGGAAATTACATACTAGCACCTCACATGGGGTGTTTGGATACTCACATCTCTCGGGTGTATATGAAATATAACAAGTTAGAAATGGGAGATAAACACTCATTAACCGGTCCTAGTACATAGATTACCATAGGCTTGAGAATAGATCAAACCTCCATCGCTTTGGCGTAAGCACCTAGGAAAGACTATCAAAGAGGTCTTTAAAGGGTTGTAATGTTAGGCTTACGGTAGGGAAACGAATGGTTTGGTGGGATAGGCTATTTAGGGGTGGCAAGTCAAAAATCTCTATGTTACAAGCATACGAAGAATGGCGTTGCTAAGCCAAGACTCGACACTCTAAACTCTGAAATAAACAAACATAAATTTAAAGATAAATTAGGATGGTAGCCCGTTTTTTTTTTTTTTTTTTTTTTTTTTTTTTTTTTTTTTTTACACTCTATTTTTTTTTCTCTTTTTCTATTTTTTTACGATTTTTTTTTTCATACACTTTTACTCTACCATCCTCTATGGTAACATCAAAATGATAGGGATTTAAGGCACATCCCTACACTTGAGTTTTTATTATTCTAACACTAATTTGACCCGAATTGAAAAGTTCAAAACACTTGGAGTACATTATAACGCAAATAAAGGGAATTTGAATTTAACATTCCCTTCCCGTTTCATAAACTTTAACTTTCCCCATGAGTCCCAATCGTCCCAAAACTGTGTACAAAGGATATGACTCAACTTAGCAACTCATGCAAGAAACTAGATAATTGAACTAAGGGTTTAGTGTGATAACAATAATGCACTAAAAGTGAGTGTATACAAGGTAGGCTAAGGCGATTTGGGTGTACATTTGGGGGTGGGGTGTAAACAATGCTCTTCATTGATATTCCAGAAAAACCGAAACATCATGAGAACCGCGAAAAGGATAGGTTCTGAGGGGTTAACTAGAGGTATCGTGTACTAAAAATGAGTACAAGGCAAAGGGTGTGGGGGAATTACTCAACCGATGTGGAAGAAGTAATTATATTACGGGTATCAAACAAGGGTTATCCTAATGCCTCTTATCATTTAGTTATTCCTAACTACACAAGTGTAGTCTTACTAGCGATCTTGGAATGCATCACAAAACAAGTTCTAGAATCTATTATACTACCGGTTCACACACTAAGCATTAAATATGAATGCTTCAATTCCTACTAATCTAAGAGCGATCCTCACAGTTTTGGTGGAATTTAGGTGGTAAAGGGTTTTTGTGCTAGTCATGCAACTTCTTATACGTGAGACGCTTTTGTTAAGACTAATGGCCCATTCCTATATGTCATGAAAAAATTTAAATTTGGTGCCAAAATTACCCTAACCGACATTTTCTCATGGTTTATTACACAAATACAATTGGACAAAGCAAATAATCAAGGATAAGCATAGTTTCAAAGTTCCCATTTTATTTTCCCTCCCTACACTTAAATTGAACATTGTCCCCAATGTTCCCCGAAAGTATCAAAGTTATGATAATAGAAGGTAATTATAAACGAAAGAAACTAATACTCCCCTGATTAGCTCGGTAGGATCCATGTGTGAAGTAGTGGTTAAATCCTTTCCAAGAAGAATGTATGCGTGAAAAGCTCCTTCTAATCTTATGTATCTTCTTCTTAATAAATTAAACCTGCACACTTGAAGAAAACAAACGAAACCTTCGCGTAAAATCGACGGTAATAATATATATAAGACTCGACTAAACTAGGATATAATGCTTGTGGAATGGATGTTTACAGAATTTCTGGAAAATTAAGACCTGGAAAATTCCACAAATTCATAAGTAGCTTAGAAAACGAGAAAAAAGTAATCTGTTGTTTTTACTCCTTCCTGACGCCGTCAGGTTATCCTGACAAAAACTGGTATGCGATTTTCTGGAAAATTTACATCTTTAGAATCTGGAAAAATTTCTGCAAAACATCCATTATGACTCGATACAAGCATTTGACTCGAACAAACACACATATATATCTTTTAATTAATTGAAATTCTCATGTTCACGTTTCTTTTGAAAACGTGTGTAATCCTCCCTACACTTATCCTTTATGTAAAATACCTTTATATGCAATTAAGACGAGGTTAAAAACAAAATAAAGCATTTTTACAAATTTAAACATGAGAATAAGCAATCAATAAAAGATATATGACACTAACAAGCAAACAATTAAGCATGGGTTGCCTCCCACGAAGCGCTTTTCTTTATTTATGAGTCTTGTAGCTAGACTCGTAGTCGTGCCCTTACGTGACTTCATTACCGTCATCTCTTTCCTCATGACGGTCTCTATTGGGGAATTCCATGTTGTAAGAGTGCCCTATGATGCACCTTTCTAAGAGGTCGTCCTCTCCCCAATTGTTTCTATATTTCGGTCCTAAGTTCAAGCAATCCTTATAGAATCCGAAAATCTTAGCCATAACATAATCTACTCCTTTTTCCTTATCCTCATTATTCCTATAATAGACCGATAGTTTAAGTTCCTTTTCATCATTGGAGAGTGATGAAAACTTCTCAATCTTAAACGGCATTTGGTAAGCTACATCATCGGTCTTATCTTTGAATCGCACTATTCCTAATGAGGGATCATAAGTCATCCCGGTGTTTTCTATGAAAGGTTTTCCTAGAATAATGTGGGACAAGCTAGGATCTATGGCCGTGCTAATATCATCTACAATTATGAAGTCCGTAGGAAACGTGAAACTACCTACATAAATGGGCAATCCCTTAATTCTACCAAGAAAATTGCACCTAACCCTAGGATTATCGGGGTCTTGCCTAGTTGGGATGGGCTTCTTCATTACCCAATTATAGTAGGTGCTAGTCATTATGTTTATTGGTGATTTGCGGTCAATGTAGGCCTTTGCCACGAAAAAGTGTCCTATGCAACATGGTATGTTAAGATTCCAAGGGTTCCCAAACTTGATTCTAGGGCTTTTCCTAACATACATGTGACGGAGGTCACGCACTAAGTGAGGGTGGCGAGATAGCTCTTCTTCCATAGGAAATTTATTGAAATAGTCATTGTCTACTTCATCTACTTCCTTGGTTGTTTCATTATCCTCAAGTATATGGTCCTCTTCGTCATTTGTTCTATTAGGTTTCTCTAAGGTGATGGTATTGACGAATTGGACGTGTTTAGCTAACTTACTTGGGTCCTTAATCTCTACACCGGAAGGCTCGGGAGTTGAGATAGCATTAACCTTCCTATCACTATTGGTCATGGCTTTCAAGAGGTTATCTATCTTCCTATCCATCTCGGCTTGTTGTTGGTTAAAACGGTCCCAGAGCTTAGCTATTTGAGCTTCTTGGGATGCGACTAGGTGTTGCAACACCCCTTCAATGTTTTGATGGTTAGGACCATGAGATGGGGGCCATGAGAAATCATTGGAAGTGAATTCTTTGGTTTGTCCCCAATAGAAGTCGGGCTTGCTCTTCCAAGCTTCTCGGGTATCATTGAAATTCCTAGGTCCGGGTGTTGTAGGGAATCTTCCTCCCATTCCATTAATATGCGAGGATGCGTAGTCAACGGAAGCATGTTCGGGGAATCGGGTGCAAGTGCGCGTGTTATGCGGATCACTACACGGCTCACACGAGGAAGAAACTTTGTTCACATGGCGTGAAGACTTTGGATTTTCGTAGGAACTCATTAGGAATTTAACTTGATCTTCAAGTTCGAGCATCCTACGGTCGGAAGGTTGTGAGTCTATGGGAGGCAAGGAGATTGCCTTAACAGTTTTGGGCAGCTCACGAGGGTCATTCCAACTTTCGTTGTCATAGAGAGCAAGGTCCTCCATTATACCCCATGATTCTTCCGCGGTGAGATCACTAAGTTTTCCACCGGCCGCTTGGTCAATGGATCGCTTTGCGGGGAAGTTGACATGATCATAAAAGAGTTAGACTTGGAGCCAAATATCAATGCCGTGATGAGGGACTTTATGAAGTAAGTCCTTGAATCGAGTCCATGCTTCGTAGAGAGATTCACCTTGACGTTGTTGGAACATCAAGATGTCATTCCTAAGCTTAGTGGTTCTCCCCGGTGGGAAAAATTAAGCAAGGAAGCGAGAGGCGAGATCATCCCAACTTGAGATGGAGCCGGCGGGAAGTCACTCAAGCCAATTACTAGCTTGGTCCCGTAGAGAGAATTGGAAGAGACGCAGGCGCGTGGTCTCCAGAGTAGTAGCATCAAGGTCGATGGAATCGACAATTTTAAGGAAATCCTTAAGATGCTGATTAGGATCTTCGGAACGAAGTCCATGGAATGCACATCCGTTTTGCACCAACTGGATGGTGTCGGGTCGCAGGGCCGTAGTTTGGGCTTGGTCGGGAAGCTCAATGGTGTTCCTATAGCCTAGGTGGCTTGGTCTCAAGTATTCACCAAGAGTACGGGCTCTTGGCGGGTCATTTGGTGGTAGGTTGATGAATGGTGGTTGGTTATCATCTTCCATGATGAAAAAGTGATGGGATTACGAACAAAGGTCACGAAGAAGGGGGATAGACTACGAGAAAGCTAAAAAAATGAGAAAAATTTACTTGATAGGAATCAAGCAAGGAAACCTAAACGAGGTGGACTACTAACTAGCTATTCTATTCCCCGGCAGCGGCGCCAAAAACTTGATACGCTTACACAGCGCGTTCAGGGTCAAAGGAACTTCCTTTTCTTCGAGCAAGTTTTATAACACCCTAGGCAGTGAACCTAATCGTTGTAGTGTAGTATTAGGGTAAGCCACGGGTATTGATATCGTTCTCTAGGGGAATAAGAATGCTAGTGAGAAGTTACTACGCTAAGGTTGGGGTTGAGGAAGATTATTTTTTTATCTTTTTATGTTTTTTAGAAATTGAAAAGGTACGAATCTCGGGGTTTGGATTTGGGGGTTGGTATTTCTTCCGATTACTCTACTTTATCTAATTATCTAATCTAAGGTGTATGTAGTCTATGTCTATTTATTGTGTGCTCGTATGATAGTTTAAAGATGTGTTTACTTAGGTTTTATTACTCCTTAATTATCTCCTATTGATGGTTGAATTGTCACGTCCTTATTCTTAATCGCGTTGTGTGTCTAAAGTCGTAGGGTATGCGTTTGTCCCTAAATCTTTGAAACTACCAAATGGTCTCGTCTACAATATCTCTAGGAATTATAAACTCTAACTCTAAGGTACTCTTTGGATGGTTTAGCCTACAACTACTCTAGGCGTTATAGTTTAAGGTTCACAAAGATTAATCAAGCATTAACTACACAACGAATGACCTATCGCATTACTAGATCATTAACAATTAAGATAAGAGACAACCAATCAATATTCAATAATTAAGTTTCATATTCCCTAAGCAAACACAAAAGTAAATTAGCCGGACATAGAGAACATGCAAGCATACACACAAGTAATTAAAGACATAATTGAATTAATGAAGTAAAACACTTATCTTGATGTAAGATAGGGTTTGGAACCCTAAAATACTGTACAAGACAGCCTTGGTTCGGTTTAGGTTTTTACTCCAAAAGATTACACACTAAAAACTGAAAAATTTGGATTCTATATATAAGATTACAATCGCGACGGCGTCACCTTATGATTTGTGACGTCCTCGGGTCGCCGTCATTAGGGTTTCATCTTGGCCACGTTAGTCTTGCGACGACGTCACCTTATGCTTGTGACGCCGTCCTCTTCAGCCTCTGACGCCGTCTGGATCAAATCTAGGCCTTCTGAGTGCGGCGACCTACTCTTTTAAAGCCTGACACCGTCACTTGAAAATAAGCAATTTGGCTACTGTATCGTCACAACATGTTCTCCGACGGCGTCGTAGGTAACACCTGACGCCGTCCCCTTGTATTTCAGCAGTCTGAGTGACTCGATTCTTGACTTTGGCCATTTTCTTCGTATATCCGCGCCTTTTCGTCCAAATAAGTGCCATTCCAGCAATTTGCGTTCGAGAGACCTAAAAAGTGAAAAGGAACGATATTAAGTAATAACGGATACAAAAGTGATCAAATAAGGGCTTAAACGACCCCTCAAAAAGGTACATTTTAAAACCTTATCAGTATTGATACATGCCACAAGGGCATAATTAACAAAATAGTCCATCCCTGAATTTTGTTTAAAGTATCGAATGACTAGTCTAGCCTTGAACTTTTCAATAGTTCCATCTACCTTTATTTTTCTTTTGAAAATCCATTTGCAACTCAGAGGTTTGCAACCAGGTTGTAGATTAGCCAACACCCAATAGTTTTTGCCCATGATGGAATCTATCTCATCATTAATTGCTTCTTTCCAAAAAGCAACATCGTGGGACTTCATGGCTTCATCAAATGTTTTGGGATCATCCTCAACAATGAAGCAATAGGAGTATTGGTCAGAGTACTCATCCCTTGTTCATTCAACTAAATATAATTGAAACTCATGTCCAAATGACTTTGGAGTCCCGACCCTTTTGCTTTTTCTAAGCTCAGGTTTAGGTTTTTGAACCACAACCTCCTCAGGTACTTCTGATGGCACTTCATCAGGGAATTCTGATACACCAATGTCATAAGTTCCATCTGGAATCCTTTGACTTGGTCTAGGGACTGATGAGATTTCATTCTCATCAAATATTGCATCCCTTGATTCAATGATTGAGTTAATTGAAACGATTCCTTAGGTTCAATAACATAGAACCTAAAAACCTTGGAATGCTCAGCATATCCAACAAAGATGTATTCAATGCATTTTTTACCCAAAGGTTTAAGCTTTGGATCAGAGAGTCTGATAATAGCCTTACAACCCCAGACCCTGAGATAGTTCAGGTTGGGTTTCCTTTTAGTCCAGAGTTCATAAGGGGTAACCTTGTTCTTTTTTTTGGGAACCCTATTTAAAAAATAGCAAACTGTTAACACAACTTCACCCAAAACTCGTGACTCGATCCTGAATAGGACAACATGGAATTAACCATCTCCTTAAGTTGCCTGTTTATCCTTTCAGATATACCATTTTGTTGATGAGTATAGGGAGCAGTCGTTTCATGGATAATACCAACAGACTGAAAATACATAGTATCCATGTACTCACATCCCCTATCAGTCCTTAATCTTTTGATCAAGGACCCAAGTCGCAATTCAACTTCAGTTTTAAATACTTTGAATTTATCTAATGCTTCATCCTTAGTATGTAAGAGACAGGCATAACAAAACCTAGAAGCATCATCAATAAATGTCACAAAGTACTTCTTATTCCCCAATGAGGGAGTGGCATGCAAATCACATAGGTCATTGTGTATCAGCTCCAAGACCTCAGTTTCATATTTAACACCCTGAAAATATTTCTTACTTATTTTGGTCAACATGCAAGTTTTACACTTTTCAGTGTCCATGTCAAATGCTGGGATTAACCCATCCTTAGACATATCTTGCATCTTTTTATAGTGTACATTGCTAAGTCTAGCATACCAAATGGTAGATTCAGACAGGTCATAGGTGGTATTAAAGGATGAATTAACTCAGTCATTAACAATGTTCAATCTGAACATTTGATTACACAAATACCCAAAACCAATAAACACACCATCTTTGGATAAAACAAACTTATCAGATTCAATAACTTGTTGAAAACCATGATTATTAAAAACACTACTTGAAACCAAGTTTTTCCTTATATTAGAAACATGAATAACATTAAACAAAGTTACAATCTTTCATGAACTAAATTTGAGATCTACACAACCACGTCCATGCACCAGAGCTGTTGATTCATTTCCCATGTGAAGGATAGAACCATCAATTAGTGACTCGTAAGTCTTGAACCAACTTCTATCTTTGCACATATGAACCGTAGCTCTAGTGTCAACCCACTATGCAACATCATCATCCTGCACATAGTTAGATTTAGATACATATGTAACATAATAAATCTAAAAAGATTCATTAAACATATTCTGAACTTTCAAAGGAACTGAACCATTCCCTGATCTACTGGTGCCTGATCCATTTGTTTTATCACCAACTTTAACACCTTTTCAATCCTTTTTAATGTGACCAGCTTTGCCACATTTACAACAAGTAGGTATAGCCTTCTTGTTAGGGTTATCCCTAGTGTTATCATAATTTTTATGTTTGCCCTTGTAGGCACTGTACCTGGTGGAGTTGATGCTCCATCATATTGAAAACAGATGCAGTAGTAGCATTGCTACTCTTTGGCTTGTCATTATCCTGCACCCTGAGTGATTCCTCAATGCGTAGATGACTGCCCAACTCAACAAAAGTTAACTCTTACTTCTTACGTTTCAATGTATGCTTGAAATATTTCTAAAATGATACAAGAGACTAAAATAGCCTCATCCATGTCTATTTTTTGTTGTGTAAACGTTTCAAGTATACCAAGAAGTTCATTTTGTTGTTCCATAAGTGGTCTATAATCAGTCATTTTGTAATTTATGAAATTACTTACAAGGAACTTCTTACTTGATGCATCCTCAGCCATATATTTGGCATCCAAGGAATCTCATAGTTCTTTGGAAGATTCAACATCTTGATAAATATCAAAGAGAGAATCAGACATACCATTGAGGATCAAACCTATGCAAATGTAATCATCATTCTCCCATTTTCTCCTTTTCCTCATCTGTTCCACAGTAGCATCATCCCCATCATCTAGAATTGGTGTGCTCAGAAGATACACCACACTCATGCTTGACAACAGGAAATGCATCTTCATTTGCCATCTTCTGAAATTCACCCCTTCAAACTTATCCAGTTTGGAGAAGTTATTAGCCATATGCTTCATAGCAGAAGCCATTGATTATCCCAAAATAATTTACTTTGATTGTTGGTGGTTATTTGCCCAGAAAAGAGTGAAGATAATCAATAGCAAACAATATACCATTGAATGGTTACCGGATATCACTTGAAATAGTGTTATCACTTTCTAAAGTAAACTATTAGACCCTAATGCATGGATATCACGAATATCTACTTGGGATAAGACCAAATGTTTGTTATTGAATTAGGCACAAATCAATAACCCTTGCACATCCAATTGTTTATGTTTTATGTGTCTCCTTCCTGCATTTGTGTTGATCTCTATTTATACTATAGATCACTCAAACCCTAGTCAATAGAATTATGAGTGATTAACGGCCCATTAATCACCACATAACTAGTCTCTATAATTGTAGGTATTAGTGGTTACACGAACAATTAAACGTGGTCATTAACGCAGTAATAATTGCCACTTGAATAGGTTAAAACTGTTATAAGTCAGTTATGATTTAGTCCCAGTTACGTCATTACTTCAGTGCCACTAAACACTCAAAAAGCTCCCTAAGGAGCAAACATGCTGAGGTGTTCAATACTGAAAATGACCCCGCTGATGGAATTACTTCCTAATGATATCAATTACTTTTAAGCTCATCAGCCTGATGAATACCATTCAGTCCAGAGTGTCACTCCCTCAGGAGTGAACTCACTGAACTTCATCAGAGACTGAAACAACACTTAACCACTATCTGAGTCAGGGTAATTAGAGACCTAATAGGTGTACACTCCGTACCTCCAAGCCCATTACCAGGTATGATCTGATCCCTCAAGTGCACTAAATTTTCCAACACATATATCCTCTTAGAACTTCTTAACATTTGCATAATTATAAGCTTCAAACGTATTAGAAGATGTTCTAAACCTTCTAGGGCTGTCAGTCTGTGACCATAGCAAATCCAAAATGATTGGCGGTTATCACAAAAATAGTGTCTTGAAATGTTGAACGCTTGTTAATAATGGTATCTTATAATGAGCAAAGTCATTTTAGAGCATTAAATGCCTATGGATTATTTAAAATTCAGCAATACAAAAAAATAAGCATAAAGTACAACCATTTCAAACACAATATGTACAACATATAAAGCATCTATTATACCTAAAACTTGAACTCCTTAATTTAATGTGCAAGAGGGTTTGTGCACAAAATCATGTACGGTACAACATATGCATTGCACACCAATAAATACAATTTTTCATGAATGGTTTAAAGTGGGAGAGGATTTGTGCACTAATCAAAGTACGGTACAACCAATGCATTGCACACCAATCAATCTATACTACTAAAAGATTGAAAAGGAAAATTATTGAAGCTTATTAATCGGTAATCTTTTGATTTCCCTAACCAATTCCATAGTAAATATCAAACATTTAAAAGAGTCTCTTCACATGTAGTCTTTTAATATGTATAAGTTACATAAAATTTTAACTAGCTATAAATACCACACCATTCAACATCCATCTACATCCAAAATTTCTTATTGGTGTCTTCTAATTTTCATATCTCATTAAAATCTGGACACCAACTAGCAAATCCCTTTCAGCTTATGGACTTGGAGAACATCCGACCAACATAAAAAAGTATCTGATTGGTAAACAATTCGTTCCTTTGACAAAAAATCCTGCATTATAGTTGCATCAATATTTATTGCTACATATGTATGGTTTCTGTCATGCAGACATTATTGGTTACGTTACGACTATCGGCAAATATGCACAATCGAGGACCGGGTCAAAGCCCCTCGATTTTAACCATACAAATGAGAGGTAAATGTATTCTTTGTATATTACATGTAATCAAAGGTATATTCGCTAAAACATATGCAACTTTAGAAAACCAGCAAAATAACCACAATAAAAGTACGAATCAAACTAGACACTTGTCTTCAAGAAAGATAAAGATGCAACGGTATCATACGACACTGATGCAATAATACATAACACGGGTACCTATATGTAATATTCAAATATAAACACTTCATATGTGTACGAGTTATTTCAGGCTAGACTAATAATCTGTTAACTATCTGCAGCAGCATATTTCGGACCCTAAAAAAGAAACATACCATAATTGGTAAAGCTTCTAATGTGTAAACACTATCCTCGATGAAAAGGCTGGTAAGGCCCCCAAAATGTGTACTGATAACGCTACACGCGTCGTTCGGGGTCAAGGAAACTTCCTTTTCTTCGAGCAAGTTTTATAACACCCTAGGCAGTGAACCTAATCATTGTAGTGTAGTAATTAGGGTAAGCCACGGGTATTGATATCGTTCTCTAGGGGAATAGGAATGCTAGTAAGGAGTTACTATGCTAAGGTTAAGGTTGAGGAAGATTATTTTTTATCTTTTTATGTTTTATGAAAATGGAAAGGTACGAATCTCGGGTATTGGATTTGGGGGGGGGGGGGGTTGGTATTTCTACCGATTACTCTACTATTATCTAATTATCTAAACTAAGGTTGTGGGAGTCTATGTCTAATTAATGTGTGCTCGTATGATAGTTTAAAGATGTGTTTACTTAGGTTGTATTACTCCTTAATTATCTCCTATTGATGGTTGAGTTGTCACGTCTTATTCTTAATTGCGTTGTGTGTCTAAGATTGTAGGGTATGCGTTTCTCCCTAACTCTTTGAAATTACCAAAGGGTCTCGTCTACAAACCCACTAGGGATGATAAACTCCTACTCTAAGGCGCTCTTTGGATGGTTTAGCCTACAACTACTCAGGTAATTATATTCTAAGGTTCACAAAGATGAATCAAGCATTAAGTACACAACGAATGACCTATCGCATTACTAGATCATTAATCAACTAAGATAAGAAACAACCAATCAATATTCAATAATTAAGTTTCATACTTTCTAAGCAAACACACAAATAAATTAGCCGGACATGGAGAACATGCAAGCATACACACAAATAATCAAAGACATAATTGAATTAATGAAGTAAAGACTTATCTTGATGTAAGATAGGGTTTAAAACCCTAAAATACTGTACAAGACACCTTAGGTTCGTTTTTAGGTTTTTACTCCAAAAGACTCTCCACAAAAGACTGAAAAATTCGGATTCTATATATAAGATTACATATGCGACGGCGTCACCATGTTTCGTGACGCCGTCGTGTCGCCGTCATTAGGGTTTCGTCTTGGCCACGTTAACCTTGCGACGGCGTCACCTTATGTCCGTGACACCGTCTTCTTCAGCTTCTGACGTCGTCTGGATTGCATCTAGGCCGTCTGAGTAGCGACGGCCTACTCTTTCATAACTAGACGTCGTCACTTGAAAATACGAGTTTTGAGTTCTGAATCGTCACAAAAATCTTGGGACGGCGTCGCCATTAGCACCTGACGCCGTCGCCTTCTAATTTCAGCAACTGTGAGTGTCTCGATTTTGACTTTGGCCATTTTCTTCATATATTCGCGCCTTTTCGTCCAAATAAGTGCCATTCCAGTATTTTGCCTTCAAGAGACCTAAAAAGTGAAAAGGAACGATATTAAGCAATAACGGATACAAAAGTGATCAAATAAGGACTTAAACGACCCCTCAAAATGGTACCTTTTAAAACCTTATCAAATATCCCTACACTTGTTATTTGCTTGTCCTCAAGCAAATGTGCTTTTAGCCAATTAATTTATAAGTTAGGGGTCATGAAGCATTAATTCAAAACGGTCCACAACACATATAAGCCCCGCAAAAGTCGTAACAAGCACGGAAATTACATACTAGCACCTCACATGGGGTGTTTGGATACTCACATCTCTCTCGGGTGTATATATGAAATATAACAAATAGGAAATGGAAGATAAACACTCATTAACCGGTCCTAGTACATAGATTACCATAGGCTTGAGAATAGATCAAACCTCCATCGCTTTGGCGTAAGCACCTAGGAAAGACTATCAAAGAGGTCTTTAAAGGGTTGTAATGTTAGGCTTACGGTAGGGAAACAAAGGGTTTGGTGGGATAGGCTATTTAGTGGTGGCAAGTCAAAAATCTCTATGTTAAATGCATATGAAGAATGGCGTTGCTAAGCCAAGACTCGACACTCTAAACTCTAGATAACTGAAATAAACAAACATAAATTTAAAGGATAGATGTAGGATGGTACCCGTATGTTTTTTTTTTTTTTTTTTTTTTTCACTCTATTTTTTTTCTTTTTCTCTTTTTTCTATTTTTTTTTCGATTTTTTTTTTCTTTTTTTTTTTTTTTTATACACTTTTACTCTACCATCCTCTACGATAACATCAAAATACTAGGGATTTATAGGCATATCCCTACACTTGAGTTTTTATTACTCTAACACTAATTTGACCCGAATTGAAAATATCAAAACACTTGGGGTACATTATTATGCAAACAAAGGGAATTTGAATTTAACGTTCCCTTCCCGTCATTTCATAAACTTTAACTTTTCCCATGAATCCCAATCGTCCCAAAACTGTATACAAAGGATATGACTCGACTTAGCAACTTATGCAAGCAACTAGATAATTGAACTAAGGGTTTAGGGTGATAACAAACATTTGCACTAAAAGTGAGTGCATAAGGGGTAGGCTAAGGCGATTTGGGTGTATATTTGGGGGTGGGGTGTAAACAATGCTCTTCATTGATATTCCGGAAAAACCGAAACATCACGAGAACCGCGAAAAGGATAGGCTCTGAGGGGTTAACTAGGGGTATCGTGTACTAAAGATGAGTACAACGCAAAGGGTGTGGGAGAATTACTCAACCGATATGGAAGAAGTAATTATATTACAGGTATCAAACAAGGGTTATCCTAATGCCTCTTATCATTTAGTTATTCCTAACTACACAAGTGTAGCCTCACTTGCGATCTCGGAATGCATCACAAAACAAGTTCTAGAATCTAATATACTACCGGTTCACACTCTAAGCATTGAAGATGAATGCTTTAATTCCTACTAATCTAAGGGCGATCCTCACATTTTTGGTGGAATTTAAGTGGTAAAGGGTTTTTGTGCTAGTCATGCAACTTCCTATCCATGAGACGCTTTTGTTAAGACTAATGGCCCACTCCTATATGTCATAAAAAGTTTTAAATTTGGTGCCAAAATTACCTTAACCGACATTTTCTCATGGTTTATTACACAATCACATTTGGACAAAGCAAATAGTCAAGGATAAGCATAGTTTCAAAGTTCCCGTTTTATTTTCCCTCCCTACACTTAAACTGAACATTGTCCCCAATGTTCCCCGAAAGTATCAAAGTTATGATAAAAGAAGGTAATTAAAAACGAAAGAAACTAGTACTCCCCTGATTAGCTCGGTAGGATCCGTGTAAAGTGGTGGTTAAATCCTTTTCAAGAAGAATTATTGCGTGAAAAGCTCCTTCCAATCTTATGTAACTTCTTCTTGACAAACTAAACCTGCACACTTGAAGAAAACAAACGAGACCTTCGCGTAAAATCGGCGGTAATAATATATATAAGACTCGATTTAAACTAGGATATAATGCTTGTGGAATGGATGTTTACAGAATTTCTAAGAAAATTAAGACCTGGAAAATTCCAAAAATTTATAAGTAGCTCAGAAAACGAGAAAAAAAATAATCTGGTGTTTTTACTCCTTCCTGACGCCGTCAGGTTGCAATCCTGACGCCGTCAGGTTATCCTGACAAAAACTGGTCTGCGATTTTCTGGAAAAAAATTCTGGAAAATTTACATCTTTAGAATCTGGAAAAATTTCTGCAAAACATCCATTATGACTCGATACAAGCATTTGACTCGAACAAACAGACATATATATCTTTTACTTAATTGTTATTCTCATGTTTACGTTTCTTTTGAAAACGTGTGTAATCCTCCCTACACTTATCCCTTATGTAAAATACCTTTACATGCAATTAAGACGAGGTTAAAAACAGAATAAAGCATTTTTACAAATTTAAACATGAGGATAAACAATTAATAAAAGATATAAGACACTAACAAGCAAACAATTAAACATGGGTTGCCTCCCACGAAGCGCTTTTCTTTATTTAAGAGTCTTGTAGCTAGACTCATAGTCGTGCTCCTACGTACCGATATACGTAAGTCTATCCTCAACAATGTCGTAAGGATCAAACTTATCATTCAAGTTCCTAGTAGTACGTTCGGTTAAATATGCCTTTTTAAACATCTCACCATCGGGATCATAGATTTGTATCCTAATGTGCCACTCTCCATTACCATCACTAGGCGGTCTATTCCAATCCCACTTGTGTTCAGATTTCTCAACTTTCCACTTATTCATGACAAGGTTAACGGGCAAGCTTCCTAGGAACTCGGTCATCTTCCTAAATACTAAGGCGTCCTCGAACGGGTTCACTTCTATGTCCCTAGCCATTTCTTTTTCTTGGAAAGTTGTTGCACTAGCGAAGGCTTTATCTAGGTAAAAAGGTCTTTGGGGGCCTATGATGTTCCTATCAATCCAAGGTCCATATCTAGAAGGCTCTCTATCCAACCCTATCTCTTGTGGGATTTCCTCATCCTTGTAGTATGTATGCCTTTTAACATCGTAAACGGATCTAGCACTCCCCTCCCCTACCACTATTTTGGACATCTTACAATCGATGATGGCACTAGCGGTAGCTAAAAATCCTCTTCCAACTAGTAATGGGCATGTCGGGTCCTTATTCATGTCTAGCACATGAAAGTCGGCCAAAAGAGTCAACTCTCCTACATGTACTACCATGTCCTTGATTATTCCTACCGGACGTGCTATACTACCGTCCGCTAGACCTAAGATGGTTTCCGTTGGTTCAATTTTACCTAAGTTAAGGCTTCTATGGAGGGACAACGGAACAAGATTGATGCATGATCCCAAATCGGCTAGAGCATCGAGTGGTTTGGAAGTTCCAAGTCTACACGGAAGAGTAAATAGCCCGGGATCGTCTAGCTTCTTAGGTAAGTTGTTTCGCACAAAGGCGGACCCATGTTTTCCAAGCTTAAGTTCTAACTCATATTTTTCTTTTAAAGCATTATAGTAAGGTGCATGAGCTAAGACTTCAAGAATCGGTTTTTCTTGATGGAGTTCCTTGTACTCCTCCTCTAAACTAGGTTCAGATTCTTGGCTGACGGGTTTCTCAAGAGTAGGCTCTACCAAAGGTGCCGGGCCTTGGTACCTCTTGGATGGCTTGGAACCCTTTTTAATAGCATTTACCGAGTGAACCGTTGGGTGGGATGGGCATGGATGTGCACTCTCCCATGGTGAACTAGAACATGAAGTCGATGCAATCGAATTCACTTTTGGGTTCTTTATGGTATCACTTGGGAGTGCTCCAACTTCCCGCTCATTGAAGGCTTTTAAGAGGGCATCAAGCTTGGTTGTCATCTCGCTTTGTTTTTGCTTAAAATCGGCTTCAAGCTTATTCAATCGAGTTTCTTGGGATGACAAAAATCTAGATGCAATTGCCTCAAGATTAGTGGGGTTCCCGGTATTAAAAGAGTTGACCCTAGTAGGTGAACTAGATGAGCTTTGGGGTGTGCTTGAGTTTTGGTTCCACTTAAGGTTAGGGTGATTTCTCCATGAGGGGTTGTATGAGTTTCCTAAGTTGTTTTGTTCGGGTTTGAAAGTGTACCACTTCTCTCCCGCTCCGTCGGTACGTATGGAGGCATAGTCCGCAAAAGCTTGTTCGGAGAGCCTTGTGCAATCACGAGTGTCATGGGGACCACTGCATAACTCACAAGGTAGAGTGATTTGATTCACTTGTCGTGAAGAATTAGGATTTTTGTAGGAACTCATGAGGAATCTAACTTGATCTTCAAGTTCGATCATCCTACGGTCGGAAGGAGGCAAGGAGATTGCCTTAACGGTTTTAGGCGGCTCACGGGGGTCATCCCAACTTTCATTGTCATAGAGGGTGAGGTCCTCTATTATACCCCATGATTCTTCCGCGGTGAGATCACTAAGTTTTCCACCGGCCGCTTGGTCAATGGATCGCTTAGTGGGGAAGTTGACATGATCATAAAAGATTTGGACTTGGAGCCAAAGATCAATGTCGTGATGAGGGACTTTATGAAGTAAGTCCTTGAATCGGGTCCATGCTTCGTAGAGAGATTCACCTTGACGTTGTTGGAACATCAAGATGTCATTCCTAAGCTTAGTGGTTCTCCCCGGTGGGAAAAATTGAGCAAGGAGGCGAGAGGTAAGATCATCCCAACTTGAGATGGAGCCGGCGGGAAGTCGCTCAAGCCAATTACTAGCTTGGTCCCGTAGAGAGAATTGGAAGAGACGCAGGCGCGTGGTCTCCCGAGTAGTAGCATCAAGGTCGATGGAGTCGACGATTTTGAGGAAATCCCTTAGATGCTGATTTGGATCTTCGGAACGAAGTCCATGGAATGCACATCCGTTTTGCACCAACCGGATGGTGTCGGATCGCAGGGCCGTAGTTTGGGCTTGGTCGGGAAGCTCAATGGTGTTCCTATAGCCTAAGTGGCTTGGTCTCGAATACTCACCAAGAGTACGGGCTCTTGGCGGGTCATTTGGCGGTAGGTTGATGAATGGTAGTGGGTTATCACCTTCCATGATGAAAAGTGATAAGATTACGAACAAAGGTTACGAAGAAGGGGGATAGACTAAGAGAAAGCTAAAAATGAGAAAACATTTACTTGATAGGAATCAAGCAAAGAACCTAAACGATGTGGACTACTAACTAGCTATTCTATTCCCCGGCAGCGGCGCCAAAAACTTGATAACGCTACACGCGTCGTTCGGGGTCAAGGAAACTTCCTTTTCTTCGAGCAAGTTTTATAACACCCTAGGCAGTGAACCTAATCGTTGTAGTGTAGTAATTAGGGTAAGCCACGGGTATTGATATCGTTCTCTAGGGGAATAGGAATGCTAGTAAGGAGTTACTATGCTAAGGTTAAGGTTGAGGAAGATTATTTTTTATCTTTTTATGTTTTATGAAAATGGAAAGGTACGAATCTCGGGTATTGGATTTGGGGGGGGGGTTGGTATTTCTACCGATTACTCTACTATTATCTAATTATCTAAACTAAGGTTGTGGGAGTCTATGTCTAATTAATGTGTGCTCGTATGATAGTTTAAAGATGTGTTTACTTAGGTTGTATTACTCCTTAATTATCTCCTATTGATGGTTGAGTTGTCACGTCTTATTCTTAATTGCGTTGTGTGTCTAAGGTTGTAGGGTATGCGTTTCTCCCTAACTCTTTGAACTTACCAAAGGGTCTCGTCTACAAACCCACTAGGGATGATAAACTCCTACTCTAAGGCGCTCTTTGGATGGTTTAGCCTACAACTACTCAGGTAATTATATTCTAAGGTTCACAAAGATGAATCAAGCATTAAGTACACAACGAATGACCTATCGCATTACTAGATCATTAATCAACTAAGATAAGAAACAACCAATCAATATTCAATAATTAAGTTTCATACTTTCTAAGCAAACACACAAATAAATTAGCCGGACATGGAGAACATGCAAGCATACACACAAATAATCAAAGACATAATTGAATTAATGAAGTAAAGACTTATCTTGATGTAAGATAGGGTTTAAAACCCTAAAATACTGTACAAGACACCTTAGGTTCGGTTTTAGGTTTTTACTCCAAAAGACTCTCCACAAAAGACTGAAAAATTCGGATTCTATATATAAGATTACATATGCGACGGCGTCACCTTATGTTTCATGACGCCGTCGTGTCGCCGTCATTAGGGTTTCGTCTTGGCCACGTTAACCTTGCGACGGCGTCACCTTATGTCCGTGACGCCGTCTTCTTCAGCTTCTGACGTCGTCTGGATTGCATCTAGGCCGTCTGAGTAGCGACGGCCTACTCTTTCATAACTAGACGTCGTCACTTGAAAATACGAGTTTTGAGTTCTGAATCGTCACAAAAATCTTGGGGCGGCGTCGCCATTAGCACCTGACGCCGTCGCCTTCTAATTTCAGCAACTGTGAGTGTCTCGATTTTGACTTTGGCCATTTTCTTCATATATTCGCGCCTTTTCGTCCAAATAAGTGCCATTCCAGCATTTTGCCTTCAAGAGACCTAAAAAGTGAAAAGGATCGATATTAAGCAATAACGGATACAAAAGTGATCAAATAAGGACTTAAACGACCCCTCAAAATGGTACCTTTTAAAACCTTATCATGTACCCCAGCAAATGCCTCTGTAAAAAAAAGACAAAAGGGAAAGGTTAGAAATTTTAAAACTAAATAAGACTTCACAAATTAAACCATTATTGTGTTTTATCTGAATAAAAGATGTCCCTACCAATTAGTTCTAATTTGAATAATATACATGAGACCAATCCTGACCTGCAAAATTCATTGCCACTCTGAGTAAATTTCCCAGATACAATGTAGAAACGACCGGGCAACACTATGCATGGAGGAAAAAGAAAAGAGTTTATGCTTCGAGATAACTAACAAGTCTCAAAAAGAACTCCAGGCAACAGTCGGTTCAGGTGGGTAATTGTTTTTCTTTTTTTTGTTCATACGGGTTGAATTGGCCCGCAAACACTTTTCATCAATTTTCATGACTGTCAAACAACCTTCTTTTACCGATGATAAATATACTGCTTCCGAAAAGACATATAGTAGTACTTAAAAGTTTTTATGCAAAAGTTTATATAAAAACCAGACACACATAAATAGTACTTATTGTTTTATTTTTGTAGCAAACTACTATGGAAGGTGGAGGTGGAGGTGGGGTAGGTGAGATGGGAAGAATGCCGGAAAATTATGAAACAAGTGGTGGTGTAAGTGGTCGCAGGATCCGTGAGGATGAGCATGAGAGTAGATTTGATAGTGATAACATGGATGGTTGTGGCTCCGGTGATGATCCTGATGGTGATGATGGAAAACGGCCAAGAAAAAAAAGATACCACCGTCATACTCCACAACAAATTCAAGAACTCGAAGCGTATAAAAAACTACTCATTTTATTTCATTAATTTTGTATACTAAACCTGTATTTGTAAAAATACAAAAAGTTCATTTTATTTTATGTTTTGGGATTTTTAGGTTGTTTACAGCAACATGACCGTGTTTGTGCACTTGCTGGAAAGTTTCTTGGTCGACCCGTGTCATCCATGGGCCCCCCAATGCCAAACTCAAGTTTAGAACTTGGTGTTGGTGGGACTCATTTTGGTGGTATGATTAGTTCAACTACTTCTGCAATGCCATTAGATTTTGGTGTTGACTAAAACCAAAAGAAGATAATCTTGAGATAAAATTAGCTATATACACTGTAAGAAGATTGTTAACAGATTCCTAATATAAAGTATGAAATGTGTTTATTTCATTTATTTGCTATGTGCAGGAATAACGAATTATATTCCTCTCAAGTACTTTGGACTAGACAAGCCAGGTAAGAAAGTGGGTGTGGTTGGCCTAGGTGGGGTTGGTCATGTTGCTGTAAAGATGGCGAAGGCTTTTGGTATAGAAGTGACTGTCTTTAGCACCAATATCCGAATCCAATTAATCAAAATGAACAAATTATTCAAGGATTAAGATCAAGTCGAGTGTAATCACAATAAACAAGTAACACAACCAAATCTGTGACCCCAGACCCTATACGGGTATAGACCTTAAACCGACACTAACAATAACAGACCCGTGGTTAAATCGGGTTGACCAAACCTGATTCAAAACCAAACACCATTTTCAGATTTCCAAACCACACAAATCGAATCCAAAAATATTTTTAATCCGTTTAAACTTCCACGAAATTGTTACTAATCGGTTTTTGAACAAATAGCTCAACAAAACAAGTTTAAGTCATCGACATACCAAAGAGAAAAAGATGAGAGGGATGAGATGGAGACAGTGGTGGTATTAAACTCAAACCAAATGTGAACCTTCACCCTAGACCCGTAGCAACCTCAGACCTTGATCTCCTTTTGTTCTTGAACGACGGCAGCAACTGAGTAACACGGTGGCAGGTGGTGGTGATCGGATGGAGTCGCCACCGGCGAGTGGGTGAGAGAGAGACATTCATATGGTGGCTAGGTTTGGAAATGATTAAAACCCTAGATACTATTGTTTATATATATGAAAGTTTTATTAGAATGTGTAAAATAGGTGAAAGTCGGAGGGGTGGCTATGTAAATTAACCACGTATGACTTTAGTTTATATTTTCAACTTAATATTCGATATTTGACATCTCTCTCAATTTCTGTAGTAGCTATAGAATCCGTAAGTTATTAGTTATCCCATTTTAGAACGTGACTTATTTGTAATTAATCAACATTTTAGAAAGTGATTTATCTGTAGTTAATCAACATCAGTAATTAGGCTGGAGTGTTAAGATGATACGTTGTCTAAACAATGTAACGACTTATTTAATCAACTATGAGATAACAAAAGCGAATCATGATACATTGTCTAACATGATTTACAATGAGATAAAAAAAAACGAATCAAGTGATTTAATCAACTATCTACACAAGTGAACTACTTATTTATAATATGTACATTAACATCACTTTACCAAAAAAATGGGTATGTAACTATAGTGGCTTACAATGTTTCGATGAGTAGATATTAACAAAGTCAAGTATCATAGTACCAACCATTTAGCTATGAAAGACCAAAAATAAAAAAATAAAAAATAAAAAATAAAAAAAATTTGAGAATGCATCATCTTCACCTGCCTATTGCACAAACCATAAACGCATAAAATCGTGCACTTTATAAGAGCCAAAAACATAACAAAAGTGACAAATAAATATGGAAAATAACGAATATATACATAATTCATATTAAAATATTAAATAAACTACTTTAAATACAAAACTTATGATAACATCAGTTGCAATACTTTACATGTAACTACTTGCATACAATATTACGTAAAAAACACGTATATATTCAACACTTAACCAATCGGTGCAACGCACGGGTTTTTGTAGCCTCGTTATAAGTTAGAATGCATACTTTACAATAATTTAATGCACAAACACATCAATTCAATACACATAATTAATATTCTTCTTAAAACATCTCTCATTCAAAAAAAAAAACTTTATTTACACATGATACAACTATTTAAGCACAAATACAACTAAAAAAACACTATTTAAATCACTCATTCATTAAAATATACAATCATTTTACCACAATATAAAATCTAATGAAACTACTATGAGAAGCACTTGAAATAAAACGATCAGTCCAATTCCAAAACTTTGGCTACTCACAATGGTCGGTCGACCAGCCGGGTCACCCGTGCGCCGACCGAGTTAGGGAAGTGCATATATAAGTGGACATTATGTTTATTTGAATTGGATTTGAGTTTTGTGTTTGTTGGCCGGTCATTAAGGGACAAATTTTGTTGCAACAACATTTTTTTTTTTTTTTTTTTTTTTGAATAAGAGGGACTTGCAATATAACGTAAAATATTTGAATTAGTCATAAAAAAGAAACGGGACAAAGACCAGATACTTAAAAGACAATCATATAAACATAACTCAAACGTACAACTCTTATCCATCACTTTACACTTTTGATGTCGTTAAATTTTATTTTAAGATATATGTTGCTGCAACACGCGAAATAAAAGGTTGAAGTGAAATATATTTGATGTTTAAGTTGAAAAGTTATAATAAATGATTAATTGACAGATTGGTTGAGATGGAAGAGTCTCCCCGCTCACGTTTTGAGACCAGTTCACAAATTTAATTATTTGTATATCTTGTCACTTTCTTCCATGTCCTCCCGTTTTATCTTAGAAGGGTTTTTTTCTCTTGCACGTATAATAGATGTAAATGAGTCCATATTTGTTGAATGTTAACATATCAAACGATTGTGTTGCGCTACTGTTAGTCCAAGTTTTTTCTCAAATGATTGTGTTGCGCTACTGTTAGTCCAAGTTTTTTCTCAATATATTTACCTTATAGAGTTATAAGTTAAGCCCTTTTATAGGATCTCTCTGTGAAAACGTCAATAGTTGTTTTCAAAAGGAAAAGAATATAATCCAATAAGAAGACGACACTAAAGTTTAGTTAAAAGTGTGTTCTAATTGTTAGCATTACTAACTCTTCATTTTATCAAAATAATTTATAAGCATATGCGCGAAAGTTAACCAAGGAGACTTTTTTAATCCAAAAAGGTCTACAATTTTATTTTCGTCCTTTTAAAAAGTTAATACACCTGTTTATATTTACTATTGTTTCTTTTTTAAAGGCAAATGACCAAATGTATATGCTATATAAATAGAAAGACTAGCTAGCAAGAAGTTACACTTACATCGACACTAACATGACATGAGTTGATTATCGACCATAGAAACTAAAATTAAAACCGGACCAAAGGGCCACACAAGAAAGTGAGAATCCAAGAGACTTCCAAACTGTAAAAATTAATAAACCAAAGCCAATTTTAACCACAAAACTGATTTGAATGAACCCAGCCAACCACCCATTGGCTCACTCTTTTATTATATGAATCAATTGCTAAGATAGCAAGTTATTGTTTACAATACATAAATCAGATGATACAAAACAACTGAAGGGTTTCCCTCAAACTCACAATCACACCAGAACTTATGAGAGATACACGCTCTAAAACACACAAAGATACTTGATATAATGAGGAGAGATGAGATGACTTTAGCTTAAATAATCTTGAGAATCCAAAGCACCCTTTACTCCCTTGAAGTATCAACACGGGAACAACTTTAATCCTTTATCTTTGGAGAAATAACACTTTAGGTCCTTCAACTTGATAAAGCTTATATTCAACACTCCCCCATAAGCTTTAGCCAAATTGCACTCCCCCATAAGCTTTAGCTTTCCTGCACCTCATCACTTGAATTAGAACCTGCAAACACATTCAACAAACCAAGACTTTTGCAAAACTTGTTATGGTCAGGAATACCAAGCTCCTTGGTAAACATATCTGCAATGTTATCTTCAGACTTGATTTTCTTTGGCTTCAAAAAACCAGAAGCAACTTTTTCCCTTAGAAAGTAAAGATCAATTTCAAAATGTTTACTCCTTTCATGAAGCACAGGGTTAACAGCTATTTGCATAGCTGAACTATTATCACACCACATCTCAATAGGCAACTCAACATCCACATGCAGATCTGCTAACACTTTAGCAATCCACATAACTTCACAACACGCATTACACATGGCTCTAAACTCAGCCTCAGTAGAGGATCTAGCCACAACGGCTTCCAAGAAACCAAATTATCACCCAGAAACACTGAGTAACCAGTAACTGATCTTCTAGTAATTTTACATTTAGCCCAATCAGAGTCACCAAAAATTTTCAACCCAAGATCACAACTGTTTCTAAAGGTTAACCCAAGACTAGGCTCATTCTTAAGATACCTTAAGACTCTGAAAGCAAGTCTCAGATGAGATTTCATAGGCTTATGCATTACCTGACTTAAACAATACACAACATATGAAATGTCTGGCCTGGTTAAAGTCAAATATATCAATTTTCCAACCAATTTTTGATAATGAGTAATACCTGATAAAGGTTCATCATCACCAAACTTAGAAACTTGTTTTTTATTATCTGGATTAACTTCTATAGGAGTACTACAAGGTTTACAACCCAACATACCAAACTCATTAAGAAGTTCAGTACAATATTTCCTATGTGTTAAGCATAAACCATTTTCAATATCCAAAACTTCAATTCCCAAAAAATATTTTAGTTTACCCAAATCTTTTATTAAAAATTTAGAACTCAAAAACTTTTTGAACTTTTCAATTTCATCAATGTTATTCCCAGTGATGATAATATCATCCACATATACCAGAAGAACTAACATAACATCTTTCTTATGCTTAACAAACATAGAAAAATCATTAGCACTTTGAACAAACTCATTTTCTTTATGTTCAGATGTAAGTTTTTAATTCCATTTTCTAGGAGCCTGTTCTAACCCATATAAAGACTTGACCAACTTGCAAACCCTTTTATCATCCTTATCAGAAAACCCTTCTGGTAAGGACATATAAACATCCTCTTCTAAATCACCATATAAAAAAGCATTATTAATGTCAAGTTGAAACAAAGGCCAATTATTTTTAACAGCAATGCTAAGAACACATCTGATAGTCACAATTTTCACAACAGGTGAAAATGTTTCATCATAATCTATTCCTTTTCTCTGATTATACCCTTTAGCAACTAGCCTAGCTTTAAATCTTTCAACCTCACCGTTAGCTTTGTATTTTACTTTAAAAATCCACTTATACCCTATGGCTTTCCTGCCAACAGGTAATTCAACAACTTCCCAAGTACCATTTCTATTTAAAGCTTCAATTTCTTTATTCATAGCGTCTACCCATCTACTATCCTTAACAGCTTCATCATAAGTAGCAGGCTCATGAATTTTATTCAAACATGATATAAACACAAAATTATCCATACTCAGATTTGAATAATTGACAACTTTATCTATATTGTACTTATATTTCTTAACCTGGAGGAAAGATGCAGTTACCCTCATCATTTCGTCCACCAATTTAGGTATATTATCATGTAGTCTCTTGATTAATTCAGGGTTAGTGATTCCGTGCATGAAGCTGGAAACCTTCATAACTTCCGGAGCTCCTTTGACATCCCTACTCTCCACCTTGAATCTTTTTACGAATTCTTCTGTGGTTTCTCCTTCCTTTTGTTTGATATAGTGAAGCTCCACTGGATCTTTTATGCACTTCTTTTGCTGAAGGAAGTTTGAAAGGAAAACTTCCTTTAATTCGTCATAGCTTTCAACCGATTCTGGCGGAAGATCGTCGAACCACACCCTAGCAGATCCGGTGAGGGTAGACTTGAACATGTGGCACCATGTTGGCATAGCCCAACGTTCTACCTTTGTCGCTGCCTGAAAAATTTTAAGGTGGTCTTCTGGATCTTCACTTCCATCATATGTCTTCACATTAGTAGGCATTCGCGTTCTTTTAGGCATGTCAAAATAGCGGATGCACGGAGTGAACGGGTCGGTCTCCTTGCATACCCATGGCCAAGCTAAATCATCATTCTCGACATCCGAATTTTGCCTCTTTGATCCAGAACTCCAGTGTTCATCTCCGTTGCCTTCACTTCCGGAGTGCCGATCGGACCTTCGCGAGTATGTTCGACTGCTTTTGTATCCTCTGGAATAGGGTCCCGCCTTTTGAGAAGAATGGTGGTGAGTACTCCTGTCTTCCTCGGATCTGCAACGTTTAGTTCTCCCGGTGCTTCTGGAACGTGTGGAGATACTCTTTTCTCTGCTTCCCAGCCTTTTGAATGCGCTTTTGAGCGACTCCCTGAACATTTCTTCTTTCTCGGCAGTTTTCTTCTGTGGTGATCTCGATCGGCTGCGTCTTGACTCAGAGTTCTCCCCCGTGCTCAGGCGCTTCTGAGATTTGATCTTCTTTCTCAGATCCTTCCTTCGCACCTGCTTTCCGGATTCGGACTGCTGAGATGTTTCGCCAAAGTCTAATCGGGCTTTCACCGTTTCTCTAGCCTTGATTATCCCTTCCTGTTTCCGAACTTTCTCTGTCACGATATGTAAGATCTGTTTGTAATACTTATCACAGTACTTCTTGATGGTTGTAATGGATGCGGACCCATCAGATCCTTCCAGATCTATCATGTTCTTCTTTCCTCCCTTGTTCCGCACCACGGAAGCTGTGGCGGGATTAGGTTCGGAACGAGCTCTTTCGGTAGGCATTTTTCTTTTTCGAAACGTAGTTGTGCACTGGGTCCCACATATGGCGCCAACTTGTTAGTACAATTTTTGCGATGGGTTATAGAAGGTCTGGACGTGGCTTACTGGACTGGGCCGGCAAGCCTTTAGTGGATTGATCTTGTACTAATTCAAATAGTTTGGATGAGATCCCTGCACAAGAAAGGTAAACCGTTAGCCTTACCGTTGGGACGGACCCCACGATTAGACTCCGGCGTGAGAGTAAGTACATATTCTTGAGAGGGAAAGTAGAAGTGTATGTTATTATGAAAGAGAAAGTTCTTACCTGGTATAGGGATTAGAGCCCCTTTTATAGGCGAGGTTTGCCGCTAGGGCCTCCTAGATTCTCGCATATAATGATCAGTTGCCGGAGCCGGAACCTTGGCGGACAAGGGTTCCGTGTTAATCGCGGATGCAGACGTAGGGGGATTGACGGTTGAAGGTTCAGCCCGTCATGTGCCCTATGCGCATCTCAAAGCCCGGGCCATAGCCAAATTAGTCATTGGGCTTACTGTGGACCTAGGTTTGTAATCGTTGGGCCTGAGCCCAGTGTGTGTCTAGTGTGTATTGGACCTTGTAGGTCTGTAATACATACTATACGTCATCAGCAGTCATCCTACTGGTTCTTCTAACAGTTTGACCTACTGCTGGTTCAGGAGACTCAACCATTTACCCAAACAAATTTAAATCCTCACCCTCAGACTCATAACTTTCATCAAGATCAATAACACTCTGTATACCATCAGAAACAAGAGTTTCTGTTGCATACTTAGACTTAGTGTCCTTCCTACTAGATGTACTACCTAGAATATCCTCATTCTCTGTATCAGCAGTTCCTGCTGATTTAGCAGCTTCTGTTGTATCAGATTTAGGAGTATTATCTAGAGTAGTTTCATCTACAGTGCTGACTCAAGGAGTACTATTATCTGACACAGATTTATTACTATTGTCTGCACTATCTTTATTTTCATCATAGGGCACATCAGATTCAAGATTACTTTGGCTGCTCTCATTATGTTCATCATAAAAATTCAATTATTCAAGTTTTGTTCTTCAAACACAAAATCTTTAGTAAAAGAATTATTTTTAAAAGGAAAAACAGTTTCATAAAACTTCACATCCCTAGAAAAAATAAACTTCTTTTGTTCAAGATTAAACAATTTATATCCTTTTTTATCAAAAGCATATCCAACAAACACACATTTGTCAGACCTAGAACTGAATTTATCAGATTCATTCAACACAGTTGAAAAACATAAGCAACCAAAGCACCTTAAATTTGACAAATTGGGCACAATTTTATAAATCATTTCATAAGGACTTTTTTCCAGGCAACACATCAGTAGGCAACCTGTTAATCAAATATGTAGCAGTTAGAATAGACTCAGACCACATGTTCAAAGGTAACCCCCCCTGAAACATGAGGGCTCTAGCAGTGTTCAACAAATGTCTATGTTTTCTTTCAACTACACCATTATGTTGGGGTGTGTAAGGACAAGAAGTTTGGTGAAGTATCCCATTACTAAGAAAAAAACTCTCAAGTTTTTTGTTAACAAATTCTGTACCATTATCACTTCTAAAAACTTTAATAGTTTTTTCAAATTGATTTTTAATGAGATGAGCAAAGTTAACAATATTATCATATACTTCACCTTTATTTTTCATAAGAAACACCCAAACAGCCCTGGTGTAATCATCAACAACAGTCAAAAAATATTTAAAACCATCCCTACTAGTCACTCTATAAGGACCCCAAACATCTAGATGAACAACATCACCCAGAGACTTAGTCTTATGATCACTTAAAGGAAAAGATTCTCTAACTTGTTTAGCTTTATGACATATTTCACAAGGACTAGAACTGGTAGTTTTAATATCACTTATTCTATTTTTAAGCACAGTTAAGACTTGATCAGAGGGATGTCCAAGTCTGTTATGCCAAATACAATTTGACAAAATACAACTCTTAATGTTACTATTATTAACCCTCTTACCTTCATCAAGAAAGTAAAGACCACCTTTCTCACTACCAGTCACCATCAGGAACTTTTGAGTTAAATCATGAATTTTACATATAGAGTTATTAAAGCTAACAATCACATTATTATCCTTAGACAACTTATGAACAGACAATAAACTGACATGGTAACCAGGAACAACCAACACATCTTTAAGAATCAAATTGTTACCAAATTTAAAACTGCCAATTTGTTTGACTAAGGCAACAGTCCCATTGGGATGTGCAACAGTTAACTTTAAGTGAGAAACATCAATTATGTCAAAAAGATATGTAGTAGAAAAAGTTATGTGTTGGCTAGATCCTGAGTCAATTATGTCAAAACATAAGTCCTATAGGTACTTATATTAGAGTTGAAGTTAAAAAATCTACAAGAGAAGAAACTGATAACACAATTAGAGGTCATGACAGTACCTGCAACACTAGCATGAGCCTTGCTAGCATCACCTGTACTACTCAGTAAAGACATTAATCTCTGATACTGATCACTAGTAAGATTATGAGTAATACTCTTACTAGAATCAGTCACATTATTAGCAATATTTTGATACAAATTTCCTTTTTTAACAAAACCAGGAGGATATCCAACCAACTCAAAACATCTATCAATAGTGTGACCAGTCATATTACAATGCTTACAGACAAGGTTAGACACCCTGCCAAACCTTCTATTATTATTGTTTCTATTAGAGGTCCAGTTATTGTTTTGAGAAGTGACATTATTAGGCTTAACAGCAAAAGCTGCAGTACCATTTTTAACAGTTTTATTAGTCACATTACTATTCCTGTGTGATTCATCTCTAGACAAAGTAGCAAAAGCAGATTTAACATCAGGTAAAGGATCTGTAGTGAGAATAAGACTTCTCACATAACTGAAACCATCATCAAGACCCATAAGAAATTGCATCAGCCTCAAAAGATCTGAATGTTTTTTCAAAGTTGGAGCAGTTTCACAAACACATGTAGGCAGATCAACAAGAGAGTCAAACTGCCTCCACAATGCATTAAACTCATGATAGTATTCAGAAAGACTCATACCAGATTGAGTTAAAGTATGAATTTTATGGTGCAAGTTATAAATCACAGAACCATCTTCCTTATTGTATGTCTCATTTAATTCATCCCAAACAGACTTACCATTAACAGAAAACACTTGACCTTTATAGAGGTCTTGAGAAATACAACCAAGAATCCAAGATAACACAACAGAGTTACACCTATCCCATTGAGTCTGATATAGAGCATCAGTGGGATCTCTAACACACTTTCCATTAATAAACCCAAGTTTATTCCTAGTATGTAAGGCCAACTGCACAGCAGCAGACCAGACCTTATAGTTCTCAGTACCTTCAAGTTTAAAGGTGATCAACTGAGCACCAATGTCTTGAGGGTGCAAGTATAAAGGGTCATATATATCCAATTTCAATTCACTACAACCCTCTTCAGGGCCCTTACCCCTAGGATCTTGACCATCAACCATGATGTCAACACAAGAACCTCCAAAGAATAGAAAGCAACTAGAAATAAACCAACAAGAAATAAAACAGCACAAACACATTGTATCTCCTCAAGCACAAGTAACCACTAATAATCACAATCAACTCCAATCAACAAATCCCTTAAACTACTCAACCTCCGAACAATCCTAATAAAAAAAACTAATAAAAAACTAAAGCAAAAGCGTGAGAGGTGTTACAACCACGCAAGCTTCCAACCAGATCAATAAGATCCAACAGAGAAACAAATGCAGCGGAAACCAACACCTGAAAAAACAGGTAAAGGATCAAGAATAAGTGAAACTGATAAGAAACACAAACAATATAAACAAAAAACAATCAAGAACCACTATTCTTAATCCCAATAACAACCAATTAACACAACCTGAATTAGGGTTTGATACAGAAAACCCTAATTAACCAAGAAACAATAAACCAGAACTCCGAGACTCAATTAATCAACAAGATCACAAGATCTATCATCAATTGAATCAATAACCACCAGAATCGTAAAACCCCCAAAAATTAGAAAACCCTAATTTTTGGAAAATCAAATTACTCTTCAGATCTGATCAATCCAAAACCAAAACCACATGAATAATTCTGAAATCAACAAGATCTAAACAATAGATCAAGAACCCCCAAAATATGAAGGAAACCCTAATTTTTTAAAAACCTTTTAAAGCTTTGGTATAGAGCAACCTGGCTCTGATACCATGTAAAATGTATAAACCAAAGCCAATTTCAACCACAAAACTGATTTAGAATGAACCCAGCCAACCACCCCTTGGCTCACTCTTTTATTATATGAATCAACTGGAGGGTTTCCCTCAAACTCACAATCACACCAGAACTTTTGAGAGAGATACACGCTCTAAAATACACAGAGATACTTGATATAATGAGGAGAGATGAGATGACATTAGCTTAAATAGTCTTGAGAATCCAAAGCACCATTTACTCCCTTGAAGTATCAACACGGGAACAACTTTAATCCTTTATCTTTAGAGAAATAACACTTTAGGTCCTTCAACTTGATAAAGCTTATATTCAACACAAACCCACCAAATACATCATTGGATTAAGTTGCATATCCATTTTTAAATGATGCTCACAAAAGGAGAATGATTGGCAGGTATTCAAAACTCAAGGTTCACACGTACATTTCATGGCTTCATAGCCGTATAAGTTAAGCAATAATTTATATATAATATAGAACAACATTATATGCTTTTTGTTTTTAGTTTGATGTTCATATGTTTTCATTTTCATAATGCAAAAAACATCATCTAAATACGTTGTTTTTTTTAACGAATCTAAATATGATGTTATTTGTTTAATTTAGCTAGCTAGCAACAGGATTTTCTTTGTCTTCATACGGCAACGTTTTAATGATAAACAAAAGCCAAAAGCCACGCAACAATTACAAATAATGTTGGGTGTAATCAAGGTTATAAATAGCATGAGGCGTGCCATGACAGCATGATCAAGCCTTACGTTTTTATGACCAAAGCGAAGCTTTTGTGTTTATAAGACGTGGCATAAGGTGGCACAAAATATGAAAATATTCATTTATTTATATCATATTTCATATATATCGAGTTTACAAAAAGACGTGGCATAAGGCGGCGCGGCAGCATGACCAAGCCTCACGCCTTTACGAGGCCTTTGTGGGGTCTTTGCGAGCCTTTTAGAACCATGGGTGTAATGGTGACTCGATCACCACCTCCACCTTAATGCCATAACAACTTTTCAACACACCATCTTATCACGACCTTTAGATGTGTAATGGTGACCACCTAACCAAACACATGAAAATACATCACTTTATACAAGCATACTTCAAAATATACCCCACACACACTTACAAAAGAAAATCCACATTAATTTTTGTTAGGTGGTTTGCACCACCCAACCAACACAAAAGGCATGCTTCACGTGCGATGGTGTTAGGCCGTTATGGCCTTGGCGTGTGATGCTTACCCTTAACGGTAAAACCTAACCATAACGCCCAATATAAGAGTTAAACCATGGCCCGAAGAGGGCATGGTTCAGTGGTTGGATAACATGTTATTGGTGTCAAAATGGCACATATGGCGCCTCTATAATTATTATACTGCACCGCCCCTTTGTGTTATTGGTAATGCCATTTGCTTTACATTCGTTATGCGCTTTTTTTTTTTTTTTTTTTTTTTTTATTATAAGGAATCGATATTTTTTGTGGTGTGTTAAACAAAGTGTAATGGTAACCATGGATTACCGCGGTCATCATTGTCATATCAGCCCCAACTCACTACAACCTTCTTCATGACCAAGTTAGTGTAATAAGATGACCGTGGTCACTACAAAAAAGCTTACCCCACTTAAACACAAATATTTCAGACTATATCTCACTGGTAAAAGAAATCAGTGAGAGTTGTATAAAGCTCAATCAACGGTAAAGCTTCAGGGAAGTCGAAGACTAACTGAAAAAATACTTTATAAACTGATGAGGTGTCAGGGAGTAAAGTACAAGGAGCTATAAGCAACACCAGATTTAGGGATGGTAACGGGGTGGTTTTGTGGCGGGGTGTCCATTTACATCCCCAAACCCGATTATCAAAGTTCTCCCTGAACCCGCCCCGATCTCCATCGGGGTTCTAATCGGGGCGCCCCGTCGGGGCTCGATGCTCCCCCGAACCCGACCTGTATTAATCGAGGTTCTTATCGGGGTGTCATTTTTTGGTGCAATTCTCGATCAATGCCGCATCATTTCACATTTACTATTTTTTTTAAACCGTTAGCAATAACTTAAAGAATTAAAAACCTATTAATAATGAATTACAAACAAGATTTATTAAGTTTTTAACGATAGTATTATATATAAATAATGATAAATTATACCACCAAAAATTAAAACTTAAACATATGACACTAAACGAGTTTCTATTATTACAATTTTGCAATTTTAAAAAAAATTAAAAATTAAAAAAATAATTGTTAAAGTACTCTTTTTTTGTTACGTAAATACATAGAAAATACTATATATGTATAGATATATTTGTATATTAAACATATGACACTAAACGAGTTTCTATTATTACAATTTTGCAATCTTAAAAAATTAAAAAATAAAAAAAATAATTGTTAAAGTACTATTTTTTTTGTTACGTAAATACATAGAAAATACTATATATGTATAGATATATTTGTATATGTGTATAATATATATTCCGGGGGGCAAGGATTCCCCGCTCTCCGCCCTAAACCCGATTAAAATCCCCGTTTAAACCCCAAAACCGCCCCGTAACCCGATTAGCATGACCCACTTTGTCCCAATTAGTTCGGGTTTTGGATTTTCCCGTCAGGTTCGAGTTTTTTTGCCATCCCTAATCAGAGTCACTGAGATCTGAAAAATGTTTCACTAACCCTGAAGACTTATCTCTGAAGAGAAACTTAGTCTCTAAAGTATGGGCGGAAAACTTAATGGGGAGATAAGTATAAGGACTTATCAAAAGACGAGAAAGTAACATTTTTGGTACAAATAGTTTTCAGCATTGCTAAACCAAAAGTACGCTTAACGTAGCAAACTAGAGATGTGCTATCTAGTTCAAGTTGGCAAGCTACTATGCCCATGTGCATCCACAGTATTCTCCCTTCTATTTAAACTAAAGATTGTAATCGGGATAAGCAGAGATCCAAAACAAACACATAAAGTAATTGATAACGCTCAAAATGAGCATGTTTTTAGTAGTGTTATTGATAGTTTTGTGTATGATAATCGGTTATATTTACACATAATTGTTGCAAAAGTGCAAAAGAAGCGTATTTGTATGTGAATGTAGCCAGGTATCGTAAAAGATGAAGAAATTATGATTTTGTGCACATTTGGATAATTCCCGAGGAAGAAAGATAGGTAAGGAAGCTCAATGACTCGATGATTGGAAGCACAAGGATTTCTAAGTATCTACATCAAATAAATATCAAGTTTCATCTTGGAAATCAGCATCGAAAGCAAGGAAAAAGGCACGAATCGAGAAAAGTCAAAGAAAGTCAACATTTGCTGTACGGAAGGCTCCCAACCGATTGGTCGGAGCCCGCAACCGGATCGGCTGGGGAAATGATCAAAATGCAACTGGATCGGCTGCGTCGCAACCGATCCGGCTGTAGAACCTGCAGTTACACTTTCTCTCATTTATTGATGCCATAACTTCTATTAATCATGGGAGTCCGATCATTTCTAGTTATTAACTCATTGTGGATGTTTTTTGGCTTTTTGGTAAAGGGTTCCTAGCTATATAATGCACCTAGACTTAGTAGTTTAGTGTGGCACATCCAATAGAGTAATAGGCTTACACCAAGACTATTACCAACCAATTTTATTCATCCCAAAAGTCATATTTCTGCTTTAAAATGTCCAGGAGTGTGGTGAGAACAATTCTCAACCATTTGGTAATCATTTGGAGTTATACGGGTAGTCTAAGACGATTGGAGGCGTGTGGTTGCTATAGTTCCACGATTTTCTAGTTCTTGTAATCCGAAGTTTAGGTATTCTTATGAACTTTGTCATGAATCTCTATTCTATTGAATTATATGAATTACATGGTTACTACTTGTGTTATCTTATGGTTTTAATGGAGTAATTCTTAAATATACTTGTGTGTAAGGATGTAGGCAATTGTAGGAGTGTTCTTATATGTGATGCATGTAAATGATCTTGTTTAATGAGTTTGTTGGAAAAACTACTAGTCTTGTTTGATTTGTTGGTAAAACATTTTCAAAATAAAGGACCGAAAGGATTTCACTTATGTTTTAATCCAAATCGTTAGTGACAAATTAGTATGGGGATATGGTGATTGACACTCATCATATTTACTTGTTAAAACAAGACTAGAAATGATTTCATCACAAAAAGGTCGAAAGAGTCGTAGGAACAAGTTGAATAAGAATCTTTTACAAACAAATGGATTTTCTAAAGAATAATCATTGGGCTAAGGACCGAAAGGATTACCTATGTGTTTTTATTCTTAAAATGATTTTACAAAACATAAACAATGGATTGGAAATCATTTGCGTATGATTTGTGCATTGCATCAAGTTTACACCCAGCTTTCATGAACACTCTTTATAATTGACTGTGGACTTTATACAAGTATATGTTTCTTTAATTTGGATTTTTATAAAAGCATCACTTTAAAGGAAGCCTTGACAAGCTTTCTTGTCTCAAACATTTTAACAAATTAAACGCAAATCCCTTGGGACGATCTCGACTTACCCACATTTGCTATCACGAATGAATATACTTGCTCGTATGTGTTAAAGTAATTACCCGGATAAATCGTGTTATAAATTTTAAAACTTGCACACGATCGACACATCAAGTTTTTGGCGCCGCTGCCGGGGATTTGAGTTGTTTTTTATTTGTTATTTTTATGTATTTTTTATAGTGTTTGAGTTTAGTTTCAAGTGTTTTTTAAATATATATATATATATTTCTGGAAATTCACTCCAGCCGATTGGTCGGAACCCGTAACCGTTTCGGCTGGGTGAATTGGTTATGAGGCATACCACCAACTGAATCGGTTGGAGGGCCAACCGATTCGGTTGGAGGGTCAACCGATTCGGTTGGAGCTCTCGTTAACAATTTTTTTATTTTCTTAATTTCAATTTTTAGCTTTTGTTTTTAGTTTTAATAAGTGTCTTTTCTTGTTTAGAATGTATTTCTATAGTTTGTTTTCATTATAACTAACTCTAACGCTAATAATTTGGATGATTTGTTTTTGTTTGTTTTGTTTTGATTAGATAAGTTTGATAACTAACTCTAACGCTAATAATAAGTGTCTTTTTTTGTTTGTATTATATCTATATATTATATATAACAGGAGGCATTTGGCATTAATGCCACCTCAATGCCACTTCAATGCCACCTCAATGCCAAATAATCCAATTTCATGCCACATAAGCATTTGTTGTCCAACTAAGCAATTTTTTAATCCACCTAAGCACTAATTTTAAATTTCGGATTTTTAATAATTATTTTTGTAAAATTCGGATTTTTATTAAATATTTTTGAAAATTATTTATAAAAAAGGAGCCTTGCAAGGATTGAACCTTGGTTATTTGGTTGAATAACATGTGTGTTTACCACTTAGGCAACAAGTTATTTTGATAATTATTTTGCATATTATAATCTATAAATGGCTAACCAATTATTTTCAATTTTATACATATCTTTTCCTTAAATATAGTTTCACATTTATCTTGATTATTTAAAAATCACGATTGATTTTAACACAGAATATTATCTCAAAAGAAACATAGCCTTTTTTTTTTCAGGTAAGTTTTAGGGTTTTTGCCTCTTTATTTTAAAGATATAATTGATGACAACAGTAACACATGTTGTTTCATTTCAATGATGTTTGTGTTACAGGTACGTATATCATAAACCCTAATGATTCATATAGTATCTAATGTTTTTTTAAAAATATCACAATGATGGAACATTGATGGAACTTGGTAATTAACTATTTAGCAACATTGTCCCTTTGTTATGTGATTGTTAGACCAGTGCCACAATACGGGAGCATATTATACCGAGCTATTTAGGCTAAACACAGAAAGCATGCAAAAACTTAGTTTTTTAAACGTGTGCTAGGTGACATGCTGGTAAGTTTTAATGACCCACTATCACTTTGATAGAAACTTCATTACCTTATTCACGTTCTAAAGTACTACTTTTTGACCTTATAAGCAAATATTATAACCCAAATCAACATCTCTTTAACCGTATATGGAACGACTTTGCCACTTTTTTTCTCTTTTGATTTTTAACAATCATTCAACGCAATGGAGGGTAAAGTTCACTCAAATTTGACCCAAGTATGCATAATAGATAAGCACTTTCTTTACCTAGATCTCGATTAATTATAAGAATGAACTCCTAAAAGACGTCAAGAAATCTTTCACTGAATTGGTGTTTGTAGGAATGCCAACTACAATGACTTGGCTCCTTTAATTGATGGAAACAAAAACGTTGAAGAAACATGTCTAACTTTGGGAAAATGTACTGTTCTGCGTTGGTTAGTGCCATTTTTAAAGATTTTTAGTGCTGCCATTAACCTTAAGTACCAGTTATGTTTCAGCGGCTGAACAAGGACCGAAATCACAAGCTGCCAATGTACAAGGAACTGTGTCATCAAAAAGCTCTGGAACAAGCAAAAAAGTATTTAGAAATAACTTTGTGCTTCCAATTAGTTAATTATATAGACTGTTATTTCTTTACAAAATTTATAGGTGGGTTATAAGACTTGGTCTCCAAGGCTGCACACTTGTGGTAGCTGATGGTTACCAAGGTTCCATATAATTCCAAAACATCATTAGCATATCTATATTCGTACTAAATAGTCTATATTTACCCTTTTAATATTCTCTCTATTATGCTTCCAGTCCATGTTCTCCCCCTTTGCAATCATAAGAGGGCAAAAGGATAATAAAGAGAAGTTGGCGTTCAGTGAGCTCAACAATCATTCCAGAGATTCAAGCAAAACTAGAAAGTTGAAAAGATGAAAATACAGTGGTGTTGGGTAATCAACCTCAAACACCCTCAAACACCCTCATATGGTATAAAAGTTTCAATATGAATGCTCTAATTTTTATTTAATTTATGTGTCTAAATAATGATTTTCAGTACTAGAGCGAAGTAGCAAACCCAAAAAGCGGAATACTGGTGCTTCTTTTGCCTAATTTACATGGACGCCACTTAACAGCCCTTTCTACTTCCAGTGATGAATATTATATGTCGAGAGACTAATGGAATGTAAAGATCTGGTGAGTCGGCTTTCTTCTTTCTTTGTCGGTACTGCACGTGAAAGCATTAGTGCTGCACGTTGTCTATCTTTCTTGACACGCGCTGTTATAAATTTGGCATCCAAACTTTACGAAATTTGCTTATTATGAAATGTAAGGATAGATTCTTTTGATTGGTTTCCCATAGTATCTGACATGTAAGGATAGATTATTTTTTAGATTAGATACTTTAGGATTTAGCTTATTAGGTTTCCCATAGTGCTTATTAGGATAATCTTAGTGCTTGGTCATGATTCGGGTATATCAATCGGTGGTCCACTAATGTCATATTCTTTAGAGGTGTAAAGTTGTTGATGGTACTCATCAAATCTGATGAGAATCTCAAGAACTCCAAGATGCCTTGCTCTTGCTGCCTCATGAATTGCAATGCTCTTGCTGCCTCATGAATTGCAATCTTGCCTTTTTTGTTTTTCTCTCTAAGCAAGTTACGAAAATAGAAAACAATAAAAGCGGTGAAATCTTCGTTCCCATGGATTGCTGCCACATGTAGAAATGTATTTCCAATGTGAGTCCTCTGTTGTAAAATGGTTTGAATAACAAGGTGGTCGTTAAAATCCGATAACTAAATTAGGATCATAGACATTTCTCTATTTGAAACACCTAATAGCATATTTGCTTGATAATATATCAACGTAAATTTTAGATAAAAATGACATTTTGATCATGGGAGGGAGGGAGAGAGAGAGAGGTAGGGAGGGAGAGACCTGAAGATAGCTATGTAATATGTTTTCTGCTAGATAACAACCACTTCTACATTTGGCGAGATTAGGGCAGTTCAAACATGATTTGCAGCATGAAATTTTGACACTTCCACTTCTTCTCCTGACATAAAGTAATTGAATCGTATCGGAAGTCCAGAAAGTGTGTCCTCATTTACTATTGAAAGTTTTGGTACTGACTGAAGCCTCTTGCAATTATTCAAAAAAAGCATTTTGAGATTTGAAAGTAAACTGATGCTTGCTGGCAGATGAACAAAACCATTTCTAGATAGATCCATAGATATTAATCGATGTAATAAACCAATACCATCAAGAACTACGGGTAGATTGCAATAACTTATATCAAGCTCCCTTATATTTGATAAGATGTCCACATTTACAAAAAGAAAACCTTTATTTTGAGATGAAAATGGACATCTTTGAGCACGTAGAAGTCTTAATCTTATCAGGTAACGAATGGAGAAAGGAATCTCTTCTATGGAGGTTTCACTTCCATCAAGCTTCCATAAGTTATGCAATTACCCCAAACTTTCGGGTAACTTCTTGATGTTAGTTCCATCCAAATAAATGTTCTCTAAGCACTTCATGTTCTGTCCAACCCAATGATTTTAGAAGACACTTAGTTGAGCTTAAACGTCTTCCACTAAATGACATAAAGTCACTTTTTATAAGCATATTATTCTATTATTTAAAGTTTTTAATTGTATAGAAGAAATTTCTTAACAGCACAAGCCATGAAACAATTAGAGTGTCGTAGAAACAGAGTTGTTACTCAGCAACGGTTAAAAACTGTTTAAATAGTTCTTAGTCCATCTAACTGCAGGTCACACATCATCACGGAAAATTTACCCCTGTCTAATGTTGTGAGAACTTTAATCATTCTATCATAGCATCTGCCAGATCCAGATGACAGCTTCTAAAATGTGAATCAAAAGCTTATAGGTGTTTCATACCTTCATTTGTTCACCATTGTATGGTGTTTCATATACCATAATTCTGAAGACTTCACAGATGCAACATGCAACTGAGATATTTACTTCCGTATCAGGATGTCTCAACATTTCTGTAGCGATCAGTGTTTTAATTGTCGGTTGCATTGCATATTTCATCGATTCAGGTGGCATTTGTTGCACCCTTTCTAGACGTTTCTTCAATTCCTATTATAATAATACACTAGAGTTAATTGTAGCACAGCAATATGAGCAGAAATGAAACCATGTTCAGTAAGAACATCTGTAATGTAACCAACTTAACTGCAAATATGATTACTAAAAAGTAACGAGTCAAATAGGTTTTTTTGGGCGTGATTGTTCTGGAAACAACTCCAGCTCATGGATCCCTGTAGCAGGTGTACATCAAGATATAGCTATCAGGATATTGCTTTAAACTTCTATGATATCTAAATAATTGTTTTTTTCTTTTAATAGCTTACAGAGCCACATAGTATTTACAGGTTCATGATGACATGACATTAGACTATCCAAGGTGTGGGGTTTAACATGTTTAAGTTTTTATTGACATTACTCTTCAGAGGCTAATTTTGTATCCAATATTTTCATTTCATTCGCACACCATTGTAGAAAAATTGATGTAATTTAAGCCCCGTGTTTCAGGTTCCTCAAGATCTTACTGTGAAAAATGACGGACTATTTGCAGCTATGGGGCTGAAGACTCTTGGCTGCATCAAGATCGTTGTGAAGAACAAAACCTACTTTCAAGATCCCCGACAAGGAGGAAGTAAACATGTAAGCTATGAACAATCTTGAGGGAATCAACAGTTTTTGATGTAGCAGCCATTGCCTGCATATTATCAAACCATTTAGTAGAGAATTATTTCTATTTAATTACTTTTACATCATAGAAAATTTCTACCTGTATGATAGATTCTTGAAAAATTATATTTAACTTTTACAATGCAGAAAAAACAACAATTGAACATTACTTTTTTGGGCAGACAAATTAGATATGATCTTATTGAAGACTCTTGGCTGCATCATCCAGGTTTCAACTTTCAAGGTTATATGAAATGTGAATGGGAATCAAATACTTGGAATGATTCTATCAGTTCAGGAAGAAACAACAAACCACATCATAACCTCTAATCACGATTCCCTATTTATGAATAAATTATCCTAACAATGAACAACCTTGACATAATCGTTTGGCAGCTCAAGGCCCAAGGGAACTCACCAAACTGACCCAAAGGTGCGTTTTTTTAACTGTAATTATGTTTTGACATGTAGGCTCTCTGAGTATATTTACTTTTTAACGATATTACAGAGTGAGGGTTCAAATGGTGATGATATATTTGGAGAATCTCCCACTCGAGTACGTGAAATGGTAAATCTAAATTAATTTGCAAGCTTTTGCTAATTAGCTGTGAATTGCGATAAATATTCACTTTGTTTTATTTTTTAAAGGCACAGATTGAGCGATCAAATGACATGTTCTCTGATGATATATTTGGAGAATCTCCAGCAGGAATACGAAAATCTGTAAGTGACACATAACTATTATACACATGTTCCATTAAGGTTTAATCTTGAAGACATATCAATGTCATTGGTAAAAACAAGTAGTGTATAAGAAACCAATTTTCAAGGTATGCAGTTGCTGATCTGATGGGTGTAAATGAGTGGTTGTTTCTTCAGTTCCAATAGGTATCACTTTACTCTTTGAATCCTGGACCTCTTATGAGAATCTTATGTGTCTCACAACTAGACCATCTGATGGTGGTTAAGTTTGCACAAGTTAGAACAACGTTAATCAAAATAATTACCATGTGCAATAGCCAATAGTATCAATGCTTTAGCTTAGTGAAAATAATATTTTGATATACTGAATACTAACTATTTGCATTGGAACTAATTAACACAGTAAGATCAAAATACCTCAAAATTGGTGTCCCTCTGTACGAAGCTTCAATAAAATGGGACTGGAAGGCTGCTGAAGCCATTTTGGATCAGAACAAAGATTTGGAATTGGTAAAGTGTAGTATCACCGATAATGGTGAAACAGCACTTCATATCGCAGCATCCGCAAAAGATCCCAAAAAGGTGGACGAGTTCATGAATAATCTGGTGGCTAAGATGAATAAGGAAGACTTGGCACTTGAAAATCAAAATCACAACACTGCCCTCTATTTAGCCGCTGCTGCTGGAAGTATTATAACGATCGACGAATATATCAATTGGTAAACCGGGTCGTATATCAAAATCACAACACAACCCGGTTTACCCTGAACACAACACTGCCCTCTCTTTGACCGTATATCAATTGGTAAACCGGGTTGTGTTCAGGGTTACGAATTAAATTGTTTTACAAAAATATTTAAGTACACGTTTACAACCGAGATCTCTAATAATTGTTTTAATTTGTGATTGAAACTTTTTATTAGTTAGTGATCAATATATTTTTAAAACAAATTGAATAAGCTACTTTGAATCTATCACAAACAAAAATCCTTATAATTTCCGTTTTTGCTTTAAGTTTTTATTTTGTTGTATCATCTTCCCTTACGAATCAATTTTGAAATGATTTTTGTAGATATCGCAATTAAAATAGTGCAAAAATATCCGGAGCTTGGTAGGAGCAATACTCTACTCGGACTTTTAGCTAGAAATCCTGATGCATTCAGTGAAAAGAAATATAATGTGATTGGGAAAACCATCAAGTTGGGTGACTATATCTACTCCCTTATGTTTACTACACATCAACCATCTGAAACTAAGCAATAAAAACCTCATAGTGGGAGTGTACCTGAAAATTCGGCTCAACCTGCGGCATCTACTGATGGGGTGGCATCTTCTGAGTCAGAACCTCATAGTGGGAGTGTACCTAAAGATTCGGAATCTCCTAATACAAACTCTAATATCTTAGGAAGAGCCTTCAAGTCTGGTAAACATCTCTACTTACATATCTGCTTTTGAATTTTGTAGAACAACTTACATCTTTGACCTGATTTTGTTATTTGAGATAAAATATATATATTAAAATTAACCAAATCAAACACCATGTACTGCTTTTGAGGTAGCGTTACCTCCTTTTGTTCTTGAGTACGTACTTAACTTCACAGCAGATCATCTTTATTTTGTAGCGATGAGAAATCCATTGCGTACTTAACTTATCGGTGCAGTCTAATATGTTGATCTAAACTGTGATGTCACCACTGTTATCGACTTATCATCTCTCTTATATAATTTAAGTTTGTACATTTGTCTCTTTCAAAGCTTAAAACTAAATTAATGCTTTAAGGAACCCGCACAAGTGACACTGTAATAGGACAAAGCCAATAAAGGGTATACAGAGTTATAGCTATTCATTGGGTCACGTTATTAATACCCCCCCCATTTGGTTATTGATACCCCCCCCCCCTTTTTTTTTTTTTTTTTATTTTTTTTTATTTTTTTTTTATTTTTATAATTTTGTTTATATCAAAACGCTATAAACCTGAAAATGCGGAACTGTAAATATAAAGTTTAATAAGCCAAACGCTTAAAACTGTCAGAAATACGGAACAGAAACTGACAAAAAACTGTGTTGTACTGGAAAAAGCGGGGGGACAAATAGGGGACAAAGGTGGCAGGCTATGTGTAGCCACCGTATGAATAGAGGGACCCTATTCATTTAGTTTCATCAAGAATAATTAACTTATTAGACTTTTCATATGCAATGCTAAAGGCTATTATGTGATATTCTTGACTGAAAATGTAATTTGGTACACGTGATAATGGGTACTCTTATCTTATCAACGAGATATTTTTTGTTGCACCTTATTTTATATAAAAATTGGTTTTCTTTGTATAGGAAGATCTAAAGAGTACGACTATAAAAATGATAGAGCAGAGTAAGGTTCTTAACACACCAGGTGCAGAAAAACAAACTAAAAGAGAACTGTTTGATGCTCTTCGGCATGAACTTGAGTAAGTATTTATCTCAATTTCAAGTCAAACAATCTAAATATGTCCATCATAATTCATTCTTTGCTGGCTTTAACTGAAGTTACGATTCTCCCTATTAGAGCTGGTGGAATACCCTAGAGGTGGTATGGGTGCCTGGACAGGTTGCTTAACACGTTAAATGGGTAATAATTTTGATACAGTTATAAAACGGGTCTGTTAGGAATTAGAAATTCCAGGTATTAAAGAGTCGGTCACCTCAAGTATATGTAATCGTTAGAAAGCTCGTAGTCATAGTTCTTTTAAGTTAAGTAGTATTTAGTTAAGTAACACCGTGGAGGACGGACGGGTCTTTACCCACTGTATGCCTGATCCACAGCCCAATGTGTGGCGATTTATGTAAGACTATAAATACTCTCTACCTTCCAAGGTAGAGAGTTGGAGCTCATAATAATATCTTTCACTTTCTCTCACTAAGTTCCCTAAACCTCTAACTTTCTCTCTCTAGAACCTCATTCATACGCCACTTTGTGTTATGGTTTGATGTGTATGTGAAAACTAATATCTAACAATTGGTATCAAGAGCCATGGTTAGATCATATCTTGCACATCTTTGGATTTCTAGTGGTTTTTAGGTGGTTTTTGAGTTTGAAAAAGTTTAGGGGTTTTTGCATCATTTGGGTGATTTCTAGTGTTAAAGTTTGGATTTTGATAGTACTTTTGTGTTTAGAATCATCACAAGTGTTTAAGTTTTGATTTGGTAAGCTTGAATCATCGTGGTTGGGTTGTTTTTGGATATAAAAGTGGTGTTTTTGAGATTTTCTTGCTAGCGACTTGAGCCACGGATTGTTATTCTTAGTAGCGACTTGCTTTACAATTTTGTAGCGAGTTACAGTTTTTGGAGCTAGCAACTTACAGTACAAGTAGTGGACTCTCCACTACGGGTAGCGACTTGGTCAGTAGCGAGTTGCTATTTAGCGACTTGAATCTTTAGCGACTTGATTAGCGAATTGCTGCCAAATTTTTGCTAGCGACTTGAGGCTTAGCGAGTTACTATTTAGCGACTTGCCTTTGTTTAGCGACTTGGGACTTTAGCGACTTGGTGGTATAGCGAATTAGGTGTTAGCGACTTGGTGCTTAGCGACTTGGTTCAAGGGTTATAGCGACTTGGTTGATTTTTACGAAGAAGAGGTTTGACCAAAGTTGACTTTTTACGTCAAAACTTCAAACGGCCATAATTTTTGATCCGTAACTCCGTTTTCAGCGAAATACCTGTCAAAACGACCGGAACAGCCTGAATATTGTGAGATTTCACCATAATGTCGTGAAACGAATTTTTCGAGGCCCAAATCCTCTCTGAAAGGAAGTTATTGAGCTTTTAAGTTTTTATACCTAAATTTCTCCATAAAATCGTGCAACAACCAACCCAAATCACAACCAAACAACATCTCTGCTTATCCCACAAACAATCATAAGACCTAACACACAATTTTCTATCATTGTGTCAATCCATCAGTCATCTTAACACATTCCATTGGTCATTGCTTAACGGTTTGGTCTTGATTTTAGTAAAATCCCGCGAAAGATTCTATTTCTCGGTTTAAATCATAGACTTGTAAAATCCCGTGCATTCTACCACATCATGTCTTACTCTACTGACCCAGTGATTTCAGAAGTGCTTAAATTGTATGATGCTGTGGATAATAATGATAATGGATGCTACACTGAACGATTAAAGATGTTTGAATTAAACAACGAGGATGTGAGATCTTCATGTTCTGAGTACAATGAGAATGAATTGAACCCGCTACAGAATGCCATGCAAATGGAATGCAGCATTGAGCCCTATCAACTACTTCATCTGCACCTCATACAGTTGTTATCCATAGCTGGGGATCGAACATGTAGTGCTCTTTTCCGTCAGGACTTACCTACATTGACAAGAAGCTTGCTGTTGAACTTAGAGCATTTAAAGCTGCAACTTACCAATGAAGAAGTTCAAAAGGATGATTCCAGTGCAGCTCTTCAAGTAATCTTCAAACAATTTCAGCCATTCATCAGTGGGGAATATTCAGCAGATTACGATCAACACTTGACTGGAATTTCCTTCAAGAAAACATACTGGAATGGAAATTCAGGAATTCATTGAGACATTTATCCAACTCATGGATAATGTAAAAAAGTACATTGAGGAAACTGCACAAAAGGATGAAAAAGTGAAAGAGTGTCAGGTGCAGTTGAGAGATTGTTGTGATAAGTTAGGTAATGTATCTGTGGAAGAATCGGGTGTTGCTGAATGCAGAATGTTAGAGAAAACAAATAATGATGAGTCGGACAATGCTAAAATAGAATCTTCATGCTCATGTTCACAAGAGAGAGAGGTGCACCAGTCACAACCCGTGCAAGCTAATGTAAAGGAATGCTCCATGGAAGCTTCGGATGTACCCAAGATAGAGATGCACCGGCCACAACCTGTGCACGTTAATGCAGAGGAAAGTTGCATGAAAGTTTCTGCAGTACCTAGGTATGCATCTTCTTCTCAAAATGATGATTATGAATTGCATGAGTACACTGCATTTGTGCCTGATGATTCCTTGACCACTGAACTCAATACCTATAAGGATCAAGTTGCCATATACGAACAGCGTGCTAAGTTTGAACTTACCACTCGTGAGCAGGAGATGGATATCCAAATGCGTACAATTATTAGAAAAAGTAATTTTAGAGAAGAAGTATTAAAACAAGAGTTAAACTCCTTACAAGAAAAGCTTTCCAAAACTGCTAAGCAAAAACACGAACTTCAAGAAAATGTTAAAATGCTTAAGCAAGAATTCAAGGCTAAGGAATCAAAACTTTTGAATGATTTTTCCAATCTAAAAACTTTGAAAAACAAGCTTGAAAATAAGTTGTACGTACAAGGGAATACCATTCAAACTGCTCACATGATCACTAAGCATCGAGTCTTAAGCGATAAGCATAGCATTCCCCTTGTTGAGGAACCAAATCCAGAGGTAATTAAAAAGGCTAGAAATGCTCATAAGGTGCTTTATGATGGTAATGAAATCCTTAAGCCTAGGCAGAAACCTAGTTGCGTTGAGTGCACTGAGGAAGATAAGAAATCTGATGAAGTCACTAGGGAGAAAATGAATAAGAAGTTAGAAGATCCTGAGTGTAAAAAGAATAACATAACGATCAAACCCCATAATTACACTAAAGAAAATTGGATCTCCTTGAACAAGTTTAAGCCTCAGACTCTATTAACCCCTGAACAAGTGTTCTGGAAAAAGGATTTAGATAAGCAAAAAGCAGAGAATCTTGTTGTAACGAACCCTCCCCTTAGGAAAATGCCTAGAGCGACTGTGTATCCTCCGAATACACCAATGCATCTTGTTCCTAGAACAATTGCCACTAAAAGCAAGACCTTAATTAGTCAATATGTTATCTTTCAACTATTTGTTGATTTTGAGAAAACTTGCAAGAAAAGGATCACACCCACTGGTATTACTGAAGGAGAAAGGGGTTTTGAGCAAACTAAAGAATGTTATTTAACTGAAGTCATGCCTTTCTTTAAACAACTAAAAGATCATTTTGAGAGTCTTAAAAAAGGAATGAATTCAGACATTAAAGAAATGGAAAAGGAATTTGATGCAATGATTGTTGAGGTTAGTGATTATGAGAGAGAATTAAAATATAATGAGATTGAGAGGAAGAACTTGCATACACTGAATGAGAATCTGATTTCTGAATGTATTGCTCAAGATGTGTTTTTCACTGCTACAAATTGTTCCATTAATGCTTCTCAATTTCATGAATTATCTGTTGCTCTGAAAGTCTCCCATGATCGTGTCATTGAGCTTGAAACAACAAATTCAAAATTGCATGAGAAAATAGAACAGGATGATCATGATAACTTGGTCAAACATTATTCTAAATTAGAAGTTGAACATCTTGCTTTTCAATTAAAACATCAACATCTCAAAGAAAATGTTAAAACCTCAAATATCAAGACATCCTCTGATGCTCCTGAGTTTGATGCAGTTTTTGAAATTAGCAAACGTGATGAACAAATTCGAGCTCATTATTACACGATCAAAAGATTGAAAGCCCAAATTTCACAACTGAAAGGTGAAAAGAAGGATGTGACTGGTTCCCATATGCCTCCTCCTTTAGATTCTCAGAATTTCCAACTTCAAAACATAATTGATAACTTGCAAAAGGAAAATGATTGTTTTAAAGCTGAAATTTCAAAGGTTAATGATCAAAACAAAGAGTTATGTGATTCATTTAAAGTTAATCATGATAAACAAATTGAAAAGATAACTTCTTTACTTAACGATATTGAGAATCTGAAGCGTGAGGTGAAAGGAAAGTTGCCAATCCCAAATTGCAAATACTCTGTTCCTAAGGTTTCTGCTTGTGATAAATATGCTATCGATATGTTATATATTCCCCCGCCCATTAGGAATAATGAACTTGCACATAAAGCATATCTCTCATACCTTAAGGACAGTTTGAAGGGTCTCCGTGAGATTGTTGAAGATGAAAGATTAGAAAAACCTTTTGATAGTACTATAGCCTATGCCTGCATGGATGCCAAACGATCTCAGGAACTCTTAGAGTATGTAATTGTCACAATTCCGAAATCTAGCAATAGGCGAGATAGAATAGTTGTGCCTTGTTCTATGCCTAAAGCCAAGCATGTGACCCTTGATATGCCTTGTTCCATGTCAAAATTCAAGCAAGCAACCTTTGATGTGCCTCCTAGAATTTTAGATCCCAGCACTTCTAGACCAGAAATGCAGAAAGTAGTGAAGCCATGTAATGTTCCCATCGTTACTTCTACAGATGTTAAGATTGACACTAAAGTTAGCAGGTCAAAACCTAGAAGCAATGCAAAGAAGGATAGGATTACGCAAAATAAAAGTGTTAATGATAAGGAAGTGAAAGAACACCATAGGGACAAGAAGTTTGATTTGAACAAAAAGAATCGTGTTAGTTCTAGTATTAGCTCTAAGCTTACTGAAATTAATTCGAGGCCTCATGCTGTCTGCAAAACATGTAAAAAATGTTTATTTTCTGGTAATCATGATAAATGTGATGTGTTATTTCTGAGGTCTAAGATTCATAACCCAGTTAAGAAAGTTTGGAGAGCAAAACAGATTAAGCAATCCTGGAAACCTACAGGGAATGTGTTTACAAATGTAGGATTTCAGTGGAAGCCCACAGGTCGAATATTTACAAATGGCAAACCTTACCCCTCAGCTAGATCCACTATGCCTAGAATAGTGCCTGTTATGGTTTGGAAGCCAACTGGTAGAATAATCCCATTAAGCACAAAATGTCATTTGACTAAGTCCGATGCTCCTACTAGTTCAGCTCCTAGGAATAATGTCATTGCATCTAGGGTTTCTGCTGATTCAAATATTGTTTGTGCTAACCAAAAGGAACCCATCAGCACGTGGGGATCCAATGTTTCCAATTCTCTGTCTTCGTCTGTTGTCCAAAGCAGGTCGTACAAATCGTCCCTTGGTATTTGGATTCGGGTGGCTCTAAACATATGACTGGGCTCTTAACAATGACGTCTGTTCACTTCAGTTCAGGCCTCGTACTTCATCATAATGGCATCTGCAGATAACACTTCAGGCCCCGTTCTTCAAAGAAAAGAAAGGTGTACGCTTCAGTGCGCTTTATCTTCAAAAGAAGAGAAATCTTCATGTTTATGACCATTATCATCGACATTCTTCATCAACAAGCTTCATGTTTTCCCACGCTCTGTCAACCCTCAAGTGGATCTACGTTCATTGGTGTATACTCTTATTCACTTGTTAAATCAAAAATGGCAACTTCGGATGCAATTTTTGAGGGGGAGAAGAGTGAATATACTACATGATGATGGATGTTTGAATAATGGTTATACGACTTAATTTTTGATGATGATGAGTGTATATTCTTTTTGATGAAGAGTGAATATACTAAGGATTACTGGGATTCATTGTTTTGATTTTTGACGACTCTCCAACGCCTAATGTTTCACTCACTAAGGATAAATGGGATTTATTGTTTGGGTTTCATTGTTTCAAGAGATGTTTGATGAGTATTTCCAACCGCTATCGAATGTTGATCATCCAAGAAGTACAACTCAGACTACTCAAGAAACCTAATCTCCAGTTATTCCTTTAGGCGTTGATGATGACTATCAGAATATTGCAGTTGCAATCTTGAATAATGATCCGCTCTTTGGTATTCCTTTGCCAAATCTTCACGGATTATTGTTCATGAATAATGATCCGCTCCTTGGTATTCCTTTGCCAAATCGTCGCGGATTATTGGTCCTCACAATGTGCATGCTATAAATCAACCTCATGAACATCAAGGAAAATGACTTCCTCATCCGCTCAAAGACATTATTGGTGAATCTTCCAGATCAGTTTCTACATGTATACCTTAAGCAAGAATGCATTAATGTTGAGGAAATCATCTGTTCCGGTTCATTCAGTGGGTCAATGTACATCAGATTGTATGTTTATTCACGTGGTGGGCATTTGACGCAAGTTGATTACTTCAGAGTTAATCATTTATCACTTATTTGAGATTGAAGTTGACTTTCACAAAGGTGTGTTCTTATTTGATAACTTGCTCGGGCTTATGAATTTGAGTTGAAGACTTGGTTTATCTAGTTACCAGTAGTCGGGATGGATGTTTGAAGATCTGGTTAACTATCACTATTAGGAGTTACGTTGTTTTACTCAGTGTCACACGCAGATGTCGTTGTGGATAATCGCAAGAGGTGTTAATGTCTCATACTTCGTTTGAGTATTGAGTAATTAGAGATTTGCTTGGAGCATAAATTCTCAACACCGTTCTTCCAACATTAGTGCAAGATTAAGATACAAATGCGGGAATCTCTACTTCAGTTTCAAGTTTGGTATATCGGGTTAGCTTCTTCAGTGGTCACTTCAAATTGTCTACATTTGGGTTGATAAAGATAGTCAGAGAGAGTTTCTATAGCAACTGATTCTCACAAGATTCTTTTGAGCTAATTTTTGTTCTTCTCTATTTCAAGAATATTTGGTATGAATGATGTGTTGCTGATTCTGAGGTATCAACCTCAGCGTTCAGTTGGAAGAAATGTGAGAAGAATATTTGGAACGTGAGATGATACTGCCTATCGACATCTTTTATACGGTTTATGATAAAGTGCTTCCGGTTATATGCACAACATGTTCACTTGATCGAGCTAATTCAGTTATTTCAGAGTTGACATCCACAGAGATGATTAGTGACTCAACATGTTACAAGGATGTCATCGTCTCTACTCTTGTTGGGTACATGTGTACATTATGTGCTGATTGGTTATATGTTATATAACTGGAATGCACTTGGTAAAATGAAGATGTTGATATATTGTTCCCCTAAATAGACAACTGGTCAATCTCGAAGAGTAAGGTGTACATCGGGGATGCACAACAGGTTCATGTGATCGGTCGTAATCAGTTAATCCGGATTTGATAACCACTGAGACGATCAATGTTTCAACTTGTTACTTCGGTGTTCTCGTGTTCTTCAGGGTGCTGAGCTTCAATCAATGAGACCGCTTTGTATTCAACTCTACTTCTTAGGGAAATGGTCTTTATTCGATGTTTGTCGGTTTGGGGGGAAGCTACCAAAGATTCAAATTGAGAAGGCTCATGTCCAGACGATTTTCTTAGAAGCCTCGAATGCTTTGGTGGCGAAAGTTTAAGAGATGTTGATTCCTTTCTTCTACAACGTGCTGAACGATATCTTTATCTCAGTACTCATTTCATCATTGTCTTAAACTAATTTATCTCTTGTAAATATTTTTTCGAAAAACAAAATACAAAATTAAAAAACTCTCAAAAATCAAATAGAAAATTATAAAACTTTCAAAATCCATAAAAATCTGAAAAATTCGAAAAATCTTCAAAAAATATTGTCAATTTGTCATGTTTTTCTCGGTTCGATAATATCTACGGTCTTTGTGCTGTCATTCAAAGAATGACACGGGACTTTAGATGTTGTTCGAATACTTAAAAAAAAAAAAAAAAAAAAAAAAAAAAAAAAAAAAAAAAAAATCAAAAAATATTTTTGGGAGAAAGAGAAACAATGGTTTATTGTCATTTTCAGGCAATAACCCGGTTTTAAAAGAAAGAACAGAGCCATGTTTTACCATGTTTTCAAATTCCATGCTCTGATTCTATAAACATTTATATGCTGAAAACTAACTGCTTTGAAAAATAACTCGGTCTCTATTTTTTGATAATCATCAGGACTTATTTGTCAAAATCTCTATCTCTCAATCAACAACCTATGTCATTGATTGAGGGGGAGAATGATTTCAATTAAATTAAAAAGTTATTTGGCATTAAAATGTTTTCAAAAGATAATCATGCATGTTTTATCAATGGAGTTTAAAGTCGTAAAATCCGATCCTTATCAGTTAAGTCGCTTTCATTATCAAGTCACAATTCTCCTTAAAAGCTTTCAAAATCAATTTAAATCTAGATCACTAATCTCAAATGATTTGATAATTGTGATCGGGGGAGAATGTGTGATTTAAATTGGACTTAAACTAATTATTCGGTATATGGTTTTATAAGGATGTACATGTTGTCCTTCCCACATGTGACAAACGATTTCAAATTTTCAATGCACATGTTGAGGGGGAGCATCTATCTTAAACCTATGATTTGAAACGTGATCATTTATCTCAATGTGCAGGTTCCCTCTAGTATGTGCAAAACTCTTTTCATACTTAGATGCACATATTGAGGGGGAGCAAATTTATGGAAACCTCATCCTTCCCGGAAATGCTTTATCTTCTTGATTTGATCAGGGAAGTGATGTTGATATCTTTTAGAAAATGGTAATCAAAGAAGTAAATTCTTCCTCTTGCCTCCGTGTGCAAAACGATTTCAAACATTTGATGCACATGTTGAGGGGGAGCACCTGTTCTAAAACTATCAAAAACAATTCAGGCACAAAATGTTTTGATAATATATCACAAGTATCTGGATTGATTTTCAAATGGTTTTCAATTGGTTCCAATGGCAGATGAACAATACCAAATTGACCGACCAACTTTACTTTATGAACGGTGATATAAGGATGATAAGGTTAGGTATGTGTTCCCATGATCCGCCAGAACCGGAGGGATCTACCAGGGACAATCCACTAGTTAGTGTAGAAGTCCTTAGGTATGATGATAAAAGGAGAAAAGTGAGATATGGGAAGAGTGCGGACTGAAATAGAGCAAGTACTGGAACAAACCCAACAAGGTTCTTGCTATGAAGTCTCGGTAAGCACTGAAGGAGTTGAAGAATTAAAAAGAATTGAATGAGAAAAGGGTGAAAACAAATAGCCCTCCATTTATTCAACCTTAGGGCAGAAACCGGGTTCACTTCATATGCTACTGATGGTAACATCGGTATTGAAGACAAGACGTCATGGACCCAGTGACGCACTGCACTTCAACTTTCCAAACCACTCAAGTTCCTCTTAAAAGGACTTGTTTCATTCTCACGGGGAACCGACATTATCTATCGACTTTCTCTTAGAGATTGTTGATATTGAAGAAGGAGACCCTCTCCCTAGTCTCCGGCACAGGATCCAAATATGCACAAATTGAGTCTAGAGCCACGAGATCATCAATAAATCTCATCAGGACACTTTCAATGAAGACTCTCTGTTTCACACAATGTGGAAAGAGAGATTATATCTTGAGTCCTACGCATTATCCTTGTGGTATTGCCAGAACATCTGAGTAATGTGTATACATATTCACAATGAAGATGGAAAGCCTTCTGGAGCCAACATCAAACAAGCTCCTGGTAGGTGGCATGTGAGATCTATTATATGGATCAACCATGTGACAACTGAACAGAAACAATGGGGCGATTCAATCTCTTGAATCAATCCTGGTTCAGGTTATGGATTGACGGATACCTTTGAAAAACCGGTCTTTGTGCTTAACAACTCTTTTCTTTAGCACATCGACCGTGTACTCATTTTTCAAACCAAAAGGTGTTTTTATGATTGATAATTGATTTTCAATAAAACCTTCGTTGTATTGCAAAAACAATTTCTATTGAGCAATACACGATTGTTTTTCAAATCTCTTTTCATCAATCAGTGGACTTAAAATTCGCTGGTTCACTCACTCCGTGTTGTCTTCTTTGAGACGTTCCAGTTTGAGAACAGCTAGAACAGCTGCGAAACCCTGTCAAGGAAATTCTTCGGAATTATACCTGATCACAGGCAGTACTTGTACTGATCAACGGGGAACCGTGGGCCGTGTACCTCAATTCAACGAAAGTGATCAAAGACATTTTCGTGCGATTTATTGCTAAATGTTGTATGCAGGTACGCCCGACGTTTGCAGCTGATCAGAATGAAGCGGTCAATCCACAGCCGCATGCTCACTTAACACATTCAACTCAAAAGAAATCATGATTAGTGCATCAATGACTCTGATATTTTCACTCCATGCTTCTGCTACGCTGCTGCCAATATCATGAATCAACTAAAGCTTCCGCAACTCTGATGAGAAGATATCATGATCCAGAATGTGAGCATGTCGGTCCCAAAGTCACAACACCACAATGGATGTCTCAGAGATTCTTGATATCTGATGATCTCTATAGCTGGCTCAAATTTACTATCACGTGGATCAGTAAAAGACCTCCACTTGAAGTAACCAAACATGCAAAATGAAGAATCAATGACTACGAGCTTAGGAACAAAGGACTACATCAAGAATGCAAGAACAATTTTTTTAATGTAATATCTATTTGTATTCAATGTAATTTTGGTACATGATTGAGGTGACCTCCCTTAGGGGGAGATTGTTAGGAATTAGAAATTCCAGGTATTAAAGAGTCGGTCACCTCAAGTATATGTAATCGTTAGAAAGCTCGTAGTCGTAGTTCTTTTAAGTTAAGTAGTATTTAGTTAAGTAACACCGTGGAGGACGGACGGGTCTTTACCCACTGTATGCCTGATCCACAGCCCAATGTGTGGCGATTTATGTAAGACTATAAATACTCTCTACCTTCCAAGGTAGAGAGTTGGAGCTCATAATAATATCTTTCACTTTCTCTCACTAAGTTCCCTAAACCTCTAACTTTCTCTCTCTAGAACCTCATTCATACGCCACTTTGTGTTATGGTTTGATGTGTATGTGAAAACTAATATCTAACAGGGTCGGCATATTTTTTACCTAAATATTTGTTTTAGTTTTATCAACTGTGGTGTCAAATATGATTACAAAACTTTTATTCTTTCAATAATATCTATGTTTATAAGTAAGGTGAATTACGAGGCTTTATGCGTAAGTATTGCTTCGGGCGACTTCGACTCACTTCTTTTGAGTTAGTTAATTTTACAACTTATTATACACCTTTGAATGTTGAGTGTTGATGCTATTCATGGGACTTTATTTTCTGTGTGGCACATTACAGAGAATAATTAGTTGGTTAACAATACTTTTTTTTTTTGTAAAAGCAGTTGGTTAACAATACTATGAGACTGGCATTCTACATTCTCACGTATAATCATGTACCTATTTTGGTACCTAATATCTAATGTGTTAAGATGGCATGTAAGTTAAAACTGTGTCAAAAACAAAAAATTATCTTTTGACTTTTGCCCCCTCCCCTCCATGTCATATCTCGGGTGTTTGTATAACACAGCCCTTTTTAAGTTAAACGTTTGTTGATTGATTGACATAAATGTGTTTAATTGATTGATTGACATTAATGAGACATATATAGCAAGACTATTCCCATTTTTTTTCATTTTTTTTTAACAATATACGCATATATTTTCAAAGCTAAACGTGTGTTGTCAGCTACCTATATATGAACCTTTATCTTACTTCATTGTTTGAAATACATATTCATGCCATTCTTAAGCAAAACTATTATCGAGAAATCAGAATGTTAATTATTTTTATTCCACACAAGAATATTAGTTTACTAATCTAACAAATAATACCATAAAGTTAGCTTGATTAAATACCTAAAAATGGTCATTAGCGTTTTACATATATGATTTTTATTTTTATATATAATACATGTATACTATATTTTTGTTTCCAATTATTTTTTTAAACATATTTGCCTTTATTCATTATTTATTTTATGTCAATATAATTTGTCAAGCAATTTTATGAAGCGAACCCGCTCATCGGGAAGGGTGAAAAACAAAAAAGGATTAAAGATTTTATGTTGTGATGAAGACGGGAAATACGCAAAATCAACAACTAATGTTGTCTACAAAGAAGCTTTGTTTAGAATTTAAGTTAACTGTTATATCACTTTAATACATTTTCATTATCTACAACTTTACAAATATACATAAAATTTAAAATGTTGTAAAAAGTATATATGTTGTGTTATTAACCATCCACACAAACCATACAATTATTTATAATTCTTAACCAAAAAAAAAGAAACAATTGTCTTATAATATTGTTTGACAATTCTAAAAAATGTATTTAAGTTAACAAAAAACAACAAAAAAATAATTATAAGTCATGCCCGCCCATTGGGCGGGCTTCGAAAACTAGTATATATATATATATATATATATATATATATATATATATATATATATATATATATATATATATATAGAGAGAGAGAGAGAGAGAGAGAGAGAGAGAGAGATTGGATCAAATGAGAAATAATCTTAAAATAAGAAGGATGAGAATTAACTATAATCACATATCTGAGATGCACCGACATAGATTAGATGCATCTTTATAATCTTAAATGCATCATAATGTGTTTTCTAGATTTTAATTAGATGCATACACGCATATTAGATGCATTCATGATTTTTCTTTTATTTTGTTCCTGTGCATGTGTCAAAATCATAAAAATTAATTTGCACCACTTACACTTCAAAATAACTTTTGAAACTCAAAGGGATGCATCTAAATGAATATAAATGCATCTAGTACAAGTCGTTGCATATCAAATGTATGGTTATGGTCACTTCTCACCACTTTTTTGTTTTAATTGATTTCTTACTTGATCCCAAATATATATATAATGGTAAGAATGAGACAAGATTTCTGCACAAAGCATGAGTCTTTGCTTAACTCGTTTTCTGCACAAAGCATGAGCTCATGACATGCATTAATGACCAAATGCTATAATGGTAAGAATGAGACAAGATTAATGGCCAATAACGGTAATAATGAGCATGAAATGGTTGTACTCACTCATTTGTGAAGGCAAAGATAGTTGAGCATGGACGGTAGTGGCTTAAAATTATTGCCATTGATCCCGTTCTTGTGAAGACAAGGATAGGAGTAGCAAGAGCGTTGGCTATTGTTGCAGCATGGTAGCCAAATATTTCACCCATATAACTCTGGAAAACATTGTCAAGGTTAATCAAATATATGCACAAAAGTATAAAATGTTAACGAATAATTACAGTTGTCTCAAGAATATAGACTGTCATGCCTTAACATTAGATGGCAATGTAAAAATAGTAGATGTGGCAATATGGGGCGGGTGGGTTTTCTTATATTCAATTTTATTACCAATAAAGTGATATCTTTGTTAAAGGAGATGTATTGTTATAATACTATCTGAACTATTTAATATAGCGATTTTAGGGGTATTAAGCATTTAAATACACTTTGGATGACTTACAACTTGTTTCCGTTTTAGTTGCATCTTTTAGCTTATTTTTTGACCGGTTTAAGATAAACATATCTCAAATCGACCCATTTATAGCTAAAAAAGGATTGAAATTGCCACCTCCCGAAATAGTCTAGATTACCACACACCTTGTATGCAGATTTATGAACAAGTAGGACTCCATCGATTGAGCTTGACTCGGTCCTCAATGCCCCTGTGTGCATTACTTTCACAGCTTTCAGCAGAAACCTGTATTACATGTAACGATTATTGCAAAACATGTGAATTTTAAGTGGATAATAGAATAACTAATGACAACATGAATACTATATAAGAAAAGCAAATAAACAAATATTCATTGATCCGTTAAACTTACTTGTCATGAGCAGTTTCCCGTTAAACTTACTATATTAATGTTTTTATAAGTGAAGCTTTATTGAAAATTATCACCAGCTACATCCAAATAACTTCTTACACTTCATTAATGTATATGATGAATCTTACAACTAAAAACGACATATGTAGACTTTTTTTTTCCAATATCCAATCGAAGATAGCTGCATCACTTTCCTCTCTTCTCTGCATTTCTTGAAATAATTACAAAGCAAACAACGAAGCATCTATGACAATTTAAAAGCCACGACTAATATAACCACTTTAATGATACTTTGCAATGATACTTACCACATTTGCATTGGCTCTTCTCACAGGTGGATTGAAATTGATTATGAAGGTGCTCGAAATCCACAAGAAATTGTTTGGTGCAGAGATGTAGGTACATGTTAAGAGTAGTAAGCCAGTTACATATGTTTCATTAATGTTTTTATAAGTGAAGCTTTATTGAAAATTATCACCAGCTACATCCAAATAACTTCTTACACTTCATTAATGTATATGATGAATCTTACATCTAAAAACGATATATGTGAACTTTTTTTTTCCAATCTCTACTGGGGTCGTGCCTGTAAAACGGTTGTTGTACAGAAAGAGAGTACTGAGATTTTGCGAGAGACCAATCTCGGGTTGGATAGTTCCACTGAAGTTATTATTTTGAACCTGCAAGGAGGTTAATCCAGTCTAGTTTGTGAAGAAATCCAAAAAATATCACCAGAAAAGTTATTTTGAGAGATACCAACCTCAATAAAACCAAAAACACGACAATAACGATGGCTAAAATTCACAATACAAATTATAACCAAAACTTGGTATAATTTGTATTGTGAAAATTATATTGTCGTGTTGGTGGATAAGCTGTTGGCTAAAATTCACTATACAAATTATAACCGAAACTTTAAACTATATACTCCACTTCATATGTCTCAAGATACCAACTGCGAAAATCAATATGGAACATAAAAAAGGCGAGTGATTTTCAGATTTAGTATGGCATCCTTACCTAAGTTTTTCGAGGTACGAGCAAAAAGGCTCCATACTCCATGGTTCGGGATATTGGTAACGGTGTTGATTACTATAAGTTTTTCCTTTATGCAATTTACAGATATTATATCATCTGCAAATTTTTATATAGTCCAAGTATGTTAGCTTACCCTTTATATATATGGTTGCGAGCGAACTTTCCTAATTTGAAAAGGGTCCTACTTGGTGTGAAGTCACATGTTTTATATTGGTTATGGTTATAGCAAAGACGACAGTTTTGTTGGTTAGCGAATCGATGACCATTCGGGTTATGGAGTTTTGCAAGAAAAAGAAGCAGCGGTTCGCTTGCAAAAATGGTGATGAAATTGAAGTTGGTGAAGAAGATACTTCAGAGGTCACCTCTTGACATTTTTAACAGGCTTTCAGCTACTTTATATTATATAATTGGCATGGTTTTTAGTTGTACGACGAAAAATTAGACCATGGAACTTGTCTTTTACATATAATTGACATTTTAAAAAACCATTCAACCCTTTAAACATACAGCTATACAAATAAGAGTTCCTGCTAATGTAGTTAAAGTAGGCATAACATACCTTGTGTTGGATCAATATAAATTCAACCGAGTTCCATCGAAATTATGATGATGATGCTGATGATGGCGGATCATGTTTTTTTAAACAAAAAAGTTGTAACAAAACTGATAATCAAATGATACAAACACTACTTATAAACCTTTTTTTTATATTCAATTTTTTTCTACAAAAAAATTCACTGTGACTATCGTTAGATATTTACCTGATGTTAACTTTTATCAAACTTCCACATGATAATTTGATAAAAGCACATAAATACTATAAGAAATTATGAGCATATAAAAAAAGTGGAAGATAAACATTACGTAGTATCTTGATTTCTTGATATCCATTCGAGTTTATTCGTAAGCCATTTTTTTGAGGAACCCTACTGGTTAACACCAAAACACCATCAATCATCATACCATAAATAATAATAGTTCAAATAATAATTACGTGCGTTTAGCATTCATATGGTTGTGGACACGTAAGATAATTTATGGATCATGACACACCTGTTGAACTAACCCACAATGAGAAGCTTTTGATATAATGTAACAAAGAACCACAAAATACCTTTATCAACAAAAGTGTCGATCTTTTTATGTCTTCCTTATGGATTGATATGTGAAACTGCTAAAATAGGGGGAAAAACCTAAAATAAGTTTGACAACGGTGTAATGAACTTTCGAGCATATGAGAAAAGAATATGAATATGAGAAAAATGATTAAGAATTTAGGAGGGAATGAATGGTGCATGAATGAAGAAGAAGGACATTAGGGTTTTCTGAAGAGGCTACGAATTGAAACGCAACAGGGTTTTCTTCGAGAGGGTGATAATTTTAATTAGATATATCTGGTAGAAGAAATAATAGATCGAAAGGTTTATAGATTTTGTGTTGCAAAATATAATCAAAGAAAGGTAGTGGTCTAATAGTTATTAGATGTGCTAATGTTAAAATATTCACAACCCATGTTCGAATCCAACATCATGCATTTTTTGTAAAAATAAAATCCGGATTTTATCAATCCCTATACATCCAACATTAATGAATGATAAAGCATTGCTTAGGTGTATTTATGATGTGACATTATGGGATGCCAAGTGAAATTATATGTGGCATGCCTCCTCTTATATATATATATATATATATATATATATATATATATATATATATATATATATATATATATATATATATATATATATATATATATATATATATATACATAGGGAAGGGATCGGGTGCGTTCCAGCTTCAAAGTACGGATGGTACGGATGAATGTCAGCCGCACGATCAAGCGTCCATCTGATCTACGTTAAAAAAAACGCGGCGGCATTTTCGTAATTAATCTATATTATTATAATATCAGTGTAGATCAGAATAACAAAACATACAAAAACATAAACTAAAAAAAAAATCCAAAAAAAAAATCTAAAAAAAAATGATTTCATCAAGTTTAAGATTTGCAGAAATAAACGAAGGTAAGTTTCTTAATTTCGAATTTAAGAATTTTTTTATGATAGTTAGTCTGATATTAGGGATATCTGATGATAGATAATCTGATATTAAGAATATTGCTATTCTGATATAATTCAAACTGAAGATAGCTATTCTGATATTAACATAATTAATTTTTTTCTTAAGATACTTATTCTGATATTAATTTTAACTGAAGCTTACTAATATGATATTAAGATATTTCCATTCTTATTAACATTTTTATTAAATGAATATAGCTAATTTAACATTAACACAATAAAAAATTCTTAAAAACTTTATTCAGATATTAAGATATTTTCGTTTTCGTTTTCATTTTTATTCTGATATTAACGGTGTCTGAAACTGAAGTTAATAAGGTTCTGTTATAAATATACTGATTAAAAATTTCTTAACATTTTTTATTCAGATATTAATTGTAAACTGAAGATTACTTATATGATATTAATAAATTTACGTTTTCGTTATCATTTTTATTCTGATATTAAAGGTGTCTGATGAGAGCTAATCTGATATTAACGAATTCCCTTTTTCTTAACATTGTCATTCTGATAATAAGTATATAAAAATTCTTTTTTTTTCTTTATGCGCTTATTCTGATATGTAAACTCAAGATTGCTTATATCATATTAAGATCTTTAATTTTTTTCGTTATAATGTTTATTCTGATATTAATTGTGTCTGATGATACCTATTCTGATATCAACGAAATTTCGATTTTCTTATCATTTTTATTCTGTTAATAATTATAAACTGAAAAAGGGCATATGATAATAATTGTAGTTAATCAATTATTAAGAAATTTCTTTCATGTTTATAAATTGTCTCTGAAAAATTATTATGATAGGTAATCTGATATCAAAAAATTTCTTTCATGTTTATAAATTGTCTCTGAAAAATTATTATGATAGCTAATCTGATATCAAGAATTATTAAGAAATTTCTTTCATATTACTTACTTAATAAATTTGATAAAGTAGTTAATTCAGTTAGCTGATAGTTAATCTGATATTAAAAAATCTTAACTATCGGCTTGTTATATAAAACAGAAGGAGAAGAAAGATTAGTTGATGAAGAAGAAAGTTTAGCAGTGGATGATTTTTTGTCTGATTATAAGCAAAAAATGCGAAAATGCTTGAGCCAAGTTAAACAAGAAATTAAGGCTGCAAATTCTTTATTAACTGAAACATTAAAATATTTGACATGCGGCAATAATCCTTATGACACAACAAATATATGTGTGCTACACTACCATCTCAAAAAGCTGGAGAAAAGAATGGAAGTATTTGAAGATTTTTCTATTTGTGACAGTCACATTTACTTTGATTTGCTAGAATACGATAAGGATCAGGTATTATTGCTTTATATAATCATAATAAAGTTTTGCATATGCTATTACAAATTTATAAAAAAATTTGATATACTATCTATTTCTTGTATAGATTCATGAAACTTGTCTAGACAAAGTAAGAGTGATAGTTGATGCTGCAGCTTTGATGATTGTAAATGCTGTTAAAGAATTTAATTTGCCACCTTTGAAAGATGAAATACATCCAGCTATATGGGAAGCTCTTTGCAAGATAAGCAACGAAATTAAAGATATTAGAGATCCAAATTTTTTTACATTTGAAGATGTAGAAATATTTGATAAGTGTGCAGAAGAGGCAACAGGAAAAAAAAATGGTCAATGATGTTAGTCAAATTTTAATTGTCCTTATTCTTACGTGATATTAAGAAATTTTGATATTATTTCTGATGATTTAGAGAGATATTAAGAAATTTCTGATTTTTGTAATATAGATTTTATTATTCAGAAAGGAAGACTGTCTGATGATAGTAAACTGTATGGTACTCGCAATTTTAATATCAGAACAAGTTTGGTGTAACTAAAATATTATTGCTGCTGCAACAAATTTTTCTGCTGCTGCAAACAAATTTTTCTATTGCTGAACAAAATATTTTATGTTGGTGATTCTATTGCTAATGAAAATTTTCTACTTCTGTTTCTAGTATAGAATTTAAATGTGACAATCATAGCGTAAAAAAGACATTAATATCAGAATTACTTTGACTTGTTTTAATAGAGATATGCATAATTGCATCTTACATTACACAGCAATTGTTTATATCACAACAGTTGTTTAAAAAATAAAAAACATTAGCAACTAATTAAGAAATTTCATACTGGAAAAGTCAAGAAAGATATTAAGAAATTTCTGATTTTTGTAATATAGATTTTATTACTCTAGTAAACTGTATGGTACTCCTAGTTTTAATATTAGAACAAGTTTGGTGTAACTAAAATATTACTGCTGCTACAATAAATTGATCTGCTGCTTCAACAAATTTTTATGATGCTGCACAGAAATATTTTATGTTGGAGATTCTATTGCTAATGAAAAATTTCTACTGCTGTTTCTAGTATAGAATTTAAATGTGACAATCATAGCGTAAAAAAAGACATTAATATCAGAATTACTATGACATTAATATCAGAATTAATATCAGAATTACTATGACTTGTTGAAATAGATATATACAAAATTTGAAACCAAAATGAAAAACACCAACAAAACAAATATATATTCTTCATAACCTATCTTGACTACGTTACGTCCTCGTCTCGAACACTCGTTCATTTTTTTCCCGAAGAACCAAGCATATTCGAGAATTGAGAGACTGATGCTCCTTTCAATGGCAATATTATCAAATCTTCTGGAGAGATTGTGATATTTATCTGTTGACATTCCAGCTGCTTAGATTTGATAAAATTCGGTAAAATATTTAGGTTTCATTGAAAAATATATACAAAAATAATAATTCCAGCATTCTGGGGAAAAAAAAGATATAATTAGTCTAAAGAATTAATAAACATAAATTAAAAGTTATTAAAAGGAAATCACTAACCTTTTTGTAAAAAGGAGCTTCCATAGATTAAGACTTCAAAGAAAAAAAAAAAAAAAAAAAAAAAAAAAAAAAAAAAAAAAAAAACTTTTCTTAAAAAAGATATGTAATATTCCCTTTTTTTAAACACTTTTTTTTATTACATTATTGAAGTGGGAATGATCAAATCTATATAGCAAAATAAGGATAAGGTTGTTGTTGAAATTTATTTCAAAACTAATAAATATAAACTGACATTGGTAGGTATATTTTCTGACATTATATTAAAATCAACTTTAAAGATTAAAACAGACAGTGATATTTTGTGTCTCGAGGAGATATCTTTAACCACTATAAAAATAGTATCTGACAAACAAACTATGATATTAAGACAATTTAAAGATTAAAACAGAAGACGCTGATATTAAGATTAAAACAGAAGACTCTGATATTAAGACAATATCATATATTAAAGACAACTAACTTTGATATTAAGACAAATATCATATTTGACTATCTGTTTGACTAAGAAAAATACATATATTATGAAATTTAAAAACACTGTGATATTAAATAAAAATAGAACAAGTAACTCTGATATTTGAGTATTTGACATGCGGCAATTATCCTTATGAAACAACAAATATAATCATAGTAAAGTTTTGCTACACTACCATCTCAAAAAAATAGAAGTATATTATCTTTTGTGTATGACTTTTCCAGTATGAAACAACAAATATAATCATAGTATATTATTCGATTTTCTAGATTACGATAAGGATCAAATATTATTGCTTTATATAATCATAGTTGATGCTGCAGCTTTGATGATTGTAAATGCTGTTAAAGAATTTAATTTGCCACCTTTGAAAGATGAAATACATCCATCTATATGGGAAGCTCTTTGCAAGATAAGCAACGATATTAAAGATATTAGAGATCCAAATTTTTTTAGTCAGATTTTAATTGTCCTTATTCTTATGTGATATTAACAAATTTTGATATTATTTCTGATCATTTAGAGAGATATAAAGATGTAGAAATATTTGATAAGTGTGCAGAAGAGGCAACAGGAAAAAAAAATGGTCAATGACCTTATTCTTATGTGATATTAAGAAATTTTGTGACATTAAATATTGTTGTTAGTCAGATTTTAATTGACCTTATTCTTATGTAATATTAAGAAATTTTGATATTATTTTTGATGATTTAGAAAGATATTAAGAAATTTCTGATTTTTGTAATATAGATTTTATTATTCAGAAAGCATGAATGTCTGATTATAGTAAACTGTATGGTACTCCCATTTTTAATATCAGAATATCTTTGTTGTAACTAAATATTACTGCTGCTTCAACAAATTTTTCTGCTGCTGCAACAAATTTTTCTGCTGCTAATAAAAATTGTATGGTTCTCCCAGTTTTAATATCAGAATAAGTTTTAGTGCAAATAAATGTTACTGATGCTGCAACAAATTCTTCTACTGCAAAAAAAAAAAAAAAAAAAAAAAAAAAAAAAAAAAAAAAAATGGATATTTAATATCATTTAGAAATATTTGATAAGTATGCAGAAGAGGCAACAGGAAAAAAAATGGTCAATTATTTTTTGAGAGAAAAGGTACTGTTTTGTGACATTAAATATTGTTGTTAGTCAGATTTTAATTGTCCTTATTCTTATGTGATATTAAGAAATTTTGATATTATTTTTGATGATTAAGAAAGAAATTAAGAAATTTCTGATTTTTGTAATATAGATTTCATTATTCGAAAAGCAAGACTGTCTGATGATAGTATTACTGCTGCTGCAACAAATTTTTCTGATATTAAAACTGGGAGAACCATACAATTTTTCTACTGCTAATAAAAATTGTATGGTTCTCCCAGTTTTAATATCAGAATAAGTTTTAGTGCAAGTAAATATAGAAATTAAATGTGACAATCATATTAAAATATAAATTTAAGTTATCATTGATTTTAATAGCATAAAAATGTAAAAAAAATATATTAATATCAGAATTACTATGACTTGTTGAAATAGATATATGCATAATTGCATTTTACATTACACAGCAGTTGTTTTTCATACTGAAAGTCATACATAAAAAGACATCAAAAAATAAAAAAAACATTAGCAACTACTTGATTGTCATCTTCATCGTAATTATAAACTCATTCCTTGATCCGACTTCTATCACCCCAAACCTCTTCTGCTTCATCAACTGTGACTACTGCAAAGCATGATCATATACCATCATTTCTAAGCTTTGTTGATGAAACTGGAAAAACAAAAATGTTCAATGACATATGATTTTGATAGAATAAGGTTTTAAAAAGCAACAAAAAAACTGTTTGCAGCTTTATACAGATTATCATACACCATTGATTATTCTTGAAGATGAAATACTTAAGGGTTTAGGATTTAGGGTTTTGGGTAACACTTAGTGAGACAACTTGATGATTTGTAAGAAAAATTGTTTACTTGTAAGTTGTTTCACTTTCAATATTCGGTAAAATATCTAGATTTCATATATTAACGAAGCAAAATGATCATCAATCTTTTTGAATATAGATTGAAATTTATAATGAGTTGATTGCTTGGTCTGTTTTTTTGTGAGATCGAAAATGGTCATATTTATAGAGGAAAAATAATAAGTTTTATATGTACTATAAGAAAAATACAAGTAGGACTTTTGATACTCTGACATTAACACAAATATAGTTATAAAAATATGAAATTAAAAAAAAAATATACTGCTGTAAAAAGAAAAATTACTACTGCTTACAAATTACTATGATATTAATGTCATATTAAGTTACTGTGATATTAAATAATTATTTAACACGGTACATCAAAGTTGTTTTAAAGTAAAACATCTTTATTAAAATATGAAATTTACATACTCTAATAATATTAGAATAAGTTTAATATCAAATTTAAAATTATTTAGTAAATTTAAATAAAAACAAAAATATATTTTAAAAAGCAACATAATTGAAAAACTATATTAAAATTAAATGAAAAACTTTGACATTGATTGATATTTTAAGTCTCGAGGAAGAATTTTTCATCACTATCTGACATGTATGTCAGTGTGTTATTGAATATAGATTAAAGAACTTAATAAATATATACGTCAAAGCCAAAACTAAGTCTGATATTAAGACAATATTAATATACATAGCTCTTTAGAACATGCAATTATAAAAAAAAATTGATTTTATTTTTAAATAGGAATGTGAATATTAATTTTTTGTTTTAAAAACTTTGATAATAAAACAAAGTCATATATTAAGACAACTAACTCTGATATTAAGGAAATATCGTATATTAAAAAATATGAAATTTAAGTAACATCTTGTTATCTAATTAAATTAAAATTATATTCATTAATGTCTTGTGTATTGTCAAAATCAACTTTAAAAGATTAGAAAAGACAGAGTGATATTTTGTGTCTCGAGGAGATATCTTTAACCACTATAAAAATAGTATCCAACATTTATGTCAGTTTGAAATTACTTAATAAATGTATAATATGCATAGTCAAACAGACAATGATATTAAGACAATTTTATTATGTATACGTCATAGAAGATTCAATTATAAAATTTTCTCTGATTTTTTTTTTTTTTTTGACTCTGATATTAAGACAATATCATATATTAAAGACAACTAACTTTGATATTAAGAAAAATATCATATATTAAAAATATATGTAATTTAAACACACTGTGATATTAAAATAAAAAAAATAACAATTAACTCTGATATTTGTATATCTGTTTGACTTAAGAAACTATAATAAAAATACAAGTATGTCAGTGTGATATTAAATAAACTATTAAGACAACTAAATTTGATATTAAGAAAAATATCATATATTAAAAAATATGAAATTTAAATAAAAATTTCAATGGTAATTATTCTGATACTTTATCTTCTAACACAGTGTGATACTAAAATAAAAAATGGAAACAACTAACTATCACATTAGAAAATGCAATTATAAATTTTCCTTTTATTTTGTTTTTAAATACGATGTGAAGATTAATATTTTATTTCAGAAATATGATATGTTAAAAAATGTTAAAAAATGGTATCATTTACTAGAAAAAAAATTATTTACTAGAAAAATTATTTGTGATAGAAAAAAAAATCTAAGTGCTATTTACTAGTGCTCATTCAAGTTTTTTATATGTTTTTTTGATATGATATTATTGAAAGTTTAACATCACTGTACAAGTGTACATCAACAATTTGTTTATATAGTGTTTCAAATTCAACCCTTATCCAGAAACGATATACTGAATATCAAAAACCTAACGTAAATCCTCATTTCCATAACTCAAAAAGACAAATCCAACTTCCAATAATACCATGTTGATCAATCGTATTAGCAACATGCCCGATATAGTGATCACTAATATTTTGAATCGTTTGCCTTTGTTAGAAGCGGTGAGAACCTCTAGTTTAGCGCGAAACTGGAGGTCTAAGTGGACATTGCTCACCGATGTCATAATTGATGAGGATTTCTTTTATTATTTAACATGTGAGTTTGATGGGAAGCTTGTTACTACACTCTTAAAACGGCTTATAGGTCCAATAAGAAAGTTTGTCTTCTCTGTAGAGCCAATATCAATGATTGGAAGACACAACTTTCATTATGAAGAGATTCGAGACTGGCTCTTGTTTTTGGCTGAACATGGAACTGAGGAGTTGATTATTACAAACTGGTATGGTGACCCAGTTACGATCCCAACCCAACTTTACTCTCGTATCGAATTGAAACATATGGTACTTCATTTTTGTGCTATGGCTACTTTGGAATATTTTCATGGCTTCCCAAATCTACTGAGCTTAGAATTAATTCATGTAAATTTCCTAAGCGGTACAGTTTGGGACTTTATTGCTGGTTGTCCCTCACTTGAGTCTCTTAAAATGAATCGTCCTAGTACAAACGAGATGAGACTATGGGATATTGCAAAACTTAGGAATTTGAAGAAGTTGGATTTGAGATTCTGTCTTTATAATGTTGTGACGACAATCACAACATCCGATATCTTTCAACTGACGAGACTACAAAATCTTGAGACTCTTTCATTGGAATTTGGTGATTGCACGGTAAGAACAATCTGAGTTTTACAACTTATAATTACAATGTTAAAGAAATTTGTACACACTAATGAAATTTAATTTTTAAAACTTGTTGTAGTTGATACATGAAGCTAATTCTAGGATGAATGATCCTTTTGTATCCCTGATTAACCTTGAGCTGTCCGATGTCGATTTTGGGAATAGTCTTATGGTAGAGTTCACCATTTTAATAATTCGGGCATCTCCAAATTTGAAAATGCTGGATACCAGAGTAAGTGTAATGTTGTATTGCATATGTATCAAATAAACATTACTAAATTGCCATGTTTCGTATCTCAACACTATTTCATTTTTCAGGCTGCAAACACGCTTAGTGTTTTACCTTTGGAAAATTTTTCTAATGTTGTAGATAGAAACACATTCAGCCATGGCCAGCTACAGACCGTGGTATTTCGATATTTTCCTAGAACAGAGCATGAATTAACTTTAATAAAGTGTATACTTGCGTGTTCCCGGACGCTAAAGACAATCAATATCAGGCAAAGCGATAGGAGTCATGATAGGAATGAAAATATCAAAAACAACTGGGAGTTGGCTAGGAAGCTTTTGAAACTCGAATGAGCTTCCCCCAGAGCCATGGTAGATTTCTTTTAGTGATTTTAGTTTATTTGTTGGTTGAACAGGCTATGACAATTCATATTGTAATAATAATTGGTTTTTAACTTTATGTTCTTCTTCATCTTAAATTCTTGCATTGAATTTGAATTTTAAATAGTATGATAATATCATAATATATGAATTGATTAATCTTTGAAATTTTAATAACTATGATATTAATTGAAATTTTACTAACTCTGATATTAAGACACTCTGATAGTAATACAATATCATATATCTATACAACTAACTCTGATAGTAATACAAATATTGTAATACTTTGACTTAAATTGATATTTTAATATTTGACATGTATGTAAAGGCAAAACTAAGTTTGATATTAAGACAATATTAATAGATATACCTCATTATAACATGCAATTATAAAAATAATTAAAAAATAGGATGTGAATATCAATATTTTGTTTAAGACACTCTGATATTAAGACACTCTGATAGTAATACAGTATCATATTATGCAACTAACTTTGATAGTAATACAATATCTTGAATTTAAAAAAATATTGAAACTTACTCATTAAAAATATTGAAATTTACTACGTCAAAGGCCAACTAACTCTGATATTAAGAGAATATCAATATGTATACGTCATATTAAATTTTTAATATCCAAAATATTAAATTTGTTTGATTTTGATTTTAAATAGTAACATAATATTAAGACAACTAATATTTTAAATAACTATATTTATGAAATTACTTTAATTTCCAACTAACATATATGATAGATAATCTTCAAAGTTGATTTTGTCAGTTGGACATAAAAGTAAATATTTTGACTTTCGAGAAGATATTTTTCATCATTATAAAATCTGACATGTATCTTAGCGTGTTATGCATCTAAGTTTCCAACAGATAGTCAAACTAGTTAATGAAACAGATATGCAAATATCTATACGTCATAGGCCAACTTACTCTGATATTAATAAAACAGATATGCAAATATATATACGTCATATATATTTTACAAAAAATATTAAATTTGTTTCATTTTGATTATAAATATTTTGTTTCAAAACTATGATATTAACAGAATATCATATATTAAGACAACTAACTCTGATATTAAAATTTTGATTTTGTTTTTAAATAGAAAGGGAAGCTTAATATTTTTTCTCACAAAATCTGATATTAAGAAAATATCTTTATTAAGAAAAGTAACTCTGATATTAAGACAATAATAATTTAAAAATAATATGTATTATATTTAAAATTTTAAATAACTATATTTATGAAATATGATAACTATATACATTAATTTCTTATGTACAGTCAAATTCAACTTTAAAGATTATCTGACATATATGTCAGTTGGACATAAAAAGTAATATTTTGTGTCTCGAGGAGGTACTTTTCATCATTATAAAATCGAGGAGGTACAATAAAAACACAATAATATATTAAAAATTGTCAAAATTAAACACCAAACTTAAAAAAGGTTTTGATAGAAAGTGATGATTAATATTTTTTCTTAGAAAATCTGACATTAAGAAAATGTCTTTATTAATAAAAGTAACTCTGATATTAAGACAATAATAATTTAATAATAATATATGTTATATTTAACATTTTAAATAACTATATTTATAAAATTTAAAATTTATTTTAAAATAAAGTTTATTTTAAAAGTTACATGCCGTGAATAAGTCTATATATAACATTGATATTGAAAGTAATGTCTCATTTTTCAAGTTGTCGTGTTAAAAATAATAAACTGTTTTTTCAAAATGAGTAATGGTTTCGTGCCAATTACAGAGGTGCCTCCATCAATTATTATTCATATCTTACAATCTATGCACAATTCAACTCGTGATGGGAACCATTTCCAGGAGACATTAGAAAGTATACCCAGTATACCATCATATTTAGTTCATTTTATCATGGGAAGGTATCGTGAAGATGTTCTCCAACTTGAAGAACAAGATATAGTTGAAATAATTGGTGTTTCAGAACAAAATATGATTTTTGATGGTTCGGGATTGACAAAAGAAACTATAAGGAAAAATCTTCATGACAATATAATGCTTGACAAGGTTGAAGGCGTTTGTGCGATTTGTTTAGAAGAATACAAAGAATATGAAAGCATAAGCACATTGATTTGCAGCCATGAGTTTCATGCAGATTGTATTAGACGTTGGATGCTACACAAGAACATTTGTCCATTATGTAAAAGTGTCGGACTGAATATCTAATAGTATTATTTAATATCACAGTAATGTTATTTCTTATGTAATGTTAATTGTTGTTTTGAAAATTTTATATAATGTTAATTCTATATATATTTTACTTCACTTATTGTTATAATAAAAATTAATAATGTAATGTAGTGTTAAAAGTTTATCTTAAAAGGAATAAGAAATATAACAAGAACAGACAACTAATATTGAAAAATACAATAACAATTGATCTTTATCTTCATATAATTCTTCATCTTCATTTCTTTTTAAAAATCTTCATCTTCATCTTCCATAATTGATCTTCAATTCATGTTCTTCCGTTTCTTACATTATACGAGTAATAACTTTTATTAGGAGTAGGCACACAAATATACCTTGTATCAACAATGCTGGACTTCCATCTCTCGGGTTTAAGGTCTTGTCTATCATTACACATGTGGCACCGTTTTGTATCTACACAACATGCAAGAAGTACCATTTAATATCACAGTAATGTTAATTCTTATGTAATTGTTTTGAAAATTATCATGTTCTATTTAATAAAATTAAAAGTTTATCTTAAAATAAAATTAAAATTATCATGTTCTTATAATAAAATTATCATGTTCTATTTAATAAAATAACAACAACATACAACTAATCTTGTAAAATATCTTCAGTTAAGACACATATAATTTTAATCTTCATATAAAATATTCAACGACTTCATATATGGCTGAATTTGGTAGTTTTTGATGAAGAACATACACCTTCAAAAGAATATTGTCTTCAATCTGATCATGATACATATTTGTAGTTTGGAATAACTCATCACCTTCCAAAATAACCAAAATTGGATAATAATGTTATCCAAAATTGGATAATAATGTTATCAACAAATGCTTTGTTAGAAAAAGCAAAGTTGAAGTTACAAATACTTTCGGTAGAATATCTAGATTTCGATTAAAAAAATAAAGAAATAAAAAAATCTTCCAAAGATAATAAATTATCGATGATACGAAAAAATAGATTTTTAATATAAAAACAATCATTATATTAAAGTTACAAAAAAACATGAAATGAAAATGAAGAAAATTTTTGTTATTTTTTTCTATGTGTGATTGATGAAATATTTATACGCAAAAAAGACAGTCATTTGTACAAACGAATATAGAGAGCCCTTAAAAAATAAATAATATTTAAAGTACAACTGCTTACTTTATTTGTTCATATTAAAATATTTTTATGTTTTTCATATTAAAGGCTATGTACGTTATTTTTAAAGTACAAGTGCTCAGCTGTAGTGGTATTTGTTATTTTTATTTTAGACTGTTTTTTCGTAAATAATATTCTTAATAATAAAAGAAAAAACTTAATACTAGTTGCATAATTAATAATATTCTTAAAATATTTTTCATAAGCTATTTTGAGTACGTTGCGCGTCATCTTGGACGTTCATACACTTCATGCAGATTGTATTAGACGTTGGATGCTACACAAGAACATTTGTCCATTATGTAAAAGTGTCGGACTGAATATCTAATAGTATTATTTAATATCACAATAATGTTATTTCTTATGTAATGTTAATTGTTGTTTTGAAAATTTTATATAATGTTAATTCTATATATATTTTACTTCACTTATTGTTATAATAAAAATTAATAATGTAATGTAGTGTTAAAAGTTTATCTTAAAAGGAATAAGAAATATAACAAGAACTGACAACTAATATTGAAAAATACAATAACAATTTATCTTTATCTTCATATAATTCTTCATCTTCATTTCTTTTTAAAAATCTTCATCTTCATCTTCCATAATTGATCTTCAACTTCATGTTCTTCCGTTTCTTACATTATACGAGTAATAACTTTTATTAGGAGTAGGCACACAAATATACCTTGTATCAACAATGCTGGACTTCCATCTCTCGAGTTTAAGGTCTTGTCTATCATTACACATGTGGCACCGTTTTGTATCTACACAACATGCAAGAAGTACCATTTAATATCACAGTAATGTTAATTCTATGTTATTTTACTTCACTTATTCTTATAATAAAATTATCATGTTCTATTTAATAAAATTAAAAGTTTATCTTAAAATGAATAACAAATATAACAAGAACATAAAACTAATGTTGTAAAATATCTTCAGTTAAGACACATATAATTTTAATGAAGAACATACACCTTCAAAAAAATATTGTCTTCAATCTGATCATGATACATATTTGTAGTTTGGAATAACTCATCACCGTCCGAAATAACCAAAATTGGATAATAATGTTATCCAAAATTGGATAATAATGTTATCAACAAATGCTTTGTTAGAAAAAGCAAAGTTGAAGTTACAAATACTTTCGGTAGAATATCTATATTTCGGTTAAAAAATAAAGAAATAAAAAAATCTTCCAAAGATAATAAATTATCGATGATACGAAAAAATAGATTTTTAATATAAAAACAATCATTATATTAAAGTTGCAAAAAAACATGAAATGAAAATGAAGAAAATTTTTGTTATTTTTTTCTCTGTGTGATTGATGAAATATTTATATGCAAAAAAGACAATCATTTGTACAAACGAATATAGAGAGCCCTTAAAATAATAAATAATATTTAAAGTACAACTGCTTACTTTATTTGTTCATATTAAAATATTTTTATGTTTTTCATATTAAAGGCTATGTACGTTATTTTTAAAGTACAAGTGCTCAGCTGTAGTGGTATTTTTTATTTTTATTTTAGACTGTTTTTTCGTAAATAATATTCTTAATAATAAAAGAAAAAAATTAATATTAGTTGCATAATTAATAATGTTCTTAATAGTATATTAAAAATTATATCCGAGAATCAGGTAAAATATTTTTCATAAGCTATTTTGAGTACGTTGCGCGTCATCTTGGACGTTCATACATTTCTATCACAAAAAACTGAGCAACAAATGTTATCAAAACACATTTCAAAATTTGAAACCAAACAAAAAATATTCTTCATAACCTATTTTGAGTAGGTTACTCCTTCATTTTTTTCTCATAAAATCAATGGCGACGGTAGATCAGCCAATAATGCATCATTGTAATATTATATTATTCATAACATTCCTTTTCGTGTTTGTCTTTCTTCATAACAACCATATCCGAGAATGCCAAAGGAATTGAGACTCTGATCCTCCTTTCGAATGCATCATTGTATATTATATTATTCATAACATTCCTTTTCGTGTTCGTCTTTCTTCATAACAACCATATCCGAGAATGCCAATAGGAATTGAGACTCTGATCCTCCTTTTGAAGGAGATGGTAGATGCACCAATAATGCATCATTATACTATTATCAAATCTGAACTATAAGCAATCTCTATCTGGTGTAGATCATCTTTTGGAGAGATTGACATACCAGTTGACATTTTAGATGCTTTAGATTTGATAAAATTCAGTAAAATATTTAGGTTTCAGTGATAATTTAAATAAATACTCTAATTCCTCCATAATCAACAATAAGAGGTATAAAAAAAAAACTGCCCTTCATGAGTAATTAAAATATGCATTTCTGAAATCAAAAAAAAAAGAAGAACATATAATCAGTCTAAAGAATTAAATAAACATAAACCTTTTTGTTGAAAATAGCTTACTTAGATAAACACTTCTAAAAAAAAACCTTTTCTTAAAAAAGATATACAATATTCCTTTTATTTAAACAATTTTTTTTGAGTACATTTTTGAAGTGGGAATGTTCAAATTTATATTGCAAAAATAAGGATAAGGTTGTTCCTCAAATTTATGTGTATCGTCTAATCTTCTTACCCATGTGTCTTTTTTCTGACATTATATATTAGGTGATAAAAAAACAAATTTAAGTTACTGTGATATTAAATAATTTTTAAATACCATTCGAAATTTACATACTATTATAACTATGACATTTACATACTATGATAATAATAATATAATAGTTATTATAAATAATTTTTAAATATTATCTGAAATTTAGATATTATGATATCATTTAAAAGTGTGAAAATTTCATAGTAATATAATATTGAAACTTAAAGTATTAAATTTGCCGATTCTAAAAAAAAATGAAATGAAAATTAATTAAATTTATAGCTAAAAATAAAAAACAAAAATATGTATACGTCATAAGATTTTAAATATCACAGTACATCAAGTAAAACATTTATATTAAAAATAAAAAACAAAAATTAATATGATAATTATATTCATTAATGTCTTGTGTATTGTCAAAATCAACTTTAAAGATTATCACAGATAAAGTGATATTTTGTGTCTCGAGGAGTTATCTTTAATATGATAATTATATACATTTACTTTTAATAAATGTAAACAGATATTCAAATATGTATACGTCATAAGCCAACTAAAACTCTGATATTTAATACATTATTAATACGTATACGTCATAGAACATGAAAATATTAATTTTTCTTTGATTTTGGTTTTAAATATAACAGCTAACTCTGATATTAAGATAATATAATAAAGAAAATTTGATATTAATACAATATTAATATCTTGTTTCAGTCATTCATAATATATGAATTGATTAATCTTTGAATTTTTAATATGCAAAATATTAAATTTGTTTGATTTTGATTTTAAATATTAAAATAATATTAAGACAACTAATATTTTAAATAACTATATTTATGAAATATGATAGTTATATTCATTAAAAATAATATGTGTTATATTTAATATTTTAAATAACTATATTTATGAAATATGATAACTATATACATTAATTTCTTGTGTACAGTCAAAATCAACTTTAAAGATTATCTGACATATATGTCAGTAGGACATAAAAAGTAATATTTTGTGTCTCGAGGAGGTACTTTTCATCATTATAAAATCGAGGAGGTACAATAAAAACAGAATAATATATTAAAAGTTGTCAAAATTAAACACCAAACTTAAAAAAGGTTTTGATAGAAAGTGATGATTAATCTGTGAAATTTTATTAACTCTGATATTAATTCAAATAAATGTTCCAAAATTAATATAACATTTTTTTAAATAATATAATTAACCTTTAAATTATACATGGAAAATAAAAATTAAAAATGATATTAATATTATTTTTATTACAGATAAAGTGATATTGTATTGTCAAATCATTTTAAATAGTATCTGACATTGATAGCTCAAATATCTTCTTTCAGTCATTCATTTTATTTACTCTGATATTAATTGAAATTTTACTATAGCATATATCTAGACACTGATAGAAATTCAATATCATATATCTCTAGACAAAATAACTCTGATATTATATATTTGTATAGTCAAATCATTTTAAATATTGTATTGTCAAATCATTTTAAATAGTATCTGACATTGATAGCTCATATATCAGTTTGAAAAAATGCTTCTAGGAATTTCGAAAGAATTACACTATTTTAATTTATTATGATATTAAGTTACTGTGATATTAAGTTACAGAGATATTAAAAATAGTATCTGACATTGATAGCTCATATATCAGTTTGAAAAAATGCTGCTAGGAATTTCGAAAGAATTATCTGACATATATGTCAGTTGCACATAAAAAGTAATATTTTGTGTCTCGAGGAGGTACTTTTCATCATTATAAAATCTGACAAATTTACAAATTGACAAAAAAAAAATTGTTAAAAAATGTGAAATTTAAAAAAAAAAAAAAAAAAAAAAAAAAAAAAAAAAAATCCTAATCAACAAATTTACATTCTGAAATATATGTCAGTTGCAAATTACTTAATAAATGTAAACTAACTATGATATTAAGAGAATATTAACATGTATTCGTCATAGAACATAAAAAATAATAAATTTTTTTGATTTTGATTTTAAATATTTTGTTTCAAAACTATGATATCAACAGAATATCATATATTAAGACAACTAACTCTGACTTTGATATTAAATCTGATATTAAAAAAATATCTTTATAAAAAAAAGTAATTCTTATATTAAGACAATATTAATTTTAAATATTATGATAATATCATAATATATGAATTGATTAATCTTTGAAATTTTAATAACTCTGATATTAATTGAAATTTTACTAACTCTGATATTAAGACACTCTGATAGTAATACAATATCATATATCTATACAACTAACTCTGATAGTAATACAAATATTGTAATCCTTTGACTTAAATTGATATTTTAATATTTGACATGTATGTAAAGGCAAAACTAAGTTTGATATTAAGACAATATTAATAGATATACCTCATTATAACATGCAATTATAAAAAATAATTAAAAAATAGGATGTGAATATCAATATTTTGTTTAAGACACTCTGATATTAAGACACTCTGATAGTAATACAGTATCATATTATGCAACTAACTTTGATAGTAATACAATATCTTGAATTTCAAAAAATATTGAAACTTACTCATTAAAAATATTGAAATTTACTACGTCATAGGCCAACTAACTCTGATATTAAGAGAATATCAATATGTATACGTCATATTAAATTTTTGAAAATATTATATTTAGTTAGTATTAATTTTTTTATTAAAATACAAACATTAATATGATATTTTTTATATATAATTCAATTTAAATTATCTAAATTTGATATTAAGATAATATCATAATTAAACAATAAAATTTGACATTAATACAATATTAATATCTTCTTTCAGTCATTCATTTTATTTACTCTGATATTAATTGAAATTTTACTATAGCATATATCTAGACACTGTGATAGAAATACAATATCATATATCTCTAGACAACTAACTCTGATATTATATATTTGTATAGTCAGATCATTTTAAATATTGTATTGTCAAATCATTTTAAATAGTATCTGACATTGATAGCTCATATATCAGTTTGAAAAAATGCTGCTAGGAATTTCGAAAGAATTACACTATTTTAATTTATTATGATATTAAGTTACTGTGATATTAAGTTACAGAGATATTAAAAATAGTATCTGACATTGATAGCTCATATATCAGTTTGAAAAAATGCTGCTAGGAATTTCGAAAGAATTATCTGACATTTATGTCAGTTGCACATAAAAAGTAATATTTTGTGTCTCGAGGAGGTACTTTTCATCATTATAAAATCTGACAAATTTAAAAAAAAAAAATTGTTAAAAAATGTGAAATTTAAAAAAAAAAAAAAAAAAAAAAAAAAAAAAATCCTAATCTACAAATTTACATTCTGAAATATATGTCAGTTACAAATTACTTAATAAATGTAAACTAACTATGATATTAAGAGAATATTAACATGTATTCGTCATAGAACATAAAAAATAATAAATTTTTTTGATTTTGATTTTAAATATTTTGTTTCAAAACTATGATATCAACAGAATATCATATATTAAGACAACTCTGACTTTGATATTAAATATGATATTAAAAAAATATCTTTATAAAAAAAAGTAATTCTTATATTAAGACAATATGAATTTTAAATATTATGATAATATCATAATATATGAATTGATTAATCTTTGAAATTTTAATAACTCTGATATTAATTGAAATTTTACTAACTCTGATATTAAGACACTCTGATAGTAATACAGTATCATATTATGCAACTAACTTTGATAGTAATACAATATCTTGAATTTCAAAAAATATTGAAAATTACTCATTAAAAATAGTAATAGGCCAACTAACTCTGATATTAAGAGAATATCAATATGTATACGTCATATTAAATTTTTGAAAATATTATATTTAGTTAGTATTAATTTTTTTATTAAAATACAAACATTAATATGATATTTTTTATATATAATTCAATTTAAATTATTTAAATTTGATATTAAGATAATATCATAATTAAACAATAAAATTTGACATTAATACAATATTAATATCTTCTTTCAGTCATTCATTTTATTTACTCTGATATTAATTGAAATTTTACTATAGCATATATCTAGACACTGTGATAGAAATACAATATCATATATCTCTAGACAACTAACTCTGATATTATATATTTGTATAGTCAAATCATTTTAAATATTGTATTGTCAAATCATTTTAAATAGTATCTGACATTGATAGCTCATATATCAGTTTGAAAAAATGCTGCTAGGAATTTCGAAAGAATTATCTGACATATATGTCAGTTGCACATAAAAAGTAATATTTTGTGTCTCGAGGAGGTACTTTTCATCATTATAAAATCTGACATAGCGTGTTATGTATATATGTTTTCAACAAATACTTTAATATTTAAAGTTTTCAACAAATACTTTAATAACGTCAAAATTTATCTTAAGTCACTAAATATTTAAAGTTGTCATCCAGGTTACTAATTCTGATATTAATTGAAATTTTACTAACTGTGATATTAAGACAGTGATAGTAATACAATATCATATATTTATGCAACTAACTCTGATAGTAATACAAATATCTTGAATGTAAAAAATATATATAAAAAAAACATGAATTAAAAAAAGCAAAACATTATTGAAAAACTATATGAAAATTAAATGTAAAACTTTGAGTTAATTTCATCACTATTTGACATGTATGTAAAAGTAAAACTAAGTGTGATATTTAGACAATATTAACAGATATACCTCATTATAACATGCAATTATAATAAAAAAAAATAGAATTTTAATATTACTACAGATATACTCCGTACCTCATTATAACATGCAATTTGAAAAACTATATGAAAATTAAATGTAAAACTTTGAATAATATTTTGTTTAAGACGGTCTGATATTAAAATAGTGTGATATATTATAGAGAACTAACTTTGATATTTAATCTGATATTAAAAAAATATCTTAATATCACACTATTTTATATATTAAAATTTAAAATTTCTTTAAAGGTACACCAAATTGTTAGTATTTAAAATATCTTTTGTTTGACTTATAAAGTCAACAGATTAAAAAATGTAACAAAAATTCAATATTATAACAAAAAGAAACACACAAAACATATCTTGGTAGGAATTCACTGAAATAAACTATAATTAATTTACATTAATTTAAATTTTAATAAAAACCATTAAAATTAAAAAATTTCTACAATAACAATTGATCTTCATCTTCATGTTCTTCTTCATCTTCATTTCTTTTTAAAAATCTTCATTTTCATCTTCCATAATTGATCTTCAACTTCATGTTCTTCAGTTTCTTACATTATATGAGTAAGAGTTTTTCAAAATGTATAAATTCATGTACTCTCCCCATTCAGAATCTGAATCTGAAGAGATTGAAACACTTATAATTATAAGAAAAGAATAAATTATAAGAATATACTCAATATTCATATAATTTTTTCTTATCACAATATGAATAAAAACATTAATAAAAAAGTGGAAATGTGTCAAGCTCAATAGATTCAGAATATTTTAAAATACTCTATACACCTATCTAACTTATCACATTTATGCTTTTGTACCATGGCGACATTCGGTAAAATATCTAGGTTTCATACCATGGTACTAACATGTATATAATAGATGTAGAAGAAAATTTAAAATGATTTTACACATATTTAAATAGAGCTTCTACATCTATTACAAATTTCGGTAAAATATCTAAGTTTCTTAGCATATAAAAAACCATAGAATAACCTCCAGGGTCGTAAATAATATAGAAAAATATAAAAACGAAGTACATGGTTGCACTAAATATGACTTTTAGTTTTTGTAGAATGAAAGAAAGATTTATGTTATTTCTTTGTAATGGAAGAGTTTAATTTTATAGAAGCAAAGTGGTAACGAAAAGGCTCTTTTATAGTAACAATAAATGAGTTTTTTATTTGATTTGATCGAATCTCGAGGAGAAAAATAATAAATGGCTTCTTATCTTTTTATTTTTTAACTCATAAAGTATTTTAACATAATTAAATTAAACTGTTATATTTAATTAAACATTATTACATTACAAAAGACATTGTTAAACATATTCGAAAGACAGACATAAAAATCCTAAAAATTATCAGCATCAGCAGCAACTTCTTTGAGTATGTTGATAAGGTTTTTGGCACATTCATCCATCTCTTGATACTTATCTTTGACAATAGCATTATGATTTTTCAAATTCTTTAAACTGGTTATCATCTCTTGATATTTTGCTTCAGCATCAACATTAAAATCTTTGTAAATCTTAAAATCAGCTATCGCCTCTTCAAACGTAGCTTCCAAGTTAGCGTTATCATCTTCGATCCTCTTGAAACGAGCTTTCATATCTTCATACTCACATTCATACTGTGGGAGTTGTTCAATAATTGTCTTCCTCTTAGAAATCAGCTCTTGTTTCTCTCTGAAATTTCCTTCTATTGGAAAAGTCTTTTCTGGCTCACAAGTAATTACCATTTTATTGAAACGATCTATCATGTCAATCTCATCTTTCAAAAAAGAATCCTGCAAATTAGCACAATTCGGAGTGCATGTACCCTCTGGACAGAAAGAACACGGCATTTCAAGTATACGTAAATGATTGTGATGAATGATTTATAATGTAATTGATATAAATGTTACAAATATTATAAGTGCATTCAACAAAAAGTTAAAATGAGGTTTACTGAAATGGGCCTTAAAAATTGGGCCTAATTTTATGCAACTGTTTTATAGTGTATTCAAACTTTTACATGAGAAACCGCTGCACAGTGTAATTTTATGCAACTGTTTTATAGGACAAACTGTTTAACATTTAAAAAAAAATCCAAGTATTTTTATATATGAAAGTAGCTAAAAAGTAGACTCACTATATCTACTCATAATATACGTATATAACAGTGAATATTAAAAAAAAAAAAAAAAAAAAAAAATTACAATTTTGCTGCTTCCGTTATAATCTCCTCCTTGAATTTGTTAGCATCACTTAATAAAATCTTTACAGCATACAAATTTCTCAATGATGCCAATTCATCTTTACTTCCATTTTCCTTAAATATAGATCTCCATTGTTTGTCCTCGCTTCCAGAATAGAATTCAAGGTGTCTCATAGTAAAAATGCCACAATCTGTTTTATTTTTCGATGTTTGCCATTGCATTTCAAGTCTTCGAGGAACACACTTTGAAATCTGTTCAACCTTTGAGTGCTTTGAAACATTTAGATAATGACAAAACAATTTGAACTGAAAAAACAAAAAAAATATTAAAAAATAAAAATATTAACCTTAAATTTGTTACATATATATAAAAATAATAATAATGATATTACCAGCTTTTGAGTTGTATTTCCATATATAGCACCACTTTCCTTTAGATTGTCAATAATGACAAATGACGGATTGAAGAGATTGAAGCAATAAACATAGAAATGATTTTGCCTACATACTGGGAAAAAAACCTGAAACATAAAAAAGTAAAATATTAATAAAGAGAATAATAAAATTCAAATAAGTATATATTGTAATATTAAAATTAAATTTAATAGTTTTAAATGGAAATAACATAATTTTTAATGTGATATCAGATAAAGTGTTACAAATGTTACTGCTGCTGCAACAAAATGTTGCTACTGCTGAAACTACTGCTAGTACAACTTCAATCACTGTTGGTTTAAAAGTTTTACTACAATAAATCACAGTAAAACAACCACAACCACAATAAAATCGCAGTACAACCGCTTACTAATATTTAATTTGTAAATTTAGTAAATACTTAATTATAGCTCCTCAATTATTAAGTATAGATAAAGTACAACTTCTTGTTGTCTTAAAATATATGATTTCTAAAGTACAAATAGTTAATTTCAAATAAACTGCTGTTGCAACAACAAAATACATAATGCAACAAATGTTCCTACTGAAGCAACAAACAAATGTTTTGTCACATTTAATGATTTAAGAAAAGAAAATTTAAACTTACCAGATTAACTGTCGATAGATTATTACAATTCAGAAAATTATTGCATGCAAAATTGATTGCATTCAAAAATTCTTCTTGTATCTTTTATATCCAAGTCCCCTTTTTTCTCTTCGAGGTCCCTGAATTAAATTTGAAAATAAAAAGATTATAAACGCTTTTTTTTCTTAAAAAAATAATAACAGTGTAATAAAAAATGAAAAACAAGAAGACATACCATTGCTTCAGTGTTAAGAAATAATCTTAAGCATGATCCAGGACTTCTATATTTTTCTTGAAAATTCAACACAATAGTCCAAATATCTATGATGTTTGAGGTAATCTGTTTTGTTTTATTAATCAGATCTTTAAAATAGCTCCGATTGACAACACAATAAAAATCTGACCCAAAAAAATGCTCCCTGTATTAAAATAATAAAAATAGTTAATAAATTTTGTATGATTTTATTCTGATAATAATAACATTAGTTAATAAATAAAATAAATAAACAAATAACTTACGCAATTTTGCTGTTGTTCTTTTTCTTT
>BPTQ01000004.1:213665159-213682808 GCA_019973895.1 Chrysanthemum seticuspe
GATAGTGTTTCAATCTTCTTCCGTAACTACGAATACTTAGAAAACTACTTTCGTTGTTCATACAGTTTCACTTCTTTTGAAAACAGTGTTAAGAGTTGAAGGCCAGTAAAGAATTTGAATTATAAGTAGTATAATCAAGTACGTACTAAAAAGTAAAAGTGCAATTCGCGTATTAAAGTATAATTTATTTGCGATAGCGCATTAATTAATAAAACTTGTAAACTGGGCTATGAAGGTTTTTAATAAGGCTATATAAAAATATGAGTATAATTCTACTATTTTTATAATAATAATCAAATGGGCCACAAAATTTAAATAAAGCATATATTTAACAATATAAATGTATTAATGCTGCCAAAAGAATTTATAATGTGCTATTAATAATAAAGTGAGTTAAAAACGTTCATTTCATAAAAATATTAAAAATACTGAAGTTATGTGAAATTAATATTTAAGAAAACCGTCGTAATTATGTAAATATAACAATTTATATACGAAATAAATTTAAAACACCGGGTAAACTAATAATAATATTTTTATCATCTTAATATGAGTATAAAAATATATCGGAATAATTTTTGGAAGTATCGGGTCAAATGTTCAAAATAATTAATTACGCGATAGCGTTTATTTAATATGAAATTATGCGCTTAACGTGAAAATGAAAAATCATGCATGAACTAATATGATGAATATTAAGTTTAAGAAATGACCGGAAGTTGAGAATTGTGACAAAAGTTTTCTTCACTTTGACATACTTGTTGCTTTCATCAAAAGATTCATAAGCATCAATGCCTTCTTCTAACTTTGTGATAGTTGCGCTTTTTTCTTTCTCGTTGTCTTTGTGATCATCAACTTCTTTCAAATGTTTGTTTGAAATTTCACTTTCTTCAAACTCTGACTTTCTGTCAGCATTTTCATACTCATGTGAACATGCTTCATCAGCAGTAGAAAAATGATCATTAGGAACGCTTTCTTTAACCACTTTATTAGTTTCTATGACATCATCTATCTGCATCTCAGGCCTAAGAGAGTCTTCGGATTTCTCAATCTCATCTACTTGTAAGACATCTTTTTTAGTTTCTAAACAATCACTGTGTAGAGAAACTGCAGCCAATTCTTTGATAACATTACTTCCTTTGTCTTCTAACTCTGACTTTCTGTTGGCATCTTCATCCTTAGGCAAAAATGATTCATCAGCAGTAGAAAAATTATCATTAGGAACATTTTCTTTAACCACTTTATTAGTTTCTATGACATCATCTATCTGCATCTCAGGCCTAACAGAGTCTTCGAATTTTGCAATATCATCTACTTTTAAGACATCTTTCTTAGTTTTTAAAGAATCACTGTGTATAGAAACTGCAACCAATTCCATGTTAACATTATTTTCTTTGACAAGCCCTTCATGTTCTATTGCATCATGCATTTCTGTATCAACTAAATCTTGAACTTCTTCTGAAACTGCAGCAGTACGAACATCAAGAGTATGGGCATCAATACTAGCAACATTTTCTTCAGCAGTACTCTCAGCAAATGCAGCAACACTTTCTTTAACCAATTTATCAGATACTACAAAGAAATCTTTCTTAGTTTGTACACAATCACTATTTTCTTTGATAAGCCCTTCATCTTCTATATCACGCATTTCATCTTGTACGTGTGACAATTCTTCAAATGCTTTTGTACTTGGATCATCCATTTCTGTATCAGCCAAATCTGGAAATTCTTCTGAAGCTACAGCAGTAGGAAGATCAAAAGTAGGAGCATCACCAATAGAAACATCAGCATTAGCAACATTTTCTTCAGCAGAACTCTCAGCACATGCAGTACGAACATTAAGAGTATGGGCATCAATACTAGCAACATTTTCTTCAGCAGTACTCTCAGCAAATGCAGCAACACTTTCTTTAAACAATTTATCAGATACTACAAAGAAATCTTTCTTAGTTTGTACACAATCACTATTTTCTTTGACAAGCCCTTCATCTTCTATATCACGCATTTCATCTTCTACGTGTGACAATTCTTCATATGCTTTTGTGCTTGGATCTTCCATTTCTGTATCAGCCAAATCTGGAAATTCTTCTGAAGCTACAGCAGTAGGAAGATCAAAAGTAGGAGCATCACCAATAGAAACATCAGCATTAGCAACATTTTCTTCAGCAGAACTCTCAACGCATGCAGCAGCACTTTTTTCGACACACACGATGTCAACTGAATTGCTTTTAACATTACCATCTTCATGTTCTTCTGAAGGAGTAACCAATTCATTGGCTGTGTAATCATCTTCATTTTTGTTCAAATATTGTTTGGCAGCTTCCTCAGGAAAACTTGTTTCATCAGCAATAGAAAGATCCGCAATAGGAGCATTTTCTTCAACAACTTTTAAAGGTTGTACCACTTCACGTGAAATCATTTGAATATTACTTGTATTCTCTGATTCATCATGGATCTTATCATTACTTTCTTTGGCACATCCTTCATTTCGTATTTCTGTTTCTTTAGCAAATCCCACGTTAACTACACCTTCACTTCTCTGTTTTTCTGTTTTATCTTTTCCAATTAAAAGCGACAAAAGTACTTTCTTAAGATTAACAACTTCTTCATCTTTTGAAAGAATATCATCATGCAATGAAAAATGTGATATACATCTTTTCAGATCAGAAATAGCTTCCTGAAAAATTAACAAATTAACAGAATAAGTTATCCATTTCTTAAAAAAAAAAAAAAAAAAAAAAAAAAAAAAAAAAAAAAAAATTATGTAATAAGTTTCTTATTAAAGTATGTATCTCAAGTATAGCCGATCTGACCTGCTTTTGCTTTGTAGTTTCAAAGTTGCTAATCTGAATCTCATCATGCTGCTTTAAAGTAATAGTATAACATATTTTAGTTTGGAACAAAATAACATAAGAAAAATTTTAAGTTCTTGAACAATTTAATACCTCTTGAACATCAACATGATTCAAGTTGTTATCTTCTGATAATTCAGTCGCATGAAAAGGTTGGAACTGGTTATTCTGCGTTAAAAAAATATATTATTAATAAATGACTAAATGAATATATTATTATAAATGAATGAATACCTCATTTCGACAATCAAAGTTGAAGGAATTGTCATCATCATAAAGTGAAGGGTCATTTGCAGCATCCAACAAAGATGAACTCCCAAAATTCTCAATCCTCATTGGAGTATGATTATTAAAAAAATGGTTTTCTTCAGATGATGATGAATTATCACTTTCAGCTTGTATAGGTTTTGAAGTTTCACAAATTTTGTTCTGATAAAAAGAATAAAAATAGTTATAACAATCAAATATTATGTTTTTTAAAAAACAGTATAATCAAACTTTTAAGATTACCTGTTCCAATTCAGAATTCAAATGTTGACATTGATCTTCTGACACTCTTTTATTCTCTAATAGTAAAACATCACTAGATTCAAAAATTGGTTGATCAATTCCATCATTAACTTCCTCACTGAAGAAAACCCGATCATCTTCAAAAAACTCAGAAAATTTTTTAAGTCTTATATGTTCACAGTCCACTTTCCTCAGCAATTCTGTTGAGCAATACTGTAAGACATCTTCATTCGATTTGGTTCTTTTAAACAGCCATCTAATATACAGCAACTGTGAAAAAAATAATTCAAATATTTGTTTAAAAAAAAAAACCAAAATATATATATATAAAAAAAAAAAAAAAAAAAAAAAAAAAAAAAAAAAAAAAACGTACCGTCAGAAATGTTATTGGACCACAATACTGTTTATTTGCAGAATTCGTATCTAGATTAGGTGGATTTAGATCTAGAGATTCCATCATTAGACCACACCAATCAATTCTGATAATGTTATCATAATGATCAGAAAGTGATGGTAGAAATCTCATGTTTGATTCTCCTCCCGCACTTGAACAAATCATTGTAGTGACCAACAAAATAATGAAATTTAACTTGAAAACATCATTAACTGTATCAGTTGCTTGAATGAACTCCTTGAGGTTTTTAGAAAAAGATCTATTGGCAGTTTCCACAATAAGTTTTCCATCTTCGTTAACATATTGTTTCCAAAAAGATTGAAGATTGAACTTCAATGTCTTGTAATTTAATCTTTTTACAAAATTAATTCTTAAATCTCCTTTTGGAAATCCTAAAACCTCATGCACCAAGTCTCTTGTAATCTTTATTTCTTCTCCTTTAAAAACCAGCGATTTTTCTTTTTCATTGTAGCAACTTAAAATTTTCCAAGCTACGTTTGATGGTATAAGAGCAATATTAAGATTTAAAATCTTTTTAAAACCCAATTCTGCTACAAAATCTTTGAGACAAGGAATTTTTGATATGTGCTTTACTGCCTCATAGAAATTGAGAGGAGCGCTTCTTGTTCTGAGATCTGTTGGTTGGACGTATTCTTCTGTAGTCAAGTAAACTTTACCCTTCTTTCTGAATGGTTTCTTTTCTTTAGAAACAATTTCTTTCATCACAAATTTATTAGATGAAGTAGTCGTTTTTAATGGTCCTGAAAAATTAAATGAAGTTGAATTAATTTTTAAAATAAATAAACGAGTTTGCAACTGATTTTCTTATTAAACATGTGAGTATTTAATAAGGAAATCATTTTCTTATTAAAAGTCAAAAAAAAAATACAAAAATAATAAACATACTCTTCTTGGATGATTTCTTGTATTTGATAACAGACAGATCCTTTTCTGTATCTTCAGAAAAAACAAACTCGTCTTCTTCATCATGTTCTTCTGAATTAGAATTAAAAAAAAAAATCAATTATGTGATGGGTAGATTGATAAGTTCAAAGCTAATATAGTTTTATCATCTAACTGTTATGTTGCAAAAATTATTGACAAATCCTAATTTCAGTTTTAAAAGAAAAAAACTATTGATATCATGCAAAACTAGTATTACTCAAAACACCTTAGAACAGAGTTACAAATGTAAGGATCATTTGCTAGATATCAAATTAGTCGTTCAACTAAATAATATAAAGTAAACAACACACAGAATATAGATAAAATTTTCTATAGATGTTCAGGGGATACGGTTCAGATTGGGTATTATTTGGAGGAATATGTGTATTTTATAGTATGCTTATATTCTCAGAGGGACGCTGAGATTACATGACCAAACAGCCTTACTTTGTTGCAGGATTGATCAATAAGGAATACATTGACCAACCGAGAGTAAATGACTGCGGATACCAAAGAGCCATAATAATTTTGTGTATATCAAAGACTATCTTACAGAGTCTAGAATCGCAAAAGTCTATCTTAAAGCCAAAATAATTTTGTACACAGATCCTACCCCTACACCAGGGTAAACCAGTGTGTAAAGAGACTGCTTCCAACGAGACCTCCGGCAAGTGCATGTGTGCTAGTGCGAAAGGACAGAGATAGCATACTACAAAAACAATAGGCAAAAGCGTAATAAAAGGAAGTTAAGCAACAAGCAAACAGGGCACAACATTCAGAGACGTACAAGATAGCCATACAAGATAGCCGTGCAAGATAGCCGGTCTAATCGCCACCTTATAGAATTTTCCTTTTAACTTAAATGGGATGTTCCTGTCACAAAGGACTCCTGAACTATCTAAAACAACTTCTGACTATATAGTAATCAAAGAATAAACTATCTAAACCAATATCACTTACTCAAAACACCCTAGAACAGAGAATCAAGACCATAACCAAACACTCCTTTATGATGAAAGTAACTAAGACAAAGTGTTTATAAGACATAATTTGAGTATATTTTTATTTTTACTTGTATCATATAACAAATAGTTGGAAATCAAATCTAATCAATCTTACTAACACTTCTAAACATACACAATGCATTCTATTCGAAATTAAACAACAAATAGAAAGTAAATCATGAACTGAATCTACAACAAAAGTTACAAAACTAAAAAATATACGGATCATTTGCTAGATATCCAATAAGTCCTTCAACTAAAAATAGAAAGTAAATCACACACAGAATATAGATAAAATTTTCTAGCTAATTAAGTCATCTATAATTCAAATAAAAATCATTAACATACCTTCAACTGCATAGTTTACCTTCTTTTTTCGTCTATCTTCCTTGCATAAATATTGTGGTTCATCTAATATGTAATAAGAATTTTTTAATTGAAATAAAAAATAAGTATATAATTATTTATAAAAAATATAAATAATAACCTTCAGTAAGACGCTCTATACTCGTTTTACGTTTCTTATTCTTCTGTACATCCAAAGTTACATCTAAAAAACATAAAAAAAAACACTATTAACATACAAATTTGTTTAATATCACAGTCAATAATGATCCATTTAAAAAGGAAAATCAATTGGAATATTAATAACAAACTGTTAAGATTAACAGAAAAATAAAACTAACCTCCAGTTTTATTTTGAGTAGAACCGGAATAAAAGATTTTAACTGAAAAAAAAATATATATATTAGAATAAACATTATAAGAACTTAAACTAAAATTATAACAAAACAGTATATGATTCGTTACATTTTTTAATTCCTTTGTTTTCTGAAGTATTCTGAATATGTAGTGGATGATCCATTGAATGCAATTTGATTTTTTCTGGAAATTTTAGCTTTGTGAAGGTATCAGAGTGTGTTTGATAATTTATAAGAGAAGTGACTGTGATATTGGATCATGTTTTTGGGCGTTATAACATTTACGTCTAAAAAAACATTTGGGTTTAAAAAAATAAAAATAAATTGGGCTTCTAACAAAATGGACTATTATGCAAGGCTTTAAAAAAAAATAAATTGGGCTTCTAACAAAATGGACTATTATGCAAGGCTTTAAGCAAAAAGATGGATACCATTATTGACTTTTGTATAAAAACGAGGCCCGTTTGTATTATTCCAGTACTATTGAGACAAGGCGACAAATAGTACAAAGTAGTGGATGTACCACTTTGGCTAGCGACTTGTTCAACGTAGCGACTTGTCTTTACTATTCTCAGCGACTTGACTTTGTTGTGACCAGCGAGTTGCTCTTTAGCGACTTGACCTCTTAGCGAGTTGTTCCTTAGCGACTTGCTCACTTAGCGAGTTGTTCTTTAGTGACTTGTCAACTTAGAGAGTTGTTGCTTTAGCGACTTTTTTCATAGCGACTTGTGCTTTTAGCGAGTTGTTACTTAGCAAGTTGTTCTTTAGTAAAATCCCGTAAAAAAATCTATTTCCCGGTTTAATCATAGAGTTATAAAATCCCATGTAATCTATAAACATGTCTACCAACGTGCCTACAATCATCTCTTCTATAGCTGAGGACATTCAAACAGTTGGATCAGATACTCGTCCACCCACGCTTGACAGAACTGACTATGACTCAAACGAATATTTGAACCAAACAAATACCTATCTGATCGGTTTTATTGGTTGGTCCAATCAATGAAATCAGATAGCTCAACCTTAAGTAGAATAAAGAAAAAAATGTAACCTTATTTTAACAAACTAGATTTAGTTATCAAACAGCTATATTTATAAAAAATAAGATTACTCGAAATCACATTTTTAATCTTTAAGTTTCTATAATATCGAAGGTCTCAAAAAAAGTATACAAAAAGTTACAAGGCCGATTAATCACCGATTACACGCTACTGAGCCACCGACCTTTCCAATTTGTGTAAATCACTCAAACAAGTCAGTCAACTGTCGTTAACGATGCTCAAACTTATCGAAAACTTGCAAATCTTGCGGAAAAGTTGCTAGGAATATCAAAACTTAAGGTAAAATACGAAAAGCTTGCCAAAAATGTCAATATGATTTATCACCGATCACTATTTTAGCAACCCTGAACAAATGTAGTCACTTATAATCGTTGTTTATATCTATTACAATATGTTTTTAAGAAAAATCTTTCCGGGGTTACACAAAACTTGTCAAAAAAAGTCAATATGATTCACGATTTTTGCAAACCTTGATAAATATCACATTATAAACAAAAATAAAACGTAAAAAACTTGAATATCACATAAAATAGAAAGAAAAAAAAAATTTGTTCGGGTTTTATCTTTATCGGGTTAAAAAAATCAACCACTCACTATATTTAACTTAAATGAATCCATTTTCTCTCTCCTAAATTTATTTCAATTCATAAAAACATAAACCCCAAAAATCAAATTCCAGGTCCCAAAAAAAAAAAAAAAAAAAAAAAAAAAAAATTGATGGCGAAGAAAAAAAGAAATCATAATTTGACAACAAATTCTGTTATTCAAATCGCAGAATTGCTAGGTATATTTGCTTGGTTTATCTTACAACCTTTTATGATATTACCATGTATTATATCGGAATAACTACTTAATACAGTTACTCTGATATTAAAAATATCCTTATTATGATAGTTATTCTGATATTAACACTGGTACTATTATTATAATTATTATTATTATTATTTTGTTATTATTATTATTATTATTATTATTATTATTATTATTATTATTATTATTATTGTAATTATTGTAATTATTTTGTTATTACAGGTGTCCTGATTTCTTTAACAAAAACGACAAGTAATAGAAGGAAGAAGAAGTTTAATTTTATTAATAAATTACTAAAATCTTATTATGAAAAAGATGATCCTGCAAAAAGAAGAGCAAAAAGAAGAAGACGAATAAGACAAGTAGGGAAAGGTATTTTTGAAATCTCTTATGTTCATTAAATTATGTGATTTTACATGAGAATAATATAGTTAAATTGTTATTATTTATAAAAAATGATATATATCTATTAATATGAAGATGGTGAAGTTTTTAGTTGTTAGGCAATAATTGTATTTAGTTGTTGGCAAGCTCAAATTACTCGCTAATAGTTAGTTTTACTTGTATCAATAGTCACTCGTTTTAATGATGATAATGTGGCGTGAATACTCAAATACTTGTATCAGCAGTCAAACTTAATTGCAAACTTGTTTTACGAATAATCATCAAAAAGAATTCCTCCTTTACCCCCTAATTATACGAATAACTTCAAATAACTAGTTATACTTTTAAATCTGGTTTGCCATAAGTTTAGGTCTAATGCTTACCATTGCGTTGATATATGTTAATCAGTTGCGTTTGCTTACTCTTCTTTGAGTCTATGGTCTTTGTTTTAGTCTTCGATTTGAATTTGTGCACTTTTTCTTTTGATTTTGGACGGTTTCATGTTTTTGTTACTGCCTTGTTTACTAATTTTGCAATGTGTCATTTGCCTATCTGATATCTTGGCCAAGCGTGATTGAATTTGTTGTTGTTGTGTGCATTTCAATTCAATTTTTTGTAAATACATCTTAAGATAAATGACACATAAAATTATTTATAAGTACATATGTGAAAATCTTTTATGTTTTTTATTTCAGAAAAAACATATAACACAGATTTATCTGATGATAACGATATATCAATTGACATCGAACATACTGATGATGAAGAAGAAGATGAACCTAATGAATATGATCTTGCTGATGATGAAATACAAGTTTATAATGATGATGATGATGATGAAGAGGAAGAATTTAACTTTGATGATGAAACTGATAGCGATGAAGAAGATTCTGAAAATGATGATGATGATGATGATGATGATAATAATGATGATGATGGAGAAATAGATATTGAGTATGACGCAGCTAAAGAAGGTAAAGATTGTGAAGGAAATGAAGCACAAAAAAGAATAGAAGATTTTGAATTTAATATAACAGAAGAGGAAGAACAAAGAAGTTGGAAAAATGATTCATCAAAGGTTAAACAAAAGAAGTTAGAAAGTATGAAGCATCAAGAAAAACTTTTTAAAGGTGAATGTTCTACTCCAAAATTGGTTAAAAGTAATGATGTGTTTAAGAACAGGGGATCTCCAACTCAATTATTTAAAGCTGTTCGATTCTTAAGATCAGATGCTAATGCATGCAAAGTCTTAAAAAAGATGGGATTCGAAAGTTTACTTGATTTAAAAATTAATATCATTCCAAGTAGATTGGCACAACATGTAGTACAAAACTTTGATGAATCAACCATGACAATGAAACATTGGAAGGGAGATATTAAAATAACAAAAGAATCAGTTAAAGAAATCCTTGGTTTTCCATGCGGTGGTATGCCAATACGACCACCAGAGAGAGTGAAAAGTGAAGATAAATGTGTTAAAACTTGGAGAAAGCAATTCAAAGCCTTGGAGAAGGATACAAATAAGGTGAAACCAAAATCTGTTGTAGAAAGAATTAGACAAACAAAAAATAGAGGAAAAATCTTTATGACGAATATACTTGTTTTGATTGCTACTGTATTATTTGAGGCAATGAAAGACGGTACCTCAAATCAAAGGATTTTGTACTCTTTTTCATCTGATAATGGAAAGATTAATCAAATGGATTGGTGTGGATATTTAATCGATTGTTTAAAGAAGTGTAAAAAAGAATGGGATCCGAACAACAGAAAATCATATTATTGTGGACCTTTGACATTCCTTACGGTAATTACTCTTCATTCTTTTTTTCTTTCATTTTTTTTTTTTTTTTTTTTTTTTTTTTTTTATATTTATTCATTTACGTTTTGCAGCTATTTTATGTTCAAAAGATCCAATGCAATTTCATTGATATCGATTATTCTCTTCCACCATTGAAAACATGGGATACTGAGTTACTAAGAATCAGAGAAGCATCAGAGTTTGATTACTTGGTGGATAGAAGTCACTGTGATAAGAATACGTCTAATGAAAAGAGTTTGTTGAATGATGAGCCAAAAGATGGAGGAGAGGTATCAAAGGATAAGCTAAAAGATGGAATAAATGTCTTAACGACTAAAGAAGTGATTACAGAAGAAAATAAAGATAAAGAACAAAAGAATCAGAAACCTGAAGTTCAAAAACCTGTTAATTTAAAGGTTTTTTTTTTTTTTTTTTTTTTTTTTTTTTTTTTTTTTTTTTTTAATGATAACTTAAATATATATTTTAATAAGTAAACATTTGTTGCTTTAAAAAAAAATTGCATATCATATTTCTTTTGGTTGATTTTAGGGAAACTTGGAAAATACAGAACGGTTATTTGCTGGTGCATCACATGCTGCTTCTGCATGCAACAACCTGGTGTGTTTCTTTTGTAGTTCTCTCTGATTTTAAATTTTGATATCAAATATTATATTACTCAACATAACTTGAATTTATAGAATAGGCAACCATTTTATAGGATTCCTCTTTTGTCTAACTTTACTTATTACTCAAGTACTCAACATACGTATTTACTTATTACAACTTGTAGATTTATTGTTAAGATCAATTGGAACTTCATCTTATTATAAGATGTTCTAGCTTCTTTCACATATAATACATGTTATACTTGTTTTTTAGGAAAAGATGGAAAATGCAAAAAGATTAATTGCTGGCGAATCAAATGTTGCTTCTGCATGCAAGAACATGGTGTGTTTCTTTGTTGATTTGTTTGATTTCAAAATTTTATAAACTGTTTTTATATGAGATATTATATTAGTCAACATAGCTTCATCATTAATTTTATTATAATATTACTCACTGCTTATTTACAAGTTACAGGTATTTAAGGATAAACAAGGAAATGTATCAACGCGTACTTGTATCCAACGTGTTAATAAGCATAGTGAAGATTTTAAGAAGAAATGTATTGAAATGAAAGAAGACAAAAAAGATATTTTGAGAAAACTTGATGATGAAAAGGTATATCTTCAATACAAATATATTGTTATTTTTATTGTCTAAATATCACACTTAGTTTTACTTTTACATACATGTCAAATATAATTAATCTTATATTTTGATCATGATTTAACAGGGCTTTGTTCGCAAAACAAAGAATAGCTTGTTTTTGTTGGAAACTTTAATAATAGAAATGAAGGATTCACTTAAGAAAGGATTATCAAACTTTCCGAATTCGAAAGAAGTCGAAGGATTAAAAGATGAGTGGGATCGTGTGATAAATGGAGCAAAACGAGTAAAGCTTAATCACTACAACAAAAGTGGCTTTTTAGGACCCTTTGTGTGGGACGGTATGATAATGGAGTCCTAAAAAACTGTTTAATAGGACATATGAGCGTTTAGGGTCCTTTTTAAATATTTGCTACTTAGGCGATGTCCTAAAAAGGTATATAATAGGATGGTCGATGATTTGGGGTCCTATTATCATATAACTTAATATGACATTTAAAATATGGGTCCTAATAAATTACCTTTATAAGACGTATATTCATTATGGTTGTATTATAATAAACCATAATATGACACTTGAGTTTTGAGTCATAAGACATCAGTTAGTTAAAACGCTTATTCACAAAAAGTTTTATTATAGCAAAATTTAATAGGACCTTTGACACGTGGGTATTATAACGTTAACCTTTATAGGACGCTTATGTACAATGGTTTTATAACATCATTTTTTTAAAACGATTATTTGCAAAAGTTTTATTATAACAAAACTTAATAGGACCCTTAAAGGATGCATATTAATTATGGTTTTATTACAATACACCATAATAGGACACTTGATATATAAGTCATAAAACATTAATTATTTAAAACGCTTATTCGCAAAGGTATTATTAAAACATAACTTAATATGACAGTTGACACTTGGGTCCCATAGATTGATACACCATCATAAGACACTTGATATTTGAGTCATAAAACATCGGTTTTATGGAACACTTATTCGCAAACGTTTTTTTTACAAGAAAAGTGAATAGGACCCTTGACAATAGCGTCTTATAACGTTAACCTTTATATAACGCTTATTCATAATGGTTTGTTTATGATACACCACAATATGGCACATCTTTTTAGAGTCGTAAAATATCCGCTTTTTATAACGCTTATTCAGTTTTATAGAACGCTTAATTGCAAAAGTTTTATTTGAAAAAAAATTAACAGGACCCTTGACAACTGTGTCTTTTAACATTAACCTTTATAGTACGCTTATTTGTTGTGGTTTTTTTATCCTACGCCATAATAGAACACTGATGAGTGCTTATTCACTCATCGTTTTTACCCATCTATGACCACAAAAACGACTAAAAACACCCAAATATGTTAAAAATATCCTCGGAGTGTGTTTTATGTCTTTCAGGTACAAAAGGATTGAAAACAGAACGAAAACGAGCAAAAACAAGCCGAAATCAGACAAAAGTGCTTTGCAGACAGAGCCGGGACTGGATTTTCCACATTTTCAGAGCTCGGGTTGTGTTTTTGGAGTGAGATTGGGAAAACAAACCCGAAACCAAGCCCTCAACCAAAAATTCCATTTTTACCCTTTACCCGAACCCAACTTACCGTTTTACCTTTAAAATTATTTTTATCTAAAACCAATTTTTATTTTTATTTTTAAACCAACTTTTTCTATTAAAAACAATTTAAAAAAAAACACAAAACGTTTTTTTTTGAAAAAACCTTAAAACCCTTTTAATATAAACTTACTTTTTAAAAACCAACCCATTTAAAAAAAAAGCTCCAAAACAACCCTTTTAGTAGCTTATTTAGGCCCTTTTAAATTGCTTTTTTTTGCCCTGTTAAGTAATCACATCAGCAGCCCATAGGTTCACTTACCCTTCTTTACAGCTTATTAATAAGCTGTTAGAGGGGTCCACATTACTCCCATTCAGTATTTTTAGGAACCTTGTACTGCTAATTTAATGTCCTTGGCTTATTTTTTTAGTTTAGAGGTGTTTTGGTGGATTACTCGTTAAGCCAAAAGTCCCTTGTGGGACTGTTTTAGCCTGATCAGCAGGCCACCATAGCTGCAGTTTATTTGGCCTTTGAATCTTTTTTTTAAGCTTATTTTCTACTTAGTTAATGCTTATTCTATGTCCCCTTTAGTCCTTTTTAGGATTTAGCTTTTGATTAGTTTTATTTGTAGCTTTTTGTAGCATTTTATCCCTTTAGTTAGCCTTAATCCAAACAGCCCCTTTGTCAGCCCACTGTCCCAAACGCCCCCTAACAGCCCACAACAGCAGCTTGCTGTCTTTTTTTTGCTTTTTGATGTCCCATTGTTGCTAATTAGGCTCCTCTTGATGCTCATTTTAATGTCGTAGATTAATTTTAACTAACTTTAGCTTCTTTACTAGTTTTTTGAAAGCTTTTTTTGTTGCTTTTTTTTTTTCCTTTCATTGATTTTCTTTTTTCTTCTGCTGTTAATAAACATTGCAGCTTGGTTTAGCTTGTCCAAGGTCTGAAATTTGTGTTAAACAGATTAAGTTGTCCTTATTTCCAGTTGCCAAAAAAAAAAGTAAAAAGAAAAGGTGCAGACCTGGGATTCGAACCCAGGACCTGCAGCCTTACTGTCACGCACCAGACACAACAGCACAACCCATCTGAGCTTTGAGTCATTTTGGTTATTAAAACGCATAATTAATCTATTAAATGGTTTCGAGTTCCAAGTTTAAAAACCCAACAATAGATTAAAGCCCTTTTCTAATATTAATTGCTCATTAGGTTTAGCTAGCTTATTGTTTTTTTTTTTAATTTTCACTTATTCAGTAATTCAAAATGTACTTTTCATGAATTTTTGGTATTTTTCCATTTTCATTTACTATTTTTAATAATTGGTTTTCTAAAATTTAGTTTTTAAATCGTAATAAATAATTTAAAAGTCGAAAAAATTCTCGGCTTTTTCCTAAAATTATTTTTTGTCATGTAGAATGTAGGAAAATTGGTTTCGCACTCGTAGGACTTAAATTGCATAATTATTCACTTTCGGGGCTTAGTGTGTTCCCGGTTTCTTACGTTTTTGTATTTTAGCACCCTAGAGTGTAGTTTAGCGTTATTTAATTATTTATTAGGCTTAGTAGTAGTTTATTTAGAGTTTACTTTGTTTTACTTTCTTCATTTTCACCCTCGTTCTTTATTTTGTAGAATAACGAAATCAAAACCCAAATTTGTTTAACCAATTCAAGTCCATAATCACGAAACTCAACGACACCGTCAATTTCACACCTCGTTGGGACACGACCCGGGGAAATCACTTTTCGGGTATCACTTTTATCACATTCGTGAGCTTTGGCATGTTAACCCTTTTCCTAAAAGGTTGATTTGTTGTCACATTTATGGTTGTTTAGAAAATTATGCAGGTTTATATCCTTGTCAACCTTTGATTTGTTGTTTAGAGCATGAAAAATGGTTCTTTGCTTTTTTTTTTTCACTGCAAAACTAGTGTTTGGACATTATGTTTGGACAATTAGAAATAGATGTTTGGACATATGCATAAAACCGGGTCTAAACCGGGTTGACCCGGCGGTTGAACCGGTTGACCCGGTGACCCGGTGTCTTGGCAGGGTCGATCACAAACCCGGGTTTCAAAACATTGAGGTGCATCGTTATACATATAGTGATAGGTGTTTTCAAGGATGGTGATATCCTTGATGGTATTTTAATAAAGAGTAGATCTCCTTTGGGTTTAGGTGTTGTGAAATGTTGGGTAGTAGTTCCTCCTTAGTAATGGAACTAGGTGCTTGGCCTATTACCTAATAAAGGGTAGGTGACGTTGTGATAGGTGTGGTTCACCTTGGATTGAAAGAACCCGGTGGTTCCTAGCACCGTATAAATACTTGCGTCGTGGTTATGTGTTTCTTACTCTTTATCTTTCATTACAAGTTTATATATCTATCTATCAACGTCCAACATAAACAATCAAATGGATTAACATAAGTTGACCTAAATGTTTTAAAACAAAATTTTAATTGCTAAAATTATTCACCCCCTTCTAGTTTTCCACAAACTATATCCTAAAAATTAAAATTAACCCAAATCAATTCCATCAATTACAAAAACCTCTTAAAGATGATATTGACATATGAAGCCGCTCGATGTCAATGAGGCTCGACTAATTTCAAACTTCTACAAAAACCGATCTCTGATAGCTCACAAACAACTCGACTCAGATCGATCAATTTTATCCTTAAAATTAAAAGTAACCCCAATCAATTCCATTAATTACAGAAACGTTTAAAAGATGATCTTGACGTATGAAGCTGCCGTAATTTCTAGCTCACAAAGAATTCGATCAATTTTATCCTTAAAAAGAAAAGTAACCTTGATCAATTCCATTAGTTACAAAAACATGCCGCCTAAGATCATTAAAACTCGATTATCTTCAAACTTGTACAAAACCGATCACGAATAGCTCACAAACAACTCGACTCAGATCAATCAATTTCATCTTAAAAGTTAAAATCCCCAATAAATTCCATAATTAAAAAAATGTGCGAAAGATAGAGCCTTACAAAAAAATTTCATGAAATTTTATCTCGCGCTTCATTTTTCGCTCCTCTTTTCCCCAAAATTAAACCTAACACATCCACATCCCTCCAAATCCCGCCTCTCTTTCCTTGTTCACTTGCAGATCTACACACGCACAAGGACACCAAACCATTTTGTTTTTTTAATTAGTCGTTTCCAACGATCGCTGCTTATCTCCTCTGTTTCGTCATCTTCGATAATCGCCGCCGGTTGTTTGCGGATTTCGTGTTAGGTAATTGCTTTTTCGTTCTTAGATGTTTGTTGTTGCCCGGCGTTCCTTCTCCGATACATCTTTTGCGGTTTCTCTTGGTAAGTGGGTAAATTCATTGTGGTCATGTGTGTGTGACGTGTGCTCTGCAACTGCTAACGTGTGCTCTGGATGATTCCTTTTCTCTTTTTTGGTTGTTGTAATTTGAAAAGGGTTTAATCGCATGTAGGTAAAAGGGAATCATATGATCTGCTATGAGGTTTGCACTGGTAAAAGACAAACACTACAACTGGTAAGATAAGTAATTTGCGTTTAATTGTTGTAGGTAAAAGGCCTTTTATCAGTGTTATGCTGCTTTTTTTGGATGTGTTTTTATAGTTGTTATTCTTTTGTGATAAGTCTTGCTATATGTGCATCTTCTATGTGGTTTTGCTGTTTTTGTTTGCCTTTGTGTTGTTTCTTAATTATGTGAACCAAAAGCAATGATGTGCGTACAACCTATAAAGACCAGGTTTTGGTGCGGAATGAGTGTGTTAGTCCTGTTGCTGATATGGGTGTGGGATGTGTTTTTCCTTCTGGTAATTGCGAAAACCATGTACCTTTGATTGATACTTATGTAGATGTTGTTGATTCGTTGCATTGCATTCAGAATGTTTTTCGGAGCCCTGTTAACAGGGACGATGTTTGGGTATGCCGCACCGTTCGGCAACTGGTATAACGATAAATGAGCCGGATCCGTTACACGCGAGGGCATCATACCGTTTTCGGGAGGCGGCTTTGGATGCATACATCGATGGTAAGGGAAGAGGAAAATCGATGATATGTCGAATGATCCATTTATTCGTATACTTACACATCCTTCTATTATATTTTATTTGTACCTGATTGTATTCATGTTTGTAATTTTTTCCGTTTGCTTTATGTTTACAGGTTGCCGTGCCTCTACCTCTACGAGTGTCGCGTTTAATGAAGATGTTGCAGCTGTTGGTAGTAGTATTGGTATGTCCATTGCCAGTTTACTTCATTATTTTTCCATCTACCTGTACAAGATTTTCGAATCCAATATGATTGTTTACATCTTAATTTATGCACGTCCTATTTTAACGAAATTAAATGTTGTAGTTGCGTGAAAGTATCTCCTTTCATCTAAAAAGAGATTGACTATTTTCAACTAGATTTGTCATACAATTGACAT
>BPTQ01000004.1:213686797-214007922 GCA_019973895.1 Chrysanthemum seticuspe
TGTTTAAAAAAAAAAAAAATTGTTCTTACTGAAAATTATGTATTTGAATTTACTGTTTTTTTTCCAATTGGTTATTCATGATCCTGGAGGATATACTATGGTTTTTTATTTGATAAGAAACTTAGATATTTTACCGAAATATAAAAAGCGTCCAAGGCTACAATGTGAAGATGGCCTTGGTGAAATGAACATTGCAATCAACGACATTGTCAAAGAAACATGCTGACATCGCAAGCAATGATAACTTTGGACACTTAATGAAGATGGGCTTGGTGCATGACGAAATTTTAAACATTTTGTCCCACAACGTTGTGATCGTTTGAATCCATTATATAGACGGAAAAAGAGATGATTTTAACTTTGTAATACTAATGATATGGTGTAACCATCGACTATGTATTTTTTTTTTATCTAGTGTGATATTTAATAAAATAATACGTAGTAACATGAACATCATGTAAATATTCTGATATCACATATTGAATAAAATTTACTATAATTAACTTTTTATTATATAGTCGTAATAATAAATTACGTGCCTCAAGTTGTTTCTTTTACAAATCATTACATGCAGACTAAACAATTTGCTTATATTAATTTATGTATAAATAGCTTAATATCACAGCAAAATTTGTGAAAAAAAACACATATTCAATTAAATTTACTAAAATAATAACATTAATCATGTAAATATTGCGATATCACATATTCAATTAAATTTACTAGAATTAACCTTTTATAATCAAAATATTGTTAATATAATATTTTTTTATCTACTGTGATATCTATTTTTTTTATACTCTGATAATTAACTGAAACTTATTATGATATTTAATTAAATCAATTCTTTTATGTAGTGTGATATTTAATTAGATACAATTTCATAAACCTTAATAGTCGTAATAATAAATTAGGCGGGTCAAGTTGTTTGTTTAATCAATCATTACATGCACAGTAAACAATTTGATTATTTTAATTTATGTATAAATATCTTAATATCACAGCAAAATTTGTGAAAAAAACACATAAAGCAAAAACACAAAAAAGAAAAAAATGGAAAACAAAAATATCAAAAAGAAAAGGAAACAATATAATCGAGAAAAAAAGGAAAATGACGAAGAAAAAGAAGTTAAAAAAGAAATTGAAGTTAAAAAAGAAGAAAATGAAGTTAAAGAAGAGGAAGAAGAAGAAGAAGAAGAAGAAGAAGAAGAATATGACTGTGATATTTTTAAACGAATAAAGTATATTGACGAATCTGAAGATGACTATGATTATCAGAAATCTCCATCATTAAAAGAATATGAGAAAGAAGTAGCAAAACTTGAAAAGATGGGTGATCAAGGAGAAGAACAAGATAAAGATTCTCAAGATAATTGCAACTCTGATGAAGACTAAATTAGTATTTATGTTTGTAAACTTTATATTTTGTGTTTTTAACTTTATCTTCTGATGAAAAAACGAGTTGTATCAAACTCATATTTTGTGTTAAAATGGTTTAATAAATTAATTTTAAAACAAAAAATCACATAATTTTTTAATATCACAGTACATTTTTTTTTAATATCGCAGTACATAATTTTTTAATATCAAAGTATGAATTTCACTTTATAAACTTTAATCAACATTACAACTTAACAAAATGAAAATAAATAATGAAAAAAATATAAAGAAATAACATTGATAATATCCCAGTACATAAATTTGACTTTATAGCTTTAAAAAAATAATAATAATAAAAAAAATAATGCAGATTCAAATCTTAATAAAACCGACGCAGACACGATAAGTTAACTTACTCCTTAAAGTTAAATTCTTCAGTACCATGCTCAGCATTAGCATTATTTGATTTCCTTTTAACTTTCTTTCCGGTTCGTTTCGACTTCTTAATGTCTTTCTTAGCTCTAAGAAGTTTCCTGTCTGGATTATTTGGACAAGTCCTGAAATCATGATCTGTTAATATGTTACAGATTCTACACTTTCTCAAATTTTTCCCACATTCTTTAGGATCTTTAAATCTGACATCATTATTAGAAGGTTTATATCTTGCACCAGTAACGCCACCCTTATTTGATCCAATATCAGGAGGAAAAACATCAAGAGCAGCAGGTTTAGGAATACCAATCATAGATGATATACTATCCTCTTTATTTCCTGAAGAATGTGCAACAGTTGATGATTCCAATCCAGATTCATAGATGCTCAATCTTTCAAAAAATATACCCAGTTTTTCTTCATCATATCCGCAATGATTGATTATAGAATTCACTTTAGAATAAATTTTAGAAATACAACTACCTGAAGATCCATTTGCTTTAAAAGAAGATCCAAGAAGAGGTAAAACAACAGCTTCTTTTTTCCAACGTCTTAAAAGATATTGTTTAGGAATCTTGTTAATACCATATGCTCTAAGAGTATAAAAAGCATGACGACATAACAGACCACGTCTTTCAAAATGTAGACAAGAACAGTTAACTGAACGAGTTCCTTCATCATAATCAACCTGAAAAAAGTAAATGAAAGAATTAACTCCAATTTATAATGAATTTAAAAAAAAAATAATAATAATCTTAACAATACTTATTTATTTAAAAAAGACAATACCTTAAACTCTCCAAACCACTCTTTATCAATGTCTTTTACATAGCCCAAGTTTTTCATAGACCCAGTACAACTCTCAATAGAAGCAACAATCTCAGCCTGAACCACATAGAATGCTTCAAGAGTATAAAATTCTGCAGCATGTTGTTCAACTAAATGATTGGTTTTCAATGAAGGTCTATTAATTCTTGAATTATTATCAAGAACACGTTGATTATTCCTTTGTTGATCTAAGGCACTTTCATAACGAAAAAGAAAATGAACTAGAGTAGAACTCCAATTAGAATTATGACCAAAAAAATAGTTTTCACTTTCAGATCGTGAAGTAGTTTTCATCAAACCACTCATTGGGATGTCTCTAAAATAAGCAGGGATCCAACGTTCTTTTATGTTAAACATATCATTCAACCATTTATGCTTATCTAAATCAAATTCATCCAATAAAGCTTCCCATTTCTGAACAAATTCAACAGGTTTATCGCTTTCCCTCCATACAAGAACATAGACGTTTCTTAAATCCTCCTTCTTCACATATACTAGAACCGATCTATATAAAAAAATAAAATAATAATAATAATAATAATAATAATAATAATAATAACTAAAAAAAATTATATATATATATATATATAAATACCTTGGTAGGAAGTTTATTCATTATATGCCACATACAAAGCCGGTGTTTAGCAGTTTTAAACATATCTGGTATAGCTATTAACATTGAAGGATCTTGATCTGTTAAAACAAGGTACGGCTCCTTAATATGAGTGTTAAGAAAAGCTTGCAGTAGCCACTTATATGAAACAACATATTCTTTCGAAAGTAAACCACAAGCAAAAATTACACATTTTTGATGATTATCAACACCCGTAAAAGGCACAAAAACCATATTGTACCTAAAATATATATATATATATATATATATAAATTAATATTATATATAAGAATACAAAAACTAAATAAATAAGAATAAAAGAAAGAAAAATAAAACTTACATATTGGTTTTGTATGTAGCATCAAAAGAAAGAACATCACCAAAAGCTTCATAATTCCTTTTACTTGTATCATCCGACCAAAACAAACAACTTAACTGACCATCGGTGTTAGTCTTAAACTCGAACGTAAAATTTTCATCTCTTTCTTTCAAAATACTAAACTTGTCAATAATCATTTGAGCATCATATTTACCAATATAGCTATAAATGTCACGACTCATATTCTTAAAATCAATCTTAGTAGCACCAACATTTTCATATCCTCCCAAAAGCTCTGCGATAAAATTGAATGACACACAAGGACCGATGTTTAAGTTCGAAGCCTTAATAGCAAAATACTGATGCGCCAAACTCATAGACCTATGAGACTTTTGCAAATGTCTATCCTCAGCAGTAAAAAAACCATGATTGTGCTCTTCAGCAAAATGTTTAACCCTATACTTTTCACCAGATCTGACAACATAAATTCTAGCTTTGCAATTTGTCCTAAACTCTGATCTTATTCTCTTTACATACTTAGCATCACAATTATCCTTTAAACTATCAAATTCTTTAACTTTAACTTTCTTGGTACCTTCTTTACTGCAAAGAAATTCCTTATTCATAACAATACCTCCATCGTTAGTTTGATGGCCTCTACGAACAATAAAACCAGCTTCAGCAGCATAATCTTTGTATGCTTTATAAGCATCTTCAACACTATCAAACAAAGTACCTTCCACTGGTACAAGAGTTTTAACAACAACAGGTTTAATAAGAATTGAAGTTGATGTAAAAAAATCTGGTGAATTTACTTCTTCATTCTCTTCAACATTAACATCAGCTGACAAATTTTCATCTTCAACAAACTCATTGCTTGCACAATTTTGTCTCATTGAATCACCTAAAAAAAAAAAAAAACACATAGAAAACTCAACTTTACTTAAAATATCACAGTAACTATACTTGAAAGTGCTACTGCAACAACAAATTTTATTAATAGCATCTCAATATGACTATCCTTGAAAGATATATTAATAGCATCTCATAAAGTGCTACTACTGCTGCAGAAATTATTTCTACTGCTGCATCAACTACCTTGAACAAATATTTAGATAAAATATCACAATAAACTATCATTCAATAATATTAACAGTTTTAATATCAAAATAACTATTATTCAAAAACTATTTTCTTACCTATCACAAGAAATATAATTGAATGATATACACACCTTTAATATCACAATAACTATCATATTAAAATCATTAAACATCAAAAAAAAAAAAAACTTGAACAAAATGTTTTATTAAAATAATATTCCAGTTTTAAATATCAGAATAACTATCTTAAAAAACAAGTGTTACTCCAAAAAAAAAAAAAAAAAACATTACTCCTACTGCAACAAATGTTACTACTGCTGTTAATACTAATTAATCAATATTAACAATACAAAAATACATAAATCATAAAATCAATGCGATAACCGGCATATTCGTCAATGCGAGCCAAATCTTCCTAGTCTAGCAGACGAACTTGAGCCAAATATTGTTATTGATGTTGTTCTGTATTTCTTGAACACACACCCACAAAATATCAGAAAAATATTTTCATCTTTGCTGTCTTCATCCATCAAAAACTTTTAAATAACGGATTTTCGTTCAAGCGTAATATCATTGCAAATCGTGTAGTCTTCCCTCATACGTTGTATCTCTACCCTTGCATGCTCAAACAAATTGATAACGTCTATAATAGCATTTTTTCGAGCCACATCATCTTCTTCACATTGTTTTTTAACGTACATTTGCATATCTTCAAGGGAATGGGGGGACAACAAGCCATAATAATTTTGTGCTTGAAATTGTATGTTTAGAAGTATATGAGAATAACAAAAAAGATTAATATCACAATAAGAACCCTTTATATGATATTACCAGATTTAATATCACAATAACTATATATAAGATATTACCAGATTTAATATCAGAATAAGTATCATATAAAGGTTATTGATATCAGAATAACTATCCATATATAAAACGGTTTTAAAACGCATAATAAGAAAGAAAAAAAAAGCTTAATATCAGAATAAATATCAACATATTAACGTTATTAATATGTTGATATCAGAATAATTATCATTATATGATATTACCAGATTTAATATCACAATAACTAGCATTATATGATATTACCAGATTTAATATCAGAATAAGTATCATATAAAGGTTATTGATATCAGAATAACTATCATATTAATATTATTAATATCAGAATAACTATACACATATCAGAAATAAAGAAATTAATATCAGAATAACTATCCTCATATCAGCATAACAAACTTAATATCAGAATACCTATCGTAATATCAGAATAACTATAATACTAACGATAGAAACCTCAAAGTGCAAATGTACTAATACTCAGAATAACAATAGCAATATCAGAATAACTATCCTCATATCAGCATAACAAACTTAATATCAGAATACCTATTCTAATATCAGAATAACAAACTTAATATCAGAATAACAATAATACTAACGACAGAAACATCAAAGTGTAAATGTACTAATACTCAGAATAACAATAGCAATATCAGAATAACTATCCTCAAATTCATTATAAAAACCTTAATATCAGAATAACTATCATAAAAATACCTTCAACAGCGTTTTTTAATGAAAAATGTACCGATAGATCAGGACCGATACGAGAATACTGATCATGTAATTCCATTGTATAAAAAATTTAAATAAAAAAAAGATGAGAAAAATAAGGAAATAGAATATTCTAATAAAAATAAAAATATACGGAAAGAAAAAAGGGATGAATTTGGTCAAATCTCAGCCGCTAAATGAAAAAAAATCAACGGATGAGGTACATCCGCACATCCGCACTAAAAAAAATATCCGCACGTGATCCTCACTCTATATACATATATATACATATATATATATATATATATATATATATATATATATATATATATATATATATATATATATATATATATATATATATATATATATATATATATATATATGGGAGAGGTAATGTGAGAGATAAATTAAAGTTGTAAAAATAAGAACTAATTTTGACCAATGGATCTTTTAATTTGTGTTAAATGGGATTATCCTTAAATGAGTCACTTTATAATCATTAAATGGACTTTTAAGGGTATTTTAGAGAATTCAATCACATTTTTTCAATTAATTTTTTATATATTTTCTTTTCATCGGCAATTTTTTTGTTTAGGTGATACGTAATACATATTTGCTTAACATTAAAAATGTATCAATTTTAGTAGTCAACATTTTTTTCTAGTTTTTTTATGGGGATTGATTTGTACACTTCATCAATTGATTTGTAAACTCAAAATATTTGTATCATGACATTTATGCCCCTACATCACTTAGTGGAGTGTGCAAACCAAAACACAAATATTAAGGGCATAAATGTCATGACACAAACTATTGAGTGTGCAAATAAATTGAAGGAGTGTACAAATCATCTCATATTTTTTATACCGATACACATATTCTTTTTTCAGCATTTTCTATTTTGATAGTCAACCATTTGATAGTCAACCAAGTGTGTCCATTTTCCATTTAGTAATCCCATACAGTTAAAAAGGCCAACTAGCTAGGAACACATATTTACAACCACATATCGAGTTAGGGGTGAGCGAAAAAACCGAAAAGACCGAATAAACCGAAAACTAAAACCGAATCAAACCGAAAATAACGGAACCGAACTAATAACCAAACCAAATTTGCTAAAACCGAACCAAACTGAATTACTAATTCGGTTCTCGGTTTGGGTATGGGTTTGGCAGTTTGAACAGAAAACCGAACCGAAAACCGAATTCATATAAATATATATATTTTTTATATATTTATATATATATTTATATATTTTTAAGTATATTTATATATAAATAAATACTATTAAAAGATTATCATAATATAATAAAATACTTTTTATGCTTGAAATATATTTTTTTGCTAAATATCTATCTAATTATTAATTTTTGTAAAAAAAATAGTGAAATTCGGTTTATTCGGGTCAACCCGAAAACCGAACCGAATTAGAATTCAACCGAACCGAACCGAAAACCGAATTTGAATTTGGTTCGGTTCGGTTCTCGGATTGACCTAAATAAATATTTTAACCGAATTAACCGAACCGAACTAACCGAACAACCCGATGACCGAACCGATCAACACCCCTAGATCGAGTGACCCAACTAAACTTAATACTGTCAATTAAGTAAACAACTGGTTCAAGCACAACCCAATTAACTCATACAAAATATAAGTGACACATAGATCCGAAACACAACCCAAACTGAGTGTACAACAGCAGATTGACACACAACTTTGATATACACGATTCACCACCTTAAACGTTGTATCACCTTCAAAGGTATGAGTTCGACATAGTCTAGTAACCCATCGACACACAACTTTGATATACTCAATTCACGAGCACTAAAAAGTGTCGTACACAACACCAAAAGTACGGATGCACGGGCATGAACTGATACACGAGCACCAACACAATCACAACAAACACGAAATCTACCTACACACACGAAAAGTGCACCATAAATATTGCTCAAAATCGGACACGTAAAAATATAAGATACATATAAAAATCTGTGTATCAAATCCATGCGTTTCCACCATCTTGTATACAAATATGTTATATGGCGAAACTTAACCCAACATCCGACGGGATAACGAAGCCTCGCGGGTATAACGAGTCTCGCCGGAAAAATAGATGCATTAGATCTATCAAATAAACAACTGTGTTAAAAACATGAGCCAATAGCCACGTTTCTTTGTAAAAAAACACGAACCTCATACACAAGGAAACCCAATAAAACATGAGCCATGTACCAAGAAGTCAAGAACCGCCGTCGGTGCATGTGTACCAAGAACTGCCGCCGGAAACATGACTGGTGTATCAAAAATAGCCGCCGGTACATGTCAAAGATACGTTCAAGTTCCAAATGATTAGTAACCGAAATGACGCCGCCGGGCACGTGACTGGTGTACCAAAAATTTTCGGCAAACACTTTGGTCAATACACAAATCTGCTTGTGTTATTTTCTTTAGATTAACAATGATTATGAAATGAAACAACCGACCATAAAATAGAAGATTAGAGGCGGTGCCGATTTACTATTAGCTGTAGACCTTGTGTAAAAAGGCTCATAAAATATTCATAATTATCAAATGGATGTGTTTTTTTGTGGATGAGAGAAGTTTTTGTAAATATGTGAAGAGTAAATAACGTTTATGGTTCGCATAAAATGAGGATATGCCAAATGTCAATAGTACCCTTATCTACATATTAAGGATTTTAGAGTAATTTAATTGATTTATTTTCACTTGTCACACTTTTATTGGTTCTCATTTTTAAAACTTTAACAAATAGGGAAGGGTTAATGTGAGAGATAACTTAAAATTGTAAAAATAGGGACTATTATGAACCATTAGATCAACTAATTGAGATTAGATGACATTAATACTAGATGATGGCATTTTTGTAATAAATGTTGAATTTGAGGGTTTTATGTAGCACAAAAATAAATGATTTAGGGGCCATTGAATACCATTTAGATACATTAATATCTGTAAATGTATAAGCTTCCTTGTCTTCACGTTAGTTTTGTTTAAATTTTTTACTAATTCATGTTTTTTTTTATAGAATTCCATTGTACAATTCCCAAAACTAGACAACTACACAAACTATCAACGTCACTTTTGAAGAATTTTCAAGTTTTCGAAGTAATGGTTTTAGTTTCCAACTATTTGTTTATGAGAACCTGATGCACATCACCAATATATGACTTTTTATATTATATATTTAAAGATCAAAATATAGCTATACAGTAAATTAGTAGTCTTGTATATCATAATATAATACACGAGCACGTAGTGAATCACTCGTACACGTCAAACATTAGTGAATCACTCGTCAAACATTGATACATCACTTGTAAAAAAAATAAAAAATTACTAGTTTGGTACATCATAATATGATACATGACGAACCAACAACCGAGAAAATTAGTGAATCACTCGTGCATGTCAAACATTGATACATCACTTATAAAAAAAATACATACTTATCCTAAAAAATGATACATCCTGTTAAGAGATCGATTTGAACGCACAAGATTCCAAAAAATAAAGAGATACAAGATTTCAAACTAACTTCATTCGTTACTTCATTTCTCAATGATGTCATTATAATAATTGTAAGGGAAGTAATTGCAAATACTTGCAAGACACGCTCTGTTCTCGAGTTTATTTTTTTTAAGGAATGGAAGAGAATGGGAAGGGAAATCAAAAATATTGGTGTTCTTAAGTTTTTTTAGAAAGGAAAAGTAGGGGACGGGAAGGGGAGAGGGAGGGAAATTATGGCTTTTTTTGTGTACATCTGTTCCTCCCAATATTGGGAGGATTAGGAAGGGAAGTGGTTTAGTAAATCATAAACTTGTGTAAAAGTACAAATATATCCTCAATAATCATACACGCTTTATATGTTTGACCTAATTTTCACACTTCACAACTCCCGGCATATATTTTTCTCTCATCATCGTAAGTTTATCATTTGAATAATGTTTGTTTGTTAGTTCCTCGTAATGTCAGTTTTCAAGTTCCCTCCATTGCGTGATTAACAATGGAGTATTATGCATCTTAGATGGTTCGGTCAAAGTTCCAATTTGTGTATGTTTTTGTTTGCACGTGGCACATTTACGAGAGAAAATTATAATAGATTAGTGTAGTATCCTAGGAATTAAACTTTTCTGTTATGTTCGTATATTGGTTCTTGACAGCCACATGTTTACTTTAAAGTTTAAACTACATATAAATAGCCAAAATAGGTATATCATAGGATTATCATTATTTAATATTCTTTAAACTACATATAAATCAATATATTAGATAGCATTCATGAACTTATTATATAAATATTCTTGACGACATGTTATGTTCGTATATGATTCTTGACAGCAATATGTTCTTGAAAGCCAAATGAACTAATTATAACAGGATTATCATTATATAATATTCTTTAAACTAATGTATATATAATTTGGAGGGTATACTGGTAATTTTGTTAGTTTCTATATCCTTTCCTCCCTACTTAAAATACAAACTCAAGAACACAAATTGCAATAACCATTTTCTCCATCTTGTCATCCCTTACTTTGCCCTTCCCATCCCATCCTTTTTCATTCTTTAAAATTTAGACTCGAGAACAGAGTTTAGGAGAACATGACTAAAAACATGGAAATCATGGGAACATGTATACTTGACTTTATAACTTCGACTCTATAAGTGCTAACTAGTCTTAGGAACATTGAAAGTACGTGGCTACTAAAATAAGTAAATGTTTCTTAGTCTTCGTGTGTACACATATTACAAATAAGATTTAAACATAACCAAGATGCATAATATAATCCGGCCAGCGAACGTTTGGTTACAAACATCTCATACACAAACTGTTTGGAACTCAAAAACTCGCTGAAAAAATCTCTCTATTAACGATACACAAAAGACCAATCTGAAAACTGGTGTATCACTATTCAAGCCACCGGAATACACATGACGACAATGACCAACGCAAAACTGGTGATACACATGGCGACAACGACTAGTGTTCCGATCGAACAACTGATCGAAACAAACAAATAATGTTTCCTTTTCGGCAACATATTAACTGTTACAAATCACCTGTTTAAACGACGGGTTTCGAGGGTGTGGGTTAGAAGATCGTATACCATATTAGAGATTCGAAACCGACAGCCATGGGCTTGGGTTTCAAAAAAAAAAAGAAGGTCGCAAATATGAGATGAGGTTATAGATCGGAGACCTTCATTCAAGATTTTGTGCATAATCAAAACATGGAATTTATGTTTATGGTTCGGAGATAGAAAGAACAATGAAAAAAATGACATATAAGACATTTATTAAGATCTTGATGTGTTTGTGATTAATGGGTTTGATGGGGTTTTTGATGAGACGACATATTAGGGGAAAAAAAGATAGGTAGGTTTGATAAAGAAAAAAAAAAGAGATAGTAACTGATATTGTGATGAATGAAAGAGAAAAATGGGTTAGGATTAGTTGGAGATAGTGAAATACCTAAATTACCCTTTTGGTTATTTATTTAATTTTCAGTTTGTTTAATACTCAAAAACCACTTGTCAAACATTCATTAGGTTCTCATTTTTACAACTTTAAAAAATCTCTCATTTGATCTAAAATCTATATATATATATATATATATATATATATATATATATATTGGGTAGGGTTAAAATGAAAAGTTTCTTATAATGAAAAGAATGAGAAGGCATATGGAGGTGACATGTGTCACCTTTGCCACATCACCATGCCATGTCATGTGACATGTGTCACCCCCCACCCACCCACCTCCCTCGCAAAAAAAAAAAATTCCCGCAAAAAAAAAAATTTTTTTGGACAAAAAAAAAATCCCGCCAAAATTTATTACTGCATCACAATCATAATTGTGATGCAGTAAGTTATAATCTTAATGCACTAAAATCATGATTATGATGCAGTAACTTTATAACCGTAATGCAGTAACTTATAACCTTAATGCACTAATAAGTTTTGGTGCATCTTTATTATAAGTTACTGCATCATAGTTAATAGTTAAGTGCATCAATTATGATGCACTAAAATCAAGGTTATAACCTTAATGCACTAAAATCATGATTGTGATGCAGTAACTTTATAACTGTGATGCAGTCATTTATAACCTTAATGCACTAAAATCATAATTGTGACGCAGTAACTTATAACCTTAATGCACTAATAAGTGAAACGACTCCATAGAGGACGGGATTCCATGACGAGGAATCAAACTTGAAGGCTCAATGGTGAAGGCATCCATCCAAGGATCCTTTTCTCGAACAACTTTGGTAATATGAAGTCTATCTATGATGAGTATCCCGGGGTTAAAAATCTTGTCCTCGAAGAGGAATGAAATGAAAGTATCATCTATGGAAAAATCCTCACGAGACAAGGATTCACTCTCGGATAAAAAATATTGTCGGACATCTGGGTCAACGAGCTCATCAATAGAAATTTTCACTTTCTTTTCCTTCTTAGGATCAAATGGATCTTCAAATTCAAGTTCTTCCAAAAGATCATTCTCTGAGGGATTCGAGTCCATAGGAGTGAGTTCATCGGTTAACTCCTTGAAATACTCCTTATCAATTGATCGATCTTGATTCAACAAATTTTCAATTTCTCGTAAATCGGCTTCAAAATCAAAGACATCGTTCCCACTTCCCGGTGGAAGAGGATCGATGCGAGCGAGTTCATCGGCGAACTCCTCGAGAAGTAAATCGATAGATGAATCCTTAGACGGCTTGACTTCTTTAATTTCTTCAATTTTCGGCTTTGCCGGAGGGAGTGACGAGTCCATATAAAGCATTTCTTCAATCAAACGGATATCTCCCTCCGGATCACAAACGGCAAAATCAATTTCCGGAGAACTTAAATTGTTATTCAAACAAGCCTCGATTTCTTCCATGATAGAATCACTCCCCTCAAACAGAGTGAGGGAAGGGGAAGAATCATAAATGATTGGATCAGAAGAAGGTTCCACAATCTTAGAAGAAGGTGTTGATCCCAGTTGAGCAAACGATCTAATATAGAAACTGACTTAGAACAAAAGCTTATTAAGTATTACGCGGAATTTAATACTTAATCTTAAGAAGAAGAACAGTTAACATTCAACACCTCAATATTATTATTAATACGAATACTCTAACCAGTATTAGGGTTTTACAACCTTGAAGTGTATCGACCTTAGATATAAAACATACATATATCTAATCTAACCTAGGACCTCCTTTTATAGGCTAAGGAGTCCTTTACATTATACAATACATAACCTACAAGATAAATATCTTTTCCATATTTATCTAATACAATAAACTAAACCGACTATACAAGACTAGCAGTGGTTACATATCAATATCAGTGGTTACACAATACTACTAGCCGCGGTTTGTCTTCATCAGCGGTTACATTCTTCTGTCCGTGGTTATATCAATCCTGTCAGTGGTTCCAGCACTTAGAGTAATTCTTGATCCAAGGAACCTAAAACCCAACAATCCTCCCCTAAACTTGATACATTCCAAATTCTGAAGTTTCTTTTAAGCTCAAAACATCTGAATTCGAGGATGTAGCCAAACACTTACCAGATTTAATAATATTCTCATACTTCAGCAACAAATTGTAAGCTTGACCATCATAGGGTAACAACATCTTGATAATACCAGGCTTCAACATCTGAGCAATAACTGCTGGATACTTATTCAATTGAGGATAGTCACCTTCTACAAGCATATGAATAACTTCTCCAGAAACAGTTAAAACATGAACTCCACAAGTTTGATATAAAAACCATCTAGTAACTTGACCATTGTAGAGTCCTTTCCATTCAGGTTCATCATGAGTAGGCTCAAATAAAATCTTCAAATGATGATAAACCAGTCTCTCATGATAATCATTTGGATGTACTTCACCAAACTTATTCTTGTAAAGTATCCAAAGATTCATCAAATCATCTCTATCAAAATACTGAAGCATCTGTGAAAATTTATTATACTCATAAACTTCATTGTTGAGTCTTTGAATTTTCCAAACTCCTTCACTTCCATTAAGCTCAAACTCATAAGAAACAATTTGATTACCATCTGCAACTAATTTCACTCTTTTAGAATCAGATGTCTCCTGAACCTCAGATTTTCTCTTTCTTTTACTTTGAATCCATTCATCATCCTTTTTAATCCACTCTTCATCCTTTTTAGAATTCATCGGACAGTAATCATCATTATTAATTCAGAAGCTTGAAGATAATTTTGTGATCCATACCATGTAGCTAACCATCTCTGACTAGCTTCTTCTTCATCTTGCTTCCTTTTCTCTAAAGCTGCTTGTTCATCAGCTATAATACCTTTTGCATACTCTGCGTCATAAGCTTCTTGTTCTGCTTTATTTTTAAACTTCAGCTCTGGTACTGCAACCCCTTTTCCTTTTCCAATATCAGATTGAACCACTTTCTTCTTCAAAGGTTCACCAATAACTAAACTTTTTGTTTTGGGTTTAGTTGCAGTAGATTGAATAGATAAAACAGGTGCAATGATGGGTGTAGAAATAGATGAGGTTTTACTTAGATTTATCAATGTACTTGCAGCTTCTTTATCAACTTCTTTAGTTTTAGGTGGTGATACAGAGAGAGTTGTGACAACAGTGGAAGTGGTTATGATAGCAATGGGTATGATAGTAGTGGGTATAATTGCCATGTCTGAAACTGCAGCAGTGGTTACAAGAGTACTAACCATGGTTTCAGACATACCATCAGTGTTTGTGTCCTTCACTACATCTTCTACAACATTCTTCAAATTTTCAAGAACTGCCTCATTCCCATCCTTATCAGATACCAAGAATTCATTATCTCCACTATCAACATCTTCATCCATAGGTACATCAACAAATACATCACCAGCCTCCCCTGAATTCATGCCTTCACTCCTCCCCTGTTTGGATACATCTTCTACATTCAGAGCTGGAGAGGAGTCCACCTTCTTTTTCTTTCTTCTCATAGCTTTCAAAACAGCAACCCCAGGTCTTCTTACTTTTTCCAAAACCAACACTCTGTGCTTCAATCTCCTAATATCCTTACCCTGAAACACAGCCAACTCCTGTAGACCTGAAATTGTAGCCTCCATGTTAGCACATTTAACCGTCAATTCATTAAAACGTTCAAGAATATCCTCCCCACTTCGACCTGTGTTAACTGGTCTGAGAGGTGGTTCATTGGAAAAGTCATCATGTACCATCTTAGGATCCGTCAATTCATGTTCATGTTCCAAACGATCCTCATCACTTCGAGCTGTGTTAACTGCTCCGAGAGGTGAATCCTTGGATATAGTAAACATAGCATCAGACCGTGCCTGATCATCTATGCACCCTGTAGCAGCCAGTTGGCTAGGGATTCCTCCACATGTGTTAAGTTCCAAGGAACTCTCCACATTAGGAGTTGCCAATGGTTGGGTCTTATTTATGTTTCCACTATCCTGACCAGCATCTAAGCATGAATCAGTAGTGGAAGCCCTTCCAATCATGTCACCTCCACTCCATGTGACAGCCTCATGAACAACACCATTAACACTAGCCTGAGGAAGCTTAGTGCCCTTTTCTCTCCTAGTCCATACAATTGGTGTAACAGTGGTTTGGGTTTGACTAGAAGTAGGTTAAGTTTCACTAACAGTGGTTTGAGGTGTACTAGCAGTGGGTTCAGTGACTACAGGTTGGGATTCAAGACCTTCATCAAACTCAGGATCAGTAGGCAAAATAAGCATATGAGGAAACAAAGGAACATCTCGAATCTGTACATTTGGCTTCTGATTCCTCATATGTGCAAAAACCTTAGGAAGCATATGATGTACTTCATACTCTCTAGAATGCTCAACAGGTTCATCAATTTGGCTTTCTACAATAAGTTGAACAAACCTAGGATACAAATAGTATTTACCCTTCTTCCTATTGTTTTGTACTAACCCCTCATAAATCATCCTAGACCAATTGAACTTTCTTCCATCAGACAAACAAATAACAGCAGTAGCAATTTTGGAAGGAAAGTCATTAAACCCAGTGGTCTTATTACTCATACACATCAACAAGGTATGAATAAGAAACTTCCATTGTGGTGAAAACAAACTCTTAAAAAATTGTACCTTATCACCCCTGTGGGTATATCCTAACCTGTCTAAACCAGCTACAATCTCAGTATCAGAAAGATTATCAATACCATAAGCTCATCAAACTTTAAAACATCCCTAATGATCTCCTCAGTAACAGAAACAGCATGCTCATCCACAACAATGCTAATCACTTCGACTCCATCAACCTCTTTCAGCGTAGCATTCCTCTAGAACTGATGTATGTAGGCTTTAAGAATGGTTGGTGTGACAGTTAAGGCATAGTGAATAGGACTGTGAACAAGGAAATCAATCATTTGATGGAACCCTTCAGATCGATCGTTCTTGGTGAGAATAGCAACAAGGTTATGTGTAGTGGAATAATTTTCCGCCATTGTGATTAAGGATGTAGATGATGTAGGTGTTGTGAAGTATGCAAAGGAGAGTGATTAGGGTTAATGTTGAGCGCCAATTGGAAGTGGTTTGAAGATCAAATAAATGATCCATCCGTGATTTGGGGAAATAATATAATTTTGCTAAAGTTACCAATCAGCCCCTGTGGTATCCAACACTAATCAAAATGCTATCCGCGGTTTCAGAACAACTATCCGCGTTTAGACACACACCATCCGTGGATACATAGTAGCACTTCAACCAAACATCCAAGAGTTATAGCAAAGAAATCTATGTCATAAGAAGAGAGATCTCACAAAAATATGAAGAGAGATCTCACCAAAATATGAAGGATTACACAATGTTTTAATTTTTTTTTTTTTTTTTAAACACAAGCAGCTAACACACCAGTTCCTATGTACACAAATCCTTCATACCTGCAAGACAAAAATACAAAAAAAACACATAGAAGAAGGTTATTGTTGTCAGTGGTTAGAAAGAGCCAGAAGTGGTTCCAAATGACCTATCCGTGGTTTAGAATAGGTAAGTCAATATGGTCAACTTCTAAGATAAATATTAGTCCAATGCCCAAGAATCTCATTAACTCCTCAACCACATTTAACCTGCCCCTCATTTACTTCCATAACCCGTAAGTCTGCTTATAAAAAGAATCCATATCTCACATAACACACACATCAATTAAAACCAAAACCCTAATTTCTCCAAAATCCACAATCAATCTCAATCACAATGTGGAACCCCAGTTGGAATAAACCAGAAGTTGTTGATCTTATATCCTCCTCCTCCTCATCATCATCATCATCATCAAGTGAAGATATTAATCCATGGCGGCTGTATCTTCCTCCACAAGAACCAAGACCAAGAAAATCCCCATTTCTTCCATCATCTGAAGATGATAGTGTGGTGAATCCAAGTGAGGCATCTGAGGACTCTGATGACTCCTCAAAGAAGAGAACTTCAAACCCCCAACCTTCATCATCCCAACCCCAACCAAGATCACGAGCAGGAAATCCACCACTCCCAAAAGACAGAGAGGTGGTTCTTGGTCTTCCTGCACCAAGTTGTGGTGCTTCTTCACACATCGTAAGGGGGAAGGGAAAAAGGAAAATGGAGTGATGCTTTTTGGTGAAACTAGCAGATGAATGTATGATCTGGCTATGTCCTTTGTGCTTCATCTACTGTATTCATCTTCATCATCTTCGTTTGCATCAATCCATCCTTCCCATTTTGATCCTTAGCTTGTCATGCATATCCAACAGCTGAGGATAGTAGTAGAAAATCATGTATAGAAGTAGTCTTTTAATTTGCACTTGAAGTTTCATTGTAAGCTGTAAGCTGTAAACTGTTTTGATGAATGAATGAACAAGCAACTTCAGTACTTCTTTAGCTTCTATAATGAACTTTCTTGTATCTGCAAAAGAGTTAGTGGTAACACAGAACAACAAGCAGTGGTTTGAACACAACTATCAGTGGTTAGAAACAGAAATAGCAATACTAAGATTACATAATAATAGTCCAATACTTATACAAACTGGTACAAAACAATTTGAGAGATTAAAGATTAATCATTCCAATACTAACAACAAGGTACTGAAACCTCCCCACATCAAAAGCTTTGGTGAGAAGATCAGCAACATTGAAATCAGTATGGATTTTCACCATTTGAATCAACCTTTTCTCATTACAATCTCTAATAAAGTGATGCCTTATCTCAATATGTTTAGTTCTAGAATGTAAAACAGGATTTTTAATAATGCAAATTGTACTGTTATTATCAATGTAAATCTTAGTATGCATAAAATTGTACCCAAAATCCAGCAATTGATTCTGAATCTAAAGAACTTGACCACAACAACTAGCAGCAGCCACATATTCAGCTTCAGTTGTAGAATTAGCCACAATAGTTTGCTTTTTACACTGCCAAGAAATTAATCTGCTTCCCAAAAACTGACATCCTCCAGTAGTAGACTTCCTATCCAAACTAGCACCAGCATAGCCACTATCTGTGTAGGCCACTAAATGAAAAGGAGAATCCTTAGAGTACCAAAGGCCCAATTTAGGATGACCTTTAAGATATCTAAAGATCCTCTTAACAGCATTCATGTGTGAGGTATTTGGTGTGACTTGAAATCTTGCAAACACACATACTGAGAACATAATATCTGGCCTAGATGCTGTGAGATACATCAAAGATCCAATCATGGATCTGTACAACTTCAAATCAACTTTGGGACTTCCATCATCTGGTAGCAGAGGTTTCTGAGTCTCCATAGGTGTACTTGCACTCTTTACATCTTGAAACCCAAACTTCTTCAAAACATCTGCTACATACTTGTCTTGACTAATGAAAATACCACCAGTCCTTTGTTGAACCTGTAGCCCCAAAAAGAAAGTGAGTTCTCCCATAGAACTCATCTGAAACTTATCATGCATAAGTTTCTCAAAATCTCTGCATAGCTCCTTGTTTGTAGAGCCAAAAATGATGTCATCTACATAAACCTGAACCAATAAAATATCATCTTTGTGCTTTCTAATGAACAAAGTTTTATCAATCAACCCTCTTTTAAACCCATTGTCCATCAAATAAGTAGACAGGCACTCATACCATGCCCTAGGAGCTTGATGCAACCCATACATAGCCTTTCTCACCCTATAAACCTTGTCAGGATGATCAGGATCTTCAAAACCAGGAGGTTGACAGACATATACCTCTTCATCAATTGTGCCATACAAAAATGCACTTTTAACATCCATCTGATACACAACAAAATTCTTGAATGAAGCATAAGCCAAAAATAATCTGATAGCCTCTATTCTTGCAACTGGAGCAAACACTTCATCATAATCCAAACCTTCAGTTTGTTTGTATCCTTGAGCAACCAACCTTGATTTGTTTCTTACAACAATTCCTCTTTCATCCCTCTTGTTTATGAACACCCATTTAGTCCCAATTGCCCTTTTTCCATTAGGAAGATCAACCAATGTCCAAACCTCTTGAAGCTTAAACTATAAAAGCTCCTCTTGCATTGATTCTACCCAGCCTTCTCCAAATAAAGCTTCTTCCACTCTCTTGGGCTCCTTTTGAGACAGAAAACAAGCAAATAGACAATTTTGCAGATCTTTATGACAGTTTCTTTTGTGAAGTGATCTTGCAAAGAACCCATATTCAGGAAAGGGTTCAGTGTTCTTAACCCTGCTTCTTGTTTGAACTGGAGTATTCAAGTTTCCAAGTATTTGTTCCTTGGGATGAATTTTGTGAATCCTTGTAGTGGTGATTGGACTTTCATGAATGACAGTTTCCAAATTAGACAAATCAGCATTGAAGAAATCATCCATGTCTTCATCATCAGTAGGAGTATCAATCTCAGTCAAAGCAGGCATATTAGGATCATGTGGATACTCCTCATCTCCAAATAATGGCTTTGGATGTGGTCCAAAGAAAGTACTATCACCAGTACTTGTATCCGGGGTTTCACTTGACCTATCAATGGTAGAAGATGGCATATCAGTGGTTATAGTAGGCTTAGCAGTGCTTTCAGTAGACTTAGCAGTGCTTGTAGAATGCCTTTTCTTCTTTTCAATTTCTTCTACCGACACTGAGTTATCTTTCAACAACTCATCCTTATCTTGATGATGATTAACATTGCCTCCATTATTTAGAACATCATCATCAGTGGGACCTTGCTTGTGAATGATGGAAGGAACAGAACCAGCTTTCCACTTTTCAACCAAATAAAACTCCTTTGGAGAATCAGCTTCCTTGGAAGATGTCTCTGCCTCAGAATCCTTTTGTGTACCTACATTAACATTAGTGAAAGTTCCTGCAATGATAGGCTCATAATTCATAGATTTGGTTAGCATATCAATGTTAAACAGCCAATCTGGTCCTTTGGTCTCAACACTAGGAGTCTTTTCACTGAATTGAACATGTAGATTCTCTTCAACAATTCTAGTCCTCCTGTTGTATACTCTAAAGGCTTTACTATTGGAAGAGTAGCCTAAAAAGTATCCATCATCTGCTTTTTCTTGAAACTTGCCTAGGTAATCTATGGTATTCAAGATAGTAACATGACACCCAAAAGGTTTTAGGAATGCAATCATTGGCTTCCTATCATGTAACAGCTCATAGGGGGTCTTGTTATACCTTACTTATGTTATGCACATAACATGCAGTTCCTACAGCTTCAGCCCAAAAGGTAGTTGGTAACTTAGATTCTGACAACATTGTCCTAGCACCTCAATTAGTGTCCTATTTTTCCTTTCAGCTACACCATTCTGTTGTGGTGTTCTAGCAACACTAAACTGTCTTTCTATACCCTTAGCTACACAGAACTGATTCATCACATCATTCTTAAACTCAGTTCCATTATCACATCTGATTACCTTGACCTTATGATTTACTAGATTTTCTATCTTAGTAATGAAACTCTTGAGGATCTCACTAGTCTCACTCTTAGCAGCCAAAAAGTATACCCAAGAAAATCTACTATAATCATCAGTGATAGCTAGGCAGTACTGCTTATGGTTCAAACTTCTAACAAAGGTAGGTCCAAATAAGTCCATATGAAGCATAAAAAGTGGTTGTGAGATGGTTGATTCGTGCTAAACCGTCAAGTTTTCTCACACAAGCCGGCCACTTGTGAATGGCCGACCGTAAGAAACTTAAAACAATTCAGACACAGAATGCAATGAAGATCAGGAGAGTATAGTGTTTCCCCGGGTCGTTATGTCCCAGCGAGCTATGCGATGAATCACCAAACGAATAGTGATCGAGAGATTTGAACGGAAAAGAGATTGAATTATTATAACTACAGAAATAGCCTATAATTACAAAGGCTTAAATGCAAATTCAAGAGAATTAAAAAGATAAAAAAATATTAAATAAACGCTATCACTATTTGCAAAATGATGTTTTTGATTTTTCTCTTTTATAAAACTGAATTAAAAACTACGTAACGTACAAATGAAAATATGAAACTGAAGCAGTATTAATCCTAAAAATATGAAAATGATATTTTTACAAACCTAATGATAAAAGAAAATTATTAGAAAAATAAAATTATTTTTAAAACTATTTATCTAATTATTATTAATTAAAAACTATTTTTAACTATTTAATAATAACCTAAAACACAAAAAAATATGAAATAAAGCTAGAAAAATAAAATTATGACTTGGAAAAATCTAAAATAACAAAAGAGAATTTTCAAAACTATTTTTGTATTTTTCTGATTATTTTTGTATTTTCTATGAATTAAAAACTATTTAAAGCTACTTAAATTGCTTAAAAATACAAATTTAACTAAGAAAAATCTGGAAAAATATTTTTTTGACTTTTTATATTTATCTTAACCTAAGAAAAATGAAAAATTATTTTTTTGAAACTTTTCTGAATTAATTGTATTAAATGCTAATTAAAAAGTACTAAAAATTGATTTAAATGAGGAGAAATAGCAAACTGATCTAGAAAAATCTGAAAAATCCAAGATAAGTCTAAAATAATATTCTAAAGCTGAGAAAAATATAAAAACAGAGGGTTGTGTGTAGGATTATGCAACTGCAGTGTAAAGTGCTTAAAAATAAGCACTTAGAATAAGCCAATGAACACCAATAAGCACCAACTGAACACATAAGCTCTAATATGCTACAAGTACCCAAATGCAACTAATAACAACTGCTCTAAACCACTGAATTGCAACTTACACAGATTTGATGTTTTGAGTAAAATGCTAAAAACAGTTTTGAGGGTACTACTTTGACCCTGAAAATAAGCACTCAAGATAAGTTGAAACTAAAAACCAAATGAAGGAACCTAAAGTAGACCTGGGTGGCTACTTACAAACCAAAGATCAGACCTAGGCAAGCTCTTATGAGCTCTGTGCAACCTCTGCACAAAACCTGTGCACACTCAGTTAATACTGAGTGTGCACAGGGCACTTAAGCCTATTTTAACAAGCAGTTTTAGAGCTTATAAAAATTTTACAAAAATATACTAAAATATACAAAAATGGTGATAAGAAAATAGATCAGTTGAACTTTTTAAACCCCAAGTTTCACATGATTTGACCCAGAAATGAAACAATGATAATTCACCCCAGTTGGGCTCAAAATGGCTTTTTCAATATTTTTGACTTTTGACAGTTTTACAACTTTGACTTAAATGAGATTTGAAACCAAATTGTGGACTGATCTTGATGTAATATGATGAAATGGAACTACTGCAAGCTTTGTCTATGAATTTTAAACACTAAACAAGCTTTTGATTTCCAAAAATTCAAACAGTTAAGCTAGTAAGACAGATTTAAGATGAATTTGACTTTGAGTGGTCTAATGCACAATTTTAAGACAGATATGAGTTAAGTAAAGCTTAACAAGCCTAAACCAACAAATCTCAACCACTGAGCAAACCTCTAACACAGGCTAACCACTGATCCAAACACACCTTTAATAACTGATATGCAAATTAAAACTGAACTAAAGACTGCACTAGCTGGTTTTATTGATCAAACTGAGTCTAACTACTCTAAGTACAACTAAATCAACAGAAAGAAACTAATTTAAACCATAACTACAGATCAAGCAATGAGACTTGAAAAATTAACTTACTTTTGGTCCTTAGCCACAATGGCTTGAAATCAGTTAACCAAAAACAGAACCCCTATCCTATTTATATCATCCCAATAAACTCTGAATCAACCCAAATCCAGCACTGCATCACCCATTATCCATTTCCAAGACCAAATGAGCTCAGTTTGACTTTAGTTGACCAAAAACCAAAATTGCTTAAAACTTAAAAGTAAACTTATAAAAAGCTATGAGAAGCTTATATAAGCTTATTTAAGCTTAAAAATAAGCTGCTAAAGATTTGAACATAAGAGTTTGAAACTCAAATTGGCAACAGTTAACATAAAATATGGAAAATGAGCACAAACTTGAATTGATACTTTAAATAGTTGCAATACACTGAAATACTTTAGTTTGATACAATTTAACTTGAAATTACAACTAAGAGTCTATTTAAAACTTAAGAATTAAAAAACGACATACATTTTAAATTTAAACTAAGTGCTACTCCATTCTCTCTTTCTTCTTCCTTTATTTATACCCAAACTGCTTCTCTCTCCAATTCTGAGTGTTTCCCACCTTAATTTGGGGCCATTGGATGGCTTGAATTCATCTTGGCCGTTTGATCAAGTTTTGGCGCCAAAACATATATAAGCCAGTTGGGGTTGAGTGAGGGGGGTGAAGAAGCATTTAATGCTCTTTGGAGTGTTGTTGAGGTGGGGGGAACAAGGTGAGTGGGGATTGAGTTGGAGGAGAGGTGAGGACTGGTGTGTTGCAGAGGGTGGGTGAGGAGAAGAAGAAAAGAAAAAAGGCGGGTAGGATATGTTTGACTGATGGGTTGACCGAGTTTTAATATTAAAGGGGGGTCAAAATTGTTATTGACAGGGGGGTCACATGGATTGGCAGGGGGTCCAATTGGTTATGGCAGGTCCAAAGGTGCATAGGATTAGGTTTTAATACAAGGACCTTTTGTGTAATTTCTGAAAAATGGAGGACCAATGCTGCCAATTTGCAAAGTTGTTTCAAGGGACCACAATTGACAAGTTTCCATAGTACAAGGACCAAACTTGACATTTTCAAATTTCTAAGGGCCATTTTTGCCAATTTTTAAACTTGGAGGACCAAACTTGACATTTCTCAAAACTTTTGATATTTTTCACCAAAGGACTGATTTTGACAACTTATGATTTTAAAAGGACCTTTGGTGATTTTTCTTTTGAAATTAAGTGCTCAAGGACTATTTCTGACAACTTTTGAAACTTGGGGGACTGAAACTGCCAATTATGCAAACTTAGCTCATTTTTCATCTGATTTTGAACATTTTGCATCTGAAACATATAAAATGCAATTTTGGAATATTTTCAGTATTTTGATGCATTTATGAGCATTTTTAAACGTTTTGCAGTTCAGATTGACCCAAAAATAATGAGTATTTACACACTCATCAATGGTTTTTACAGTTTTCGTCTTACAAGAAGCTCTATGTTGTTTACCTTTTTGACAGGCCACACACAGTTCCTTACACTCAAATACCTTTGAAGGTAACCCTCTCACTAAGTTTCCTTTTACCAGTTTGTTGATTGTTTTGTAATTAAGGTGACCTAGCCTTCTATGTCACAATTTTGACTCATCTACAGATGCTTTAGCAAACAAACATAAGGACCTATTAGGAAGAACATCTTTAAGATCAAAACAATATATATTTTCCTTCCTAGGTACCCTTAGTTGTATAAACTTCTCATCAGGCATCTTAAACTCAGGAGACAACACCACACACTCAGTTTCCCCAAAAAGTACCCAGTTTTTCTTATCACACATTTGAGAAACACTGAATAAATTATACTTAAGTCCCTGTACCAAATAGACCTTTTCAAAGTCTAAATTCCCTGTTCTGATTGTGCCTCTGCCAAGTATCTTTCCTCCCTTTGGATCATTGCCAAATGCCACATATCCTACATCAAAAGCTTCAAAATCTTCCAGGTTGCTCCCATCCCAAGTCATGTGCCCAGAGCAACCACTATCAAAAACTCCTTTATCTTTTAGCTCATTTTGTAGATTGCCCTGCACATGAAATTATACAAATTAGTTCCTTTTGTGGACCCAAGCCAATACTGACTTGGGTCTGCCCTGTCCATCAAAATATTCAAATTTCTTTAGGTCCATTGATGCACAGTTGACATGTGGTAAAACCTTGGTCTTATGCTTCCATTGCCAACTAGCTGAGGCCTTAACAACATAAAAATGATTTCCAACCACTGTGTCAGTTATCACCTTTGGAATTTTTAAAACTTCTTTTGAATCAGTGGTGATATTTTGCTTAACAATGGTTTGATTCTGCTTAGCCATGTTTACATTTTGCTTAGCAGTGGTTGGAACCCATTTAGGTGCAGCAGTGACTATAGATTTTGTATTCCCATTCCTCATCAACACTGCTCTTGGAATCATATTTTTGTTTGGATGAGGATTTGTTTTCTTTGAAAAGTTTTGATGATTTACCCTCGTCCATTGATTCCAGACTTGTGGTTTGCTTTTATAACAATTTCTCTGTAAGTTTTCAAAACTACCACATTTAAAACAAGCCTTTTTAACACATTGAAACTCATCTCCTAACCTGTTAGAAATTAGACCATTAAAGTTTCTCTGGTTTCCCCTAGGTATATATCTTTTCATTTGTTCCATAGGCACTTCCTTGTACTCAACTACTCTCTTAGCAATTTGAGCTCCAAATCTAGGTACAAGGTTGACTTGCTGAGAATCAACTTTCTTAACTTTCTCTATCTCTTCAGACTTAGTTGATTATGTTCTATCTTCCTCAGAATCTGATTCCCAATCTTCAATGATGGGAGCATCAGATGACTTATCAGAACCTATCTTAGGTGATTCATTCTTGTTAGTCTCACCTACAGGTTTGTTGAAACTAAATTCACTGCTAAATGAGAGCTCTTTTGGTGGTGGTGCATGTTGCATAAGAGTGGGTGGTGGCATATCATTGTAACCTAGTCCAGTACCATCCTTAAACAATTTTTAACCTATTGGTTTATTTACTAGATCAGAAGCATACTGTGTTTTAGCAACCCTAACAACATGATTTTCTTTTTCTTTTAGGGCTTCTACTTTTACACTCTCAGCTTGTTCTAGTTTCTCTTTAAGCATTTTAATCTCCCTATCCTTAAGATCAATTTCTCCACCTAGTATATTAATTTTATCAACATACTCAAACTCACATTTGATACAGTAATTAAGCCTCTCTTCCACACTCTCTAGACCAACTCTATAACCTAGATTGTCCATAGACAGTCTTTCTACTTCTTTTCTTAAACTATTAGTGATAGCTTTTTGAGATTCTAAGTTATCATGACATGATTTGAAAGAACAAGTAGAATCATTTGATACCTCATAATCTGAACCAGAATATGAGGCATAGGCCATAAGAGCAAAGTTATGCTCTTTTGAAGCTTCACTAGCAAGAAAAGCTGCATTGGGTCCTTCTTCAATTTCATCACTCCAGTCATAATCACCAAGACCATCTTGAGCCACCAATGCTGAAGTAGGAGCAGACTCTTCAGTGGTCTTCTTGATGCCTTCAATCCTCTTAGGTGCTCGACATTCCCTTGCAAAGTGACCCTTCTTCTTGCAGTTAAAGCACTCCATTTTGCTTTTGTCGAACCCAGCTCTTCTTTTACCATCATACTTGACCTGTCTTCCAGTCCTTCTCAGAAACTTCCTTGCTTGAAGAGTTAACATTGCCATTTGCCATTGAAGATTAATCTCCTCAAGATCATCAGGATCAATTTGATCTAGATCTTGATTTAAAACAGTAACACTGGTAGTTAAATCAGCCAGAAAAGCACAAATTGCACCATCACTGACATTATCACTAACAGTGGTATTGTTTGCAATAGCCGTGGTTATACCATAAGCAGCAGTGGATACATCTTGTGAATTCTTGTGATTAGTGGAAACAAAAGCAATGTTTTGGCTAGATGAAGATGTACCAGTAATGTTGTTCACAGACTCATATACCTTCAAGTTGTTGTAGAGATTGTCCAGAGTCATCTTTTCAAAGTCATCCTTGTTTCTCCACACAACAGTATGCATAGCCCATTCAGGTGATAAACTTAAGATTAATATCTTCTTGAGCAACTTTGTAATCCACTGACTTCAGTTGGCTGATGAGCTTTTGAAGTCTGTTATAGGTGCCATCAAGTTTTTCTCCACTTAGTGCAGTGAAGTTTTCAAGCTGATGCTTGAGCATATTTTTCCTTGATTTCTTGGTAGCTTCATTACCAGCAAAACTTGTTTCTATAGCATCCATAAGCTCCTTAGCAGACTCATATTGTTCAAAATCCAAAGCATATTCATTAGGTATTCCGATAGAGAGAATACTATGAGCTTTAATCTCCATCTTTCTCTTAGCCTTGTCGATCTCACTAACAATGGATATTTCTTTGCCATCATCACCCTTCTTAGGAAGAGTATCACCTTTTTCCACAACATCCCAGAGAGCATAATCAATCATGCGAATGTATTGCCTTATTCGCATCCTCCAGATTTGGTACTCACCATGTTTACGCATGGGGGCACTTTTGAAGCAGTAACCATGTGTGTTTCGTCAGACATCTTATCTTACTTGAACAAAACTTAACTTGACCTCTTCTTGTTTACAGTTTCTAGATCACAAGCTCTGATACCACTTGTTGATCCCAGTTGAGCAAACGATCTAATATTGAAATTGACTTAGAACAAAAGCTTATTAAGTATTACGCGAAATTTAATACTTAATCTTAAGAAGAAGAACAATTAACATTCAACACCTCAATATTATTATTAATACGAATACTCTAACCAGTATTAGGGTTTTACAACCTTGAAGTGTATCGACCTTAGATATAAAATATACATATATCTAATCTAACCTAGGACCTCCTTTTATAGGCTAAGGAGTCCTTTACATTATACAATACGTAACCTACAAGATAAATATCTTTTCCATATTTATCTAATACAATAAACTAAACCGACTATACAAGACTAGCAGTGGTTACATATCAATATCAGTGGTTACACAATACTACTAGCCGTGGTTTTTCTTCATCAGCGGTTACATTCTTCTGTCCGTGGTTATATCAATCCTGTCAGTGGTTCCAGCACTTAGAGTAATTCTTGATCCAAGGAACCTAAAACCCAACAGAAGGAGTGGGATTGCCACTCAAAGAAAGCTCAATTTTTGTAGGAACAAGATCAATACGATAAACCGAATGCGGAGATGGGAAAAGTGGTGTGCTCTGAGAGCTAGCAATTTCCACCACTTCCGTTGTAGTCTCCGGTTCTTGTTTCTTTTTTCTCTTAGCACGTATCGTTGACAAACTCTTAACCGTAAATCGTGAAAGACTTAGATCAATTCTAGATGGTTTAGGCTCAACTTTCTCCAACTCATCAACATCATCTGAAGGGGGGGGGGGGGGGTAAGAAGACGACTCATCATTTAACAATTTCTCAATTAAAAGAACGTCCCCCTCCGGGTCACAAATAGCATTATCAATCTCAGAGGAAACTGAATCATCATGAAGAAAGGCCTCTACCTCTTCCCAAATGGGGTCACTTTCCGTAGTGAGAGCCGGGAAAGAGTAGGGCATGATTGGGTTAGATGATAAAGTGGGATTGCCACTTTCTTGAGAGAAATCTATCACACCGAAGCTGTGGACGGAATGGTCATCGGGAGGTTTTAAAGTTTGCTCAGCATACAATATTATCTTTTCATCACCTTTTCTTATTGTCAACGTTCCTTGGTAGTGATCCACTAGGACCTTTACGGTTCTCAAGAAGGATCTTCCTAGAGTGAGAGGGACTCGGGCGTCAACCTCCATATCAACTACGGCGAAATCCACGGGAAAATGGAATTTATCCACTTGTACCATGACATCGTTGACTACACCAACCGTGTGAGTAATTGTTCGGTTAGCTAACTCAATAGTCATACGAGTCGGTATAAGATTCTTCAATCCAAGCTTATGATATATTGCAAAAGGCATGAGGCTTATGCTTGCACCCGAATCGGTCAGGGCAGTACATACCTCGATATCATCTAAAGAGCAAGGAAGGAGAAATTTCCCGAGATCACCAAGCTTATCGGGAGCTTGATTTGAGGAAGAATTGGACGGTGTAGGCTCAAGTGATATCTTTGAAATTTTCTCCAGTTTCTCTTCATAAATCATCTCAGCAGCTTTGATCATATCTATTGTAAGTTTGAATTTGACACTGGGAACAACTTCCATTTTTTCGAACCATGATTGAATAGAATTGCACGATGAAAGATTAGAATTTGGCATTTTGACGGAGATAGAAGGAACTTTGGCAACCAGAGGGTGGATGTACCTGGAACTTCCATTATCACTAGGAAATACCGGGTCCTTTGTCGCCTCGGTCTCTTGTGCTAAATTCCTCACCAGAGAGGGAGTAGACATCGAGGGCCTATCATCTCGAATGGTAATGGATTTCATCTCTCCCTTTGGGTTGGGGATTGTGTTTCCCGAGAAAGTTCCAGAACCCGAAGGCTGACTCATTTTGCACAAAAGAGAGTTCAACATGTTCTCAAGCTTGTTTTGAGATGCATCAATCTTGTTGTTTTGATTTCTAATCTCATTCTTAAACTCATTGCTTTGTCTTGTCAACGAAGATTGGAAATCATTGTTCAAATTCGTAATCTGGGTTTGCATAGCTTGAAGACTAGCATTGTTGCTCTGAACGTAAGTCAAGAATTCATTAGAGGGAAAAGTCGGAGCTTGATAACTTGAAGTTTGATACCCTTGACTGTAATTGACTCCTTGGGTCGGGTATTGATTCGTTGGGGCTTTGTATTGATTCTGAACGTTTTGACCTCGAACTTGATTCTGATTAAGACGAGTTTGCTTGTTCGATTGAGAAAATCCCGAAGGTCCCATTTGATTACTAACACGGTAGTGCGAGTCAGCTTAAGGACGGTATTGGGTACTTCCGACTACGGCATTGATTTCAAAAGGATTACCATCGGTAGCGGTGAAATTGTAGTAAGCATGCGGACCACCACAAGTAGTACAAGTCGATTCCACCGCTTTGACTTGAGCGGGTGGAGGAGAATTAATCTTAGCATCCGTAATCTTAACTAAAGCCTGAATTACATCCGTAAGCTGATCAATCTTAGCATCGGTGCTAGGTATTTTCGAAAGAAGAAGAAGGTGAAGCACTCACTCGGGCAGCAACCGATTTGCTACGTGAATTGCGGACTTTGGATTTGTTCTCATTAATCGACAAGGCATCTCTCATTGATCGGGTCAACAAATTACCACCCGCGGAGGCATTGAGAGAGTCATGATCATTTTCGTTTAAACCGTTATAAAACGTATCAAGTTGATGTAATTCAGAAAAACCATGATGGGGACATCTTGTTAGGTTCCTATTTATGTAACACAAGCATCAATATAATAAATATAGATTAAGAGAGATCGGTTGAACAAGATCAAACCATACGCGTATGAATATATGAAAGGATATGCGTGAATATTGAATGAAAGTGAACAACCCAACCTTCAAATGAAGGTTTCCATGAGGTATTTAGAAGAAGGAACTAGGGCAACATGCAAGTTCCCTTCCTTTCCTTATTAGGCTTAGGCCAAGGCTTATGGGCCTTCTACATAAGCCTTAGCTTAATAACAAACATAAAGGCCTAATTAAGCTAACTATTACATATTAATTACTAACACTTGTAATCTAGTTTAGGAGTGATTCCAACAATCTCCCCCTAAGTGTTGGTGATTAATGATATGAGTGATAACGTTGTAGGTGCTGATGTAATAGTAGCTTGGACGTCTTCTGACATTCTTCTTTCTTGTGAGAAGAAGTGTCTTGATTCGAACAATCTCCCCAGTGTAGGGATCTTGTTTACTTTGAAGTATTTCAGCTTTGACGTCTTCATAATCTTTGTTCTTTGATCTTTGTTCTTTGTGATGGTAGTGATAATATGTTGTGGTTATCTGCATCAGGTCCGCTTCAATGCTCCAGTGTCTCCACGTCTTTCTCCAACATGCTCACACGCTCTTTAACGTTGGATTTCAGTACTGATGTAGTTCTCTTAGTCTTTAAACTTTGTAGATTCTTTGGCTTGATGAAGAATCATTCTGACATTGTGTTGCCTTTTGAGAGAACTTCAATTAGTGTTGATGTTGGTATGAGCATGTGGAAAATCGGCACGATCTTTTCCACCCACGAGCATCCATAAGAAGAAAACATAAAACATGGGTTAGAAATAATCCAACACTTACAAGTTTGAACTTCGAGTGCGTTAACAGCATAGTGTGAAAACACGACTCTAATCCTCACAAAGGTTGTTCCTGAACTGGAGTCCCACAAGTGAGATAACGCGATGTACCGAAGTACACCTACAGTTCAGATGAGTCGCTGAGGTACACCGAAGCATCACCCCACGACTGTAGACCGTTTGAGACACACTAAGCGTAACCCACAAGGATTTACCAAAGTGACCTGCTGTCAGGGCTGTTTGATGTTGACCCTAGCAGGAGTTTCCATTCAATCACTAAGGATCACAGTTGTGAACCCCTCATAAATGTTCTCGAAAGATTGCTAAGATCTGTGAAGGACCCGATAATGTATCACTTGTGTTCTTATAGTTGAACGACAAGCGATGAATTATCGAGTGTACCTAAGAGATCTTTTGATGAATCTCGTGGCTCTAGACTCAATAGTGCACTTTGGTTTTCCTGAGCGGAAACTAGGGAGAGGGTCTCCTTCTTCAATACTAGCAATCTCTAAGAGAAGGCCGATAGTTTACGTAGGGTTTCCTGTGAGAATGAAACAAGCTTCTGTTGAGAGAAACTTGAGTGGCTAAGAAGGTTTAGTGCATGCGTCACTGGGTCCATGACGACTTTAATCTTCAATACCGGTGTCATCTAGTGACAACCAGTAGCATATGAATTGAACCCGGTGTCTGCCCTAAGTTGAATAATCTGGAGAGCTATTTCTTTTCACCATTTTCTTTACTTTTCTTTTTAATTCTTCAACTTCTTCTTTCTCCGATTCTCATTTTCTCCTTTTTATAATCATACCTAAGGACTTCTAATTCTAACTATTGGTGGTGTCCTTGGGTAGATCCCTCTGGCGGATCATAGGACGGTTATTCCTAACCTTAGTCACCTTATAACTCCATTGCCATAAAACCAAATTTCATGAAAATCTCTCAAAGTGGTTATGAGTAATCACATTTAATACAACTGTTGAGAGTTTAAGATTTTGCATAAATACTCCCCCTCCACACGTGCTTAAGTATTTTGACAGAAATCTACACGGTGAGAAAAGAGCGCGCACTTTTTGAACTGATCGACTCAAGATAGACAATCCGCCGCGAGACACGGTTATGTTGGATAGTTAAAGAGTTACATTGTCAGTTTTTAGGTGACAACTAGCTCTAATAACTACCTTGAAGGTGTGGACAAACCTCGAAAGGTTGTCAAACCCGTCAAAGTTCATGTCTACCAAGAGTTTCTCGAATGGTACATTCTACTCGGACAAGTCCTTTTCAAGACACGTTTACATCACTAGTGAGCTAGCTTGAAATTATTACCCGTCCCGAACAAGTCTTTTCGATTTACTATCATTTAAGATCTCATCAATTCATTGGTTAAGTCTTTTTAGCATGACGATTCATTTGCAATTTACAACATATTTCTTATCACATAATTTTTCTCCCCCTCAAAAATGGCATATAAATGTTATTTTTGAAGAAATTTGATATCAAGTATGACCATTTCGAGTTTTGTGGGAAGATTACCACGAAGAACATTTTTGTGAACAAAGTTTTAATCGAATACTCCCCCTCAACAAGTGATATTAACTTTTGAGGTTTTGAAAATCATAAGGGGAAGTACTTGTTCTTTTGAGCAAAACTTTGAAAATGAAAGTTTTGATTAGTTTTACTCAAAAGTAAGAAGCTTTCGCTCCTTTTATAGGATTGTGGCACTGATGCGTACCACAGGGTCCTTTCATTACAAGTACGGGTTGTACACTGTTATGTGTGCACAAGCCATAATTATATATAAATCACACATCCATATAATTATAAGAGAAATAGATCAAGGGGTACCAGGTGTCTCAGGTATTCCAGCAATAACATCGGGAATGCGTTCTGGACATTGATAGCCCGTGAGAGAAATGCTTGGACGACCACCAACGAAGCTTTCCAATGTTCTGATGTGATCTCGCCTAAACAACCTTTCATCAATGCGCGTGATGATCTTCTTAATATCCCTTTTCTCCCTCGAATTCCATCTCTTTGGTGACCCGATGCCGTCATGAATCTCTTTCAACCTGTATGCTAGCCCGTCCCTAACTTTCTTCAAAGTGTGATCCCCAAACTTATGAAGTTATTTACACGCCATGAAACAGTTGTGGTGTAGTTCACTTCTGTAGACTACCCCAAATTGTTTCTTGATGAGTGTGTATTGAGGAAGTCGGTTGATGTCGGGGAGGTCTAGTTGAGGTTTTGTGAAATTGACCCATTTTTGATAAGATTCCACGGAAGCTGAATGTCTTCTACCCGTTCTTGGATCACGATGCTTCTGATGAAGATTAATAATGACTTGATGTACTCGCGTTGGATGGTTGTAGAGAAATGTCTCATTCGTCCTTGAACCTTAGCGAGATACATATCTTCAATGTCATTTAGTGACAATCCTGGAAAATCTGCTTCACAGAAGTCATATTCCTCTTCATCTTGTCATTTGACCACAATGTTCTTGAGGAATGTGTAGTCCCACTTTGATGACAGGGTAACATGCTTAATTGCAATGATCCGTCTTTTACTAAACACTTCCTTTTTAGACTTGAGAACCTGACAGCTTCTATAGAAGATTCTTCGGCGTTCAGGCCAATGATGAATCCCATACAGCGCATCAAGGTCATACTTTTCCACTTGATCAGCAAACATATGTGTGGCTTCTTCCTCGATGGCTGGATTGTGAGAGTAGATTGCTGCTGGGAAAGGAAATGTGAGTGACGTAGCGTACTTCCTTGTTACATCGCTACCGTATAGAAGAAACTCGAAGTCATTGTTGAAGAAGTAACGGTATGGAATTTGAGGTTGATCCGGTCGTCCAATTGTTGGTAGAGGTTTGGTCCAATCAGTGTAATAGGGAGCATTGTCTTGTCTTGTGAAGTCGATGTTAGCTTCGGGATTGAGCCAATTGATATTGTTCGACATGGCTCGTGCAATGTTGTCGAGATGGTAATTGCACTTGCTGAGCTGTCTTTAAGCAGTTGGAAGACATTATTCTTGATTCTCCTTAGCTCAGCCTTAATCTTCTTCTTCACTTTAAACTGTTCTTGAATCAGCTTCACATGCTCCATAGTATGGCCATCTACCATTTCTTGACCTTCTAGTAATGAGGGAGTAGCATCAACAAGTCTAGAAAACCAGTCGTATTCTTCGGTTGTGTCTTCATCTATCCATGAGAGAACATCGGTCTTCTTCTTCATTTTCTTTGGCTTTGATGATGATTCTGGTTTCTTTGTTGTTGCAGAAGAGGTGGGTTGTTTTTGGGGCTCTGGGATCTCTTCATCGTCACCACCAGTGTATTCGAAATGATCACCGGTTTTCTATGTTGATGGTGGTAACTCAGAGTCCTGAGGTTTATCTGTAGCAGCAGAACGTGGAGGAGATCTTCTTTCGGTTGGAGTCCTTTGGGGTGGGGGTGGCATAGAGGAGGAGTAACCAGACTTCTTCTTGCGTTTCATTTCTTTGTCTTTATCCGCATCATCATCGTCTCTAGGACGCTTAGCAGTTTCAGCTGCCGCTTTGCATGATGTTTTAAGTTGGTAATCCAGCAATGCGTCAAACAGTTTACCTTCGTCAGAGGTAAATGTTGCAGATCGTTTTGACATTTGAAGTACAAGCTTGAAAAGCAATTCTAAATCGGAGAAAGCTGTAGGCTCAGTTGAATTGATTGTTACTGTTAAAGGCGTTGATCTTATTATTTGCTTGGCCAACTGCATGAGATTCGGATAGAGTAGTCTGGTGAACATTTCTCTTGTCACGCCAGGAACAGTAAGAAACTTGTGAGTATATTCTCTGGCAGTCCTGTTCATTTCACCCTGTAAATCTCTATTAATAAGTTGTTGGATTTGTTCCCTTTCTCCTAACATCTCGTTTATCACTTTCTGAAGTAGATTGATTCTGTCTGCAAGCTGATCTAGTTTCTTGTTGACCACATTCTTTTTCCTTGCTTGCTTGATAGCTTTAACAATCTTAGACTTAGCTCGTGATGCCCAAGTGTCGGTAGGTTTCTTTACGGATTTGGATGCTGATCTTGTGCTATCCTTTGATGTTTGTGGTGATGAATGAGTAGATGAGTCTGATGATGAGTTATGAGATGGCTCAGGGTCCTTTTGTGGCTCAGAAGTTCGTTCTTGTGTATGTGCGGGACTGTCAAAAAGATAATCTTTGGCTTCTTTCTCAGCTTGAGCCTTTTCTTCAGCCTTAATACGAGCTTCTTCTTCAGCCGTAGCACGAGTTTCTTCTTTTGCTTTTTCATTAGCCACAGCACCTTCATCAGGAATTTTCTCATACTTCTCCATTTCTGGTTCCTCAAAGTCATAAGTGATAGAATCCTCTAGTTGCCGTTGTTGTTGTTCGTGAGTGGTGGTACCAGTTTCCTTATCGGGTTGATTAACCGCATCGGAAACTGGTGTAGATAGTGCACCACCACTTGACCCTCCGAGGCCACGAGTTTGTTCACGGGTGAATTCTTGAGCAATATGTTGAAGTCTGAGGTTCTTGAGCTTCTTTCTGTAGTCTCTGTCTTCATCAAGTGGTGCTTCATCGGAGCTCTCTTCTTCTTGCTCAAGCACTGGAGTTTTCCCTTTATCAGCCTTAGGACTTGGAGGTTTTGCAACAGTTAGTGGGTCATCTATGGGAGTTTCTGAGTAGATAACCTCTTCATCGGTGTCAGTCTCCTCTGAATCCTCGTCCATTAGTTTCATCGGTTCTGGTTTGGGAATAGGGATGGCTTCAGTAAGAGGAACTCTCTTCTTGAGTGTGTGAGTTCTCTTTGGGTACCTTTTCATACTCTCAGTGCTCGCAATACTTCCAGCACTGCCTCTCCTGGTCTTCCTAACCGATGTACCAGAAGACTTACAATCAATGAAACCTACTTTCCCTGCTTCAACTGCTACCAGATATCGTTTGTATGATTGAAGTCCTTTGGTAGCATCAGTAAGAAGATAATCTGGTAACACTACACCCTGTTTCTTCGTAGTTGATTCCTTAAATCTTACCACATTGAGTGTGGGTTCAAGTAGCACGGAGTGATGTTTGGGGTCTTCAAGTCTTTGGGGAATATCTGGATTGGTTTCAAGAATCCTTTTGATCAACAATTTTGTATATCTGACATAAGGGATCTTGGAGCCAGGCCTTTTTAGGTAAGTCATCATGTCATCCCAGATCAGAGCTGCAAATTCGATGTGTTTCATGTTGACCATGCTCCAAAAGATTTGAAGTTCCATGAGCTTCGGATGCTCATAGCCACTGTCACATCCGGAGACGGATTTAGCAATCATAATGTACAGTGTTCTCCATGGTTGAGGAATATTCTTGAGATCTACTAAGGAGTGTTTTGTCATAACTCCATCAGCTTCATCATAGCCGATGTCGACCATGAATTGGAGAACAATCTCTTCCGTAGGAGTAGCAGATAACTCAGTAGGCTCAATGGTTGGAAGAAGAAGAACAACCCTTAAGTCTGCAGGAGTGATGGTGACTTGTTTGTGATTGAGCGTCACCGTCACAGCACTTTGATCTTTGACCTTTTGTATCGTGTGCCAGAATTGGTGAAGATAGATCGCCGGCACAGTAGCAGAATTAGTGAGGATGTTCTGGTATGGACGAGTCTTCAGAATATCCACTGCAATCTGATAAGATGACTCAGAACAAGTGAAGTTTTCAAAGTCGACTCTGAGATTATTCTTTCCAATCTTCATTGGGTAACCATTAGGGAAGATGTCTTCAACTGTGAGAACATTTGGTGCATCCACATTTTCCATTTGAACGTCCATATCGTGATCTGAAAGATATTTAGCCAAAAGAACCAACATATCAAAAGACATTACGTTAGTCAAAAAGTTGATTTTATTGTCTATTTATTGAATGTGATATGTTAATGATTGTTACGAGTCCAATGTCACTTGTTAGTCCAATAGTCCAAAGATTTCGTGATAAGTTTCGTGAGTAGATTAACTTTGAGTTTTAAAGTCCAAGTTTTCACTTATTTTCACAACTTATTAAACATTTAAGCTTATTAATGACATTTTGGTTTCGTGACGTTATGATTTATTTATTTACAAGTTTGTACGCGTAACAATTCATAATTTTGGTTAAAATAAGGCTTAGGCGCAGTTTTTGCAAGCTTATGCGTAAACAGTGAACCATACGCGTAGGCACAAGCTTATGCGTAGGATCTTATCTTACGCGTAAGGAGTATTACGCGTAGGAAAAAAAATCCCTTAGCATAGATCTTACGCGTAAGCGTGTGTTGGAGTTTACGCGTAAGGTCTACTCGTAAGGGTAAACCTTATGCGTAAGACTCAAGTTTACGCATATCCTTCACAGGATACGCGTAGTCCCTTTTGTAGAACCTTACGTGTAAAGGTTACGCGTAAGATTTCTCTTACGCATAACATTCTACGCGTAAGGTGATCCTTATGCGTAGTAACTCAGTTAACCTTGATTCTGAATAATTCACGCGTAAAACCTGAAACAAATTCATCATAACATCATCATTAACACATTTATTCAATCTCTTTTAGTTTTCATATGAACTATAGACCAAAATGGTTTACGCGTAGAACATGCTTACGCGTAAAACTAAACCCTAAGATTCAAATTTTACGAATAAGAGTTTTAGCCATATAAATTGCACCAAACTTTTACTGGAATATCTAAGAGTCCTAATGAGTTGTATAAACCAAGTTTTAACATCAAAACCTATGCGAATCAAAAAATACCCACATACTACGAGTATAAACCCTAGTTCTCAATTTCCACAAAATTAATGATTCTGGGTATGTTTCAAGCCTAGATTTGATCAATTAAACATGTATACAACATCTCTTAACCTTCTAATTAACCAGAAAAACTCTTAAATGAAAATGCCCAAATTAAGCGTATAAACCCTAATTTGAAAAATGATTAATACATGTTTCTGGGTGGATTTGGTTAATGAAAATGGTTATGGCATATACTTTTGAACATTTTGACACCATTTTATCATCATAAACACACAAATGATGATCTTGTGTTCATATGCATACGCGTAGAACACAAGAATCATCCAAACATAAAATCCAGCTGTTGGATGTCTATGAAATCAAAAACCATTGTTTGTAAACATGTTAAGATCATGAAACCACTTACAGATCAGAAGTTTAAAGCACGGATTTGAGTATTCAATCTTATGCGTGGGATGGGTTAGTTGAAGTAATAAATGTGGTGAATTAAATGATATGAAAAAATTAGGTGAAGGTTTTTGTTAAAAATAGTTTCAGCTTTTGACAACATTGGTCCCTCCACCTTAACCATTTTCAACCACAGCCCATAACTTCCATTTTGGTTACGTGAAGCATGATATTTGGAAAGAATCATGACGACACTCCCCCTCGACTTAAGAAATAATGAAATTTTATAAATTTGAGCCCGGGGAGTGTCAGTAAACCAGAGATGTGACCACCATTATTAAAGAAACAACCGGGATGAGGTAACATGCAAGTACAAGGTTTTATGAAATCGAAAAAAAATATTTACTATCTCTCCCTCAACACTTGACCGAGAAAATACTGAATTTTGAAAGAGAAAAGTGTTGATGGAAGAATTGTACTTGCCATGTTAAAAGAAATATAGATAGAAGAATATTTTTTTTGTTTTTATCAGATTTTATATTTTTGTATTTTTTTTTTTGAAAATATTTACAAAAAGAGGTTTTGGTGTTTGACTGGTTTTAAGAATGTTTTAAAAGTTCATCCAGTTCCTCTGGAGTCAGACACCGCATACCAATCCGGTGGACAAACTCATTAAACCTAGTAGGAGCTAAGGCTTTGGTGAGAAGATCTGCTAGTTGGTATTCAGTACCCACAAAGTATAATTCAACGGTACCCTTTTCCACGTGCTCCTTGATGAAATGATATCGAAGATCGATGTGCTTTGATTTCGAATGTTGAACAGAGTTGCACGAGATCGCAATGGCACTTCGATTGTCGCAGTACATCGGGATTCTGTCAAATACGTAACCATAGTCTTTAAGTTGTGTTCTCATCCAAATGACTTGAGCACAACACGCCGACATGGCTACATATTCTGCTTCAGTTGAGGACAGCGATGTACAATCCTGCTTCTTCGATTGCCATGACACCAGTTTATAACCAAGAAATTGTAGAGCTCCTGAAGTACTTTTCCGAGAATCTAAGCAACCTACGTGATCAGCGTCTGAAAAAGCTATTAGTTCAAAACCAGAATCCTTCGGATACCAGATCCCCAAGTTAATGGTTCCCTTGATGTATTAGAGGATTCTTTTAGCCTTAGAGAGGTGAGTTTCAGTTGGTCTCGACTGATAACGGGAGCAAAGATATACAATAAAGACAATGTCAGGCCTAATGGCTGTTAGATACATGAGAGACCCAATAATACTTTGGTATTTGGTAGGGTCAACCAATTTCCCATTCAAATCAGCATCCAGTTTCTTAGTGTGTGCCATTGGTGTGGCATAGGTGTCACAGGTTTGCATTCCATGTTTGTTTAATATTTCAAGAGCGTATTTAGACTGACATAGAAAAATACCACGGGGTGATTGATGAACTTGCAGTCCTAGAAAGAACGTAAGTTCACCCATCATGGACATTTCAAAATGTTTTTTCATAAGTTTTGAAAAAGCTTTTGAGTACTTTAGATGTGTTGACCCAAAAATGATGTCATCCACATAAATTTGAACGATTAAAATGTGTGCCCCGTGATATTGTATGAAAAGTGTAGGGTCGACCGAACCTTTGACAAAATTATTGGCAATGAGAAAGGATGATAACTTATCATACCATGCCCGAGGGGCTTGTTTGAGACCGTAGAGAGCCTTTTTCAGTTTGTAGACGTGATTAGGGAACTCTGGATCAACGAATCCTTCTGGCTGACTAACATAGACCGTTTCTTTCAGTTGTCCATTAAGAAAAGCAGTTTTGACATCCATCTGAAAGACCGTGATGTTCATGTGAGCCGCAAATGCCAGAAAAATCCGTACAGCCTCAAGACGAGCAACCGGAGCGAATGATTCTTCAAAGTCAATACCCTCTTCCTGTCTATAACCCTTGGCCACCAGATGTGACTTATTTCTGATTACTGTTCCTTCAGCATCCAATTTGTTTTTCCAAATCCATTTGAGAACAATGACGAAGACCCCTGTTGGTCTTTCAACCAATTCCCATACTTCAAGACGTTTAAAATGATTTAGTTCTTCTTGCATGGATTCAATCCAATTGTCTTTTGTCACTGCATCTTTAATGTTTTTAGGTTCAGATTGGCAGACAGTAAGTGCATAAATGCAATGTTCACCGTCTGTGTGAAGACGTTTTATAGTTACGATTGGTTGATTTGGGTTACCAATAATGTTTTCAAGAGGATGGTCTTTCATCCAACGATGTGTGGAAGGTTGATGTTGATATACATTCTGCAGATTCGGAGGATTCAAATGGCTTGTAGATAATTCCGCAACATCAGAAGTAGCAGTAGCATTTGCAAAAGGGTTGAAGAACGCATTTGGATCATAATTTGCAGGTGGGGGTACATCATTGTTCAGAGGATCATCAGCTGGTTCAGCGTCATTGGATGCGGTTTGTTCGACAGTTGTGGTAGAATCAACTGGTGGTGCTTCCTTAACAGTAGTTGTTGTAGCAAGTGTATCAGGTATTGGATTTTGATCATATTGACCAGCGGAAACATTTGATACATCTGGAGCACGTTCAACAATATAATCACTAAACAGAGGAGTAAATAGGTGTTCCATTTGATGTCGAGTAAGTTGTAAACTTGGTTCAGCTGATGATGGGGTTTGAGGGAAGTTTAAACGGTTATGACCGGGTTCCAGGCTGTTATGCTCAGAAGCTATTTCAGTAAGCTCATCGAAATTTGCATGAATTGCTCCATAATCTCCTTTGTACGACGATTCCAGATCCGGTAATCCTTGGAGTTTTCACAATATCCTACAAAGACTCCAATGTCAGCTTTGGCTTTGAGCTTACCAAATTCATCACGATCATTATTCGGATAACAAAGGGATCCAAATACATGAAAGTGTTTGAGATTCGGTTTACGGTTGTGGATAAGCTCATAAGGTGTTTTGTTGTGGTGCTTGGTAATTATTGAGCGATTCTGAGTATAGCATGCAGTTGACACGGCTTCAGCCCACAAGTAATCTGGAAGTTTAGCATTAATTAACATTGTTCTTGCAGCTTCCACTAACGTACGGTTTCGTCTTTCAACAACTCTGTTTTGTTCTGGTGTACGTGCAATAGATGTTTGATGCTCAATTCCCACTTTCTCATAAAATGCACGAAGAGTTTGATTCACAAATTCAGTTCCTCTGTCTGTTCTGATTTGTCTGACTGTGTTCCGGAGTTGAACTTGAATTTTTGTGAGAAAGGTGATGATCATCTGTGGAGCTTGATCTTTACTTCGAAGAAAATAAACCCAAGTCCATCTTGAGTAGTCATCTACAATTACCAAGATGTAGCGTTCGCCATTAATCGTCTGCACGCACATTGGGCCACACAAATCCGTGTGAAGAAGATGAAGAACATGCTGTGAGCTGTGTTCCACCTTTGAAGGAAAGTGAGCACGAGTGCTTTTCCCTTGTTCACAAGCTGAGCAGAGGTGATCTTTAGAATATCGGAATCTTGGGAGACCTTCAACAAGTTTGTATCGAGCAAGGTTGGTTATGGTTTGAAAGTTTAAATGTGAGAGACGATGGTGCCATAGCCAAGATTTTGTAGATGTTGCCTTTGAAAGTAGACAGATGGGATATGAAGCAATCATGTCTTGCATTGAGATTGTGTAAAGACTTGAATTGCGGGTGCCAGACATAAGATCGTTTCCTTGTAGATCGCGAATGAAACAAGTTTTCTCCCGAAAAGCCACTTCCAAATCTCCATCACAGAACTGACCGACTGAGAAGAGATTGTGACTGAGACCTTCCACATAATAAACTCTGCTAATTTCGATGTTCCCATTGATGTAATCTACGAAGCCTATGATAGCCGCGAAGTGATCATTCCCGAATCTGACAGTTCCAATGAACTTTGATACAAAGTTTGATAACAGTTTGTGATTGCCTGTCATGTGTTGGGAACATCCCCTATCAACAACCCAGAGGATGATCTGTATCACCTGCATTCAACACAGATGACACAGATGGAATAGAAGTAGATGTAGAACCCGAAGAGTTAGAGGGTTCCGAAGCAGTTATAGGTGAAACACACATGTTTATGATTTTAGGTATCCATGTAAATCCAAGTGTATTATGTAACCATTTCTGCCATCTCCAACTAGTCTTAGCTTTGGTCTTCGTGAATGCACTAAGTGATAAATTATTCCTAGGAGGTGAAGTGGGTTCTAAGGGTACATCAATGATTAAAGCATGAGCGCTAGAATGCGGTTTACCTAGCACAGACTTAGAAGCAGTAGTGGGCCTAGAGGTATTCTATTTTCTATTGTTCCACTTACGAGATAAGATAGTCTTAGCAACACATTTGTCATGACAACCAGAAAACATACTTTTACGACAACCAACACAAGAAGCTTCAAACTTAACATTTAAATTACTTAACGATTCAACATTCGTTACACACTTTTTCCATTACATTTGTCAGACGCAATATCTAAAGTGGGTGCAACTTGAGTCTTATTCAAAGTCCTAGGGTGTTCTTTTACTTCAGCATTCTTTATTGTTCTTTTCTTACGTCGCAACTTCCTATTCTTCCTTGTATTGCTCCTAGGCTGTGAAGTGCGGGCGTTGGGAAAAGAGGCAACTATTCCTATTTCAGTAGAGGGAAAGCACATTAGTTTCTTGAGGTTTGTCATTAGATGTTCTAGAGTCATTTTGAGTCTGTGTAGTTACTACAGTGTTACTATTCCTATCTTGTTTTAGTTTCACCAACTCTGCCTTAAGATCATGGATTTTGTGTAACAAATCTAAATTTTCAGAACGAGTGAGTCTATCTCGTCGTAAAACATCTTTGGTGTATGCAAGATGATCATCAAGGTCTTTTGACACTTTATCACGAGTCTTTTTGAGTTAATCAAATATGACACCATATTCCTGTTTAACTTTTGAAATTTCTTGTTCATATTTTGAAATTTGACACTTCAAAGACACGTTTTGAGCATTCAATTACTCAAGTTTTGGATTAAGAGTTTTGGTTTGCAACTGGTTGAGTTTGTGTTGTAAAGTGAGTTCTCGATTTTGACACCATTGAAGACGACGTTTTGAATATGAAAGCTCGTTTAACAAACGTTCATTTTCAATTTTTAAAGACGTGATTTGTGACACATTATCAGTATTCTCAACATTTGCAACAAAATCAACAGAATCAGCAGAGATATAATCGAATGCATATGCAACAGAATATAATAACACCACATTACAGATATCAGCACAGATAACATCTTCCAAGAGTCTATCAACATCTTTTCGTAAAATTTTCTTTTTACGTTTTCTATTTGAGATAGATGTTTCTGTTTTCTCGAAAACTATTTTCATCAGTCCAAGTTCCTTATGAAATTCCCTTTCCCAATACAATGCACAATTTTTCAAGTTTTGAACATGGGGTAAAATTCTTTTCTGAAAAATATCTCTTTGTTCTCACGCCTGAGGCGATTGAAAATGTTCAACTTTTATTTTAGAATGAAATTCAATCTCACGTTCTAAAATTTTGATGTCAGATAGGAAAGTGTCAAAATATCTAAGAATTTGACAACTTTCGGGTATTGATTTTACTTCACTGAGTGAAGGTAAAGGACCATTAATTTGTGCAGAATTGGGTTGGGGACCAACATTAGAAGACTCAGACATAGGTGTGATAACCCAAGGTGTGTTAGAAGTATCCTTCTGTGCGACGAAAGTGACGGCTTTTGAATAGTTAAATGGTTTGTTATAAACAACATTTTCTAATTTTGATCGACTCTTGTCTTCTACATCTAATTCCTCTTAAAGGTTATATTCAACAACACTCATAATGGAATCATCAATTCTATGTTCTGCACTGTAAACTTCAGGAGTTGGTTTGAATGCTCTATTTGAAAACTTAGGTTTGTAATCAGCAAGATTCGGTCTATATCCATTTGGATTTGGTTTAAAAGTAAACTTTGGAATCGTTGTGATTGATTCACCATGTTTATAAACAATATTTCGAAACTCTTTGATTTTGTTTTGTAAGTCGACAATTTCCTCAAGATAGGCATCTATTCGTTTCGTTGAATGCTTTTTGTACTCAGAGAACTGTTTTTGACAAGTTAACAATTCAGACTTGGCTTTTTGAGTTTCCAAAGTGAGAGCGTTAAGTTGTTGTTTATGATCATATTTCAGTTGTTCTATTTGAGACAACAAAGCATTTTTTGATGCGACTAGATCACATATATGTTTTTCTAATGATTTTTCGTTTTGTTAAGATTTAGTAAAAGCGACTTCAAAACCTTTTTCACGTTTTTCTTGAATTTGAAAAACTTTGAGTTGATTTTTTAAGCATTCAATATCCCTAGTTAACAGTGCATTTTTATTTTTTAATTGTTGATTGAGCTCACAACATTGTTCCATTCGGAATTGTTGGTTTTAGGTCACTAGTTTTACAAACACAAGTTATAGAGAAAGAGATGAAGGCGGATGAACAAGTTATCACACACACACACACGTATAATAATACGGTTAAGGCAAAGAGAGTGAATGAAAAGAAAACTTGAACAACAAACCCTCAAATGAGGGTTTACAAGGGTATTTATAGGAGGGAAGCTAGGGCAACACTCCTAGTTCCCATCCTTTCTTATATGGGCTTGGGCCTAAGCTTATGGGCCTTCTACATAAGCTTGACCTTAAACAAACATAAAGGCCATAATAAAGCTACCTATTACATATGAAATATAAATACTTGAAATACTGTTTAGGAGTGATTCCAACAATCTCCCCCTCAAGTATATATGAATGTAAACGGTGAAGGCGTTGATGTAATAGTAGCTCTGACGTCTTCTGACATTCTTCTTTCTTGTGAGAGGAATTGCCTTGATTCGAACAATCTCCCCAGTGTAGAGAGATAGTTATCTTTGAACAGTTATGCTTCGACGTCATCTTTAACTTTGTTCTATGATCATTGTTCTTTGTGGTGAAAGTGATAGTATGTTGTTAACTCCATCAGTCTGCCTCAGGTCTGCTTCGCTGCTCTAGTGTCTCCACGTCATTCTTCAACATGCTCACACGCTCTTTGACGTTGGAATTCAATGCTGATGAAGTTCTTTAAGTTTTGACTTTGTAGATTCTTTGGTTTGATGAAGAATCATTCTGACGGTTGTGTTGCTGTTGAATAGAACTTCCATTAGTGATGATGTTGGCGTGAGCATGAGAAGAATCAGCACGATCATTCCGCTTCAGAGCTTCCATAAGAAGAAAACATTTCAAACGGTTAGTAATAAGCGGTTTCCGGCACTTACAAGTTTGAACTTCGAGAGTGTTAACAGCATAGTGTGAAAACACAACTCTAATTCTTACAAAGGCCGTTCCTGAACTGGAGTCCCACAAGTGAGATAACGCGATGTACCGAAGTACATCTACAGTTCAGATGAGTCGCTGAGGTACACCGAAGCATCACCTCACGACTGTAGACCGTTTGAGACACACTCCGTGTAATCCACGGGGAGTTACCGAAGTGACCTGCTGTCAGGGCTGTTTGATGTTGACCCTGGCAGGAGTTTCCATTCAATCACTGAGGATCACAGATGTGAACCTCTCATAAATGTTCTCGACAGATTGCTAAGATCTGTGAAGGACTCGATATGAACCACTGATAATCTTATTTGTTGATCATCAAGTGATTAAATGTCAAGTGTTCCTAAGAGATCTTTTGATGAATCTCGTGGCTCTAGACTCAATAGTGCATTTTGGTTTTCCTGAGCGGAGACTAGGGAGAGGGTCTCCTTCTTCAATACCAGCGATCTCTAAGAGAAAGCCAATAGTTTACGTAGGGTTCCCTGTGAGAATGAAACAAGCTTCTGTTGAGAGAAACTTGAGTAGCTAAGAAGGTTTAGTGCATGCGTCACTGGGTCCATGAAGACTTTTAATCTTCAATACCGGTGTCACTAAGTGACAATCAGTAGCATATGAATTGAACCCAGTGTCTGCCCTAAGTTGAATAATCTGGAGGGCTATTTCTTTTCACCTTTTACTTTACATTTCTTTTTGATTCTTCAACTCCTTCTTTCTCCGATTCTCATTTTCTCCTTTTTTACAATCATTCCTAAGGACTTCTAACACTAACTAATGGTAGTGTCCTTGGGTAGATCCCTCCGGCTCTGGCGGATCCTAGGCGGTTATTCCTAACCTTAGTCACCTTATAACTCCATGACTAACCTATGTTTGCCATTAAAACCACTGTATGTGAAAATATCTCTCAAAGGGTTTGTAAATGAAAAACATGTTTGAACCACTGTGAGAGATAAGGTTTTGCATAAATACTCCCCCTCCACATGTGCTTAAGAGTATTAATGGTTTAAATGCACAGTGAGGAAAGAGCGCGCACTTTTAGAATTGATCCACTGAAGATAGACAATCCCCCGCGAGACACGGTTACGTTGCATAGTTAAAGAGTTACATTGTCAGCTTTTAGGTGACAACTAGCTCTAATAACTATCTTGAAGGTGTAGACAAACCTCGAAAGGTTGTCATACCCATCAGAGTTCATCTCTATCAAGAGTTTCTCGAATGGTACTTTCTACTTGGACAAGTCCTTTGCGAGACACGTTTACATTACTAGCGAACTAGCTTGAAATTATTACCCGTCCAAGACAAGTCTTTTCGAGTTACTAACAGTTTAGTACCGTCAATACGTTGGTTAAGTTTGAGGTACACAGATTCATTTGCATTTTGCACAACATATTTCTTATCACACAATTTTCTCCCCCTCAAAAATGGCATATGAAAATGTTATTTTTGAAATGTTTGAGAATAAATATGACCATTTCGAGTGTTGCGGGAAGAGTGACCACTGTGAACAATTTGTGAACAAAGTTTTCAACAAATACTCCCCCTCAACTAGTGATATAAACGGTTGAGGTTTTAAAATCATATGGGGAAGTACTTGTCTTTTTGAGCAAAACCTTGAAAAATGAAAGGTTTGATAGGTTTTACTCAAAAATAAGAAGCTTTCGCTCCTTTTATAAGGATTGTGGCACTGAGGCGTACCACAGGGTCCTTTCTTGACAATTACGGGTTGTACACTGTTATGTGTGCACAAGCCATTGACATATATAATCACACATCCAAAAATTATATGAAGGAAACAATTCAAGGGGTACCAGGAAGTGCAGTGATGTTCCCAGGAGTACGAACAGGGCGTTGATAGCCGGTGATGTTGATTCTGGGTCGACCACCAACAAAACTTTCCAATGTTCTGAACTGATCCCTTCTGAACAACCGTTCATCAATCATGGTGATGATCTGTCACAATTCTCAAAATCCGGTCATTTCTTAAATTATATATGCATCATATTAGTTCATTCATGGCATTCATTTCACATTTAACGCGTGAATTTTTATATTAAATAAACGTTATCGCGTGAGTTATTATTTTGTATATTTAATCCGTTACTTTCAAAAATGATCCCGATGTATTTTTAAACTTACATTTAGTTTATAAAAACTATATTTTGAGTTTTCCTAGTGTTTCAAATTTATTTGGTACATAAATCGTTAAAATTATATTATTACGTTGTGTTTCTTAAAAATTATACGATAATTATTTTATCACCCAAATTTCACAAGGAATGTATTTTTACAATTTTTATTATTTCATTACATTCTATTTTGAACTATTAAAAACTTACTTGTACCAAAAATTTCCATTTACATTCACTTGTACATTTCCTACACAATTTCTTACATATCTTACCAAATAATACACAAAGTATATACACTATAAAAGAGAGAAAAAAAAAAATATATTTGAGAAACACCTCCCCCTAAAAACCGGTTCTAGGGGGGGAGGTTGGCATTTATGGTTGGTTAACATTTTCAACAAGTTAGATATATACTCAATGTACTTCACACTTCATTCATTTGCAACAATAATTCAAGATCACCTAAAAACTTTTTCTCTCTTCTTGTTCACTCTCCAAAACCGGCCATAGTAGGTCTTCCAAGGGATCACAAGATTTTGCTAGCTCAAGTGTTATTACAACCTAGTTTATACTCTTTTTATGGTTTTGAAATAAAAACCAAGGATATTTAGGTTTAATCCTTGTTACCTACACCTCTTCACTATCACTTGTAAGCATGTTTTTATCATTTTCAAGTTTCCTTTTCATTTTCATATGTTTCTTTTCATTTTTGGAGCTTATATGCATGTTATGTGATTTATACCATTTTTCTTATGATTTTTGAGTTATATATAATTATGGTCATCCTATAAATATTCCCATGGTAATCTTTGGTCTTGATGGTGATTAGGAACCCATGACACCCTAAGAAGGTGTATGGTAGGATTAGATTAGCTTTGGAGTTGATTTGAAGGGATTAGAATAGGTTTTGTCCGAGAAAAACTATTTTCGATAACTATATTTTAGGTTCTGTCCTTGTTTCGAATTTCTGGAAAAACCTACTATTGGTACGACATTTTGGCCTTGATATTTAGAAAATATACTTTAAAACGAATCCGTGGCCTTTTGAACGGATAAAAACGGAGTTATAACGAAGCCGTGGTGAATTTTTAAAGTTTGACGACGAAACGTATACTTTTCAGAAATTTCAGCAACATGTTTTTAGTTTGTTCGGGTCAAAAACGAGCCTTAAGCTTCACAAATTATTTCGACTTATCAAAAACATATTAGTTTACTTCGATACGAAGCTAAGGACATATTTTACGTAGAAAACGGATTTGAAACGACAAATATATGCACGTTTTCATAAAGTTGCCGTAACTATTATTTTCTGAAAAACTATATTATTTTTACGATACAAGTGTTACATTAGCTGTAACGACCATGTTTGCGGCAGTTTTTAACCATGATGCAAAACTTTTTAGAACGAAATGTCTTCTAGTAAAATCAAGTTCATCGGCCATATTTTTCAAAACAAAAAGCTGTTTGTCAAGCGAAGTTTTAGTAAATTATTTACGGACGTTCAAACTTGGCCGAAACTCATTTTCTGCACAAAATTAGCCAAAATCACTATCTTTAGCCCTTAATATCTTTATGATCGAGACCTTTTGGACGAAAACTCCTGAACTGAAACTTTTAGATAGCGATACAAACTTTCCAAAACATTCGAGTTCGTTCTCTAACGATCGACGTACACCATTTTACGACTACTTTTCCGGAGCCATTTTTGTTAATTTCATGATTTTTCCGACGACATTGTTTTGCGACGAAAAGTGGTAATTTCACCATAAATCATTATTAACCCATTATAGGATGACATTTTGACGTAAAAACATGTAAAGTCATTTTTGAAGGGTCAAGACGTCAAAAGAGTATTTTTCGACGACGAGTATTATTTTCAAAACTCGCAAATGGTATAAATAACATACGAAATGCATGCATAACATTACATTGCAACTCATGACATATCATATCATTCGTAATAGGTCCCGGTTGACACATCACATTATACCTCGGTGTACTCACTTTTGTCATCGCCTCAGTTTACCAAGTGAGTAATCACAAACCCCCTTTTTTCCGTTTTTACTATATTTTGGGGCGAAATGCATGAACTTTTCTTGAGCTAAATTGATCACTACTTTTATTAATTAGTTTGACTAGAACTTGTGAACTTGAATTAAATCCTTGAACTTATTTAGGAAATTATGACTTGTTGGAACTTATTGAACCGTACATGTTATGACCATCACTATAAAGTCTCGCCTTATTGGTGGAGCGTCTCAATAAATCTCGCCTAGGTGGCCGAGTGACAAAGGAGTCTCCTATGTTCGGAGCATCACTATAAAGTCTCGCCTTATTGGTGGAGCGTCTCAATAAATCTCGCCTAGGTGGCCGAGTGACAAAGGAGTCTCCTATGTTCGGAGCATCACTATAAAGTCTCGCCTTATTGGTGGAGCGTCTCAATAAATCTCGCCTAGGTGGCCGAGTGACAAAGGAGTCTCCTATGTTCGGAGCATCACTATAAAGTCTCGCCTTATTGGTGGAGCGTCTCAATAAATCTCGCCTAGGTGGTCGAGTGACAAAGGAGTCTACTATGTTCGGAGCATCACTATAAAGACTCGCCTTATTGGTGGAGCGTCTCAATAAATCTCGCCTAGGTGGCCGAGTGACAAAGGAGTCTCCCTTGTTGGAGCAGTGCAAAGTCTCCTATGTTCGGAGCATCCCTGAATTTTTATATTCGTGGTACTATATTGTGAACTATTATGACCGTTTATACTTGACTTTTAGACATACTACTTTTGGCAATGGGTTGTGAACACACAGGTTGCAAGTTTTGTATGGGCGGAACTTGGAACTGAGTGGATTTACAATGCCTTTGCTTTGCGGACCATTTCCGTCGACCGAAAGCTTTGATATTTCTTACGAGTTTTATTATTTTGCTAAGCGTGTTTACTCACCAACTATTTCATAGTTGACCCGTTTTTCTCTCATGCATTTCAGGTGATCGTTAGTAAGCTCTTTCTACCAAGTCTTGCATAATGAAGTTTTCACTTGTCAATATAAATCATTATGTATAAAACATATATTTTGGAATCTAAGTTTTGTAATATATTCGCCGATGTCGGCTAAACTGGTATTGTAATGGTGTAATATTTCTTTTTAATATTAATGTTGGTATGTTCTATTATCTTGTGCTTATGTTCCCTTCCGTTACACCTCGTGTTTCCGCCTCCGGCGAGGGTGTGACATGATCCTTCTCACATCCCTCTTTTCCTGAGAATTCCAGCGCTTAGAAGACCCAATTTTCAGGTGTATATCCTTCAACCTGTACGCCAATCCATCCCTAACTCGCTTCAAGGTATGATCCCCGAATTTCTGAAGTTCACTACACGCCATTAAGCAGTTTCTTTGAAGTTCACTGTGGTAAACAACTCCGAATGGTTTGCTGATGAGCGTATATTGAGTTAGCTGATTGATGTCGGGAAGATCAAGCGTTGGAGGAGTGAGGTTGACACGTTTCTGATATGATTCAACGGCAAGCTGAAGATCTTCAACACGTTCTTTGATGACAATGCGTCTGATGAAGATGAGCAGTGACTTGATGAATTCACGTTGTACTTCAGTTGGTGTTGGAATCACTCCTAAACAGTATTTCAAGTATTTATATTTCATATGTAATAGGTAGCTTTATTATGGCCTTTATGTTTGTTTAAGGTCAAGCTTATGTAGAAGGCCCATAAGCTTGATCCAAGCCCAATAAGGAATAGGGAAGGAGAGGGAGTGTTGCCCTAGCTCCTTGCCTATATAAACTCTTGTAAACCCTCATTTGAGGGTTTGTTGTTCAAGTTACTCTTTCACATACACTATACACTTAACCTTTCTCTTTTATACGTGTGTGTGTGTTTGGTATTTGCTCATCCGCCTTCATCTCTTTCTCTAGAAAGCTTGTGTTGTAAAACTAGTGACCTATCAGTTGGAAATATCGATCGCACAACACCTTGTTTTTTTTGTAGACGATTCCTTGATTCTGACAGATAGAATAGGTTCCATCAACATATCGTGATTGTCGGGGTCATTAAGCCTCTTGGGAATATCAGGGTGAAGTCCAAGTGCTCTCTGGATCAACAGTTTAGTATATCTGATGTAGGGAATCTTTGAGCCAAGCTTGTTGAGAAATGACATCATGTCATCCCAAATCAGAGCTTCGATAGCGATGTGTTTCATGTTGACCAATGCCCAAAATATTTGCAGTTCCATGAGCTTAGGATGCTCATATCCACTGTCACGACCAGAAACAGACTTGGTGATGATCATGTAGAGAGTTCTCCATGGTTGAGGAATACTCTTAAGCTCTACGTGAGAATGCTTGGTGATTACTCCTGTAGCCTCGTCATAACCGATATCGATTAAGAATTGGAGAGTGAGCTCTTCAACAGGTGTGGCATATAGTTTGGTTGGATCGACTTCAGGAATTAGGAGAACAGCCCTTAAGTCTGCAGGTGTAATGGTGACTTGTTTGTGATTCAGAGTCACTGTCACAGCAGTCCGTCCTTTGACCCTTTCCATAGTGTTCCAGAACTGTTGGATATAGATCTCAGGAACAGTTGCAGAGTGAGTGAGCATATTCTGATACGGATGAGTCCTCAGAATATCAATAGCAATTAAACACGAAGATTCTGAGCAAGTGAGGGTGTCAAAGTCAACTCGGAGATTATTCTTTCCTATCTTCATTGGATAGCCATAAGGATAGATATCAGCAATGGAGAGAACTTCAGATGCATCCACATTCAATTGTTCAGCCATGTCGTGATCTGAAATAACATTAGCCAAAAGAACCAACATATCGAAAGACATAATGTTAGTTAACAAAAGGTCTTATTGTCTAGTTATTGAATGTACAGTGATAATGATTGTTACGAGTCCTAAGTCACTTGTCTGTCCAATAGTCTAATGATGTCGTGAAATGTTTCGTGAGTTAGTTAACTTTAAGTTTTAAAGTTTATGTTATCACTTATTGTTCACAACATATCAAACGATTAAGTTTATTAGTGACATTATTGGATTCGTGATGATATGATAAGTTTATTAACAAGTTTGTACACGTAACAATTCATAATGAAGGTCCATCCAGGCTTATGCGTAGCAATGACAAAGTTATGCGTAAGCAAGTGTTTTATACGCGTAGTTATAAGCTTACGCGTAGGATCCTATCTTACGCGTAGAAAAAGTTACGCGTAGAAAAAGGGGACCTTACGCGTAGGCGTATAAAAACCTTACGCGTAAGGTTTACTCGTAAGAGTAGACCTTATGCGTAGAGGCACTGTTTACGCATATCCTTCACAGGATACGCGTAGTCCCACTGTAGAACCTTACGCGTAGGCATAACTGACTACGCGTAGGGTAATCCTTATGCGTAGAAATGCAAATGACCTTTGTTCTGAATTTTAAGCGTAACAAATCCTGAAATAAGTTCATCAAATCATTAACATTATCACAGAAAATCATTTTAACAACAATTTATGGCAAGAACACATGTCAAACAGTTATGCGTAGAAATCCTTACGCGTAGTCTAAAACCCTAAATCTACGCGTATGAATTTTAGCCATAGAATTTGCACCAAAGTTTTTCTGGTATATCTTAGATGTTGTGAGAGCATATTGACCAAGTCTTAACACTTAGTTTGCAGTGAATCAAAAATACCCAAACTCAAGAACCTTAAACCCTAATTTCTAATTCTGACACAATTAGTGTTTCTGGGTGGTTATAGAGCATGGAAATCATCAATTTATCATCATATAAGCATTACACAACAAACTTTTTGACCAAAACACTTCACATTCAAAAATACCCAATTCGACTCATAAACCCTAATATTCAAAAATCATCAATTCGTGTTACTGGGTTTGTTTTGAGCTTAGAAACGATATCATAGATGTTGTTAAAACATTTTGACACATTCTTTTTAACCATAAACACCCATTCTTGATTGGGTGTTCATACGTTTACGCGTAGACCACTAAATCAAGATTACACGATGTTTTAACCGTTGGATTCGTGTAAAATTTAAAACCATTGTTTAGAATCTTGTTAGGAACATGAAATCACTTACAAATTGACGATCTTAAACACAGTTTTGACGAACGATTCTTAGGCGTAGGATGTATTAGTGTTTTGAGTAATAAATGAGAAGTGAAATGTTAGGTGGAGGATATTTTTATTCAAAATATCTTTAAGGTTTTGACAGTTTTGGTCCCTCCACCTTTTCCTTTTTCAAACAAGGCCTTTTAACTTCCATTTTGGTTACCAAACAAAGATTTTAAGGAAAGAAACATGACGACACTCCCCCTCGACTTGAGAAAATAGTGAAAGGTTATTAATTTAAGTCCGAGGAGTGTTTTTGAACCAGAAAATGTACCACCATTTGTAAAAGATTCAACCGAGATATGATAACATGCAAGTACACAGATGTTTTGAAGCAGTTTAAGAGATTATTTTCTCCCCCTCAACACTTGATCGGAAAAATACTGAATTTTGAAAGATCAAAGTGTTGACGGAAGAAATGTACTTGCCATGTTGAAAGAAAGATAGATTAGGAGAATATTTTTGTTGTTTTATCGGATTTTATATTTTTGTATTTTGTTTTTGAAAAAATATTTACAAAGGATGTTTTGGTGTTTGACAGGTTCTTAAGACTGTTTTAAGAGTTCATCCAATTCCTCTTGAGTCAAACACCTCATACCAATCCGGTGGACCAACTCATTAAACCTAGCGGGAGGCAAGGCTTTGGTGAGAAGATCTGCCAATTGGTATTCAGTACCCACAAAGTATAATTCAACGGTACCCTGTTCCACGTGGTCCTTGATGAAATGATAGCGTAGATCGATGTGCTTTGATTACGAGTGCTGAACTGAGTTGCACGAGATCGCAATGGCACTCCGATTGTCGCAGTACATCGGGATTCTGTCAAATACGTAACCATAGTCTTTGAGTTGTGTTCGCATCCAGATGACTTGAGCACAACACGCGGACATGGCTACATATTCTGCTTCGGTTGATGACAGCGATGTACAATCCTGCTTCTTTGATTGCCAAGACACCAGTTTATCACCGAGAAATTGTAGAGCTCCTGAAGTGCTTTTCCTTGAGTCTAAGCATCCTGCGTGATCAGCGTCTCAAAAAGCGATTAGTTCAAAACCAGAATCCTTCGGATACCAGATCCCCAAGTTAATGGTTCCCTTGATGTATCGGAGGATTCTTTTAGCCTCAAGAGGTGGGTTTCAGTTGGTCGCGACTGATAACGGGAGCATAGATAAACGGCAAAGACAATATCAGGTCTGCTAGCTATTAGATACATGAGAGACCCAATAATACTTCGGTATTTGATAGGGTCAACTAATTTCCCATGTAAATCAGCATCTAGTTTCTTGGTATGAGCCATTGGTGTGGCATAAGTGTCACAGGTTGTCATTCCAAATTTGTTTAACAATTCAAGGGCATATTTGGACTGACTCAAGAAAATACCACGGGGTGATTGATGAACTTGCAGTCCTAGAAAGAACGTAAGTTCACCCATCATGGACATTTTAAAATTTTTCTTCATTAGTTTTGCAAAAGCGATTGAAAACTTTTTATGTGTAGACCCAAAAATGATGTCATCCACGTAAATTTGAACAATTAAGATATGTGCCCCGTGATATTGTATAAAAAGAGTTGGGTCAACCGAGCCTTTGGTGAAATTATTGGCAATGAGGAAAGATGATAGCTTATCGTACCATGCCCGAGGGGCTTGTTTGAGACCATAAAGAGCTTTGTTCAGTTTGTAGACATGGTTCGGGAACTCAGGATCAACGAATCCATCTGGTTGGCTGACATATACCGTTTCTTTAAGTTGTCCATTGAGAAACGCCGTTTTGACATCCATCTGATAGACCGTCATATTCATATGAGCTGCGAACGCGAGAAATATCCGAACAGCCTCAAGACGAGCAACCGGAGCAAAAGATTCTTCAAAGTCTATTCCCTCTTCCTGACGATAACCCTTAGCAACTAGACGTGACTTATTTCGGATGACGTTCCCTTCAGCATCCAATTTGTTTTTCCAAATCCATTTTAGACCAATGACGTAGACCCCTGTTGGTCTTTCAACCAGTTCCCATACTTCAAGACGTTTGAATTGGTTGAGTTCTTCCTGCATGGATTCAATCCATTTGTCTTTTGTCATTGCATCTTTAATGTTTTTAGGCTCAGATTGGCAGACAGTGAGTGCATAAATGCAATGTTTACCATCTGTGTGAAGACGTTGTCTCGTAACGACTGGTTGATTCGGGTTGCCAATAATGTTAGCCAGAGGATGGTCTTTTGTCCATCTATGTGTAGAGGGTTGATGTTGGTATACATTGTGCAGATTCGGAGGGTTCAAATGGTTTGTTGAAGATTCTGCGACATCTGGTGTAGCAGTCTCATTGGCAAACAGGTTGAAGAATGCATTTGGATCAAAATCTGCAGGTGGGGGTACTTCATTCAGAATATCATCAGCTGGTTCATCATTGTTGGAAGCGGTATGTTCAACTGTTGTGTTGGAGTCAACTGGTGTAGGTGCATCTTCAACAGTAGTTGTTGTAGCAGGTGTATCAGGTATAGGAATATTATCAGGTTGTGCAGCGGAAACAGCGGATACACCTGGAGCACGTTCATTAATATCGTCACAGAACAGAGGAGCAAATAACCTTTCCATTTGTTGACGAGTTAGCTGAGGGCTTTCTTCAGCTGATGATGGGGGTTGAGGGAAGTTTAAACGGTTGTGACCGGGTTCTAAGCTGTTATACTCAGAAGCCATATCCGTGAGTTCATCAAAATGAGCATGAATCGTTTCCATTACCTCCTTAGTTCGACGATTCCAGATTCGGAAACCTTTAGAATTGTCACAGTATCCAATAAAGACTCCAATATCAGCTTTGGCTTTGCGCTTTCCAAAATCATCACGATCATTATTCGGATAGCAAAGGGATCCAAATACATGAAAGTGTTTGAGGTTCGGTTTATAGTTGTGGACAAGCTCGAAAGGTGTTTTGTTGTGGCGTTTTGTGATCATAGAACGGTTTTGAGTATAGCATGCAGTAGATACAGCTTCTGCCCATAAGTAATTTGGAAGTTTAGCATTGATTAACATTGTTCTTGCAGCTTCCACTAACGTTCGGTTTCGTCTTTCAACAACTCCGTTTTGTTCAGGTGTACGTGCAATAGATGTTTGATGCTGAATTCCCACTTTCTCATAGAATTCTCGAAGGGTTTTGTTAACAAATTCAGTTCCTTTGTATGTTCTGATTATTCTGACGGTGTTGCGGAGCTGAACCTGTATTTTTGTGAGAAAGGTGATGATCATTTGTGGAGCTTGGTCTTTGCTTCGAAGAAAGTAGACCCAAGTCCATCGTGAGTAGTCATCAACAATTACTAAGATGTAGCGTTTGCCATTGATCGTTTGCACGCGCATTGGGCCACACAAATCCATGTGAAGAAGATGAAGCACATGCTGAGAGCTGTGTTCCACCTTTGAAGGAAAATGAGCACGAGTGCTTTTCCCTTGTTCACAGGCTGAGCAAAGGTGATCTTTTGAATACCGGAATCATGGGAGTCCTTCAACTAGTTTGTGTCTAGCAAGGTTGGTGATGGTTTGAAAGTTTAGATGTGAGAGACGACGGTGCCATAGCCAGGATTTTGTAGATGTTGCCTTTGAAAGTAAGCAAATGGGAGAGGAAGCAACCATGTTTTGCATAGAGATAGTGTAGAGACTAGAATTACGCGAGCCAAACATAAGGTCATTTCCCTGTAGATCACGAATGAAACAAGTTTTCTCCCTGAAAGCAACCTCCAAATCTCCATCACAAAATTGACCTACTGAAAACAGATTGTGACCGAGGCCTTCCACATAGTAAACCCTGCTGATTTCGATGTTCCCATTGACATAATCTCCGTAGCCCATGATAGCTGCGAAGTGATCATTCCCGAACCTGACAGTGCCAATGAACTTTGCAATAAAGTTTGATAACAGTTTAAGATTGCCTGTCATGTGTCGGGAACATCCGCTATCAACAATCCAGATAATGATCTGTATCACCTGTATTACACACAGACGACACAGATGGAATAGAAGTAGATGTGGAACCCGAAATGTTAGAGGGTTCCGAAGCAGGTATATTAGATATACACACATTAATAAGTTTAGGCATCCATTTAAATCCTAGTGTGTTGTATATCCATTTCTGCCATCTATAACTATAACTACTCTTTGCTTTAGTCTTAGTAAATGCACTAGGTGGTACTATATTCTTAGGAGGTGAAGCGGGAGCTACTGTGATAGCAATGGTTGCCTTAGAATCTAAAGAAGGCGGTATACCAAGCACAGACTTAGAATGATTAGTGGGTCTAGAGGTATTCCGATTCTTAGGATTCCGTAAATGAGAGATTATAGCTTTAGCAACACATTTGTCATGACAATCAGAATTCATACTCTTCCGACAAATAACACAAGGTGCATCAGACTGAATATCAAAAGTACTTAACGGTTTAGCATTCGTTACATCACTATTTCTATTACATTTGCCAGACGTAACATCTATAGTGGAAGCAACATGAGTTTTATTCAGAGTCCTAGGGTGTTCTTCTACTTTAGCATTCCTTATTGATCTTTTCTTAGGTTGCAACTTCCTATTCTTCGATTGAGTGCTCCTAGGCTATGAAGTGCAGACGTTTGGAAAAGACGCAACTATTCCTGTTTCAGTAGAGGGAAACACATTAGCAACTTGTGATTTGGCAGTAGGGATTCTAGGTTCACGATTACTAAGTGTGACTGGTGCTAATCTCTTAATCACGGTAGGCGGAAGTTGTTCATACTTTCCTAACATTTCCCTTAACTTGGAGATAGTGTGAATCAAATCTTGATTTTCAGAACGAATATTACCAGCAAAATTCATGACTTCTCTAGTGTGAGCAAAATAGTGATCAAGTTCGTTAGATGCTTCATGACGAGTCTTATTGAGCAAATCAAATATGACACCATATTCCTGTTTAACTTTTGAAAGTTCTTGTTCATATTTTGAGATTTGACTTTTCAAAGACACGTTTTGATCATCCAGTTGCTCAATTTTAGGATCAGAAGATTTTGCACTCAACTGAGCGATTTTCTTTTGAAAACTAAGTTGATGATTGTGAATATCTTTTTCACACCAATGAAGACGACGTTTTGCATTGTAAATTTCATTGAGTAATCATTTATTTTCAGCTTTTAAAGACTCGATCTGAAGCACATTATCGGTGTTCTCAACAGTTACAACATTTTCAACAATATCAGCAGAGATATAATCAGATGCATATGGCAAAGAATAGAATAACACAACATTATGGATATCAGCACAGATAACATCTTCCAAGAGTCGATCAACATCGTTTCTCAAGAGTTTCTTTTTACGTTTAGTATTAGAAATAGATGTTTCTGTTTTCTCGAAAACGTTATTCATTACCCCAAGTTCCTTATGAAAATCCTTTTCCCAGGCAATTGCACAACTTTTCAAGTTTTTAACATTAGGTAAAAGATTTTTCTGAAAAATGTCTCTTTGTTCTCGCGCCAGAGGCGATTGAAAATGTTCAACTTTGATTTCAGAGCGATATTCTATCTCATGTTGTAAAATTTTGAGGTCAGCCATGAAAATGTCAAAATATCTAAGAATATTTCGATTTTCAGGTTTTGAGTTTACTTCACTAATTGAAGGTAAAGGACCATAAGTTTGTGCAAAATCTGTTTTGGGATTAACATTAGAAGACTCAGGTGTTTTGATGATAACCCTTGGTGTGTTAGAAGAATCCGTTGGTGTGACGAAAGTGACCGCGTTTTTATAATTAAAAGGTTTGTTGTAAACAACATTATTTAATTTTGATCGACTCTCGTCTTCTGCATCTAATTCCTCTTGACGATGATATTCAACAACACTCATGACAGTATTATCAATTTTGTATTCTGCACTGGAAACTTCAGGAGTTGGTTTGAATGTTTTTAGTGAAAGCTTTGGTTTGTAATCAGCTAGATTTCTTCCATATCCTTTTGGATTGGGTTTTAAGGTAAACTTTTCAATAGCTGTTACTGATTCACCATGTTTGTAAACAACAGTTTTAAACTCTTTAAGTTTGTTTTGCAAGCCGAGAATTTCTTCAAGAAGGTCATCTACCCGATTCGTTGAATGCTTTTTGTATGCGGAGAACTGTTTTTGACAATTTAACAACTCAGCCTTAGTTTTTTGATTTTCCAAGGTGAGAGCGTTAATTTGCTTTTTATGTTCGTGTTTCAGTTGTTCTAATTCAGACAACAAAGCATTCTTCGAGGCGGCTAGATCACGCATCTGTCTCTCTAGATATTTTTCGTTTTGATGAGATTTTGCAAAAGCGGCTTCAAAACCTTTTTCACGGTTTTCTTGAGTTTTGAAAAAGTTGAGTTGCATTTGTAAGCATTCAAAATCCTTGGTTAACAGTGCATTTTTACTTTTTAAGGTTTGATTTAATGCAACACATTCAGCAATTTGGGATTGTTGGTCTTTAAGTAACAGAACAAGATCTGGATGAGGCAAAGGTTCATCGTGTTCATCGTGAGTCACAACATGATCATTATTTAGATCCTCAAGTATAACCACGGAGTCAATTTGATTATCAAGGGAAACCATAAGGTCATCTGGATCGTCAAATGTAACTACGGGGTTTATTTGAAAATCGTCAGAATGAGATGTAGATGACTCATTTTGAACATTCTGAGCCGTGCCAGATTCAGATATTGATGGAGATATTAGTTCAGATATGATGATGGTATGTTCGGGTACCTGAGACAAGCCATCAGTGTCATACACTGGGCCTGTTTCACTCATGTGTAACTCTTGCATATTAGCCATCAACATAACAGCTGCATTGGCCTGCAAGTCCTCCATATCATCATCCGAGTCTGCATCTGCCATAAAGCTCTGTTCTTAGTCTGTGAGAGATCCACCAGCTTCATCCTTAAGAGCCAAAAGTAAAGCCTCTTTGAAATAAGCACTGCCACTAGTCCTTGGCTTTGGGCATGCATTAGCCAGGTGTCCCTTCTCATTGCAGTTGTAGCATCTAAGACCATTTAACCGATTCTGAGCATTTCCTTGTTCCACCACTTGAGCTCTGTTGTTATTCCTACCTACAGCATTGAACCCTTGACCACCGCCCATCTGACGACCATAATCACGATTCTGAACTTCAACACGTCCATTGTTCACAACAGCTTGATTCCGTGTGTTAGAGGAGGAACAAATACGATTGTTGGATTTGTTGGTGTAACGGCCAAAAGCATTAGCAATCATCACAAATCCTTGTTGCAATGCTTCGAATGGATCGATTTCCTCAGTCGCTTCACTGACATATGCTTGAGCATTGTTGCTGTATGGAACCAATTGATTTTGTTGAGGTTGTTGCTATGAAGGTGTGTTTGAAGCAGTTGGTTGAGTTGCTGGTTGAGAGGGATAATTCTGTTGAGCATACAAGGCAAGTTGTTGATTATCCGGATGTGACTGTTTAGCAATTTGAGCACGGAGAATCCTTTCCCGATCAACTTCCTTTTCATGAGGCTTCAAGTAATCGTACAACAATCCATAAGTAGAATGATGCATATTCTTCACTTGACGGAGAAAGATGACATACTTCTCCCATTCAGGACCAAGACTACTCAGGAACTTAGTATTCACTGCAATTCTTGGCATGATGATGTTGTGTTTATCCAAATCATTGATGATGTCTGAAAATCGATGATGATAGGACTCTAGTGTCTCTCCAGGTTCAATCATGAAGTGTTCATAAGCCAAGTAAATTTTGGATTCCAAATCCTCCTGATTGAGTACAGCTCCTTCCATAAGAAGACGAATATGATCCCACATTTTTTGTGCAGTCTTTTGAGCATCAACACTACGAAGAATTGGGTTTGGTAATCCTAAGAGGATGTATTCCATTACAAGTTCATCAGCTTCATAGTGTAGAAGTTCTATAGCATTTAGATCTGCAACAGTAGCAATGTTGGTTTGTTCATCTCTTGGTGGAACAGCAGTTGGATCTCCAGGTACAATGACAGTAGGCATCTCAAATGGACCTTCCAAGATAACCTTCTTTAAGAACTTTCCATGTGGCTTCTTCAGATCACAAAATCTAAAGAACCTTATCACCCATTGATCGTAGTTTCCTGGAGTGAGCATTGGAGGTTTATCAAGTGATCCAGCTTCATGAATTAATTGTTGGCTGCTTAAAGCTTCACACATCTTTGCAAACCAAGTGGGTTCCTTCATAGTGTTCCTTGATGGATGTTGATTGAAATCGTTTGTGTAGGGTTGAACTTGAAGACTTGGCGGTGTTTGAACCATTTGTGGTGGTGGTATTGCACCAATTTGTGGAGTATGTTGCTGGTTAAATTGTTGTTGATAAATTGCTTGTTGTTGATTCCATTGTTGATGTTGTGGAGTTAATTGTTGTTGTTGTTGATGGTTATAAGTGTGAGGGAAATAGTTAGAGTATGGTGGTTGAGACATGTTGATGAACTTGTGTAGTAAAAATGGATCTTTGTAGTCGAATGAACCTTTGTTGATGAAGTGTCCTTAGGCGTAGAAAATACAAGAAACCAAGTAGCATTTATGCGTAAAAACACCAAAAGTTACGCGTAACAATAAGGAGTTACGCGTAGGTTTTAGCTTACGCGTAAGTAGGAAAAACACTAAAGTTATGCGTAGACAAAAGTTAGGCGTAGAAAGGTAGGCGTAGGATTACCTTATGCGTAGACCTAAGTTTACGCGTAAAGTGAATCTTATGCGTAGGATTTCTACGCGTAAGTTTATGCTTATGCGTAAGTTTAGGGTTTTTGCCCAAATGATCTTTTACACTATCACAGTGCAAAAGATATCCAAAGTCGACGTATTTTCAGACTTATTCAAGTAAGAAAACACGGAATAAACCAGGAAAATGAAGATCAAACCAAGGAAAATCTTACGCGTAAATTTAGGGTTTCAGTACGCGTAGGATTACTCGTATTTTTTATTTTGCCCAAAGATGTTTCTAAACCAGTTTTTGTGTGATGAAATAGCTTCAATAACACCAAAATAACACAATAGTGTGAAACTTGATGATCCAAAGCTCTCAAAACAGTTATGCGTAGAAAGACACCCACGAATAAAAACTAGTTCAAAAACAATGATCCACGCATAAAGTTTGAAACTTTTTGCCAAAAACAAGTATTTTAACACCTTAAAACGTTGAAAGTACAAGAATCTTGGATTAAAAAGTGTAAAAAACAAGTTTTTAATAGAGCAAAAGAATGCGTTATCTTTACGCGTAAGACCCAAAAACCAAAAACTTCAAAAACAAACGAGTACACCCAACTATTTGGCGATTGATACCACTGTTAGGTCACTAGTTTTACAAACACAAGTTATAGAGAAAGAGATGAAGGCGGATGAACAAGTTATCACACACACACACGTATAATAATACGTATAATAATACGGTTAAGTAAGAGCTCAATATCTGGATTAGGCAAAGCTTCAGCGTGTTCAACGTGAGTCTCAACATGATCATTATTCAGATCCTCAAGTATAACCACAGAGTCAACTTGATTATCAATAGTAACCATAAGGTCATCTTGATCGTCAAATGTAACTACTGGATCCATTTGAGTATCATCAGAATGAGATGTTGACGGCTCATGTTGAACATTCTGAGCCTCGTCGGATGCAGATGTTGGCTGAGATATCAGACCAGTGATTAATATGGTTTGATCCGGTACCTGAGACAAGCCGTCAGTGTCATACACTGGGCCTGTGTCACTCATGTGGAGTTCGTGCATGTTTGCCATCAACATAACTGCTGCATTAGCCTGCAAGTCCTCCATATCATCATCTGAGTCTGCATCTGTCATAAAACTCTGTTCTTTGTTTGTGAGGGTTCCACCAACTTCATCCTTGAGAGCCAAAAGTAAAGCCTCTTTGTGATAAGCACTGCCTCTAGTCCTCGGCTTTGGGCATGCATTAGCCAGGTGACCCTTCTCATTACAGTTATAGCAACGAAGACCATTAATCCCATTCTGAGCATTACCATGTTCAACCACTTGAGCCCTTTGTTATTGTGGAGCACCCATGTTATTCATTCCCATTGGATTAAACCCTTGACCACTGCCCATCTGACGAACATTTCCTCGATTCTGAACTTCAACACATTCATTGTTAACAACAGCCTGATTCCTTGTGTTGGATGAGGTACGAATGCGATTGTTGGATTTGTTTGAGTATCGGCCGAAGGCTCTAGCTATCATGACAAACCCTTGCTGCAATGCATCGAAAGCTTCTGTATCCTCATTAGATTCACCGTAAAGTGCTTGATCATTGTTGTTGTTGTATGGAACCAATTGAGTTTCTTGAGATTGGTGCTGTGACGGATCATAAGGTGTTATCTTAGCAGATGGTTGAGCAACGGTTTGTGGAGGATTTGTGAATACAGTTTGTAAGGTTGGGAATTGAGGATAACAAGTTTGAGCCCACAAAGCTAGTTGTTGATTATCCGGAAGTGAAGGTGTGACAGGGAGTCCACGGATAACCCTTTCTTTGTCAACTTCTTTTTGGTAGGGCTTCAAATAGTCGTACAACAATCCGTATGTATCATGATGAAGATTCTTTGCTTGACGGATGAAAAAGACATACTTTTCCCAATCAGGACTGTTAGGAATTAGAAAATTCCACAGTAAAAGAGTCGGTCACCCCAACTATTATCTAGCATAAGTTAGCTCGTAGACATATAGTTATTTACGTTATTTAGTAGTTTGTTAGTTAATTTGTAGCGTAGCTTAGTTTAGAGTAACACCGTGGAGGAAGGACGGGTCTTTACCCACTGTATGCCTGATCCACAGGCCGATAGGAGGTCGTGTATTCTGTAACTATAAATACCCCTTCCATCCATGGAAGGGGTGTGGCTTCTTTGAATCTAACCTTTCATTTTCTAAAGCAACTCTCTTCAAGGAACCTCCTCTCAACTCTCTTCATCTATCTAAAATGGCTTTCTTGTTTAATCATTTTCCTAGACCACCCGAATCATCAAACAACATAATATTAATGATCCTACAAGGACCCAGACTACTTAGGAACTTAGTGTTGACTGCAATCCTTGGCATAATGATGTTATGTTTTTCCAAGTCATTGATGATGTCTGAGAATCGATGATGATATGACTCTAATGTCTCTCCTGTTTCAATCATGAAGTGTTCATAAGCCAAGTAGATTTTGGATTCCATGTCTTCTTGATTGAGTTCAGTGCCTTCCATGAGAAGATGAATATGTTCCCACATTGCTTTAGCAGTCTTTTGAGCATCAACACTTCGAAGGATCGGATTGGGTAATCCCAAAAGGATGTATTGCATTGCTAGTTCATTGGCTTCAAAATGTAGAAGTTCATCAACAGTGAGGTCATTCAGACTTGTAATGTTGGTGACATCACCTCTTGGTGGATTGGCATTTGGACGGTTGCAGCTGATCAGAATTGAGGAGTCAACCCAAAGCCGCATGCTCACAGCATCCACACTTAATTGAGGAAATCATGACTGGTGCATATCTACAGAACCTGGCTCAGATATTTCTACACTATGTTCCTGCTGCGCTGCTGCAAATATCTTGAACCAGTCAGGCTTCCGCTACTCTGATGGAAAGATGTCATGATTCAAAAGTGTGAGCATGTCGATCCAAAAGTCACAACTTCACATGATGACAACACAATAAAGGGTGATCCAGAGATTTACTGTGGCTGATGATCTCAATGAAAGCTCGAAGATCATCAAAGATGTGGATCAGTTAAAGGCCTCCACTAAAAGTACAAACCAATGCGGACTTTGAAGAATCGCTACTCATGCACAAAGTTTACGGAAATTGAAGAATTCATGTCTACGAGCTCAAGACTGAAGATTAAATAGAATGCTAGGATTCAAAATAGAAATCATGGGGTGACCTCCCTTAGGGGGAGATTGTTAGGAATTAGAAAATTCCATAGTAAAAGAGTCGGTCACCCCAACTATTATCTAGCATAAGTTAGCTCGTAGACATATAGTTATTTACGTTATTTAGTAGTTTGTTAGTTAATTTGTAGCGTGGCTTAGTTTAGAGCAACACCGTGGAGGAAGGACGGGTCTTTACCCACTGTATGCCTGATCCACAGGCCGATAGGAGGTCGTGTATTCTGTAACTATAAATACCCCTTCCATCCATGGAAGGGGTGTGGCTCCTTTGAATCTAACCTTTCATTTTCTAAAGCAACTCTCTTCAAGGAACCTCCTCTCAACTCTCTTCATCTATCTAAAATGGCTTTCTTGTTTAATCATTGTCCTAGACCACCCGAATCATCAAACAACATAATATTAATGATCCTACAATTGGCATCAGAGCCCAGGTTGTGTTATTTGTTTTAATTCTTGTGGTTTGATTCATGGCTTTATGCGGTTTTTCATGCGGTTTGATTCGGGTTACATTATGTGATCAATGTTTGTGGTTCGAATAATTTTATAAGCTGTTGCATCCTTATTTTTTAATACGAAAAATTCTTTCTGGGTAATTTTGGTAAACAACTTATAGATTGTTTTTGCATTCTCTTGGGTTCAATGAGTCTAGTGGTCTTTCCATGGTTACTATATTTGTCTTGGGTCATTATTTAGCCCAAACAGTAAGTGTCTTGTACCAATCCGTGATGTTTATTGGTTAACTTGGTCTCCTTCATATCAAAAAATGTATCAAAAACTGTAAAGCTTTGAACTTGGTCATCTGCATGCAAGTTGTTATTTTTCTGGGTCAAAAAGTGTACCAGTTACTGTTTTCTAGGAATGACATTTCATGATGCGAGTTGTTATGTTTTTGTATGCGAGTTAACCATGCGTCTTTACGCTGGTTCTATGATGCGAGTTGCATAAATGTCCATATACCATGTATCTAATGCGAGTTGAGTATACAGAAATATGAAGCGAGTTGCACTCTGCTATTGAGCGATTTGCTATTGATTTTATGTCAAAAGTGAGTTGTCATGCTGCCCAAATGATGCGAGTTGAGTCAGAATCAAAAGCGACTTGTGTTTGTTGACTCGGTCATATGCGAGTTGGGTAAGATATGTTGGGTAAGATGCGAGTTGTGTAAAAGCGACTTGTTGGTTTGAAAGATTTTAGATAAGAATGCATCGTGTCTCAAAGGAATACTACAAGAGCATCAAAGGATTATATACACAAGTTTCATCACAGATTCAAGTACAAGACTCAATACAATACATAAACTGTAAACAAGACTCTCGACCACAAAACACGACCACATATACCATATACCAACATCACTTGACCTCAGTTATCAATCAACATCATCAGTCTTTACTACTACATTTCATCTATCACATCTCTTATTCAAGACCCTTACAACAAAAATGAAAAGAAGAAATGAATCTCAGAAGTATCTCATGTTTCTTCTAAGTCTAATCATAACATCTATCATCATCGATTCTCAAGTCTTAAACATTTATAATCTCTACAGGGTCTAGTTATGTTCTGAAAAACCATCGTGAATCTCACGTTTTCAAAATCAAAACACACGTCAATCTAATTCATGTCAAACGACCTCAGATTTTTTGTGATAAAGAATATTCACTGACCATTTTCAGATTCTATCAATCACGAAGAACATTATCATAGATCCATAAAAAACCTTCCTTGATGCTATACGAACTTAAAGAAAAGATAATAACAAGTATGTTATCCCTTTTGCTCTGATTCGTGAAAGTCATTGAAAGAAAAAGTTAATAACTATGATGATTTAATAGAGTCAACCTACCTGTGAACCCATCTTAAACGGATCATGAAGACGAATCAAAAGTGGCTCGAGCCATCCCTGTGGCGAGCAATGAGTGATGATAATAGTAGTCGTGAGATCACGGGTTTTAGAGGTTAGGATAAATGGTTAACTTAAGAACAGATTCTATGTTTTTGATGGGGAGTTACTGGATTAATTAGAAGAGTGTTGATGAATTTATTGTGAAGCATTTTGGTTGAAAGTTAGAGTGAGGCGATATATCTTGAGAGTTTTTAGGGTTTGATGGGATGATTAGGGTTAATGTGTGTGTGACTTAAGCTGTATCTTATAACCGGTTTGTTAGGGTTGTGAATATTGTGGGCCAACCTGTTCAATGTACTTAGGCCTTGCACTAGTATTTCTTTCACTCTTTGGGCCTAATGTAGTTCACGATTTGAGTGCTTCAGGGATTGGACCTTGTGTTCATAGGCCTCATTGAACGTATCTTGAATGGGCCGTGTGGAAACATGAAGGCACGAATTTGGTTAGTCGATCACGGGCATGGGCCGAAATGATACACTGTATATGTGGGCTTGATTTATTGGTTCCGAATGATTATACTTTTGATCAATTTGTGATAAAGTGAATTTGGTACAAGTGGTATTTTAATTTGGACCAATTACATTTATTAAGAGATTTTGGCTATGACTTGGGATGTTTTGTTAATCCTTTGGATTGGATATACTCTGTTTACGAATTGTGACAATGAGAGTTGTTGAAGAAATTTGATGATGAAACTTGGTATGATGATGAGAGTTGTTATGGTTTGATGATTGGAACTTTGGTGCATACATTTTCACTAAAAATATTATGATACGGCTTGAACTGAAAGTTGATCAATATTGACTACAGGGTTGTCAGTGCGGTATCTCTTGTTTGATTTTAAAGTAAGGTTTTTCCCGGCGCATTTGCTTATTTCGTCTTCTTTCTTTCTACCCTTCCGCGAAGATGACTTGTTTGGGCGTTTACTGAGTGTGATAAAGACTTGGCTATTTAGTTATTTTTGTGATTCTTTCTCGCTTAACCCACAACGTAACTATCACTTCGGTGTCTCACGCAGTTGAGGATATGTCAAGAGGTTTTGTACATTTGGTACACCGTTTTTTTTTCACAAGGATTAGTACAAGTGTAAGTAACAAATCTGGGGAATTTTACTTCATGATCAAGTTTGGCATATCGGGGTTACGTGCTTTTAACCATGGTCGGGATAAAACCATTATCAAAGTTCATTTAAATGTCAAAGAAGGCTAGATTTGAGCAGTTCAGAAAAAGTGACAACGGCGTTAATTTAGTATTATTTATTTGAGGTTGAAGTGAAATATCACGGGTAAGTGTACTTAGTATCTGAAGGTATCGGGGATGGTTGGATGAAGATTCTTCGAGATCCTTGTTCGAGCTTTTTCCAAAAACGAAGACTTGGAAATCTAGTTATTTTTTGGGAGTCTTTTCCTTCTCTTTTACCACGTGGGGGAATTGTGCTCTGTTTACCACAAAAAATACTATCACTTTAAGGAGTTACATTGTAGTGCTCAGTGTCACATTCAATTGTGGATTTTCAAGAGGTAATGTACGTCTTATACTTGATGGTTGGTTGGTTGAAGAGTATAGAGTACATAGAGAGTACTTAGAGATGCTAATGGAAATCGGCACCGCTCTTTGTTACATATGTGCAAGTTTAAGTCACGAGTTCGGGTTACTTTACTTCAAGGTCAAATTTATCATATTGGGTTTTCTCCATCAGCTGTCACGACAAATAGCCTACTGAATGATAATGGGATTGATTATAAGTTTTCTAAAAGAGGATGAAAAGAGAGAGATTATGACGTCTGTTCACATCAGTTCAGGCCTCGTACTTCAACATTATGACGTATGAACACAACAGTTCATGCCTCGTACTCTAAGAAAAGAAATGTGTACGTTTCAGTGCGCATTATCTTCTGAAGAAGAGAAATGTTCTTATGACGTATGAACACAACAGTTCATGCCTCGTTCCTCAAAGAAAAGAAATGTGTACGCTTCAGTGCGCATTATCTTTGCAAGAAGAGAAATCTTCTTATTTATGACCATTCTCGTCAACATGCTTCATGCTTTTTCCATGCGCTTCAATTCTCAAGTGAACCGGGCTACTGTTGATTGTTTTCTTATTCCACTTGCTCAACTAATATGACGATGGTGACATCATGTGCTAATTTTGCGGGGGAGAAGTGTGAATAGACTACATTTTTTGAAGATATTCACTTGTTTAATCAAGAATGGCAACTCTGTATGCAATTCTTGAAGGGGAGAAGAAGTGTGAATTTTTTGCATTGTTGATTGATATTTGAGAATATAAATGGTCATACGGCTCTAAACTCATGTAAGAACCGAGCTTCTTCTTATCGGGTCATCTTCACATGGATTTTTTCTCTTCTAAGAGCCGTTGGTTGACATCTTCACTCGGATTGATGAGTTTATCGACAAAGTGCTTCCGGTTAATGCTTCACGTATACATCAACATGATGATTCCGAACAATCTCTCTGTTCTTGTTTGATGTGATTGGGAGTTTGGTGTTACCATCTTGTGTGTTCGTTGCGGCCTGGTTGTTGATTTCCTTGATGAACATCTTTCTGTTCTTGTTTGATTGGGAGGGATTTTAGTTAAGGGGATTTGCAAGATGTAAGTTGATTGGGATGATTTTTGGTGATGTTCTTGTTTTTGGTGAGTTGAAGATGTTAACTATCTATTCCCCAACTGGACAATCTTGAAGAAGGTCGAGTCTACAGTCGGTTCTACATTTTCTGCTGTATGTTAGAAGACTAAAAGACGAGTTGCATTTGATGATCTAAAGACTTCTTCTTAATCTGGGCATGTATCAAACAGATTGTCGGTTTAGGGGAGAGCACTAATTGGGGGAATGTGATATGTCGAATTTAATCCCCAATTAGACTTGCTCACATTATTCAGCATGTTGATTCTCACAAAGACTTCAAGCGATCTTCTCAACAAATTTCAAGTGTTTGGGCATTCAAAGTGTTGCTGACTCTGAAGTATCAAAACCAGAAAGGGGGAAGGAGACAAGCATCTAAACGCGAGTAAAACTTGATGTACTTAATACTTCTAAGAAATTGAAGATATCCCGGGAAGACAAATGTTATGACCGCAGAGAAACTCAAGGTTTGACTCATGGCGAGTAAACTTGATGAACTTAATTCTTCTAAGTGATTGAAGATATCCCGGGAAAACAAATGTCATGACCGCAGAGAAACTCAAGGTTTTACTCATCAAGGCGTTTAGTATTCTTATTCCAACTATGTGGGGGAAACGATGGAAGAGTTAGTTTCTGAAGATAAAAGAGGTACACAAGTGCGTGATGATCTCGTTGTTATCACAATCATCAGAGGAGAGAGAATTGTGTACATTGGAGGCGCTCAGCTGTTTCACTTGAGGGCATAATCAGTGATTCAGAGATATAATCACTTATTCTGGAGTTGACATCCGCAGAGATTGTCATCCGCAAAGATAATCAGTGACTTGGCTTGCTTCTTCAATGTTATCAGTTATTCCTTCCTTGGTTATTGGCATACTTCGAATACTTGAGCTTCATACACGATCATCAGGGAAGAAAAATGTGAACATGGGGAGGTGTTTTCATTCCCCTCATGATGTGTATTCGGGAGAGCTCTTGGGTATTGGTGTACTTCGGGTTCTTGAGCTTCATACATGATCATCCGGGAAGAAAAATGTGAACATGGGAAGGTGTTTTCATTCCCCTCATGATGTGTATTTGGGAGAGTTCTTGAGCATTATTCTAAAAGACGGGCTGCATCAATACAAATTGGGGGAATTGTTCTCTTGACACCTTTTTGGAATGGATTGCTTCAGACTTCAGTGGTTATGAAATTTGAGAAGATTATTTATGAGTGGGATGATACGTTGCTATTCTTGTTGATGATATAAACCTCGAACGGAGAACCTCGATTATCGTTCTTAAATGGAGCAGCGGGATTTATGATAATGGTGTGCTTCTTTGTGCACCTGGCTAAGGCAAGCTTGAAATAGAGCTTCGAATCTGCTCAGCTAAAGGATTTTCAGTTTGGGGGGAAGCTGCCAAAGTCTCACTTTCACTTGGTTCAATTTCTTTCTTCGATTCTAGAGACCTGGAAGCTTTGGTGGTGAATGTTTAAGGGATGATGACTTTTATCTTCTACAACGGGGCTGCTCGATATCCTTATCTCGGTACTCGTATCATCATCTTCTTTAAACTATATCATCTACTCTATATGTGTATATATTTTTCAAAAAGCAAAATACAAAAATATAAAACCAACAAAAACAAAATAGAAAAATATAAAACCTTCAAAAACCCATAAAAATCAGAAAATTTTGAAAAATTCCAAAAATATGTTTTCTCAAGACATGTCTTCTGGTATCGATAACATCTACGGTCTTAGAAATGTCATTCAATAATGGCACGGGACTTTAGATGAAGTTCGAGCAGGAGGTGTAAATATTCTTTTCTTAACATGTCTAAAAAAAAAAAAAAAAAAAATGGCTTACAGTTATTTCTGACTGTAACCCGGGCTTCAAATGATGGCTTGCAGTTACTTCTGACTGTGACCCGTGCTTAAAACAATGGTTTGCTATTATTTCTGATAGCAACCCGCTCTTCAAAAGAAAGGAAAGTGTTGCGCTAAACCAATTTTCAAATATTTTCGTGCACTTATCCTAAAAACAAAATGAGGAAAGTATGTCGAAGGAATCCTGTTCCTACACAAATGTTTTTCCGTCTAAAATTCTTCAGAAAAATATTTGGTGTTTTCAAAATGGTGGAAAATGAGTTGCTTAAAAACAATCAGATTCAGAGTTTCTATAAAATTTGGAAACTCAATCAATGACTTCAGGACTTTTAAAATCTTTTATAAAATGAGTTATTGGTTGAGGGGGGGGGGGGAATGTTTTCAAATCTATATCTTCTAATGAGCTTTCTTAATTATCCTAATATGCTTAATTAAAAATGATGTTAACCTATGTTGAAGGACTAGGTGCCTAGGATATGATTGCTAGGATTAGATGATTAGAGTTTGATGAACACATTATTCCCATACATTTATATGATCTGATTGATATGTTGCATTGACTTTTATTAGTCGATGGTTGTTTTGGTGATGTCGACCACCATATATTTGTATGTGTGTTCACTAACGTATGCATGTATATTGGTATAAAAGAATGTTCCCGATCCGGATCCCACAATTAAAGATGATTGGATGCCGAAAGGAAAGGGTAACTATATCTTGGGTTGACAAATGAAGAAACGGAGCTTAATTGGACTTCAATGGAGAGTTGGCATAAATGCAACGTAAGAGGTCTCACTGCATCAGCAGATGGTTTTCTTCTAAGTGATTGAAGAAACGGAGCTTAATTTGACCTCAGTTGGCATTCAAAATGCAACGTAAGAAGAAGTCTCACTGCATCAGCAGACGGTTTTCTTCCAAACCCTACAGCAACAACAACAAAAGCGGCTCAACCACCTAACGAATCTTTGTGCAGGATACCATTTTTAAACAATTTTTGAGTAAATTGAATTAAATTGTTTTGAAAATGGAAAAATGTTGTTTTGAAAATATATTGGACTAAATTTTGAAAATCACCAGACTTCTTTTTATCAAAACTTAAGTCACTCAATCATCGACTACTGTCATGGATTGAGGGGGAGAGTGATTTAATTTAAAAGTATTTTCAAACAATATATCTTTAAAAGAGTCCGTTTGTATGCTAAAATGTGGTGATCTAAAGATTTAATTTTATGTCATGGTATGGTTTTCTTTAAAACTCAAAGATCTGTCAAAATGAAATTTTTTCTGTTCTTGTTTGATTGTGAAATTGTTTTATTTTACTTAAAAGATCTCTTAAAAACTATCATACCTGACACTAAAAATCTTTAGTGTCTTAAATTGATTCTTATCAGTCATTTTTCAAAATTAAATTTTGCCACGTCTTTTCCCAAAATTTTCTAAATAATTTAAATCTTTTGGGATTACAAATCTCAAATGGTTTGAAATTTTTGATCGCGGGAGAGATCGTGATTTAAATCTCAAATCTGTTTTAATGGAATTGGTTTTAGTCCTTCAAAGGCACTCCTGCCTCCATGTGCCAAACGATTTCAATATACATAATGCACATGTTGAGGAGGAGGATTTATCCAAAAACCAGATGAGTATTTAAACAAGGCCACATTTTCTCCCATGTTTTCTAAACCTAATTAAATCACTTGGGATCCAAAATCTCAAAGGGTTTGATATTTTTGATCGGGGGAGAATTTGTGATTTAATAATGAAATTTGATTAAAGTTGATCGTTTTGATTCAGTTGTGCAGGCTGCTCTCTCATATGTGCTAAACGCTTTCGAATCTCGAAGCATATATTGAGGGGGAGCATTTTAAAAGAAAAGAAACTATCGAGGTGCAAATGATTTTATGTTTTAACATAAAGTACCTTGATTGAGTTTTAAATGGTTTCTTAATGGCTTGTGTGATCGTAAATGTGCTTCAAAGAACTCTTGCCTCTATGTGATAAAATGATTTCAAATATCTTACGCACATATTGAGGGGGAGAATTTTACCAAGAAAATCAAATGGCTTTTTCGTATGAAAATTGTGATCAAAGAAAATATTTCAAAGTTCTCTTGCCTCCTTGTGCTAAACAATTTCTAAATCATATGCACATGTTGAGGGGGAGGTTTTCTAAATGATCAAAACTATTAAGGTACAAAATGCTTTGATCTAGTATCATAAGTACCTTGATTGTTTTTCCAAATGATTTTTCAAATTGGTTTTAAGAAGAATCAACAATACCATAAGACCGACCAATTTACTTTATGCATGGTGATATAAGGATGGTTAGGTTAAGTATTCGTTCCCACGATCCGCCAGAACCGGAGGGATCTTCCCAGGGACAATTCACTAGACAGTGTAGAGTCCTTAGGTATGATGAAAAAAGGAGAAAAATGAGAAATGGGAAGAGTGCGGACTGAGACAGAGCTAGTACTGGAATAAACCCAACAAGGTTCTAGTTATGAAGTCTCGGTAAGCACTGAAGGGGTTGAAGAATGAAAAAGAAATGAAATGAGAAAAGGGTGAAAAGAAATAGCCCTCAAATAATTCAACCTTAGGGCAGACACCGGGTTCAATACATATGCTACTAAGTGGTTACTAAGGTAACACTGGTATTGAAGACTAGACGTCATGGACCCAGTGACGCACTGCACTACAACTTCCCAAGCCACTCAAGTTCCTCTTAAAAGGGCTTGTTTCATTCTCACGGGGAACCTACATAATCTATCGACTTTCTCTTAGAGATTGTTGATATTGAAGAAGGAGACCCTCTCCCTAGTCTCCGACACAGGAACCAATTGTGCACTAATTGAGTCTAGAGCCAAGAGATCATCCACAATATCTCGTTAGGACACTATATTAATGAAGACTTGCTGTTTCACACAATGTGGAAAGTAAGATTATATATTAAGAGTCCTACGCATTATCCTTGTGGTATTGCCAGAACATCTGAGTGATATGTAAACATATTCACGATGAAGATGGAAATCCTTCTAGAGCCAACATCATACAAGCTCTTGGTGGGTGACATGTGAGATCTTTTCTAAAGATCAAGCTTGTGACAACTGGATAGAAACGATGGGGCGATTCACTCGTGAATCAACCTTGGTCCAGGAAATGAATTGACGAATACTTTTGGAAAAACCGTTCGATGTGCAAACCTTCTTTTCTCTAGCACGTCGAATGTGTGCTTATGTTTTCAAACAAAAAAAGTATCTCTGATTGAAAAATACTTTTAGAAAAACCGTTCGATGTGCGAATCTCTTCTTTTCGCTAGCACGTCGAATGTGTACTCTTTTCAAATACAAAAAGTATTTTTGATTGAAAATTGATCATTCTAATAAAACCTTCGTCGTATTGCAAAACTCTTTCTTCAAGCAATACACGATTGTTTTCAAATCAATTTTTCATCAATCAGTGAATCTCAATTCGCTGGTTCACTCACTCTGTGTTGTCTTCTTTGAGACGTTCCGGTTTGAGAACGACTAGAACAGCTGCGAAACCCTGTCAGGGAGATTCTTAGGAATCCTACCTGATCACAGGCAGTACTTGTACTGATCAACGGGGAATCGTGGGCCGTGTACCTTAATTCAACGAAAGTGATCAAAGACACTTTCGTGTGTTTTATTGCTAACTGTTGTTTGCAGGTACATTTGGACGGTTGCAACTGATCAGAATTGAGGAGTCAACCCAAAGCCGCATGCTCACAGCATCCACACTTAATTGAGGAAATCATGACTGGTGCATATCTACAGAACCTGGCTCAGATATTTCTACACTATGTTCCTGCTGCGCTGCTGCAAATATCTTGAACCAGTCAGGCTTCCGCTACTCTGATGGAAAGATGTCATGATTCAAAAGTGTGAGCATGTCGGTCCAAAAGTCACAACTTCACATGATGGCAACACAATAAAGGGTGATCCAGAGATTTACTGTGGCTGATGATCTCAATGAAAGCTCGAAGATCATCAAAGATGTGGATCAGTTAAAGGCCTCCACTAAAAGTACAAACCAATGCGGACTTTGAAGAATCTTTACTCATGCACAAAGTTTACGGAAATTGAAGAATTCATGTCTACGAGCTCAAGACTGAAGATTAAATAGAATGCTAGGATTCAAAATGTAAATCATGGGGTGACCTCCCTTAGGGGGAGATTGTTAGGAATTAGAAAATTCCATAGTAAAAGAGTCGGTCACCCCAACTATTATCTAGCATAAGTTAGCTCGTAGACATATAGTTATTTACGTTATTTAGTAGTTTGTTAGTTAATTTGTAGCGTAGCTTAGTTTAGACCAACACCGTGGAGGAAGGACGGATCTTTACCCACTGTATGCCTGATCCACAGGCCGATAGGAGGTCGTGTATTCTGTAACTATAAATACCCCTTCCATCCATGGAAGGGGTGTGGCTTCTTTGAATCTAACCTTTCATTTTCTAAAGCAACTCTCTTCAAGGAACCTCCTCTCAACTCTCTTCATCTATCTAAAATGGCTTTCTTGTTTAATCATTGTCCTAGACCACCCGAATCATCAAACAACATAATATTAATGATCCTACAAGGACCTAGACTACTTAGGAACTTAGTGTTGACTGCAATCCTTGGCATAATGATGTTATGTTTTTCCAAGTCATTGATGATGTCTGAGAATCGATGATGATATGACTCTAATGTCTCTCCTGTTTCAATCATGAAGTGTTCATAAGCCAAGTAGATTTTGGATTCCATGTCTTCTTGATTGAGTTCAGTGCCTTCCATGAGAAGATGAATATGTTCCCACATTGCTTTAGCAGTCTTTTGAGCATCAACACTTCGAAGGATCGGATTGGGTAATCCCAAAAGGATGTATTGCATTGCTAGTTCATTGGCTTCAAAATGTAGAAGTTCATCAGCAGTGAGGTCATTCAGACTTGTAATGTTGGTGACATCACCTCTTGGTGGATTGGCATTTGGATCTCCGGGTGTAACTACAGTAGGCATCTGAAATGGACCTTCCAGGATGACCTTCTTTAAGAACTTTCCATGTGGCTTCTTTAGATCACAAAACCTAAAGAACCTAATCACCCATTGATCGTAGTTTCCGGCAGTGAGCATTGGAGGTCTATCAAGTGATCCACCCTCATGAATGGATTGTTGGCTACTTAAAGCTTCACACATCTTTGCAAACTAAGACGGTTCCTTCATAGTATTCCTGGATGGATGTTGATTGTTAAAGTTTGTGTAAGGTTGTACTTGAAGACTAGGTGGTGGTTGAAACATTTGTGGTAGAATTGCTCCTGGAGGAAATTATTGTTGAAATTGTTGTTGTTGTTGTTGAAATTGTTGTTGTTGTTGTTGTTGTAATTGTTGGTAAAATTGTTGTTGTTGATTGAGTTGTTGTTGTTGTTGTTGTTGTTGAGGATACACATGAGGGAAGTAGTTAGAGTATGGTGGTTTAGACATCTTGAAACTTGTGTTGTAAAATGGATCTTTGTAGTCGAGTGAAACTTTGTTGATGAAGAATCCTTAAGCGTAGAAATCAAGCTTAAGCAAAGAAAACCTTAGGCGTAAAATCACCAACTTACGCGTAAGAAGTAATCTTACCCGTATGATTAGCTTACGCGTAGGGTAAGGAACCTTAGCTTATGCGTAAAACAAAAGCTTAGTAGTAGAATGCTTAGGCGTAAGATTTGCTTATGCGTAAGACAAGGCTTATGCGTAAAGGATTCTACGCGTAAGTTATTGCTTAGGCGTAAAACTAGGGTTTTGCCCAAAAATCCTTTACACTTATACCAGTGTAAAAGATATCCAAAGTCGAAGTGTTTTCAGGCTTATCCAAGCAAGAAAACACTGAGTAAACAAAGAAAACTGAAGATCAAACCAAGGATAACTTACGCGTAAGATTAGGGTTTGCTTACGCGTAGGAAATGCCAACTTTTACCAAAACTTTGATTTCTTCCCAAAAATGTTTCTAAACCAGATTTTTGAGATGAGAAGGCTTCAATATCACCAAAATATCACAAAAGTGTAAAACTTGATGATCAAAAACTATTTCAACCCTTACGCGTAAAACAAGCTACACGTATTAAATCAAGCTTAAAACCAAAGAAATACACGTAAAGTTTGAAACTTTTTGCCAAAAAATTAAACTTTAACACCTAATAACCTTGACAGTACAAGAATCTTGGATTGTAAAGTGTAAAAAATGAAAGCTTTTTGCGTATAAAAGTTTAATACCGAGAACCTTACGCGTATACCAAACAACTTCAAAAACAAAAACCTTTCACCCAACTATTTGGCGAATGATACCACTGTTAGGTTCTCATTTATGTAACACAAGCATCAATATAAGAAATATAGATTAAGAGAGATCTGTTGAACAAGATCAAACTATACGCGTATGAATATATGAAAGGATATGCGTGAGTATTGAATGAAAGTGAACAACCCAACCTTCAAATGAAGGTTTACATGAGGTATTTATAGAAAGGAACTAGGGCGACATGAAAATTCCCTTCCTTTCCTTATTAGGCTTGGGCCAAGGCTTATGGGCCTTCTACATAAGCCTTAGCTTAATAACAAACATAAAGGCCTAATTAAGCTAACTATTACATATTAATTACTAACACTTGTAATCTAGTTTAGGAGTGATTCCAACACATCTTCTAAGTAAGTCTTTAAAACGGTCCCATGCCTCACTAAACGATTCATCAAACTTTTAGGTGAATTTTGTTATTTCATTTTTTAAGCTTGTTGTTTTAGACGGTGGGAAGAATTCGTTCACGAATTTTGACACTAAATCCTCCCATGTGGTGATCGATCGAGGGGGTTGTTTTTCGAGCCAAATTCGGGCGGCCCACTCGAGTGAGAACGGGAAGAGAAGTAGCTTGATAGCTTCTTCCAGCACGTTACGGTATTTGATTGTAGACGTGAGCTTGTTAAACCGTCGGATATGAGAGTGAGGATCGTCCCTCTCAAATTCGTAAAATTGGCTCGACGATACCAAGTTAATCAATCCGTGTTTAAGCTCGAAATTGTCGGCAATGATTGCCGGGACAACGATAGCTTCTCCGTAACCCTCGGTGGGTGCTTGGAGTTGCTCTAGCATAGATCAGTTATCTTCCGCCATTTCGGTGATGGGCAGAGGCGGATTAGCTCGAATCTCAGGTTCGACTAATGGAGCACGTCTATTTCGCCTTCTCTAAATGGTGACGGTTTCACGTAACGGTCTATAGAAATTAGAACGAGTGCGCATGCACTTTAAAAACCAACGCAATTAAAATGAAACGGTATTAAAAAAAAATAAAAAAAAAAACAACAGTGAACTTAAACCAATAATCCCAAGTGAATTGATCACTTCTATAAGATAAACGCACAAAGGAGCGGAGAAACCGTAGGTCAGCGCGAAGCTTATTAAAAACCCGCCTCTTTTCAGCCGCAATTTAATGCCAGGCCGTCCTTATACCCCTCACACATTTTGTTTATCCGATAGTAATAAATCGAACTCACAAGCGACACAAAGGCAAGTTTTTTATCTTTAGTTCGGGAACTTACTAATGATAACACCTCAAGTTGAGAAGTGTTATATAATTGATGTATTCTATTTTTAGCTCAAAAAATAAAAGAGAAAATCTTTTTGTATTTTTAATCTTTTATATATAAACAAAGAAAAAGAAAAATATATTTTTTTTACTTTTTTAATTTTATGAAAACAATAACTTCACGAAGGAAGGATCTCGAGTCACTAATCGTCAAACCTTCAACGATATTGTCGCGACACAACCTCCCCGGCAGCGGCATCAAAAAATGATGTGATAGAGATAAGGCTTCAGGTTGGTGTCTATGGAGAAAATAGTATAATAATATCAATATAAAAATAAACACGAGAATCGCATTGAAAACCTCTTAGAAGAAAGGTTAGTCAATCAAATCCCGTGAGTGAGATATGTGATACCGGATAAGGATATCCGAGTCGTTTCCCAACGAGGTGTGAATGGGCAACGTCGTTTTAGGTTCGTTATTAAAATGCTCGATTTTTTGGGTTTTAGATTTTTGATTATGTTCTAAGTTCTAATTAAACAGTTAAAAGAAAATTAAAGCAGGTAAACGGCAATTAAATCAATCTAAAGCAAGTAAATTAGGGAAAGTTACCTAAACCCACCCTAAATGCAATTTTATTTTAAAAACGTAACTTACGGGGAATTAAAAAAAACGCGATTTAAAACTAAATAATGCAATTTAAGACCTACAACGGAAATTATATTTTTTCTAGATACTATTTGATAAAATAAATTTTAAGAAAAAGAATTATATTTTTTTGATTATTTTTCTATTTATTATGAATTAAAAACGGATTTATACTAATAAAATACTTCAAAAAAACTAAAATGACTTGGAAAATTAGGGAAAAATAATTTTTATGACTTTTTAATTTTTCTAAAACTGGAAAAATTAAATATATATTTTTATGACCTTTTTCTGAATTTCTTGGATTAAAAACTATTTAAAAATGCTTAAAAATCTAGAAAAATAGTAAATGAATTAGGAAAAATGTAAAAAATTACAGATAAGTCCTAAATATTATTCTAATTCTACGAAAATTATCAAATGCAACTTAACAGGACTGGATAAGCAATTTGGGCACAAATTGTTACAAATAAGCAATCTAAAATAAGTTAAAAGGAGTAATAAGCTATTATGGATAAGTCCTAAGCTAAAAGGGACTAAGGGAAGCCTATGGGAGTAGAAATAAGCTGGGAATCTAAGGAATAAGCTAAGGCTAAAGGGAAATAAGCTAAATAAGCTAGATGGAAAATAAGCTAATAGGGAATCCTAATAAGCTAAAGTAAACTAAGGTAACCTAATAAGCTAAAGGAAGTCCTAGATAAGCAGTGCCTAAGGATGTTAGGTCACCATATTATAACACAAGCATCAATATGTTAGAAATAGATAGAGAAGTGATCTGATGAACACACAAACACAAAACACACGTATGATAATAGAAAGGATATGCGTAGGTATTAGTGAAATGTGAACAACCAACCCTCAAATGAAGCTTTACAAGTGTTTATATAGGGAAAGGAACTAGGGCAACACACAAGTTCCCTTCCTTTCCTTATTCGATATGGGCCAAGGCTTATGGGCTTTCTACATAAGCCTTGCCATTAATACAAACATAAAAGCCTAATTAAGCAACCTATTACTTGTTAATTACAAACACTTGAAATATAGTTTAGGAGTGATTCCAAAAATCTCCCTCTAAGTGTTGGTAATTAATAACTTTAGTAATCATGAAACGTTGTTGGTGCTGATGTAATAGTTGCTTTGACGTCTTCTGACATTCTTCTTTCTTGTGAGAAGAAGTGCCTTGATTCTAACAATCTCCCCAGTGCGAGGATCTTGTTTTTCTTTGAAGTTTTCAGCTTTGACGTCTTCATTTATCTTTGTTCTTTCTTCTGGTGTGGATATGGTGATGTTATGTTGTGGTAATCGGCATCAGGTCTGCTTCATTGCGCAAGTGTCTCTACGTCCTTCTCCAACATGCTCACACACTCTTTGACGTTGGATTTCAGTGTTGATGTAGTTCTCTTTAGTCTTTGAACTTTGTAGATTCTTTGGCGAAGAATCATTTTGACCTTTTCATTGCCTTTCGAGAGAACTTCAATTTGTGTTGTTGTTGGTATGAGCATGTGGAGAATCTGCACGATCATCTCCCAGGAGCATCCATAAGAAGAAAACATAAGAATGGGTTAGTGATAAACACCAATCGATCATTGTGGCCGTTTCTTAAAGAATTGACCACTACAATTGTTCTTCTAATGAATGTCTTGATTCCATTAACCTTGGTCGGGCGAATCAGCCGTCCAAATCCCATGCGGGACAGTTGGCATTACATTGAACAAGTTCAATTAATGATTTCAGGACTCGATTCTTGAAAGGAATCTCCTTAGCGGGATTTCCAGCACTTACAAGTTCAAACTTCGAGCGTGTTAACAGCATAGTGTGAAAACACATCTCTAATTCTAGCAAAGGCTGTTCCTGAACTGGAGTCCCTCAAGTAGGATAACACGATGTACCGAAGTACACCTACAGTTTAGGTGAGTCGCTGAGGTACACCGAAGCATCACCCCACGACTGTAGACCGTTTGAGACAACACTAAGTGTAACCCATAAGGAGTTACCGAAGTAACCTGCTGTCAGGGTTGTTTGATGTTGACCCTGGCAGGAGTTTCCATTCAATAACTGAGGATCACAGTTGCGAACCCCTCATAAATGTTCTCGACAGATTGCTAAGATCTGTGTAGGACTCTAGAATAGTGATGAGTGTGTAAATACTCATCATTTCTGTACAAAATAAACTGCAAAATCATCTGAAAACACTCAGAAACACATCAAAATGATCAAAATATCACAAATCAGTGTTTTATGTGTTTCAAATGCAAAAATATCAAAATCAGATGAAAAACATATCAAATTTGCAAAAATTGCAGTTTCAGTCCCCCAAGTTTCATAAATTGTCAAAAATAGTCCCTGAGCCATAATTTCAAAAGCAAAAGTCACCAAAGGTCCTTTTAAAATCAAAAGTTGTCAAAATAAGTCCTTTGGTGGGAAATCTAAAAGTTTTGAGAAAATTACAGTTTTAGTCCCTGGACTTTCAAATTGGTCAAAAATAATCCTTGGAATTTCAAAAATGTTCAAAATAGCCCTTGGATTATTTAAACTTGGCAAGTCTAGCCCTTTTGACTACTCTTCATAATTTACAGTTCTGGTCCTTTGGTTTTGGAATGTTACATCTTTGGTCCCTATGTATTAATATTATACAAACCCAGCCGGACCTTAATTAAACCCAAGCCCAAAACACCTTGGCCCAAAAACCTTACCCGGCCCTTTTCCCACAACCCGACCAACCCAAGTGTTTAAACAATAAAATAAACCGCCCCCCAGTTGTCTTCCCCGACAATCCTGTCCACCCTGCAACTCCCCACCTAAAACCCACTCTACCTCACCTTTTGTCTCCCCCCTCCTCACCAACCTTGCAGAAGCATTAATTGCACCCCTTTCCTTGTCCCAGATATCCAAACCAAGTTTCCCGCCAAAACTAGATGAAAGGCCAAGATTGCTCAAGAGGAATCCAAGGGCTCTGATTTGTGCTGGGATTTGATCAGAAGGTGAGAGAAAAGGTTTTGGGCATAAAAGAGACCAAGTGGAAGCAATAAGAGACTTAGTTTTTAGTTTTATTACACATGTATGTCGTTATTTAAATTTCTATGTCTTGAATATGTTTAAGTTGTAATTTCCAGTGTTAAATTAGTTAATCCAGTGTACTGAAACCAGTTTCAAGTATTAATTCAAGTCTATGTTACATTTCATTTTTCGTGTTCACTGTGACAAGTTTCAATTTCAAAACCTTATGTGCAAGCGTTAATAGCTTATCTCACAGTTTAAATAAGCTTATTCAAGCTTCTTACAGCTTTGAGTAAGCTTTTTATTCAATTCCAAGCAACTTGGGTATCGGGTCAACGAAAGTCAAACTCAGAGGGAATTTGGTTCAAGCAGACTTGGGTTTGAAATTTGGGTATTGCAGAGACGTATGTGGGTTGAAATGGCCTAGTATAAGTGATCTTGGGTTCTTGTCTTAGCCTACAAAGCAGTTGGACACTTGTGAGTTTGCAGTTCATTTTTCATTTTCAATCAATCTTGCATATTGCACTTGAATTTATATTTGTGGTTTTAATTAGTTTCAGCCTATTGATTTAGTGTTAATTAAGTTAATTAAACTTAGTTTGAATGTCTGCATAGGTTGGTTTAGCAGTTAGCTTAGTTTCAAATGCTTAACAGTGGTTTACTTAGTGTTTGGATTTGCTGCAATATCTATGGTCTAGGCTAGTTCAGTGGATAAAATCAGTTGGTCCATGCTTGTTTAGTCAAATTGAGCCCTTATCTGTCTTGTTTTTGCACCCACATAAGTTCAAAGTCAAAATCATTTGAAACTGTCTCAACAGTTCACTGTGTGGATTTTTAAAAGAGCAAATCATCATTTTGTGTTTAAAAGTCATTAACAAAGGTTGGTATAGCTGCATTACATCATTTAACATCAATATCAATCATAAAATTTGGATCAAACTTCACTTTAGTCAAAGTTCTTAGCTGTTTCAAAAAGTCAAAGTGTCAAAAAAAAATGGATTTATGCAGATAGTGCAGCAGTTGCACAGGACTCATAACAGCTTTTTAGGACCTGGTTTTTGGAGTACAAGTAGTCTCCTTGGTGGTCTTTAAGTCCTCAGTTCTGGTTTTGGCTTAAGCTTTTTGGATAAGCTTGAGTTCAAGCCCAAAGTAGGCCCCTTTTGCCCTGCTCCATAACTCAGTGTAAGCTGAGTTTTTCTCAGCATTACACAGGCTTGCACAGAGCTTGTTGAAGCTTTTCTAGGTCTAATCTTTTGGTTATCAGTAGTCACCTAGGTCTAGTTTAAGACTCAATAATTGGTTTTCAGATTATAGCTTATTCGGTTGCTTAATCTTGGTCTGCAAAGTGCCACCAATTAACTGTTTTAGCTTAATTCACAAACATCAAATCTGTGTTAATTGGCCAATCAGTAGTTATAACTTGTTGATTTCTGTTTCATTTGATCATATTTAGTGTTTCACAGCTTCTGTAATCAGTAGATAGCTTGTTTAGTTCATTTGCTTAACAAGTGCTTATTTCAATAAGCACTTGATTGAGCAGTTTCATTTTTCTCCACATAACATACTGTTTTTCCATTTTTCCTAGCTTCTATATATTATTTTAGAATTTTCCTGAAATTTTCAGATTTTTCCTAGCTGTTTTGCTATTTTTCTTATTTTTAATTAGTTTTTAGCACTTTTTAATTAGCATTAAATACAAAAAATTCAGAAAAGGTTCCAAAAAATAATTTTTCATTTTTCTTAGACTTAGATAAATATAAAAAGTAGAAAAAGTAATTTTCTAGATTTTTCATAGTTTATTTGGTAATTTTTAGCAATTTAATTAGTTTTTAATAGTTTAAAAATCCTAGAAAATAGATAAATAGTCACAAAAATATAAAAATAGTTTTGAAAAGTCTATTTTGATATTTTAGACTTTTCCAAGTGTTAATCTTATTTTTCTAGCTTAATTTCCTTTTTTCTTGTATTTTAGATAATTAATTAATAGTTAAAAATAGTTTTTAATTAGATAATTAGTTTAAAAAATAATTTTCTTTTTCTAAATATTTTCTTACATCATTAGGTTTGTAAAAACATCATTTTCATATTTTTAGGGTTAATATTGATTTAGTTTCACTTTTTATTTTGTACGTCGCGTAGATTTTAATTTAAACGTACGTTTTAGGTTTTAAACGTTCATCACTTTAAATATAGTGATAGCGTTTATTTAATAGGTTTTATCTTTTTTATTTTCTTTAATTTGCATTTAAGGCGTTTTTAATTTGTTGGCTTTTCTCGTAGTTATAATATCATTCATAATCCTTTTTCTGTTCAAACTTCTCGATTACTAGACGTTGATTTATCCATTGCATAGCTCGCTGGGACATAACGACCCGGGGAGACTCTATCCTCCTCTGATCTTCATTGATTTCGTGCTTGAGCTGTTTTAGGTTTTCTTACGCTTGCGTGAGGGAACTTGACGGTTTTGCGCGCATCAAATAGTATCACTTGCGTCCTTATTGTTGAACAACAAGTGATGAAATGTCGAGTGTTCCTAAGAGATCTTTTGATGAATCTCGTGGCTCTAGGCTCAATAGTGCACTTTGGTTTTCCTGAGCGGAGACTAGGGAGAGGGTCTCCTTCTTCAATACCAGCAATCTCTAAGAGAAAGCCGATAGTTTACGTAGGGTTCCCTGTGAGAATGAAACAAGCTTCTGTTGAGAGAAAATTGAGTGGCTAAGAAGGTTTAGTGCATGCGTCACTGGGTCCATGACGACTTTGATCTTCAATACCGGTGTCATCAAGTGACAACCAGTAGCATATGTATTGAACCCGGTGTCTGCCCTAAGTTGAACAATTTGGAGGGCTATTTCTTTTCACCCTTTTCTTTACTTTTCTTTTTAATTCTTCAACTCCTTCTTTCTCCGATTCTCATTTTCTCCTTTTTATAATCATACCTAAGGACTTCTAAATTCTAACTATTGGTGGTGTCCTTGGTAGATCCCTCCGGCTCTGGCGAATCATAGGACGGTTATTCCTAAGCTTAGTCACCTTATAACTCCATGACTAACCTATGTTGCCATAAAACCATTTTCTTGAAAATCTCTCAAAGTGTTTATGAGTAAAAACATTTTGTACCACTGTGAGAGTTTTATGTTTTATAGAAATACTCCCCCTCAACAAGTGCTTAAGTGTTTTGACAGAAATCTGCACGGTCAGAGAAGTGCGCGCACTTTTGAATTGATCGACTCAAGATAGACAATTCCTAGCGAGACACGGTTACGTTTCATAGTTAAAGAGTTACATTGTCAGCTTTTAGGTGACGACTAGCTCTAATAACTATCTTGAAGGTGTGGACAAACCTCGAATGGTTGTCAAACTCGTCAAGGTTCATGTCTATCAAGAGTTTCTCGAATAGGTATAATCTATTCGGATAAGTCTTGGAAGACAAATCTTTTCGATGTATGACAGTTCAGATCTCGTCAATTCATGGGTTAAGTTTTAGCACGAAGATTCAATCACTTTGACCAACATATTTGTATCACATAATTTTTCTCCCCCTAAAGAATGGCATATAAAGTTATTTTTGATGAAATTTTTGATATCGAATATGTCCATTTCGAGTTTTGTGGGAAGTTTCCACGAAGAACAATTTGTGAACAAAGTTTTTAGCAAGTACTCCCCCTCAACAAGTGATACTAACTTTTGAGGTTTTGAAAACATAAGGGGAAGTACTTGTTCTTTTGAGCAAAACTTAAAAAATTGAAAGTCTTGATAAGTTTTACTCAAAAGTAAGAAGCTTTCGCTCCTTTTATAGGATTGTGGCACTGAAGCGTACCACAGGGTCCTTTCATTACAAGTACGGGTTGTACACTGTTATGTGTGCACAAGCCATAGTCAATTGTAAACAGATCAAAATATCCAAATATTAATCAAGGAAACAAATTAAGGAGTACCAGGCAGTCCGTCAATAACCCCAAGAGTTCTCTCTTGATGTTGATACCCCGTGAGAGAGAAACTCTGTCGTCCACCCACGAAACTCTCCAAATTCCTTATCTGATCGCGACGAAACAACCTTTCATCAATCCTTGTGATAATTTTCTTTGCATCCATCTTTTCCCTAGAATTCCATCGCTTCTTTGACCCGATGCCTTCATGAATCTCCTTTAACCGATATGCTAACCCGTCACGAACCTTTTTCAGAGTGTGATCACCAAACTTGTGAAGCTCATTGCACGCCATGAAGCAATTATGGTGAAGTTCACTGCGGTAAACTACGCCAAACTTTGGTTTGTTAAGGATGGTGTACTGAACAAGTTGGTTGATATCGGGAAAGTTTAGTAGTGGTTTGGTGAGATTAACACGTTTTTGGTATGATTCCATGGCAAGTTGAAGGTCTTCAACACGTTCCTGGATAACGATGCTTCTGATGGATATCAACAAAGACTTGATGTACTTGAGCTGGATGTTGGTGGAGAACTGTCGCATTCGACCTTGTACCTTAGCAAGATACATGTCTTCAATGTCATTGAGTGACAATCTCAGAAAATCCGCTTCAGTATAGTCATATTCCTGTTCGTCTTGGCGTTTGACTTTGATTGCTTTCAGGAATGAGTAGTCCCACTTAGTAGACAGGCTGACATGCATTATAGCAACGATCCGTTTGTCACTGTACACCTCTTTGTTAGATTTGAGTACCTGGCAGCTTCTGTAGTAAAGTCTTCTTCGTTCAGGCCAATGATGAATTCCATACATTGCATCGAGGTCATAATTTACCACATTATCAACAAACATTCGTGTGGCTTCTTCCTCGATGGCAACATTATTAGAGAAGACTGCTGCCGGGATGGGGAAGGTGAGTGAAGTAGCGTATTTCTTGCTAACATCGCTACCGTGTTGAAGAAATTCCAGGTCATTGTTGAAGAAATACTGGTAGGGAATCCTTTGTTGATCAGGTCGACCAATGGTTGGTAGTGGCTTGGTCCAGTCTGTGTAGTATGGAGTCTTGTCAGGTCTGGTGAAGTCGATTTTTGATTCAGGGTTGAGCCAATCAATATTGTTAGACATAGCTCGTGCTATGTTGTCGAGATGATATTCGACTTCAATGGCACTGTCGGAGCTGTCTTTAAGCAGTTGAAAGGCATCATTCTTGATTTTTTTAGCTCTGCTTTCATCATCTTCTTCACTTTAAACTTCTCTTGAATGATCTTTACATGCTCCATGGTTCTACCATCTACCGGTTCTTGGCCTTCCGGTAATTGAGGGGTTCCATCAACAAGCTTGGAGAACCATTCGTATTCTTGAGTGTCATCTTCATCCAACCAAGGTACAATTGTAGTAGACTTTTTCTTCTGTGGCTTGGAAGATGATGCTTGTTGGTGCTTGGTTGATGGTGTTGATGAAGGCGGTTGTTGGGGCTCGGTGATCTCTTCGTCATCACCACCGGTGTATTCGAAATGGTCACCAGTTTTCTCTTTTGGTGGTGAAGACTCAGAGTCCTGAGGTTTGTCACTAGCAGGAGGTCGTTGTGGAGATCTTGTGGTGGTGGTCTGTGGGGGTGGTGGAGGCATAGATGATGATTCGCCAGTTTTATTTTTGCGTTTTGGCTCAGAATCCTTGTCCGCATCATCGTCATCTCTTGGTCGTTTAACCTTAGTAACCGAATCTTTACACGATGTCTTGAGTTGATATTCTAGCAATGCCTCAAAAAGTTTAACTTCGTCCAAAGTGAAAGTTGCGGATCGTTGTGACATTTGCATTACCAGCTTCGAGATCAATTCAGCATCGGAGACAACCGGAGACGGGACTGGTTTGATTTCCATGACCGCTGGGGTATTTTCCAGTGTATGTTTGACCAATGACATGAGATGTGGAAAGAGTTGTCTGGCGAACATCTCTCTTGTAACTCTAGGGACAGTGTCGAGAAGGAACTTGTGAGTGTAGTCCCTTATCATCTTGTCCATTTCCCCTTGGATGTCACGATTGAGAAACTGCTGGATCTGTTCTCTTTCCTCTGAAAACTCGTTTATCACATTCTAAAGTAGATTGACTCTTTCCGCAAGCTGATTCAGTTTCTTGTTAACAACGTTGCGTTTCCTTGCTTGTCTGACAGCTTTGACAATCTTTGTCTTTGCACGTGATGCCCAAGTATCAGTTGGTTTCTTGACTGATTTGGAGGTTGATCTGGTGGTAGCTCCTCTGGATGGTGGTGGTGATGAATGAGATGATGAATCTGATGAAGATGATTCATGAGAAGGCTCAGGGTCTTTTGGTGGCTCAGAAGTTTCTTCCGGGTTGTGTTCAGGATTATCTTGAAGATAATCATCAGCTTCTTTTTGAGCTTTAGCGTCTTCTTCAGCCTTTATCCTAGCCTCTTCTTTAGCTCTTTCCCTGGCCTCTTCTTCAGCTCTTTCCCTAGCTGCTTCCTCAATATCTTCATCGGTAATCTTCTCATCCTTCTCCTGTTCTTCTTCTTCCTCAAAAGTAAATGGAACCTCATAAGTTTGTTGATGCTGCTCTGTGGATTCCTTAGTGGTGGCACCAGTTCGCTTATCGGGTTGATTAACCGCATCACGAATTGGTATGGTAAGTGCACCACCACTGGAACCTCCAGGGCCTTTAGTTTGTTGACGATTGAATTCAGAAGCAACATGCTTTAACCTTAGCTCTTTGAGAGACTTGTGGTACTTTCGGTCCTCATCCTTAGGTTCATCATCCGAGCTTTCTTCTTCTTCTTCAGCCACTGGAGTCTTACCCTTATCAGCTTTGGGACTTAGTGGTTTGTCGGCTATCTTTTGTGATGTTGAATCATCCGTAACAGACTCTGAGTAGTGAACCTCCTCATCAGACTCAGTATCCTTTGAGTCTTCGTCCTCTAATTTAGGTGCCGGTTGAGGATTAGGAATGGCACCCTTTGTTGGAACTTTTCTTTTGCGGGGAGGATTCCTCTTAGGATACTTACGGCCACTCCCAGTGCTTGCTACACTTCCAGCACTGCCTGATCTCCTGGTCTTCTTGATTGAGATGTCTGAAGACTTTTCATCCATAAAACCGACTTTGCCTAAGGCCACTGCTTCTTGGTATTGTGAACACGATGGAAGTCTTTTAATATCATTACTGAGAAGGCAGTCAGTCAGTACTACACCTTGTTTCTTTGATGAAGAGTCTTTAAATCTGACAACATTTAGTGTAGCCTCAAACAAAGCAGAATGATGATTGGGGTCATCAAGTCTCAAGGGAATGTCCTGATTATTCTAGAGTATCTTCTGGATCAACAACTTCGTGTATCTGATGAAAGGAACCTTTGTGCCAGGCTTCTTAAGGTGAGACATCATGTCTTCCTAGATCAGACTTGCATAGTCTATGTGCATTTTGTTGACCATGCCCCAGAAGATTTGTAGGTGCATTAGTTTGGGATGCTCATGACCGCTGTCTCTTCCGGAAACAGACTTGGCGATCATGATGTATAAAGTTCTCCACGGCTGAGGAATATTATTTAAATCGACTGAAGAATGCTTGGTAATGATTCCCACAGCTTCATCATAGCCAATATCGACCATGAATTATAGTGTAGCCTCTTCAGTTGGAATTGGCACATACTCAGCAGGTTGGATAGCAGGAAGCAGAAGAATTGCTCGTAAATCAGCAACAGTGACGGTGACTTGTTTATCATTGAGAGTCACTGTAAAAGCATCTTGACCATCAACTTTCTTCATTGTGTGCCAGAACTGATGAATATAAATCTCTGGTAGAGTTGCTGAGTTGGTGAGCATGTTGTTGTAGGGATGAGACTTAAGAATATCCACTGAAATTTGGCAAGAAGACTCTGAGCAGGTGAAGTTCTCAAAGTCAACCTTGAGGTTGTTCTTTCCAAGCTTCATACTATAACCAGTAGGGAATATGTCTTCCATTGTGAGTTCATTTGGTGCATTAACATTTTCCATGGTGATGTCCATATCGTGATCTAAAAGATGTTGAGACAAAAGTACCCACATATCGAAAGACATTATGTTAGTCAAAGGTTGATTTTATTGACCAATTTATTGAATATGTTATGTTAATGAATGTTACGAGTCCAATGTCACTTGTTGTCCAACAGTCCAAAGTAGTCGTGATACGTTTCGTGAGTATATTAATTTTGAATTTTAAAGTCCAAATTTTCACTCATTCACACAACATTTTAACCATTATAGCTTATTAGTGACATTTTGGTCTTGTGACGTTATGAATAACTTATTACAAGTTTGTACGCATAACATTTCATAAGAAAAAATAAAATAATGGCTTAAGTGTAAGATTGTAAGCTTATGCGTAAACGTAGTAACCATACGCGTAGAGTTAAGCTTATGCGTAGGAGTCCATCTTACGCGTAAGAAAGCTTACGCGTAGGAATAGACTCTTGGCATAAAGCTTACGCGTAAGCGTAGGTTGGGACTTACGCGTAAAGTTTACTCGTAAGAGCAAGCCTTATGCGTAAGAAACCAAGTTTATGCATATCCTTCACAGGATACGCGTAGTCCCTTTGTAGACCCTTACGCGTAAGAGTTACGCGTAAGATTTCTCTTACGTGTAACATCTACGCGTAAGGTATTCCTTAAGCGTAGAATCCAATTTTAACCTTGATTCTGATTTTGCATGCGTAAAACATGAAATAGATTAATCACAAAATCTCCATTAACACTTTTATTTACGCGTAGACTTGTTTTAAGCGTAAGGATAAACCCTAAAGATTCAAAATCTATGCTTAAACAATCTAACCATGAAAACACAACCAAATGATTTCTGGGAAGTCTTAGAGGCCTTATGAGTTGCTTTCAACAAGTTTTAACATCAAACTCCTCATGAATCAAAAGTACCCAAATTAACGAATACTTAAACCCTAAATTTAAATTTCACAATTATGATGTTTCTGGGTGAGATTCAGAGGTTTCACTGGTTAATTAAACATGTATCAAACATCTTACAAGCTTCTAATTGTCCATGAACACTCACAATTGAAAACCCACAATTTTACGCATAAACCCTAAATCTAGAAAAGTGAATAAAAACGTTTTCTGGGTTAAATTATATGTTGGAAACAGGTTTAGGAATGATATTTGAAACATTTTAACACACCCATTTCACAAAAACAACCCAACATGATTTCAAGTTTATACGCGTACGCGTAAACCTTAAATCATGCCTAAATGAAAATCAAACTGTTGGATTTACAAACTATTAAAAACCTATGTTTGAATTTACTCAATGAAACTTTTATCACTTACAGATTTGAAGATTATAACATGGATATGAAGATTGAATTATAGGCGTGGGATAATGGTGGTTGTAGAAATAAATGTGTGTAATAAATGTGAAATAAGATTAGGTGGAGTGGTTTTTGTAAAATTAAGTTTAAGCTTTTGACAAATATAGCCCCTCCACCTCAATCATTTTCAACCACAGCCCATAACTTCCAGTTTGGTTAAGCAAGAAGTGAAAGTTTGGAAAAAAAAACTTGACAACACTCCCCCTCGACTCTAAAAATATTGAAATTTTACAAATTTGAGTCCGAGGAGTGTTAAGAAACAAGAAACGTATACACCATTATCAAAAGATACAACCAAAATTGGGAAACATGCAAGTACAAGGTTTTATGAAACGGAAAATACTTACTTTCTCCCCCTCAACACTTGACCGTGAAAATATTGAATTGTTTGAAAGACTAAAGTGTTGACGGAAGATTTGTACGTGCAATGTTGAAAGAATTTTAGATAGAAGAGTATTTTTGTATTTTATGAAATTTTATATTTTTCTATTTTGTTTTTAAGAAAATATTTACAAAAGAGATTTTGGTGTTTGACTGGTTTTAAGAATGTGTCAAAAGTTCATCCAGTTCTTCTGGAGTCAAACACCTTATGCCAATCCAGTGGATCAACTCAGTAAACCTAGCAGGAGCTAAGGATTTGGTGAGAAGGTCCGCCAATTGAGGTTCAGTACCCACAAAATATAATTCAACAGTACCCTTTTCCACATGCTCCTTTATGAAATGATATCGAAGATCGATGTGCTTGGACTTCGAATATTGGACAGAGTTGCACGAGATCGCAATAGCACTTCAATTATCGCAGTACATCGGGATTCTGTCAAATACGTAACCATAGTCTTTGAGTTGTGTTCTCATCCAAATGACTTGAGCACAACACAACGACATGGCTACATATTCTGCTTCAGTTGAGGACAGCGATGTACAATCCTGCTTCTTTGATTGCCATGACACCAGTTTAACACCAAGTAATTGTAGAGCACCTGAAGTACTTTTCTGAGAATCTAAGCAACCTGCGTGATTAGCGTCTGAAAAAGCTATTAGTTCAAAACCAGAATCCTTCGGATACCAGATTCCCAAATTAATGGTTCCCTTGATGTATCGGAGGATTCTTTTAGCCTTAGAGAGGTGAGTTTCAGTTGGTCTCGACTAATAACGGGAGCAAAGATATACATCAAAGACAATGTCAGGTCTACTGGCTGTTAGATACATGAGAGACCCAATAATACTTCGGTATTCGGTAGGGTCAACCAATTTCCCATGCAAATCAGCGTCCAGTTTCTTGGTATGTGCCATAGGTGTGGCAAAGGTATCACAGTTTTGCATTCCATGTTTGTTTAAAATTTCAAGAGCATATTTGGACTGACTAAGGAAAATACCACGGGGTGATTGATGAACTTGCAGTCCTAGAAAGAACGTAAGTTCACCCATCATGGACATTTCAAAATGTTTTTTCATAAGTTTTGAAAAAGCGTTTGAGTACTTTAGATGTGTTGAGCCAAAAATGATGTCATCCACATAAATTTGAACGATTAAAATGTGTTCCCCGTGATATTGTATAAACAGTGTTGGGTCGACCGATCCTTTGACAAAATTATGAGATATGAGAAAGGATGACAACTTATCATACCACGCCCGAGGGGCTTGTTTAAGACCGTAGAGAGCCTTGTTCAGTTTGTTGACGTGATTAGGGAACTCTGGATCAAAAAATCCTTCTGGCTGACTAACATAGACCATTTCTTTCAGTTTACCATTCAGAAAAGAAGTTTTGACATCCATCTGAAAGACCGTGATGTTCATGTGAGCTGCGAATGCCAGAAAAATCCGTACGGCCTCAAGTCTAGCAACTGATGCGAATGATTCCTCCTAGTCAATCCCCTCCTCTTGTCTATAACCCTTAGCCACCAAACGTGACTTATTTCTGATAACCGTACCTTCAGCATCCAACTTGTTTTTCCAAATCCATTTCAGACCAATAACATAGACCCTTGTTGGTTTTGCAACCAATTCCCATACTTCAACAAGTTTAAATTGGTTAAGTTCTTCTTGCATGGATTCAATCCAGTTGTCATATTTCATGGCTTCTTTAATATTTTTGGGTTCAGCTTGGCAGACGGTAAGTGCGTAAATGCAATGTTTACTGTCTGTCTGAAGGCGTTGTCTAGTTACGACTGGTTGATTCGGGTTTCCAATAATGTTCACAAGAGGATAGTCTTTAGTCCAACGATGTATGGAGGGTTGATGTTGATATACATTGTGCAGATTAGGAGGATTCAAATGGCTTGTGGATGATTCCGCAACATCAGAAGTAGCAGTTTCATTAGCAAAAGGATTGAAGAACGCATTTGGATCATAATCTGTAGGTGTAGGTACTTCTTGGTTCATAAGATCATCAGCTGGTTCAGCGTCATTGGATGCGGTTTGTTCGGCTGTTGTTGTAGAATCAATTGGAGGTGCTTCTTCAACAGTTGTTGTTGTTTCAGGTGTATCAGGTATTGGATTATTATCAGGTTGAGCAGCGGAAACATTGATACATCTGAAGCACGTTGATCAATATCATCACTAAACAGAGGAGCAAATAGCTGTTTCGTTTGACGTCGAGTAAGTTGTAAGCTTGGTTCAGCTGATGATGGGGTTTGGGGGAAGTTTAGACGGTTATGTCCGGGTTCCAAGTTGTTTTGTTCAGAAGCCATATTTGTAAGCTCATCGAAATTGGCATGAATCGTTTCCATAATCTCCCTTGACGACGATTCCATATTCGGTATCCCTTAGAGTTTTCATAGTATCCAAATAAGACTCCAATGTCAGCTTTAGCCTTGAGCTTACCAAAGTCATCACGATCATTATTTGGGTAGCAAAGAGAACCAAATACATGAAAGTGTTTTAGATTCGGTTTGCGGTTTTGGATAAGCTCATAAGGTGTTTTGTTGTGGCGTTTGGTAATCATTGAACGGTTCTGTGTGTAGCATGCAGTTGACACGGCTTCAGCTCACAAGTAATCTGGAAGTTTAGCATTTATTAACATCGTTCTTGCAGCTTCCACTAACGTACGGTTTTGTCTTTCAAAAACTCCATTTTGTTCTGGTGTCCGTGAAATTGATGTTTGATGCTCAATTCCTACTTTCTCATAGTATACACGAAGAGTTTGGTTCACAAATTCAGTTCCTTTGTCTATTCTGATCTGTTTGACTGTGTTCTGGAGCTGAACTTGAATTTTCGTGAGAAAGGTGATGATCATCTATGGAGCTTGATCTTTACTTCGAAGAAAATAAACCCAAGTCCATCTTGAGTAGTCATCGACAATTACCAAAATGTAGCGTTTGCCATTAATCGTCTGCACACGCATCGGGCCACACAAATCCATGTGAAGAAGATGAAGCACATGCTGAGAGCTGTGTTCCACCTTTGAAGGAAATTAAGCACGAGTGTTTTTCCCTTGTTCACAAGCTGAGCATAGATGATCTTTAGAATACCGAAATCTTGGGAGACCTTCAACAAGTTTGTATCGTGCAAGATTGGTTATGGTTTAAAAGTTTAAGTGTGAGAGACGACGGTGCCATAGCCAAGATTTTGTAGATGTTGCCTTTGAAAGTAGACAGATGGGAGATTAAGCAATCATGTCTTGCATTGAGATTTTATAAAGACTTGATGTGCGGGTACCCGACATAAGATCGTTTCCTTGTAGATCATGAAGGAAACAAGTTTTCTCCCAAAAAGCAACTTCCAAATCTCCATCACAAAATTGACCGACAGAAAAGAGGTTGTGACCGAGACCTTCCACATAATAAACTCTGCTAATTTCGATGTTCCCATTGATGTAATCTCCGTAGCCCATGATAGCTGCGAAGTGATCATTCCCGAACCTGACAGTACCGATGAACTTTGAAACAAAGTTTGATAACATTTTGAGATTTCCTTTCATGTGTCAGGAACATCCGCTATCAACAATCTAGAGAATGATCTGTATCACCTGCATTACACACAGACGACACAGGTGGAATAGAAGTAGAGGTGGAACCCGAAAAGTTAGAGGGTTCCGTCACAGTTACAGAAGACGCACACATGTTAATGATTTTAGGTATCCATTTAAAGCCAACTGTATTATGTAACCATTTCTGCCATCTCCAACTAGTATTAGCTTTGGTCTTAGTGAATGCACTAGGTGATAAGTTCTTCCTAGGAGGTGAAGGGGGTTCTATGGGTACATCAATGATTAAAGCATGAGTACTAGAAGGCGGTTTACCTAGCACAGAATTAGAAGCATTAGTGGGCCTAGAGGTATTCCATTTTCTATTGTTCCGCTTATGAGATAAGATAGCATTAGCAACACATTTATCATGACAACCAGAACACATGCTTTTATGACAACCAACACAAGATGCTTCAAACATAACATTCAAAGTACTTAAAGGTTCAGCATTCGTTACATCACTTTTTCTATTACATTTGGCTAACGCAATGTCTAAAGTGGGTGCAACTTGAGTCTTCTTCAAAGTCCTAAGGTGTTCTTCTACTTCAGAGGTCTTTATTGTTCTTTTCTTACGTCGCAACTTCCTATTCTTCCTTGATTTGCTCTTAAGCTGTGAAGTGCTAACGTTGGGAAAAGAGGCAACTATTCCTGTTTCAGTGGAAGGAAGCACATTAGTATCTTGTGGTTTGTCATTAGGCATTATAGTATCAATTTTAAACATTCATGGGGCAAGTGCATTAGTGTTACTAATCGTATCTTGTTTAAGTTTCACCAACTCCGCTTTTAAGTCATGGATAGTGTGTAACAAATCTTGGTTTTCAGAGCGAGTGTTTCCATTATTTCGTAAAACGTCTTTGGTATATGCAAGATGATCATCAGCATCTTTTGACGCTTGAGCACGAGTCTTTTTGACTAATCAAATATGACACCATATTCAGTTTTGACTTTGACAATTTCTTGTTCATATTTTGAAATTTGACACTTTAAAGACACGTTTTCATCATCCAGTTGTTCAATTTTTGGATCAAGAGATTTTGAACGCAACTGGTTGATCTTGTTTTGCAAAGCAAGTTCACGATTTTTACAATCTTTTTCACACCATTGAAGACGACGTTTTGCATTGGAAAGCTCATTTAACAATCGCTCATTGTCAATTTTTAAAGATTTGATTTGTGACACATTATCAGTATTCTCAACATTTGCAACAGAATCAACAGCGATATAATCAAATGCATATGCAACAGTATGTAGTAACACAACATTTATGGTATCAACACAGATAACATATTCTAAGATTCGGTCAACATGATTTCTTAACATTTTCTTTTTGCGTTTAGTATTTGAAATCGATGTTTCTGTTTGCTCAAAAACTTTTTTCATAAGACCAATCTCCTTCTGAAGATCCCGTTCCCAATATATTGCACACATTTTTAGATTTCGGACATATGGTAAAAGCCCTTTCTGAAAAATATCCCTTTGTTGTCGCGTAAACGGTGATTGAAAATGTTCAGCTTTAATTTCAGAATTAACTTCAATTGCATGTTCCAAAAGTTTGATGTCAGACATGAAAGTGTCAAAATATTTTAGAATCTGACATCGTTCAGCTAATGGCTTTATTTCACTAAAAGAAGGTAAAGGACCATTAATTTGTGCAACATTGAGTTGGGAACCATCATTAGAAGAGGACTCTGGAGGTGATGTGACAACCCAAGGTGTGTTAGAATCATCCTGTTGTGTGACGAAAGTTATGGCTTTTGAATAGTTAAACGGTTTGCAATAAACAACATTTTCCAATTTTGACCGACTTTCGTCTTCTGCATCTAATTCCTCCATACGATTATGTGGAAAACTAGAAGGGGGGTTGAATAGTTTTACCAATTTAAAACTTCCTTTTCAATATTTAGATCGACTTATGTCAATCTATTTGGTTGTTTATGTCGGAAATTGATAGATAGATATATAAACGTGTAATGAAAGATAAAGAGTAAGAAGCACATCACCACGACACAAGTATTTATAGTGGTTCGGCTACAAGGACACCTTCCTTGCCCTACTCCACTCCCCGAGTCACCTACTCGAGAGTTCGTAAACACTACACCAACTCCTTATGGCGGAGAAGCCTTCACAACGTCGCTTAACCTTTTTCCGGTACAAAGCTAAATACCGAGTTCCTTCACACCAAGGCGAACCACACCTAACACAACGTCGCCTACCCTTTATACGGTGCTAGGCTAACCACCGAGTTCTTTCACACCAAAGAGAACTAATCCTATCACAACGTCGCCTACCCTTTATTAGGTACTAGGCTAAGCACCTAGTTCCATTACTATGGAGGAACTACTACCCTTCACGACACAACACCTAATCTCAAGGAGATCCACTCCTTGTTACAATATCATCAAGGATATCACCATCCTTGGAAATAAACAAATACTTATATGTATAACGATGCACCTCATCGATTATAAGACCTAGACATTCTTTCCAAATGCTACTTGATTTGATTCTTCGGCATCCTTCACTAATGCCTTTGACACAACGCTTGGCACCCTTCACTAATGCCTTCATCTTGACACCTTTAGCATTCTTCACAAATACTTTGACACGGATGATGAGCACCTTTCACTAATGCTTTCATCTTGACACTTTCGGCATTCTTCACTAATGCCTTCAACCCAACATCTATAGAGAAAGGAAGAACTATCAACAAGAGAACCTTAGTTGTCTTGATGATAACGAGGCATGGCAACTCATGGACTTGAGCTTGCTCGTCTTCAAGAAGAGGTGATCTTGCCTTTAAGAGGAACCTAGAAGATCACACAAAAACAAAAGACAAACTACATAGATCACTTAGATATGAGGTTAGAGGGTTAGAATACTTGGGGAAGTATGTGTAAAAAGTGATGAGTAGAAAGAAAGAAATGGCTCTCTATTTATAGAGAAAATTCTCTACTGTTCCCCGGATCCCACGGATCCCTTCCACTTGGGATCCGGCTAGCACAAAGCCAGGGATCCGTGGAACGCTCCTCTTTGCCCATGGGTATTTTTGGTTATGGGTCATGGGTCATGGGTTGATCCATGGGTCTTTATCTAGATACAATGTATCTCTTGAGTGCTCACCAAGGGTTCAATGTATCTAGACATTCTCTTGAGTGCTCACCAAGGGTTCAATGTATCTAGACATTGGGTATGGGTCAATACCATGGGTTATGGATATTATCCATATATGATATAAGCATGATGTCATGCAATGGGTTATGGGTCAAGCTCCATAGGTCATGGGCTTTGGGTTGTACCCAACTACATTCAATTTATTTGCCCAATGGGTTATGATACTTAAGTTTCTACCCATTTATATTACCCAATATACTACATACTAGTTATGTGTATATTTTACCCAAATATGTAAACACTAGTTGTTGTACATATGTAATATTAAATCATAAAATCACTTATACTTGTTTTAGTGTTTTATGTGAAAATGTGAATATGTTAGAAACTATTAGTTCAAACCATTTACGTATTTTATTTGTTTCGTTAAAATGATTTTACGTTTGTTATCGACAAAACATTAGAAGATCGTAAAATATAAATAAACGTTTTTACGGCTTATTTGTATTAACAATCTCCCCCTTTTTGTTGATGACAAAACATAAAATTATTTTAAGGAAAAGCTAAAATTCGTAAAAGTTTGAATTTATAGTTTTTACTTTCTTCTCCCCTTTTTAAGAAAAACATGTGAAAGAAATAAAAAGAGGTAGAGAGCAAGTAATGGGAAAGGATCTCATCTTTACTCCCCCTTGACGAGTCCATCCCTAGGTAAGGGCGTCAAGAAAGTAATACTAATCTAGTTTGTTTGCAACTAAGTTTGCAAAAGATTTCGTCTAAGTGACGAATGTGCTCCCCCTTGATGATTGCAATTTTGCAAAGGGATGTCGAGAAATGTAATCCTAATATTGCAAGTAATTTGCAATGTATTGTTTTGACACAAAGCTCCCCCTAACTTTAGGGTGTCAAAAGGCTTCAAGTGTAGATTGAATAACTACAGAACAAAGGTTAGAAAACAAGTATAATGCATAATTTCCTGCATATGTGATCCAAGTTAGTAGAAAAATATTTTTCTGTCTCAAGGATCCCACGGTTCCCTCCTAGTAGGGATCCATCTAGGCAATTTTGAGGGATCCGTATAGCTGATGACTAAATTCAGCAATGGTGATGTAACAAGTAATGTTAACATCAAAATGAGATATGTATTCAATCAACAAACATATACTCAATGCAATATGGCAAGTAAACTATCATTCAATAAAACATAAGAGATGATCAACAAATCTCTAAAAACTAAGAGAATGATTTAGCCATATTCTACTAATACTAATAAGTGACCAAAGCTTAAGAAGCAACAATGTGCTCGAGTCTAGGGATGAGTAGACGTGTTTATTTGGTCCAATCTTTCAAGAAGATAATTAAACATGAAATGCAACTCATTTCGTACTTCTTGAACAAGTCCTTGGGTGATTAGACAATTAGAGCAATTATTGTCTTGATTAGGAACAAGATGTTTTGAGGAGGTTCTACAAATGATGGTGGAGGTACATTGAGTAATTTAGGATGAGGTTCTACTAGGAATGAGAGTGGTGGTAATGGAAATTCCTCCATATGATCAAGTCCTTGGTGGTTCCTTGTTTCCAACGATGGACTAGTTGGTGATGTAGGTAGTTCCTATTTTAACGAGAAGGTTGGTGAATGGGAAGTTCTCGGTGGTGAATGCTCTAATGAATAGAGAGAGGCTCGGTAAAGGAGTGTAGTCCATGCTCTAGGAATGAAGGTTTAGACGTTTTGCTAGAACTAGGTACGTTTGGTTTAGAGCTCGATGATCCCTTTTCTAACCTAAGAGGTTTAATGCTAATTATTGCGGTTCTCTTGGCAATTGCTGATTGGGTTTGTTGAGGTGAGATTCTAGCAATATTATCTCTTATGGATGATGATTCGGTGGATGGGAAGTCCTACCATTTGTGGGTTTAACCGGAGATGATTCGGTTGAGTAAATTTCGTGTACAACACGAGCAAGTTTCTTGGGTGGTTCTTGGTTGGATGAGTTAGCACAAGGAGCTTTCCTCATGATGAAATGACTAAGGAAAAGGTTTCTAAATGTTGAGAATTATGTTGTGTTTGATGACTAAGGGATTCTAGCAAGATGACTTATAAAGGGAAGGATTTAGCAAGTGCATTCAAGACTTGAGTCTCTAATATCCTTTGGAATGTGATGATTAGCATGCACAAGAGTCAACTTCAGAGATTTAATTAGGATGAGGTGGAGTGTTCAAGTTAGCAAGATGAGCTTGAAATGATTATTTGAGCAAGAGTTGACATAAATCTGTCACCCGGATCCTCGGTTCCCACCAATGGGGGATCCGTCTAGGCTAATCCTAGGGATCCGGCTCTCAGCAGCTAGGAAAGGATAGAAGTGATGTTTGAAAGGTCTAAAGCCTATACCTTTTTGAATGTTTCAGTTCTCCTAAGTGTCTTTAAATGGAAGGGTACTTAAATGTTCAAGGGCAATGAGTGATGTAGCTAATGATTGCCTTATATGAAAGAAATTGGAACTTTCGTGAGTACCAATGAATGAACAAAGATGACACTAAAATCTTGAGAGTGTCAAATGGAGCTAGATGATCCTAGTGATCAGATAGTGACTTAGGATAATTTCTTGAAGAAGATCCTAAAGGTTTTAAGGTGGAAGAACTAGAATTTTATCCATTTCGACCAATTTTGAGGTAAGGATGATTATGATCAATTTTTCCATAATCGAAAGATTTCTAGGTCTAGATGTGAGGAATCATGTGAGAAATAATGAGTGATCTAGAGAGCGGAAGAGTAATGAGTTTAGGTGAAACGATAGATCGAAAAGCACTTTGAGTGTGATCCTTAATGAGCTATGAGTGAGTGTGAAGCTTACTAAGCTTGAGAAGGACTTAAGAGATCCTAAGGTATTAAGTTCAGCTAGTGTGAAGTAGTCTAGGAACATGGTTTGAGGTGTAAAGGATTGAAATTCCACTTCTATTCGCCCGGATCCCACAGATCCTTCACTTGAGGGATCCGGATAGTTACAAACTATGGATCTGGCATCTGGGACAGTTTTACTTAACAGTGAGCGTTTATTCTAAGTATCGAACTTAGAAGCTAATGATCTCTACAGTAAGTATACTTGTATACAAGTAAACATACTAAGAGCATGTAGAAATAGCACATAAGCAATTAAATGATATCTAGCTCACAAGTAACACATAGGTTTATCAAAATTTAACAACCGTTATTCAAGAAGCTCAAAATAGATTTACGATCTAGATTAGTAAATCGTTTGTATTAACAATGGCGTGCAGAGTAGATGATGGTGTTCAAGACAATAGGGTTGTTTTGGCCAACAGAAGCAATGAACTATGTATAGTCATTACGGATGGTGATTAGCATACCATGAACTTCGTCCATGAAGTCATGTAGCTCTTCTCGATCAAAGCAAGATAATCGCTTGATGAGGAAAGTGGTTGTGATTAAATAAAAGAAAATTTTATTTTACAACTTGTTTGATTAGTAATCCTAAGACAATGCAAAGTATTTCCATTGTAAACTTACTTTAGGAAAACATAGGAGTATAAATTTCCCAAGTGAGAGAATGAATATGAGACTGTTACTAGCGGTGCTCAATTATGGCTAAACACGACCATTTTTACGGGTGATTCCACATACCCAACTTTTATCAAGGAAGCAATTCAACCGTTAGGTCAAATTGAGTTTCTAGTGTAATAAGTTCTCCAGTATTCATTCTCAAGTTAGGAAAATTTATATTCCTACAATGGCCTATCGAAGAGTAACAATGATGATACTTTGCTTCGTTTAATATTATACTAGAGACAACTAAGGTGACGAAGGCGTCATGTTAAAAATAAGTTTAAAAGTTGTCCATATGGTAAACAACAAAAACTGGTTGGATGAGCTAGTTTAACATATGTTGTTGGAAAGCTTTGAGTTTGGACTTTCGGATATGAACAATTATATTTGCGTTGCAAAATAATTTACTTGAGTATATCGGATGAAATAATCAAGTTGTCAATCCTACTATGAAGCTTGGAGAGCGATTATGAAAAGGAAAATGGGAGAGTACATCATCAACACAAGTGTAGGTTATGATCCGATGTACATTCTTGTTGTTCTTAGAAAATGATACAAGAACAAAGGAAATCATTTAAGCCCATATGACAAACTCAATCAAAAATCCATTTAGTGTGTTATATGTTTTAGACATTTTTCAACCTATATATGACTTATCTAAAAATCTAAACTAACATTTTCGACACAACTAGATGTTATCCCAAACACTCCTTCAAATAGCACATTGATTAGTAGAATATTACTAAATCGACAAACAAGAGAATGAATAGCAAGGTAAGGAAACCACATATGCTATTCAATCAAACAAGCACAAAAGCTATTTAAGATAAGCAAATAATCAAGTAATGCAAAGAAGACAATTTATCATTTAGCATAGCATACGAAAGTTCTTTTCATCGCTTTGTGTTAAATATAAACATGTATACCAAGCTTGATTAGTTTCTTTTATATTTATAAATATGATCAAAACCTTAATTTCAATAGAGGACACATTGTTATTCAAAAGCGAAAACATCCGTCTCCAATTAGATCAAAAGTTTATGCAAAAGTTATGACCGAAAAATGACTTTCTATTATAAATTAATGATTCTATAAATTATTGTTTTGAATCAGTTTATGAAATCATTTTTAAATGAAAGTAGACTCAAATACCTTTAAAACGATAGGTGGCACGACTTCTAACGACTTACGGTTAAAAAGTTATGAATTTTTGAAATTCAGACAAAAACTGTCTTCTGTACCACGGATCCCTTGCTTGAGGGATCCGTCCAGTGTAACCTGAGGGATCCGCGGATCTGACACAGAATTACAAAAATGTATGTTTTGACCCGACGAAAAGGTTTAGTCTTTGTAGACTTTTTAGTGAAGTTATATTACCCATTTTTACCTTTATTCAAGCTTGATTAACAAGATATCTAACAACAAAACTTCAAAGAAAAAAAATCACTAAAACACTTTTCATATTATGCTTATTATAAGATAGAAGCATATATCACCATTTTGTCCACAAGCAATTTAGCACGTTTTTGAAAAAAAAATGTAACTAAGAAAACATACCTTTGCTATATCCCCTGTTTATGGTTTTAGAAACCATAGACGCGAAATACTTCATGATCTTCTAAGATACCCAAATCCTAGTATGAAGACTTCTTAAAGGAAAATGTTAGAATGACACGGATGATGAGCACCTTTAGCATTCTTCACTAATGCTTTGACACGGATGATGAGCACCTTTCACTAATGCTTTCATCTTGACACTTTCGGCATTCTTCACTAATGCCTTCAACCCAACATCTATAGAGAAAGGAAGAACTATCAACAAGAGAACCTTAGTTGTCTTGATGATGACGAGGCATGGCAACTCATGGACTTGAGCTTGCTCGTCTTCAAGAAGAGGTGATCTTGCCTTTAAGAGGAACCTAGAAGATCACACAAAAACAAAAGACAAACTACATAGATCACTTAGATCTGAGGTTAAAGGGTTAGAATACTTGGGGAAGTATGTGTAAAAAGTGATGAGTAGAAAGAAAGAAATGGCTCTCTATTTATAGAGAAAATTCTCTACTGTTCCCCGGATCCCACGGATCCCTTCCACTTGGGATCCGGCTAGCACAAAGCCAGGGATTAGTGGAACGCTCCTCTTTGCCCATGGGTATTTTTGGTTATGGGTCATGGGTCATGGGTCATGGGTTATGGGTTGATCCATGGGTCTTTAGCTAGATACAATGTATCTCTTGAGTGCTCACCAAGGGTTCAATGTATCTAGACATTCTCTTGAGTGCTCACCAAGGGTTCAATGTATCTAGACATTGGGTATGGGTCAATACCATGGGTTATGGATATTATCCATATATGATATGAGCATGATGTCATGCAATGGGTTATGGGTCAAGCTCCATGGGTCATGGGCTTTGGGTTGTACCCAACTACATTCAATGTATTTGCCCAATGGGTTATGATACTTAAGTTTCTACCCATTTATATTACCCAATATACTACATACTAGTTATGTGTATATTTTACCCAAATATGTAAACACTAGTTGTTGTACATATGTAATATTAAATCATAAAATCACTTATACTTGTTTTAGTGTTTTATGTGAAAATGTGAATATGTTAGAAACTATTAGTTCAAACCATTTACGTATTTTATTTGTTTCGTTAAAATGATTTTACGTTTGTTATCGACAAAACATTAGAAGATCGTAAAATATAAATAAACGTTTTTACGGCTTATTTGTATTAACAGATTATATTCAACAACACTCATAATGGAGTCATCAATTCGATGTTTTGCACTGTAAACTTGAGGATTTTGTTTGAATGCTCTATGTCAAAAACGTGGTCTGTAATCAGCAAGATTTGGTCCATATCCATTAGGATTAGGTTTAAAGGAAAACTTTTAAATTGTTTTGATTGACTCACCATGTTTGTAAACAACATTTCGAAACTCTTTGATTTTGTTTTGTAAGTCGACAATTTCCTCAAGATAGTCATCTATTTGTTTCCTCGAATGCTTTTTGTATTCACAAAACTGTTTTTGACAAGTTAACAACTCAGACTTGCCTTTTTGAGTTTCCGAAGTGAGAGCGTTAAGTTGTTGTTTATGATCATATTTCAGTTGTTCTATTTGAGACAACAAAGCATTCTTGGATGCCACTAGATCACATATCTGTTTTTCTAAAGATTTTTCATTTTGGTACAATTTAGCAAATGCGACTTCAAAACCTTTTTCACGTTTTTCTTTAGTTTGAAAAATGTTGAGTTGGAACTTATAGCATTCATTATCCTTAGTCAACAGTTCAATTTTATCTTGCAATTTCTTATTGATGTCAGTGCACTTTTTCATTTGAGATTGGGTGGTCTTAATTAAGTTGGTCATGAGCACAAGATCTGGATTAGACAAAGGTTCAGCTTGTTCAACGTGAGTCTTAACATGATCATTATTTAGATCCTTAAATATAACCACGGAGTCAACTTGATTATCAATATTAACCATAAGGTCATCTTGATTGTCAAATATAACTACGGGGTCCATTTGATTATCATCGGGATGATATGTTGAAGGTTCATGTTGAACACTCGGAGCCCCGTCGGATGCAGATGTTGGCGGAGATATCAGATCAGTAATAAGTATATTTTGATCTGGTACCTGAGACAAGCCGTCAGTGTCATACACTGGGCCTGTGTCACTCATGTGGAGCTCTTGCATGTTTGCCATTAACATCACAGTTGCATTAGCCTGCAAGTCCTCCATGTCATCATCAGAATCTACATTTGCCATGAAGCTTTGTTCCTTGTTGGTAAGAGTTCCACCAGCTTCATCCTTGAGAGCCAAGAGTAGAGCCTCTTTGTGACAAGCGGTGCCTCTTGTCCTCGGCTTTGGGCATGCATTAGCCAGATGACCCTTCTCTCTATAGTTATTGCATCGGAGACCATTAACCCTAGTCTGAGCATTTCCCTGATCAACCACTTAAACCCTTTGTTGTTGTGGAGCACCCATGTTATTCCTTCCATTAGGATTAAATCCTTGACCACTACCCATCTGATGAACATTACCACGATTCTGAACTTCAACTCTTCCGTTGTTAACAACAGCTTGATTCCTTGTGTTGGATGAGGTACGAATGCGATTGTTGGATTTGTTAGAATATCGGCCGAAGGCTCTAGAAATCATGACAAACCCTTGTTGGAATGTATCGAAAGCTTCTGCATCCTCATTAGATTCACTGTAAAGTGCTTGATCATTGTTGCTGTTGTATGGAACCAGTTGATTTGCTTGTGAGGGATCATATGGTGTGATCTGAGCAGTTGGTTGTGGAGGATTTGTGAAGACAGTTTGCAAGGTCGGGAATTGAGGATAACATGCTTGAGCCCATAAAGCAAGTGTTTGATTATCCGGAAGTGAAGGCGAAGCAGGGACTCCACGGATGATCCTTTCTTTGTCAACTTCCTTTTGGTGGTGCTTCAAATAGTCATACAACAATCCGTATGTAGCTTGATGAAGATTCTTCGCTTGACAGATAAAGATAACATACTTTTCCCAATCAGGACCAAGACTGCTCAGGAACTTTGTGTTGACTGCAATCCTATGCATAATGATATTATGTTTCTCCAAGTCATTTATGATGTCTGAGAACCAATGATGATATGACTCTAATGTCTTCCCAGGTTCAATCATGAAGTGTTCATATGCTAAGTAGATTTTTGATTCCATATCCTCTTGATTGAGTTATGTGCCTTCCATTAGAAGATGAATGTGCTCCCACATTGCTTTAGCAGTCTTCTGAGCATCAACACTACGAAGTATCGGATTGGGTAATCCCAAAAAGATATATTGCATTGCAAGTTCATCAGCTTCTAAGTGAAGAAGTTGATCAGTAGTAAGTTGATCAAGACCGACAACGTTGGTGATATCATCTCTTGGTGGATTAGCATTCGGATCTCCGGGTACAGTGAGAGTAGGCATCTAAAAAGGACCTTCAAGGATGACCTTCTTCAAAAACTTTCCATGTGGCTTCTTTAGATCACAAAACCTAAAGAACCTTATCACCCATTGATCGTAGTTTCCGAGAGTGAGCATTGGAGGTCTGTCAAGAGATCCAGCTTCATGAATGGATTGTTGGCTACTTAAAGCTTCACACATCTTTGCAAACCAAGACGGTTCCTTTGGTATTGTGACATTCATAGCATACTTGGCAGGATACTGATTTTAAAAGTATGTGTAATGTTGTACTTGTTGACGAGGGTTTGGTGGAACCATTTGTGGTTGAAGAGGGTTTGCTCCTTGAGGAAAGTGATGAAATTGTTGTTGAAATTGTTGCAATTGTTGTGGAGATGGTGGAGGATATTGTTGATAGATTTGTTGTTGTTGTTGTTGTTGAGGATACTCATGAGGAAAGTAGCTAGAGTATGGTGGTTGAGACATCTTGAAACTTGTGTTGATGATGGATCTTTGTAATCGAATGAAACTAAGAGTTTGTTGATGAAGTACCCTTATGCGTAGAAATCAGCTTAGGCGTATAAAGTAATCTTACACGTAACACCCAACTTATGCGTAAAAAAGAACTTACGCGTAGTGAGAGCTTACGCGTAAACTGGAGAAAAGCTTAGCTTAGGCGTAAAACTAGGGTTTTGCCCAAAAATCCTTTACACTTATACCAGTGTAAAAGATATCCAAAGCCGAAGTGTTTTCAGGCTTATCCAAGCAAGAAAACATTGAGTAAACCAACAGCACTGAAGATCAAATGATGAACTGCTTACGCGTAGACTGCTGCTTATGCGTAGACCTTGAGCTTACGAGTAAAACTAGGGTTTTGTTACGAGTAGAAAGTACAAACTATCACCAAAACTGATTTTTATGCCCAAAAGTGTTTAGAAACCAGATTTTTATGATGAAAGAGCTTCAATATCACCAAAATAACACAAAAGTTTGAAACTTGATGATCTAAGATACGTTTTCACCTTACGCGTAGACAGATGTATACGCACAAAATCAAGCTCAAAAACTATTCTACACGCGTAAAGTTTCAAACTTGATGCTAAAAACTTAAACTTTATCACTAAATAGACTTTAGACCACAAAAATCTTGAGTTTTTAAGTGTAAAATTTAAAGCTTTTAGGCGTATAAAAGATTAGCTTATAAAACCCACGCGTATGAATAACAAACTTCAAAAACAAATATGTTTTACCCAAATAGATGGCGAATGATACCACTGTTAGGTCACCATATTGTAACACAAGCATCAATATGTTAGAAATAGATAGAGAAGTGATCGGATGAACACACAAACACAAAACACACGTATGATAATAGAAAGGATATGCGTAGGTATTAATGAAATGTGAACAACCAACCCTCAAATGAAGGTTTACAAGTGTTTATATAGGGAAAGGAACTAGGGCAACACATAAGTTCCCTTCCTTTCCTTATTGGACATGGGCCAAGGCTTATGGGCTTTCTACATAAGTCTTGCCATTAATACAAACATAAAAGCCTAATTAAGCAACCTATTACATGTTAATTATAAACACTTGAAATATAGTTTAGGAGTGATTCCAACAAAGGAAAATGAAACTTAAACAAATAAGCACTTAAAAAGCACTACAAATCTGATGTTTGGAAAGATAAGCTGTGGTGCAGGGGAAATTATCTCCAAAACACCAACTTCAAAGCACTTGCAACCTAAGTAAAAGATTTTTTTTGAATTTTTTCCTTTTGAGGGAAGTGAAACAAGCTATTAAAACAACTAAAAATTGGCTAAAAAGCTGATTGAAAATTAGCAAAAACTGACTTTGGACAAAAAAAAAACTCAACAAAACACCGACTTACGACAGCTAGCAGGCCTAGTAAAAGATATTTTTGATTTGTTTCCTTTTGGGAACATTGAAACTATATATTGAAGTTGCTATTTTTAATTTTTAAAATTTTGTATGACAAATAAAAATGGCTAAAACTACTGTGAGAAAACCTGAGAAAATTCACTATGGGACAGTTTTGGATTTTTTAGAACACTATGACAGAAATATGAAACTTAAAACTAGGACTTATAATGACACTAATACTTGAACAAACTTTGAAATAGACTTAAAAGGGACTTAGAAGACTCATGAACAAGACCTTAACTAGCAAAATGCAATACTGACTGTTATAAAAAAGATTTTAACTCAAAACTTATGAAAACTTATTTCAACACTATGAAACTTTATAAACTTGATTAGAACAACTTTATACTGCTAATAAGATTTAAATAGATCTTTTTAAAGTTCACCAAAATGACTAAAGTGTAAAAAATGCTATTGTTCCAAACTTTCCTTTATAAGGGCTGTTTAGAATTTTTTCAAAGGGAATTCAGGTTTTAAGCTTAGATTTTAAAAGAAAACTATATAAATACTAATATTAGATAGTAAAAAGCATAACTTGATTAATAATAAGCAATGGTGAGGCTCAAATCTTGGTTCTTAGGTTATCAATTTATAACTCAGACAAAACCTGTGTGATACAAAAATAAAACTACAAAAAATTTTGTTGATTGTTGAAAGAATTTTGCTAATATTTAGGTAGATATAACTATTTTGTTGAGTTTGTAGTTTAGTTCTTCTTTTTGTGTTTCTTTACTTTTTTTTATGTTTCTAGTCTAAGTTTTGGACAATAGGCTTATAGTATAATGGGTTTGGACTCTATGTTTATATGTATAATTTCAAATCCTTATAATATCACACCTTAGACGTATGATTTAATTTTTAATTTTAGAGTAATGCTATACCTTATTGACAACATTTTTAAAACTCTTCTTAATACTACATGCCAAGAATTCACAGAGGGAAGAAATTCATACACTTTTTAACACAGTCAATTAATTTAAACACATACTATTATAATAATATGTAAGAACAAAAGTTAGAATGATGTAGTAGTTTCCTTGTTTGAATATGCTAATTTTTATTTTCACTATATACAACATAGAAGTGGGTTAATAGTTAATATTCAATGTATAGTTACCTTCTCGGCACAACGTTGGACAAACGGACTCAAAAACACAGCTGATAAAGTTTAATCCAACATTGGCGCATTGGGCCCAAAGTATAAATTCAGAAGTCCAGAACAACAGTTAGAGGCTTATAGCCTTAGTTCCTTAAGCCTAATCTAAAATTACATAAAAACTTAACTTCCATAACATGTCTTAAAAACCCTATCATTATTTGTGTGCAGTCAACACATAAACACAACCCTAATCTCACAAGATCTGCGACTTGTTTCTTTCGAACAACATATCTATCTATTTTCATCCTCATTTTACAAACATGAATCTCACAAACACACGATTTCAGCTCCTTATCTATAAGCTTATGAGGAACGAAACGGTTTCAAGATCCTAGGATGGGTCTCGGGTAGGTATTGTTTTGATTTTTGTTTATGTTTGTTTGTACGAAACAAAGAAAGACTGAAACAATCTTGTTTTGAATCTTTCTTTATGATTTCAAAATTTTATAGAAGCTATGCTTCACATAGATCTATAATGGGTTCATGGGTGGAAATCTGTAAGATCGATTAAGAAATTAACAAACTGGGATCTTTATTTGTTTTCTTTTTGGATTTGATTTGTTGCGGTTGGTGTTGGGATTAGGTTAGATGTTTGGTTTTGATTCGAGTTAAGAGTTGGATTTGTTGTTGGCTGAGATGATGGGTGTAGTTTAGTTATGGATTTGATGTTGGTAATTTTTGTTCGTGGGGGGCTAAGGATAGATATGAGTTGGTGTTGGTTAATTGTAATTTTGTTCTTCTCTTTCTTTCTACTTCGTTGGCTATTTTGGGCCAAGGGATGATATAAAATTGATTTTATAAAAACCGATATCTTTTTTATATGATAGTGGTGAAGAATAAAATGATGTGGTGAAAATGGTGATAGTTTTTTATTTATAGTCTTAAAAATTCCAACTGAAAAGTCGCATAACGGTTGGTCTACTACAACTGAAGCAACATTTCATATTCATCTTGAATGTTACATTTAACTCGACCAAAGAAACAATTGCATCATCCCCTTCGTATACCTGGCGAAATAAATTTTGATAGCATTACAGCTAGACATTAGATTTTTAGGACTGAATGAGGCACTAATTCCAGGCCATGTGTACTTACCCTTAAGCATGATACTAAAGTAATGTACTTACTCTTGAAGCCTTCAAATTTATAAAGGGACTAAATCTTTTAATATATATAGATATATTATACTAAAATGAGCATTTGGTGTCGTGGTGGGGTGGTGCCTTATTCATGAAATGCTAAAAAAAATCCATAGTGACTTGAAGTTATACCTCTTTGACAAAAGACTAGTAATTTAACCATATTAACTCCTTATTAACAAAAACATATCCCATTCAAGCTCCATTGTATTCTTCTTCAGAGTTCCCAAAAATAATTATAAATAGGGTAAATTCTAAATTTGGTCCCCTAATCTATCACGAAAATGCAAGGATTACACCGAGATGATTTTTGTTGCAAAAAGACACTAATGTTTACGTTTTTTTGCAAAAAGACACTAATATTTGCAAAACAGCCACTGAGAGGCACTGTTCACTATCTTTCATTATTGTTCTCGTTAAGTTATCTCGTCCCTTAGGCTAGTATTGTCATTCCATTGTTCCCTCCTAAATCATCGTGACACCCACCGATTATCACTTAACCCAACAAACCCTTTTGTTCAAAGTTGAGTTTCATTTATCTTCCCTAAACTTATCAAAGACACTTCGGAATCAAATAAAAATTAAAAATTATGGCTCCCCCGTTTAGGAAAACCGAGCGCGATCTTCCCCGATCTATGATCTTGATAAAGTTTACAGTAAGTTTGGTTATTGTTAATTGTACTAATTTTTTAGTTAAATATAATGTTAATAACATGCACAATATGGTCAAGAATTAGTTTAAACATTAGGATGATTTTTTTCTGTTCTTAAGGTGTGTGTTGATGTTTATTCTTTCTACACATAATCAAACCACAACTTGTTCTCGCTAAAAATCATTCAAAGTGGTGATTTCACCTCACCACCAGGGAGGCTATATCATTCTCCAGTTATAGATTGGTAAAATTTGGTTGATTATGACCTGTTTTCGTTTGATGTGTATGATTCGTTGTTAGATGACCTATGTGTCAAGATGGTCGGGTCATTATAGGATACCGGGAGAGTCATTAGATGATGGTTTGTTACCTTTGATGGACGATGACAACGTTGTTAACCTGTTGAATTTGGTTCCTACATATAGAGAAATCGAGGTTTATATTGTGGCTCAAGGCAAAGAATCCAATATTATTGATGAAATACTGGATGAGATTAGTACTAAAAAAGTTGATGATTTTCAGAATGCTACTCAAGCTTCAACAAGAAAACCTGATGGAAGCATTGTTAGCAGGATGTTGAATGACATAGACACTCCTGCTGCTGAACAACCTGTTAACGATAATGCTGTTGGAAAACAAGTTGAGCAACAATCATCAATTGTAGATGATGACTTGTTCCAATACACTCTTATAGGTGTAGATGATGGTTTTGAAGAAGATGAAGACTATACAGACATGGTAAATGAACTTAAACAAGGGAATGAGGATGTTATTTTAGCGTTTAATGATAGATTTGTGAATGAAGACGTTGTTGACATGGAAGAGCCTGTTAAGCAGGAGATTCAGCAACCGCAAGACTTGGATATAAGTGATTTTAAAGAGGATGATGTGTGGGCACCCCAATTGAGCCACATGTGGACATGATTGGTTTTCATTTTGAACTTGATGTCCACATTGACCATGTAACAAGCTTAGCTGCTAGTGTGGCGGAAGATATTGATTCGCATGCTGGTTGTGACTTTGACGAATTTGATAGTGGTGAAGACAACCGTGCTCCCAGAATTGCGAACATAAGAAAGAAAAGGTTGAAACAAATTAGGAGGGAGTACCAGGGCAGAGAAAACATTAACAAGGGTGAATTTTTTGTAACACAGCGTTTTTCGACAACGAAGGAAATCAAATAAAAGGTAAGAATGTATGCTTTAGAGTGCAGAAGAGATGTTAGGATTGCTAAGTGTGATAAAGAAAGAGTTAGAGCTTACTGTTATGGGACTGTTTTGGGTTATGGTAATTGGAAACATACAAATAGTGATGGCAGAAATTCTTCAGCAGGTTGTCAAACTAAACTTTCTTGTTCATAGTCAAAGGGCAAGTTTGGGACATCCTAAACCTATAAGAAAAGGGTCAAACCCATCTGCACGTGGTCCCTACACGTCTCAAAAGTCAATGAAGAACATAATTGGAGTGTCAAAACATTAAAAAATGAACATAAATGCCTCCAAACAAGACATAATAAATTGGTGACTGCAAGATCCATCTCATCCGAGGTTGGTAAAATTCTTGTTACCAACCGGAAAATCCCAACTGTTGCACTCACAGAGCAAATAAATCAAAATTTTCATATCAACATATCTGAGACAAAGGTATTGAGAGCAAGAAATATTGCAATGAAATGGATTTTGGGTGACCATGCGGAACAATATGCCAATCATAGGGATTACGCGATGGAATTGAAGGGGAAAAATAAGGCTACAACTGTGTAGATTCAAGTTGAAACAAAAATTGATTCAACCCTGGATTCAAGGGTTTTCAAACGAATCTATGTTTGTATTGGTGCCTTAAAAACGGTTACATAGTAGGAAGAAGGGAAATACTAAGTTTGGATGGGGCTTTCAAAGGACCATATATTGGTCAAATCTTAACTGCTGTTGGGGGATAGCAATAATGTGGTATATCCAGTTACTTATGCGGTAGTTGAAGCTGAGTGCAAGAGTTCATGGTTATGGTTCCATACCAATCTAGCACATGACCTTGATTTGCAACCCAATTCAAACTAGACCTTCATCTCAGACAAACAAAAGGTATAACCATGGTTTGCCTCTTTATTAATTTTTTACGTTAGTCAACCTTCATTCATATCTTGTATTTATTTTGATAGGGGATATTACCAACCATTGCAAAATTGTTTCCTTATGCTAAACATAGATTTTATGTGAGACAAATATATGACAACATGAAACTGATATTCCGGGGACAAATTTACAAGGATATTCTTTGGAAGGGTGCTACAACATCAAGAGTGGTTCAGTTTAATAGAATAATAAAGGAGCTCAAATCAGTAGACTCTAAAGCTTATGACTGGTTAAGAAAGCTACCACCATCATCATGGTCAAGGTCACATTTGTTAGGTATAATATAAACATACTATGTCCTTCATCTGTAATATTAAAATTGATGCTAGCACTTTATGTAACATACAAGGAGAGCTAAATGTGTCATCCTTCTAAACAACTTATGTGAATATTTTAATAGCAAGTTGGTGAACGACATAGATCAACCAATCAATGGTTGTTTGGAATACATCAGGGAGTATCTTATGAAGAGAATTGTCAGTGTGTAGCAGGTAATAGACAGATCTGAAGGTCCCTTAACCCCAACAGAAACTGCAATTTTTAGAAACATACTGCAAGAAGCAAATGATTATAGTGTTATATGGAATAAGATGACACATACCAGTGTAAGGGACCTTGAAATGACCAATGTGTTGTGAATATGACAACAAGGGTATGAACATTTAGGAGATGGGAGCTAACTGGTATTCTGTAACCACCGGTAAAAATCCGCATTTATACTAAGCTAATATAAAAATACTATTTCATTTTCTATGTATAATTTTTTTTTATTATTTATTACTTGATCACAACGACTAGATAATTTGTTGCACTCACAAACTGCTCATTTGCATAGTTGATGTCTTTTGATATGCACACTCTTATGTGACAAAGGAAGTCTCACAACATCACTTCTATGACTTACTTGAAACTTCCCGGCATGGTCACCCATGCCAGTTATGCTCTCACACGAGCACGCTTAACTATAACTTGTTGTAATCATTAGACCACGAAACACGTTGTGTCTGGCGTATGTTATCCTTATATCCTAGCATCACTCCAAGCCAAATTCTTACTATATATTAGGAATTTTCATAAAGCCTTAATTTATTATAAACTACGATTCTACGTAAATATGTCATAAACCCTAAAGTACAAACCCCTAAAGCTAATGTACAAGCTTACAAAGCATGAAAACTTTACGATATTTCTCGATTCAAGCCTTAATTTACAACTCTATGATTTTATGTAAATAAAATTACAACCACTAATTTAAAATGTACATAACACTTGTATAAAATGCTAAGGTACAAGTCTATCATGTACATGTACAAGTCTTTAATGCATGAAAGCTAATTCTTAATATAAAATTTATTATAAACCTTAGTGTACTCATTTCAACACACACAATACAAGTTCATAATGTACAAGTGTTAAATGAGATTTTTCACATATTTTATAAACCTAATTACAACATCCTAATGCCTAATGTATAAGTATCTAGTGCATAAAATACAAAAACTACATTTTCACTACACTAGAATTACTTAAACTTACTTACACTAAACCTAACCTAAGACCCTAACTAAGTTTCCTACACATCTAAACCATAGGTACAACCATAACTAACCTATGGTACAACACCCTAAAGCACTAAACGCCCATGGTTCCTTCCTAGTCTAATTCGAACCAAACTAGTTCTAACTACATACTTGTTAATTCCTAAGCCACAAGATAATTACTAGCCTATTTTTACTACACATCACCATGTCCCTTTTTATCTTCTACACCTTGGTCAATTATATTAAGCTTCTGCATGTTTTCTTTTTAACCATTCAAACAAATGCACATGCAACCTTAACCTTATGGCTATAAATTAAACAAGTATACACGCGTGTGTTCGCTTTTAAACCATTTGATCTAACTAACAAGCTTATGGAGATCTTTCAAACACCTCACCATGTCTTAAACTAACTAAACATTATGTTTAGCATGTATGATCACAAACTAAGCTACATCATAAATTACATCACCATGTCTCTTAGAAATCAACCATGTGGTCAACTATCTCAAACTATCCATGTGGTTTTCTTTCATCCATTCGAACCAAGTAGCAAACTCACATGAACACCATGTTCCATATCTTCTTAAACAAGTGTTGCAAGTTATAACCATTCATTGAATGGAACCTTTGAACTTGTGGCTATATATATGATCTAGCATACAAGTTCATTTCATTCATCCTTCACTTTCAAATACTAAAAACACACCCACACTCTTTTACTTACTGAAATCAAGCCACACAATAAGAAAAAGGAAGATTATATATGAGTTTGAAGTATGGAAGCTTGGTTTTGATTTGTGACTCTTATTCTTGATATTCTACTCCACACCTCCCTGTAAGTTTAATCAAAGATCAGGTTATATACATATACATATAATTTTCGACATACACATATACACACACTAAATCATTTGTATCACCATGTTTGTGTTCTTTTGATTTTTAATCTTTATGTACTATAGTCTTTGTGGTTAAATTGTAAGTTATGATATTTAGTCAAAAAACATAAGAGGTTAACAAAAATTAATTGGTGGAAAGGATGACTAGGAACTTTTGGATTTGATTTTTGGTTAAGAAAATTGTAACAATCGTTGTAAGGATTTAGGATTTATGTGTTGTTGTGGTTTGTGGTTGAAAAACTAGTTTAAACGACGAAATAAACATTTTAAATGCCCGTTGTCTCGAAATAGAAAATACACAAAATGAAGCTTATAGTTTTCAATATTAGACTAAAACAATAGAAACTAGACTCTATAAGCTAAACGTGGCCGCTTGAACCACTAAAAACGGACTTAAAACGAAGAAATTCCGACTAAATGAAGTTACGACAAAAAAATATTTTTCTTTCAGCAAACAGCTTTGAAAAACTAAGTCTGGAAATCTAATTTCGCATGTGCCCATGTTTAGACCCATTTTTAATAGTTTTAGATTTGGATATGGTGAAAAACGATCAGTGAGACTTTTGTAGTTCACCTAACGTATTTTCTAAAAAGTCTAACCACACATCAAATGGGTTAATAATGAGTAAGATATGGCCTTAAAAACTTACCCGAAAACTGCCTAGAAACGCTGAAATTAGCCTGACCGTACAACTTAGTGCCTCGTTTTGAGCAAGTTAGAAGCCGAATTTGCTATGGGTTCAGTAGGATACATTTGTAGATATCGTTGTCTTGTTTCCAAATTCACTGATCCTGAAAAAACATACTGAGTAACGAATGAATTACATACCAGTAAAGTAGGCCACTCATCCATTTCTTTTAATCTTTGAAAAATAGTTTAAAGTGTTATATTTTGACGTAAATGACTATTTTTTGTGTCAAGCTTAAACATAAACTTTTATTGGTGATAAAATGGTTATTATGTTGAAAACCTGACAAAAAGACGAAATATTTCTGTAAACTATAAAGGAGAATTATTTTAAATACTTAACATACTATGAGACCATTAAAGTAGTAAAAACGGGAACGCTTGTTGAGTGTCGAAACTTACATATTTACGTAATTGACGTAAATGACTTTTTACTTATAAAACTAAAACACAAACATGTCATGGTGATACAAAGTCTAGGAAATATTTTCACGCGTATTGCATTTCATATAGTGTATACTAAGTCGAACTATACTCACTAGGTTGCGTTTCGGAACCGTCATACTCTATTTCTTGATTTACTCATTTTCAACCTACTACTTTACTAAGGTGAGTTCATAGTCCCACTCTTACATATTTTTTTCAAACTCGTGGGGAGATACATGCTACAAACCCGAACACAAGTATTTTTCTGTATGTTATCCTGACTGATATTGCCTAAGTACCTATTGTTGTCACTAAAAGTCCCTAATATCATGAACCATTAATCACTTGCGAGTGAACGCGAATATAGTGAATAGATCTATTGGCAGTTGACGCACCATTTGTGTTAGCCGGATAGGTAACCAAATGCACTTTATTTGAGAATACTAGGAGAATGGCAAGCTCCTACCAGAGGGCATTGTTGCTCACATCATTAATATGATGTCTGTAACTTACGTCATTATTATGACGCGTTCGTGTTAAGGTTTGCGTGTCATGATACTTAGGGCAATATACTGTACTGCAATATTACTGATTATACTTACTGATTTTACTACTATTCAACTTGTGTTCAACTGATTATTATACAAACACTATGGATTCACTCAACCTTTGCGTTGACTTTTTAGCATGTTTTACTCAGGATTAAAGGCGTTAGCTAAACTTTGGAGGCACCTAGGCATTGGCACGACATGGTCATAGATGACTCTGGTATTCTATTTGGGACCTCTTATTTATTATGGGCCTATTTTTTTTATTTTTTTTTCACAATACACTTTGTAAGATGTAAACATTAATCTTTATGAAATAAGATATTTTAAGAAAAACCGTTGTTCTATACGTTGTGCTGTGATATCAATTGAGTAGCACCCCAATAACCTTTACTTCCGCTGCAAATCATTTTTGGGGGTGTTACATATTCCATGTAAAAATGATGTTGTCGCTATCTACAACATCTCATCAAATAGAAAAGAGGTTGGGATACTAGAGGAATGGGTGGCCCAATGTTATTGGTTAAACACATGGAAGGAGATGTATTAGCACAAGATTGAAGGAGTTGCTGGTCCTACCTTTTGGCCCAAATGCAGTATCCCTAGCACCTTAAATCCACCTAACCACCATGTTCCCATTGGTAGACCAAGGAAGAAGAGAAGATGGTCAAAGCATGAGATTGCTGAAGAAGCTATGAAAAAGTTGGTGAAAGTTGAGAAGTTGTCAAAAAAAAGGTAGTACAATCAAATGTGGTGCATGTGGTGGGAAAGGCCATAATAAAAGAGCTTCTACATCTCCAAAAGAGAACCAAAAGAAGAACGGTAGTGGATCAAGAAAGGAATGAGTATCAGATGAGGTATTAGGAAGCACTACTCAGCCAGTGGGATCACAAGCAACAGAGGTATCAACAAGGCCAAGTCAGCCAGTTGGAACACAAGCAAGTATTACCCTAAATCGTTCCTTTTCACATTTTAGGTACTTGAGAAGCAAAAGATGAAAACTGGCATATTTTGGGCTAAAATGGACAAGAAAGTGAAGAAAACGATCAAGTCAAGAATCTGTCTGGAAAAAGGCTCCATATTGGGTCACAACTATAAGGTGACGCCGTTACTTGTTATTTACCATGAAGATTCACCCCAGATTTTACAAGCGAAAGCTTCAAAATTTAGAAGACTTTAACACATGACGGCGTTACTTGTATTTGAAGACCAAGATCTAGAGTAAAACTTATACGTGACGGCTCAGATCTTTTAATAAGCGACGACGTCAAGACACATCCAGACGGCGTTAGAGACTCAAGGCGACGGCGTTAGAGACTCAAGGCGACGGCGTTACAACAACAACTTGCAAAGGATGAAACCTTAATGGCGGCAAGCTGATGGCGTCGCAGTCATAAAGTGACGCCTTCACATTTGTAATACTATATATATTTTCGCATTTTTTTCATTATTGTGTGTAACACTTTGGAGAGGAAAACCCTAAAATGAATTTCACAGCTTTTGTGAAGTTTTTTCAACCACTTTGGCTCATGTTTAATTGAAGTTACATAATCCCTTTTTAATCATTCAATATGTCTATGTGTTGTTTGATTATATGCTTTTCTTTTCTTCACTTTAACATGCTAGGCTAGATTTATTAGTGTTTGCTTAGATCTAATGAAACCTAGTTATTAATTATTGATTTTCGTCTCTTGTGTAATTGGTTGTCTCGCGTTAGAGTAAGAAAACTAGCTTAATTCTTATATGTAACTAGCTTGTCCATCTTATTAAACGCAACCCTAGAGTGCACTAGTGGTTTTTCTCGTTGTATTTATTGAGTGAATTGAGGCTTGTAGATCTTAGGAGACTTATTAGACTTTAAGCTTCTTAAGGGAGACTTATACGTTCCTAAATTTAGGGCATTTGGCACCTCCCTACGACTAATAAATAAAGAATACAACGCTCCAACTAAAACAATGACGTGACAATTCGGCTAATCAATAAGAGATAATTAGGGAGTAAGGAAATCTAAGTGAACACATTTTCCTATATAAGAGTTACCACCAATTTACTTTTCTTGCAAGTAGTTTAATTTTAATTAATTTAGTTTTGTTTTAGCTAGTTAGGAGTTAAAATGCCTACTATTCAAACCCCGAGATTTTAAATTTCTTTTAATAAAGATAAAAATATGAAAAGACTCGTCCCTCACCTTTAAACCTATCTCGACATACACTTCGGCCTTCACAACACTATTCCCCTAGAGAACGATCAATCCCTCATGTTGTACCTATACTATACTACAATGATTAGATACATTACCTAGGAGGATTGTAAAACTTTTATGGTTTTGCAAAATTCCGCTATCAAGGAACCAAATTTGCAATTTACCCTTATAAATAAAAACGTTACATTTATGACGAATAATAGAAAAGGCTAATAAATCAATATTGTAAACAATATATGTACATAAATATAAAATAAGTGTATATATGGAATTATCCCTATAAATAATTATCTATTCTAATTTGAAATTATATAGAGGTGGAAGGCAAACAAGCAACAGGTTGCGCCACTAGCTCTTTTTGAATTGCAAAACTAATTTTTAAAGGGGTAATTTATTGGTTGCCCCAAAAGTGCACCTTTGATCAAACCTTTGCCCATGCGACTTCGGGTTTTTGCATTTGTCCCTATGCGACCTATGCGCTTTTTGCGACTTATGCAACTCGTACTTTTTGCCCCAAAATCAAGTACTTGTGTGTAAGTGGAAGTACACTTGTGTAAGAGTACAAGTGTGTAAGAATACAAAGTCGCATAAAAAGTACAAGTCGCATTAAAAAGTACAAATCGCATAAAAAAGTATAAGTAGCATAAAAAAGTACAAGTCGCATAAAAAGTACATCGTCAGTCGCATAATAGGACAATTACACACATGTAATTTCTACTTACACATATGTACTTTCGAGTTAGACACTTGTCAAATATTGATAAAGTTGCATAACTCACATATGTCGCATAGGTTGAAAAAGGGCAAATGCATATGCAGAATAAAGTTGGGCCAAACCTTTGATCAAATGTTCTCTTTTGGGGCAACTTATGAGTTACCCCTTTTTCGAAATATTACTATGCATAACTCATTGGACTCTATTGAGAAGCTCCACTGCCTTATGTGCAAGAAAATTAAAAGTGTCAAACGCGAAAAGAATAAAAATATGTTGATTTTTAATGCATGCTTTCTCGTGTTTTGTCAATTCGTACGAGACGGCTTCAAAGCAGTCGGTCCCACTGTAAGCCCCGACTACTCAAACCCATGAGACGAGAAACCCTAGTTAGATCTACATACATGTTTCTCTTCATCCATCCAAAAATCAAAATGTATGTCGGTTTGAGTGTGGATCTTCCATCCAACGGGTCAGTCAAAAAGTTCACATGTTATTCTTTCCTGGCGGATATCCCAACATGTATAACCATATCGTGTCTATACTTGACACCCAAGAGCTCTATTCAATGAACTGCATTTTCCCCAAAGAAATCCAAACATGCCATTGACAAATTGGGAATATCTCATCAACCGAAAGTAAAGGAATCATGAGGCGATATTGTTAATACAAATAAGCCGTAAAAACGTTTATTTATATTTTACGATCTTCTAATGTTTTGTCGATAACAAACGTAAAATCATTTTAACGAAACAAATAAAATACGTAAATGGTTTGAGCCAATAGTTTTCCAACACACTTACGTTTTCACATGAAACACTAAAACAAGTATAAGTGATTTTATGATTTAATAATACATATGTACAACAACTAGTGTTTGCATATTGAGCAAATATATACATAACTAATATTTATTATAATGGATAAAAACTACAACCCATGGAGCATATCCATAACCCATGGTATTGACCCATATCCATTTGACTAGATGCATTGTATCTAAGGAAATACCCATGGACCAACCCATAACCTATGACCCATGACTCATAACCAAAAAACCCATGGGCAAAGAGGAGCGTCTCACGGATCCCTGAGGTTACACTAGACAGATCCCTTAAGGGAGGGATCCATGGGATCCGTGGAACAGTAGTTGTTTTTCTTCTATAAATAGTGAGCCATTTCTTCCTTTTGGGTTGCCACTCCCACACATACTTTCCCCAAGTATTGTAACTTTCTAACCACTGATCCTAAGGGATCTTTCTATGAAGTTTGTCTTTTGTTTTTGTGTGATTCTCTAGGTTCCTCTTAAAGGTGAGATCACCACTTCTTGAAGTCGAGTAAGCTCAAGTCCATGAGTTGCCATGCTTCGTCATCATCAAGACTACTGAGGTTCTCTTGTTGATAATTCTTTCTTCCTCCATAGAAGTGTTGTGTCCAAGGCATTAGTGAAGGATGCTGAAAGAGTCAAGACGTAAGCATTAGTGAAAGGTGCTTAACGTCCGTGTCAAAAGCATTAGTGAAGAATGCTAAAGGAGTCAAGACGAAGGCATTAGTGAAAGGTGTCAAGCGTTCGTGTCAAGGGCATAGGTGAAAGATGCCTAGGAGTCAAATCAAGTGGCATTAGTGAAGGATGCCAAGGTCGTATAATCGATGAGGTGCATTGTTATACAAATAGTGATAGTTTGTTTCCAAGGATGTTGATATCCTTAATGGTATTGTAATAAGGAGTGGATCTCCTTTGGGTTTAGGTGTTGTGTAGTGTTGGGTAGTAGTTCCTTCATTGAATTAGAACTCGGTACTTAGCCTAGTACCGGATAAAGGGTAGGCGACGTTGTGGTAGGTGTGGTTCTCCTTGGTGAAAGAACCCGGTGGTTAGCTTAGTACCGGAAAAAGAGTAGGCGACGTTGTGAAGGCTTCTCCGCCATAAGGAGTTGGTGTCGTGTAGTGATTACGAACTCTCGAGTAGGTGACTCGGGGAGTGGAGTAGGGCAAGGAAGGTGTCCTTATAGCCGAACCACTATAAATACTCGTGTCATGGTTATGTGCCTCTTACTCTTTATCTTTCATTACACTTTTATATATCTATCTATCAATATCCAACATATACATCTAAATAGATTGACATAAGTTGATCTAAATATTTTAAAACGAAGTTTTAATTGGTAAAACTATTCAACCCCCCTTCTAGTTTTCCACAATTGGCATCAGAGCTTCGTTACCAAGTTTCTTAGAGTATGTTGTACTTTAAAAACTTGATACGATCCGTGTATGTTTGAAAAATACAAAGAAGGATTCTTTAAGTCATGCTTTAAAAAACATTATAGTATTTAAAGTTGGACAATGATAGAATGTTCTAATATTTTCTTTGTTAAGAATTCTCCATACTTGGATTTGGGCATACCAAGAAGATCATGAAGAAACTATCTAAATATTTCTTTTCGTAGAAAGAATATTTAGTATTGTTTTCCTCACACATGGATCTGGAGATTCTAAGAAGATCACAAAGAATTTCTCTAAATATTTCTTTCCTTAAAAAGAATATTTAGTAAAGGTATGATCGTTAATAATTTACATTTTGCTATTATTATTAAAGTTTTAGTTGTATGATTAATCTTTATTAGTAATTACTTAAGTAGTTATCTATATTAAAATCATCATCAAGAATAGTATTCTTCGATTGATTTATATAGACTACACTACAAATCTGTAATAATGATATATCGGTTATTCGATAGCCTCAATCATTATTCATCACAAAAGGATTATTGACACTTCATCTATGTCAATGAATATCCATGTGAAATTTCTTATATTATGATAAAATGGGATTTTATCATAATCTTTGAAAAACCTCCCAAGAATTGTGACTAATTCATAAAAAGGGAATCCCGTCAAATAGGATTAGTATTAAACCGTCAAAACCCCAAACCACAAATTATAGAGCTTAAACATCAAACTCTAGGCATTTTAGAACTCCCAAACTAAAGTTATCAAGGAATGCTTAAGCTGAATTTTTGCTGTCATGCCGGATCCCTGAGTTTGAACTAGCCGGATCCCTAATGAGAGGGATCTGTGGGATCTGTGCAACAGAAGACAGCATAAGTTAGAAATGATCATTGTGGAAGTTCCACTATCACTTTCCCTTCAAAGACTCATGAACAAAAACCCAATTACTGTTCACAGGAGCAATTTGATCATTTCCTTCAAGTAAAACAATCTCTTGTGTAAGTATAATCTTCACTACATTGTTAATTTAATTCCTTGATTTCTAGGATTACAATTTTTTCATCTTTAGAAGTTGGGTTCAAATGGGTTTGCCATAATTTGTTACCACATTGTTTTCTAAGATAATATAAATCAAAGAATTAACATTGTTAATACAAATTAAACTCATTTCTTGAATTCAATAAAGATGAATTAAGCAAAATTGTGATCAAACCCTTTAGGTTACTATTCACAATTAACACCACATTGTGGTTGTGTTGTATAGGAACAATCATGCCAAGTAACCAACAACAAGACTATCAAGATACCGCCCACTACATCCCAATGTACCATAGAAAGGATGGACTTAGCCCGGAAGATAGGAAACCTTTCAAGTTGCTCGAAAAGAGACTTTTTCATGAAGGTCGTGTAGTAGAACCATCATTTCTTGCCAACACCGACATCCGACAAGTTTTTGAGACCATTGGCTTTGATTGTTTATTGGACATAAATGAACAAATTTGCCCGGTGTTCGTACTCGAGTTCTACAAAATAATGAGGATTGTTAGAAATGATGATGGGACCATCTCAATTGTCTTCATCATAAATGAACATGAGTACACCCTTTCACTAGTATAGTTTGGAAGAATACTATGGGTTCCATATCAAGGAGTTTGCATGTTTTCCAATGAGTGGTCTTTGGCGGAGCTTCACAATATGGTTGATCATTATGAAATCTACCACATGAGAATCCTGGAAGCAACCACGGTAAGGGATACCGTGTTAATGCAAAGGGCATCCCCATAGAGGGTCACTAGAAATTCGAAAGTGATCTATAGGGATCCTTTCCAAATGGAGCTCTCCGAGATGTATGCTTTGTATAGGAAATGGGAAGTGGTAGTAAGGGAGAATGTGCTATGCTTAGGAGGGAACAAGGATCATCCCAATGCGTGCCTAAGTTTCATGATCTATTGCCTTGTGACCGAGACTCGCTTCAACCTTGCATATTACATGATTAAGAGAATGACGAGTGTAAAAAGCATGGACAAAATGGTGCTCCCGTACGCAATGCTCCTAACCCGTCTTGCAAGGTTCATCTTTTCTTTAGATCCTTCTCCGTACTCCTATGATCATAGCTTTTGCAACAAAGTTATGGTGTCATTGACCGAGGGTAGAACTACAAGGTTTATGGTGGAAGGCAAAATACCTCACCCACCAATGGATTCCTCGGATGAACGGGAGAGGCAAAGAGAAGGTGAAGGAAGTAGCAACCCTCTCGGGAACACCGATATCGACCCTTTGGATTACATCAATCAATTGTCGGACATTCCTAGCTCATCACAAGAATGGCAACAAACCAAAGGGATCTTCAAGTGCTTCGCCAACTTCTTGAATAAAAAGAGGTAGAGATGGTGAGATGAAGAATGGAGGGGAGGGTGAAGACGGGGAGTGATGTGGAAGGAGATGTGGAAGTGAGGTAAGGTCATAGGACCTTAATTTGTGAAAACAATTTGAAACAATGGTTTGTAACATCTAAAAAATACTTATGTAGAGTAGGATGTAGTATGTACGTATTGCCATAACTTGGCATTGAACAATCTTAACTTAGGAACGTGTAGGATGAGATTTTACGACTTCTTGAAATCATTCAAGTAGTCGTCGCCACTCATCTTTAGCTACCTTTAGTTCCCCCACACTTGCTATGCGTTATACTTGATGTGTTCTTACATTCAGTCTTTGTAGAAACAACTAGGAGAAGCATTTGCTAAGAATGCAAGAATTGCACATTTACTGAAAGCCTTCTGATCTGCAGTAGGCAGATCCCAGCATTATAACTAGCCGGATCCCTCCCAAGAGGAAACCGTAGGATCCGAGAAGACAGTTATCTGATACAGATCACCATACACCCAAGGTATCCCCCCCCCCAATCACATCATGATGGCTAAACATGATTCTTTAACACTACTTAAGGCCTCCTCAAGCATAGTAGGTCTCACATTCATCCGTAGATAACTTAGGAACAAATCCAAAGTACTTTTGATTTTTCAAACTCACCAATATCCACCATTTTTCCGCTCCAACGCTCACACATTATTCCTCACATCTCATAAAACTTAGTTTGATATTTCTATCAATTTAAGCAAATTGATTTTAGTCACTCTTACCTCAAAATAGGTCTAAAACTAGCTTTTTTATTTTTCTTTATTTTTTAGGATTATCTCAAATTTTTCTTGAGTCATCATCTGATTTCTAAGACTAAGTATCATCATTTTCCCATTTCAAATAAAATGGTATCCTTCTCAAGCACTTAGTTAGACTTTCTAAAGTCCACTTTCCTACCCAAAACCATCATTAAACATCCTCACTCCTTATGGTTGAGCATTTAAGATATCCACCACTCAAGACATCAAAAGAAAGTCAAATCCTCAAGATTCATAGGTATTAGACCTTACAAAAAGCATAATAATTTCATCACATATCTGTCTGACAGACGGATCCCTGGTTTATAACCAGACGGATCCCTGGTGAGAGGGATCCGTGGGATCCGTGTATACAGAAAGACCTTAATCAGCTTTTCTTTTCAAATTTTAGCAACCTTTAGTTGTTGGGATTATTCCCAGATAGATCTTATGAGCCTTAGAGAGAGTATAATTAACCTATGTAATCACAAGAGAACTATGGAGAACCTTTACTAGAATTGTATTCACGCGGAAAATAAATACAATACTCAAGAAGACAATAAACACCAATTACTTGATCCTCTATGGATCAATATTAAATTACTAACAATGTTATTGAAAACGTACATCAAACCCTAGCTGCTGGTTTCTGTTATAGTACAAGAAACCCTAATGTTGCAGCTTGCTAATCACGTAAAAGATATGCACTATCTATTCATAATATAACTCATGCATATCGTAACTAAATAACTAATAATACGGAAACTACATATCCGCAGAAACAAAATAACTATCCGTGGGAACTGCACTATCCGCAGGAACCACACAATCAGCAGAAACTATAACTCTATCAGCAGGAACCCACTGTTACATAATTCCTAACAATCCTCCCCTAAACTTGAATTTGACCCTGTTAAATTCAAGTTTCCAGATAGATCGTTAACATGGAAGAAGATTGAGTAGAGCCAGCAACTGAAACCATAGATGTAATCAGTAGAACACCTAGAACCACCAAAAACAGCAATGAAGACCAGGATCCCATCAACAACTTCTAGACCAGCAGCATCAGCAACCATCAGCATCAGTAACCAGAGTAGATTTGAGAAGCCTTTACCAAGTAGCTACTCACTATTGGGCTAGCTGGTTCTTGAGTGGAATCATGACATCACCCTGGTGAACCAAGTACCAGTCCAACACTTAGAACGTGAATCAATGGTGTATTGGAGTACCCTAATGGTTTTTGGCAAACCATCACAGCCATCAACGGATTTGACTTGTCTTTACCTGAAGCCGTTAACTCAGGACTAGTCATGGTGTTCCAATGCCTTTACCATAAGCCATGAACTTGTGGGCTAGCCAACTCTTCATCTATGAGGACATGGTGAGTTGAGCACCATACAACTTATTGGCAAGTTGTCAACCATCCAACGGATTTGAGATCTCTTTACCAGAGCCGTTTGCTCATGGAGTAGCCAATGTTTGGTGTGTGAGACCAGGGTACATTGATAGACCCTCTGATTTTTAGTAAATCAGCAACTATCAACGGATTTGAGAATACTCACTAGAGCCGTACCCCCATAGCAAGTTAAACCTTTGTCCCTCAAGACATGGTGAGTTAAAACCATATAGGAAACCCAAATGTACAACAGGATCCTCAAAGATGAAAATGAGTAAACATACAATATATACAAGGGTTTTTTTTTTTTTTTTTTTTTTTTTTTTTTTTTTTTTTTTTTTTTAAACACCAAAGAATGAAAAAAAATATGAAAGAAAGAAAATATATAACAACATACCAGACTACTGATTGTGTGGTTCCTGCGGATAGTGTAGTTCCCACGGATAGTTATTTTGTTTCTGCGGATATGTAGTTTCCGTATTATTAGTTATTTAGTTACGATATGCATGAGTTAAATTAGGAATAGATAGTGCATATCTTTTACGTGATTAGCAAGCTGCAACATTAGGGTTTCTTGTACTATAAAAGAAACCAGCAGCTAGGGTTTGATGTACGTTTTCCATAACATTGTTAGTAATTTAATATAGATCCATAGAGGATCAAGTAATTGGTGTTTATTGTCTTCTTGAGTATTGTATTTATTTTCCGCGTGAATACAATTCTAGTAAAGGTTCTCCATAGTTCTCTTGTATCATCAAGATGATAAAAGTCACTCATATGCTCATCTGGAAGAGCTTGAAGCAATGTAGTCCTAGCCTTGGTTTCCCTCTGAAGTGCAATATGTTCTGCATTAGTTGTTGCTGGAAGAATTATCACATTCCCATCAGCATCTTTTCCAGTAGCCTTCTTGTTGTTGCCTTTTAGAACAATGTTCCAGAGATGGATATCAATGTTGGAGATATAGTTTTCCATCTTCATAGCCCATATGTCATATTCGTCCTTCTTCAGGTAGGGAAATTTAGCATTGTTGTTGGTCATGGTGGTAACAACCTGCTGAATATTGGACTGAGTGTTTGATGGCTCAGGTTGTTCATGATTTTCTGAATCTGAATGTTTTGATGATGTCATTGTTAGGGTTTTGTGAAAGAGAGTAAGACAGTCTTCTTAGAAAGATTCTAACCTGGCTCTGAAACCAATTGTAGGATCCAAGATCCTTACTCAATTAGGTTATGAGTGATATCAATTGATTGATTGAATGCACAGCGAAATAGTAATAATACAATCAACATCACTAATAAGGTTTTCTTTATTGAATAAAAAACTACTACTACTACAACTAATAGATGCTCTATGCGTTTTACTAGACTCTCATTGGGAGATGTCTACTATGAAATGAAAATGAAAAGATACTTGTAACCTAGACGCCTACCCTCTTTATATACTAGAGGGAGGTTACAAAAACCCTAATCTTAGCTTACTAAAAAAGCTAAGCTAACTATTACATATTAGGCCCTCATTGTTTCTTCTTTCTTCATTCTTGCTCGTGGTTTTGTAATCTTCAAATCGGCAATTCCAACAGTAATCTAAACACTTTTAGCCACCATTTAATGTTTTCCTAGAGTTGAACAATATCTCAACTGATCTTAGTGCATGCTTAATCCCCTTAGTGGTCATGAATTTAATCTCTTAATTTAAATTCATCCTTTATAAACCAAACACTCTTGAGGCTAAGTCATCACTCTTACCTAGTACTCAAAAATCAGTAGTTAGAAGCTCATATTGCATCCTCACCATCACCATGACTAAAGCACTTAGCAACAACTCTTCAACCAAAGGTTCATCCAAAAGGAATGGTTATATGATTCATGAGATTTCATCCACCGAATCATCTCCCGTAAGAGATAATAAAGCTAGAATCCCACCTCAACAAACCCATTCAACAATTGCTAAGAAAACCGCAAGAATTAGCATTAAACCTTTTGGGCTAGAAAAGGGTTCATCTAGCCCTAAACCAAACATTGCTAGTTCTAGCAAGCCGTCTAAGCCTTCATTCATAGAGCATGGACTACACTCATTCACCGAGCCTCTCTCTCACCCAAATCTCTATTCATTAGAGCATTCATCACCGAGAACTTCCCACTCACCAACTTTCTCGTTAAATAGGGAACCACCTACAACACCAACTAGTCCATCAATGGAAACAAGGAACCACCAAGGACTTGATCATATGGAGGAATTTCCATTACAACCACCCTCATTTTTAGTAGAACCTCATCCTACATCTCTCAATGAAACTCCACCATCATTTGTAGAGCCTCCTCAAAACATCCAATTTCCACTGGTTCCCAATCAAGACAACAATTGCTCAAATTGTCTAATCGCCCAAGGACTTGTTCAAGAAGTACGAAATGAGTTGCATTTCATTTTTAATCATCTTCTTGAAAGATTGGACCAAATCAACAAATCTACTCATCCTTAGACTCAAGCACATTATTGCTTCTTAAGCTTTTAGTCATTTATTAGTATTAGTAGAATATGTATTACATGGCTAAGTCATTCTCTTAATTTTAGAGATTTGTTGATTATCTCTTATGTTTTATTGAATGATAACTTATTTTCCATATTGCTTTGAGTATATGTTTGTTACTTGAATACATATCTTTCTTTGATGTTAACATTACTTGGTACATCACCATTGCTGAAATCTGTTATCAGATTGACGGATCCCTGAGATTTGCCTAGACGGATCCCTATAAGAAGGGAATCGTGGGATCCGTGTAACAGAAGACCAATTTTCTACTAACTTGAGTCTTATTTGCAGGAAATTATGCACTATATACTTATTTTCTAACTTTTATTTTGTAGATTTTCAAAATACACATGAAGACTTTGACACCCTAGGCTAGGGAGAGCTTTATGTCAATATACATTGCAAAACCATTTGCAATATAATCCTCATATGGATTTCGTTGCATCCCATTGCAAAGTTGCAATCTTCAAGGGGGAGCATTATCGTCACTAAGACGAAACCACTTGCAAACATAGTTGTAATGCATTAGCTTAATAGTTTTTATTTACTTGACGCCCTTACAAAGGGATGGACTCGTCAAGGGGGAGTTAAGACGAGAACTCTTCCCGCAACTTGCTCTCTATATTTTTCTTTTACATGTTTTTCTTAAAACATTGTGTTAGTTTCTTTTCGACGCTCTTTTTGTTTCGACAAAAATGGGGAGAAGAGAGTAAAACTCCAATTCAAACTTTTACGAATTTTAGTTTTTCCTTAAAATAATTTTATGTTTTGTCATCAACAAAAAGGGGGAGATTGTTAATACAAATAAGCCGTAAAAACGTTTATTTATATTTTACGATCTTCTAATGTTTTGTCGATAACAAACATAAAATCATTTTAACGAAACAAATAAAATACGTAAATGGTTTGAGCCAATAGTTTTCTAACACACTTACGTTTTCACATAAAACACTAAAACATGTATAAGTGATTTTATGATTTAATAATACATATGTACAAAAACTAGTGTTTACATATTGAGCAAATATATACATAACTAATATGTATTATAATGGGTAAAAATTACAACCCATGGAGCATATCCATAACCCATGGTATTGACCCATATCCATTTGACTGGATGCATTGCATCTATTAAATACATTGTATCTAAGGAAATGCCCATGGACCAACCCATAACCCATGACCCATGACTCATAACCAAAAAACCCATGGGCAAAGAGGAGCGTCCCACGGATCCCTGAGGTTACACTAGACGGATCCCTTAAGGGAGGGATCCGTGGGATCCGTGGAATAGTAGTTGTTTTTCCTCTATAAATAGTGAGTCATTTCTTCCTTTTGGGTTGCCACTCCCACACATACTTTCCCCAAGTATTGTAACTCTCTAACCACTTATCCTAAGGGATCTTTCTATGTAGTTTGTCTTTTGTTTTTGTGTGATTCTCTAGGTTCCTCTTAAAGGCGAGATCACCACTTTTTGAAGTCGAGCAAGCTCAAGTCCATGAGTTGCCATGCTTCATCATCATCAAGACTACTGAGGTTCTCTTGTTGATAATTCTTTTTTTCTCCATAGAAGTGTTGTGTCCAAGGCATTAGTGAAGGATGCCGAAAGAGTCAAGACGTATGCATTAGTGAAATGTGCTTACGTCCGTGTCAAAAGCATTAGTGAAGAATGCTAAAGGAGTCAAGACGAAGGCATTAGTGAAATGTGTCAAGCGTTCGTGTCAAGGGTATTAGTGAAAGATGCCTAGGAGTCAAATCAAGTGGCATTAGTGAAGGATGCCAAGGTCGTATAATCGATGAGGTGCATCGTTATACAAATAGTGATAGTTTGTTTCCAAGGATGTTGATATCCTTGATGGTGTTGTAATAAGGAGTGGATCTCCTTTGGGTTTAGGTGTTGTGTAGTGTTGGGTAGTAGTTCATCCATTGTAATGGAACTCGGTACTTAGCCTAGTATCGGATAAAGGGTAGGCGACGTTGTGGTAGGTATGGTTCTCTTTGGTGAAAGAACCCAGTGGTTAGCCTAGTACCAGAAAAAGAGTATGCGACGTTGTTAAGGCTTCTCCGCCATAAGGAGTTGGTGTCGTGTAGTGATTACGAACTCTCGAGTAGGTGACTCGGGGAGTGGAGTAGGGCAAGGAAGGTGTCCTTTTAGCCGAACCACTATAAATACTCGTGTCATGGTTATGTGCCTCTTACTCTTTATCTTTCATTACACTTTTATATATCTATCTATCAATGTCCAACATACACATCTAAATAGATTGACATAAGTCGATCTAAATATTTTAAAACGAAGTTTTAATTGGTAAAACTATTCAACCCCCATTCTAGTTTTCCACAGATACTTTATGATAGTACGATATTAAACCGGTTACATATGTTGACCTTCCCGTCTATGGGGATAGTTAGTAGAAACTTCTGAGCATGTGGTGCCCGTAGACAATTAAAAACTGCTTTTTATCTCACAGTCATGTCGAAATGGACTTTCATATCTTGACTATTTAACTAAAATGTGCACACGCAGGGGGTGTCGTAATTAGTGAAACCATTTATATTCATTTTTGTTATTGTTCTTGTTAAATGACAAATAAACACAATGATCATCACAGCCAAACAACTAAATTTATAGTGGGCCTAATATCTGCATCGTATTACTAAAAGCTACCACTACAAAAACTGTATGTGGTCTTTCGACATTATTATCTCATATATCAGGGAAATTGCTGCGGTACAAACCTTTCAGTTTATCCATGTTAAAACCAACCTCCGACATCTTCATGACTTCAGTGATGCCTATTGATTTGCGTTCCAATAACTTTTACATTTCCATCCTTGGTTTTTGGTGACAGTGTTAGACAATGTGATATTGTGATATTCGATCTTATAGTATAATTGGTAAATTTATGCACTTAGGGGTGGCTTAGTAGCGAAAAATATTGTGACTGTCATAAAAACCTGAGGTATTAAGTTCAATTTGTGTTAGATGTAAACAACCTTAGGCTGGAAGTCAAGGAATGTGATCCCTTCACATAGTTGGTAAAGTCACGAGTGACCCCCTTGGCCATCAACACAGCTCACGCGCGAGGTTAGGATCTCGAGAAGAGTAAAGGTGAACCAGTCACCTTAATGTTTTATAATTTTTATTTGGTGTGTGAGTGTATGTAGGGTATTTAGTGGGAGTATATTTTTATAAAATGTGTATTTTAATGAAATGTGAATTTAAGGTGACTATGTCCATAAAAAGGTGATAGGAAGTGAAAGTAAGTGAGAGAAGAGAGAAAACTGAGGTGACACTGAGAAATAAAGTGAAAATGTTTATACCTTGACATTCAGCCTTAACTGACCACACCAACTTTTTGAAAAAAAGAAAAATGCCCATTTTGAGTTTGTGTGATTGTTTTAAATCTTATTAGTCGGATAAAAAAATTGAAAAACATGGTAACGATAATACATTACATATCTTATAAGTACAAAGTTATCCAAACTTAACCCTATAAGAGCACAAGGTAAGAGCACAAGGTATGGCTACTAATAACATGTCAAAGGGAGAAAAAAATACCAATGGCATGCCATTGTCATACCACCCCAACATGTCAAATTCATGTCAAATGCATTTGAGTTACTAGAGTGGCTCAAGCCAATGGTTTTTCTTTGTGTTATTTATTTACTTATTTTTTGTATTGTGAGTGAGTGGGTATTTTTAGTGAGGTATTTTGTGGGACCCAATAACATGTTAGTGGTGTGTTATGAGGGAGAGTGTTTTAATTATTAGTGTGTTATTGAAAAGTGTATGATGTGGCGTTAATGTGGCATACCAATAACGTGTTACTGGTTCCTTGCATACCTTGTGTTAAGGGAAATACTAATATCACGTTATTGGTATGCCACATCAGCGCCACATCATACACCTCTCAATAACACACTAATCACTCAAACACCCCTCCCTCATAACACATCACTAAGATGTTATTGGATCTTACAAAATACCCCACTAAAAATACCCACTCACTCACAATACACAAAAGAACAAAAGAAAAAAACACAAAACAATGCAAATGGCTGGAGCCATTGCATTGGCTCAAAACGTTTGGCTCACGAATGGCACGATGCTCCGATATGGTTGGCTCACGAATGACATGCATTTGGCATATCAATGACACCTCATACCTTGTGCTCTAATACATGTATGTGGTTGGGAGTTGATATTGACATTAAATAAATTGATAGGGTATCACAATATGCATATGAAATGTTGTAATATATGCATTAAAGGTCTAATATTGTGGTATCCCATCAATATTTGGTGTCAATATCAACTCATTATATTGTTATTGATTTTAAATGTATAGAAAGATAGATAGTAGTAGGGCTGCTCAAACGGACCGGACGGACCGGACCGACCGACAAAACCGACCGGACCGGACCGAAACCGACCGGACCGATGGACCGGCGGTCCGGTCTCGGTCTAGGATTTTTGCCGGATTCGGTCTCGGTCCGGTCCGGTCCGGTCCGGTCCGGTCCGGACCCAAAACCGACGAAAACCTGAAATTTAGCCTTGTGGACCGGACCGACCGACAAAACCGACCGGACCGGACCGGACCGGACCGACCTCATTCGGTCTCGGTCTCGGTCCGGAGTTTTTGCCGGATTCGGTCTCGGTCCGGTCCGGTTTTCGTCGGTCCGGTCCGGTTTTAGACCGATGAGCACCCCTAGATAGTAGTTGCAATAAGATATATTGGTTTATATCATTTTTAAATGGGAGAATTGCATATAAAAAAAAAAAAAAGTAAAAAAAAAATTACTGTACTTGTTTATAACTTTACATGTCAATGACAACTCAACCAACAAAGGTTCGGTCGGACTTGAACCACCTTTGGCTTCGACATCTGAACTAGATTCAAGATTTGATTTTAAAAAGGGTTGGGTTATTTTGACCCCTCTTATTTTTTTAGATTAACCCCCTTTATTATTTCTGAATTTTTTTTATTTTTTATTATTATTTTTTTATTTTTATAATTTTATTTATATCAAAAAACTATAAACCTGAAAATGCGGAACAGTAAATATAAAGTTTAATAAGTCAAACGCTTAAAACTGTCAGAAATATAGAATAGAAACTGACAAAAAACTGAATTGTACTGAAAAAGTAAAGGACAAAGGGAATATTCCCCTATGATGTGACATCATAGGGGGTTCCAATAGTAAAACCCTTTAAAAATAGAAAGGTAAGTAGAATAGAGAAAAGCACATCTTGCAGCAGACAAAAAGTCTTTGGTCAAAACAATAACAGATAAGGCAGAGTCAAACTAAACACCGTCATGGTCAAGCTTTTTTAGCATTATTTTACTCTATGCTTTAATCAAGTACGTATAAAAGGAAAATGATAAATGGACTTAAGTTAAGAGGCCTAAAAAGAAACCTAATGCATAAATGAATTGTATAATACTGATACTGTATAATTCATTTATGCATTAAATCTCTTTTTAAGCCTCTTTAGTTAGGTCTATGTATCAAAGCTTTAAAAGGAAAATTAAAGGAGTAATTTACCTACTATATTTGTAGGGTTGGGTTATTTTGACCCCCCTAGTTTTTTAGATTGACCCCCCTACTATTTTTGAAAATTTTTTTTTTTTTTTTTTTTTATTTTTATTTTTATAATTTTATTTATATCAAAAAATTATAAACTTGTAAATGCGGAACAGTAAATATAAAGCTTAATAAGTTAAACGCTTAAAACTGTCAGAAATACGGAACAGAAACTGACAAAAAACTGTGTTGTACTGCAAAAAGTGAAGGACAAAGGGAATATTCCTCTATGATTTGACATCATGGGGGTTTCAATAGTGTATCCCTATTTGTATTAAAGGGTGATCTACTTCGTATTAAAACTTGTCAAAAATAGACCCAGTATATTTCTTTCAGATATTATTAACTTGCAAGCATTTTGAGACATGAAATGTAACTTTTTCAATCAAGGTCAGATAAATAAAAAATTATGATTGATCTGCCGATGAATTTACTCAAATCCTTTTTGTGTTCGATCTTTTAGATGTCTAATTCATCAAGAGTGAGTCTGTCACCCAACCTCAATGTTTATCTCCTTTTGATTAAATATAGTATATCGCTAATATAAGTGAATCGGAACTTAATGATTCACAAACATACTGATCGAACTGGGGACTAGGTTATTCAAGTTTCATAACCCTTTGAAGGGAACTAATTTCATTTCTAAAATAAGAGGATAAATTCTCCCAAAAATCTTCATTTCTCTATATTCTATAAACTTGAGACTAAAAACACTGTAGCTGTTTTGACCAAGGTTTATAAAGATCGGATCATACTTAAAATCATTTTGTTTTTCTAAGATCGAGATTGTAAAATCGGATCGAGATCCTAATATCTTACTATAATTTCATTTTTTTCATAGTTTTTGTATTATTATCCGAATCTAATTATTATATATCATAAACACAAAAGTATATGAATGTTTCATAAAAATGTTATCCTAAATTATAAATATGGAATATTTAAGAAAATTAACATGTTTTTTTTTAAAGTATATAAAACATAATTCATAACTTTGTAGTTTTAGTTTGCAATTTGAGAAATGTAAAAACGGATCGAATTATATCTTAAGATCCTATAGTTAAGATGTGTTTAGATCTTAAGCTTGCTAAGATCCTACGTAGGATCCGGATCGTTTTTGCTTTATAGTATCGAAAATCGTAAGATCCTAAAATTAAAATCGAAATCTTAAAACCCATGGTTTTGAGTAGTGGCAGTGGTATTTGACACTCTACAGAATTATATACCGAAACGATAGTAAATGTGTAAGCACCGCTAAATAATTAAGACTAAGGGCTTGTTTGTTAAATTTTTTTATTAAGTCATTTCTAATTAAGAGGTGACTTAATGCAGACACCCTCAGTTTTATTGCTTAATATTTTCTGTCATTTTTCTCTATTAAGTCACAAACAAACAGTTTTAATATAACTTAATGAATTCAGTTTTTTTCATATTAAGTCAATTAAGTCACAAACAAACACCACCTAAGTGTAATAAGAGCAGTTCCATTAATAACGCCATAACGACGTTAAAGCAAAAAAAACGGCGTTATGGCCGTTACCCCTGTTGTGACCTCGGCGTTAAAGAGACGAAATGAAGCCCGCGTTGCCAAAGCAACGGGCGTTAAGGGGAGGCGCAAAAAAAAAAAACAAAAAAAACAAAAAAAAAAAAAACAAAAAAAAACAAAAATTCAAAAAATTTACATTTTCTACCCTATAAATGCTACTAGCCGTTATTTTAAAAAAAAAAATTCAAAAACCACCCTAAACGGCTACTAGCCGTTATTTTTCAAAAAAAATTTCAAAAATCTTTTTTTACCACTATAAATACCCAATTAAAACACCATTTCTTTTCACACTTCCACTACTAAATCCTCTCCATACTCTCAATCTTTCAACTTCAATTAACTGCAAAAAAACAATGTCGGGAGGCAACGACGATACTTTCTACAATCTTCTCGCTGGTGGGTGGAATCCCTCAAACCCGGGTTCATCATCCAACCCGAACGCGGGTTCATCTTCAAACCCCAGCCCACTAGGCTTATCGAGCCAAGAAATGTATCAACAACATCAAGCATTTCTGTATTGGCAACAACAAAACCAACAAAACACCTTAAACTCCAACTTTCAAAACCTACAATTCACACAACAATAACAACAATCACAAACTGAAACACATGATGTTGCTGACACACCCACGTCTCCTCCAAAAAAAGAAAAAGGTCGCATTAAGCGAAAATCAAAGAAATCCAAAGACCCCGAGCCCGAACCAGTTGATTCTGATGAAGGCGAAGTTGTTGTTAACGCACGTTGGACTCCAAGAGAGGAAGCATTACTTGCAACATGTTACATAGCTGTTTCGGAGGATCCGAAAGTTGGAAAGTGCCAACCCAGGGATACGTTTTGGTATCGGGTGCGAAATGAGTTCAATAAAAACAATTTTCAACGGCGCAACAAGGACATGTTGTCAAGCAAGTGGAAAACTTTGAACGGCATATGCACAAAGTTCAACTCTCATTACAAACGTGCGAAACGGGATCAACAAAGCGGGGAAAGTGAGCTGGATGTGATGTAACGGGCAAAGCAATGGTATCGTGAGGAAACCAAGGGATCAACTTTTGGTCTCGAAAACGCTTGGGAGGTTTTGCGTCATTATAAGAAATGGAACACGCCGGAACCGGTCGATTTAACCGGCGAAGTCCCAAGCGAAACAAACGAGGATTTGTTTGGTAAAGATGAACAACCTCGCCCCATGGGAAAGAAACGTGCTACCAAGAAAGCAAGATCCGAGACTACAACAAGTACTGGGGGAACAAGCACTGGAGGAACGAGCTCGTCAGCTTATTTCACCGAAACTATGGCAAACGAGTTTCGTATGAAACGAGAAGTCTCCGAAGCGGCGTATCGGGCCGCGCAGGAAAAAGATCTCACAATAACCCGGTTGGAAAAGATAAAGTTTTTGATGACGCCTACTGAGGGGCAAGATCCAATGGTCGTGCAGTGGATCAATGACGAAAAAGATCGAATCATCGCGAAATATAACTTGAAACCTCGTCAGTAGATCGTATTCTCGTCATTTCCTTTAATTTGTTGTAACGTTTTATTTCGTTGTATTTTTGTTTTATTTCGTTGTATTTTTTTTTAGTCTCGTATTGTAATATGTTTTAAGTTTTAATGAAATGTTTGTTTTAGTTTAATAAATGAAGTGTTTGTTTTAGTTTAGGGGTTGAAATTGAAAATATGAAATATTAGTGGTGTTATGGTGTTATTGGGATGTTATTGTTGCGGGTGTTTTTTGAGGATGTTAATGTTAAATGGTAAAGCTGATGTGGCGCTGACGTGGACGGTGTTATTAATGTTATGGTGTTATTGTTGTAAGTGCTCTAACGACCGCAACAAAACCTATGACACACCTGTCACATCAGCTTTTTTCTCTACAACAACTTCATTACCGACTTAGTATAACCGAAGACACTACCAAACATACCTCAGAAAAATCAATTAAATAAAACACTCACACACAAACATACTCTAATGAATCGGTCATATTTACGACCGCCTTCTTTCTTTAAGTTTAAACACGTTGGGCTCGAGTAGTATAACAAGTGGGACGTGTCGCCCATGAAGGTCGACCGCCTTCACGACCGAACCGGCCAGTACACTCGGTCTAACTATACATTCAAAACCTACTACTACTTGAATAAAAAATGGTTCAATTTATGAGTTGTCGTGTAGGTTATATAAAAAAATGGTTCAATTTTTGAGTTGTCGTGTAGGTTATCCAACACTAGCTCAAGTCCTATGCATTCATACACCTCATTTGCCAATCTTGCAAGAATGATTGCCGTTTAAGTGTTATGTGTCATATCAAACTATTTATTACACTCAAACTGTTTGTTACGTGTAATATTGAAATTTTGACTGCTTTGTCAAATTTAACTTAGCGGAACTACTTTATTAGAAAAATGAAACGGGAATAATTTTATTAATAAGGTGAAAGGAAACATTTGTTTAGCCATAAAATTACTTTAATTATGTGGCGGCGTGATGTTTTCATCTTCAAATTTTGAGTATGTTTGATACAAATAGCTATTAGTTGGAATCGAAGCCTATAAAAGCTGGAGTTTATAATAGCAGAAACTCGAGCTTTTATTTTTAAATATGTTTGACAAAAATATTTACATATAACGACAATAGTTTTAAAATTCAAATAGTTTATAAGTTAATAATTTACAAACTTGTAAACTTTATCATCGTGAATCTTATAACTATAAGTCAGCCAACTTTATTGAAAGACTTAAACATGGAACTAACACAAACATAGTTAGTACTCGAACTATCAAACAAACTAGACACGAGTTACCTCCGAACTTGAACTAATAACCTGTTTACTAGCGTCCTACAAGCCTTTTGATGCAAAAAAGAAAAAAAAGGAACTAAAAGGAACTCATTTGAATAAATAAGGGTTATGGTACAAAAAAGTTACTAGAGTTTCTTAAAAATTTGTCCTAAGTTACTAAAGCTTCATTTTGTTCACTTAGGTTACTGAACTTTTGGAAGCATACACTTCAATAATTTCAGTGTTAGTCCGAGTAACCTGAATGTATATTTTTTTATAAGTTTAGTAACATGAGTGAACAAAGTTTCAAAGTTTAGTAACCTGAACGTATATTTTTATAAGTTCAGTAACCTGAATGAACAAAGTTTCAAAGTTCAGTAACCTGAGCAAACAAAATGAAACTTTGGTAACTTAGGACAAATTTTTAGAAAACTGTAGTAACTTTTTTGTACCATATGTATATTCTCTCCGAGTCAAAAGATTACTATATGTGATTGACAAACATCGGCTATATCTAGTTCTTAGAAATTGTCAATAACACACGAATACACAAATTGAATGTTTCTCATACATCTTAGGCGGGTGGAATAGGGGAAGACCCTTTGCGACAAGTTTTAGTTTTTTAACTTCAAAGGAAGAAGCGTCTTTAGTGGTTTTGGTAGATGAATCGGTGTTGGCCAAGACCGACTTGTGATGTTGGTCGTGAGTGTGCGTGTGAGTATATTTTAAGGTATATTTGTGTTTAAGTGTAATATGTTTGAGTGATGTAGTTTGTAATCGTTTTACAATTATTTCATATTAATGATAGTGAAAAACTGATGTGACATAATTGACGATGATACTTTTGATCAATATTACACTTAGTATTATATCTTTTTTATAACTTATACAAGCATTTAACTAATCCTCAAAAGATACAAACTAAAAAAATTAAACATATATTAAGAGAGCAATACTACATCTATAAAATGTTTATAAAATTAAATTCACCTAATAATTTGTCAAATATACTTATCCAATCATATTACGTATATCATAATACCTTTTTATTTTTAGTTTGTAGTCAACAAAACATTTTGTAAAGAAAATTGATACATGGACTTAAAAATATACCTAATTATTGATCTAAAAACAAATGTCATAATTTTGATGGGTTGTAAAATAAGTAAGTTTTTGTCTGCAGCCATCACGATAATGACACGCAATTTTAAGTTTACAATTAGATCCACTTTTAAGTGGATGTATCATTTCTCATTCATAAATCTATCATCTTGAAAAGTGGTCAAATGTAATGAAAGAGAAATAAACGTCAGCACGTGTGAACCGAGTCAATGAGGTAATACCCCTGGCCCACATCTCCATCGTTTCCATCAAAGTCACTTGAATCAAAATTCCATCTTTACATTTTTTATTTCCTTTTATTATCTCCACCACCAAAACCCCATTTCTTTAATAACGTAGATCTTAGTGTTGTCTAGTTTTTAATCCAAGACTTTGAAGGGTTATTTTCGCTTCATTATTTACTATCAACCCTTTTATTTTTATAGTTTTTAATGAATGTAATGTGGTTATTATAGGTGTGTTTTTGTTTATGCACACCAAGTGTTTGTGAAAATGCTTGTTAAAAAAGATGGGGTTGATGGGCAGGTTTTAGATCTAGATACTGCTGTTAAGGATGGGGTTTTGGGTTGTGGTGGTGGTGGTGGTGGGTTGGGTTTTGGGGGTTGGTTTAGTGAGAATTTGGATTTGAAACAGATGATTATGGAGTTAGATTTGAGTGAGGTACCATCAGTGTTTATTTGCCCGATTTCGCTAGAACCTATGTTAGACCCTGTTACTCTTTGTACTGGGCAGACTTATGAGAGGTGTAATATATTGAAATGGTTTAGTTTGGGTCATTTTAGTTGTCCTACTACTATGCAAGAGCTTTGGGATGATTCTGTTACACCAAATAGTACTTTGCATAAGCTGATTTATACTTGGTTTTCGCAAAAGTATTTTCAGATGAAAAAGAGGTATGAAGATGTGCAAGGGACGGTTTGTGAGATTTTGGATGGGCTTAAGAAGGTTAAGGGGAGAGCTCGTGTGCAGTCGCTTAAGGAGCTTAAGCGAGTTGTGGTGACCCATGTTGTTGCTAGGAAAACAGTGGTGGATAATGGAGGGGTGAGTCTTCTTTCTTCGTTTTTAGGGCCTTATACGTCTCATGCTATTGGTTCTGAGGTGGTTTCGATTCTTTTTCATTTGAATCTGGATTCGGTGTCGAGATCGAATCTAGTGCAGCCTGCGAAGATTTCGCTAATAGTGGATATGTTAAATGAAGGTTCTATAGAAACGAAGATTAATTGTACTCGGTTGATTGAGCTTTTGATGGAAGAAGAGGATTTCCAAGTGGAAGTCGTGTCGAGCCATAGTTTGCTGGTCGCGTTGATGAGATTGGTAAGAGATAAGAGACACCCGAGTGGGAACTTGCCCGGGCTTAGCTTGATCAAATCGATATGTTCACATAAGCAAGTTCGTAGCTTGGTTGTCAGCATTGCTGCAGTCCCTCAATTAGTCGAACTTTTACCTAGCTTAAATCCAGAGTGTTTGGAATTAGCCCTTTGTATCTTGGATGCTTTATCATCTGTAAGAGAAGGTAAACTGGCTCTAAGTGATTGTTCAAGTACCATACCGAATATGGTAAGAGTCCTGATGAGGGTATCGGAAAACTGTACACAACATGCTTTGTCCATCCTATCGTCTATATGCAAGCTTTCACCGCAGGAGTATTCATTGATTGCTGTAGATGTGGGTCTTGCAGCAAAGCTTTTACTTGTCATCCAGAGCGGTTGCAATCCTTCAATAAAACAGTAATCGGCTGAACTCTTGAAGCTATGTAGCTTAAATTACTCGGATTCAATGTTCATTTCCAAGTGCAAGCTTACAAGAACCATCCAATGAACATTATAAAGCTACACAACGCCTAATGACGTGTTCCAAGTATGAGCTGCTGGATGCCCGTGTATAGTCGATTAACTTCAATTCCAAGCTAGCGATTCGATGCGTATTGGGCAGAAGCAAAGTTGAGGTTGTTAGCAATGAATTTGAGTGAACAGATTAACAAGTTATTACACATGGGGTTTGCAATCACAATTGTAATTGTTCAGTGCTTGCAGTTGCTCCAGTTATTTACTTGTTTCTGTTTATACAATTTTATCATCAAGATATCAAGTCCCAAATTCTCTATTGCCATTGTGGAGTTACCAACTGTAAAATCATTGGTTTAATAATATCATTTTATGTTCAATAGCGAAAAGTTCCAATTTTGCTTATAAGTATTTTAGGTACTTTTTTTTTTTTTTTTTTTTTTTTTCACCTTGGTGTTTATGGTTAAATCATAGATTTTAGGCAATGGTGACTGCATATGATTAGGAGTAAATTAAAAGGACAGAGGTATTGCCATTTGTAGTATTGACCAAAGTGAAAGGCCAAATCAAAGAATCATACTTCACATCACTGATGATCTTTATATAAACAAGATTTTCATTGTCCAAAGCCTTTTACTGTAGCAAAATGATTTATCATCAAAAATGTTTGATTGATACAATCTACAGGCTTAGAATTCTGTGACAAACTACCAACTTTATATACGAGTATATGGTACGCTAAAGGGAGCGGTTGGTGACCGGGTCACCGTCACCACAACTTTCTCTCTCCTCTCACTTCCCCTAACTCCTTCTCACAATTCATTTATTTTAGTCAACTTCGCATCATCTTTCATTAAACTACCAACTTTATATAAATATAACCCACTAAAATAACTCACACATACTCACACGTTTTACAATTTGGGCCTGCAACTTTTGCACTCTCACTATGTTGAGCCAGTCACCATAATATTACAATTTGGTCGTGACAAAGGATATCCGTTTTGGTGCTTGCGTGACATGCATGGTCACGGAACACATCTCACGACCACTCCTCTTGGCTTTAGAACAAAGGGTGTAATGATGCTTCACTTCGTTTCATTTGGGCTTCACATGTTGCACATCATAACAACACAACCACTTCAAAATATCCGCTCTATCATAACACAAAACAAACATCTTCATTTGGGTACCACCCACCCCAATTTTATTTCATTTTCTTTTTCAAAAACAAGAACAAAAGTCCAAACTAATTATAAAAACAACCCAATAATCCAAAAAATTTATATGTAATGGATATATTTTTGGAAAAGTTAACGGTCTTTTTCTCTTTTTTTTTTTTCTTTTTAACGTAACGGATATATTTTTCAAAATACCCCCTTTTACCTATAAGTACCGCATTTTTAACTAAACAAATTCCATGCATTTAACCCAAATCACAATTTCAATACACTTTTTCTTTCCAAAACCATGGCTTGTAAATTTGTAATCTCCTACACACTGTCAAAGAAATAAATGATCGCGTTTAGAAACTGATGGACGACAATAACATTCCCAAGGAAAAAGTTTACGAGTTATCCGAGATGTTTAGCAAAGCAAGAACCTCGAAGGAGGATCTGAGGAAACAATACACAAATTGCAAAGACATTTCGTCTGAAATACGTATTGTCATTGACAAATTTTTGGCCGAGGAAGGTTGGAAAGATTACGATATTAAGAAAACGTCGAGGAGATGTGTGTCACAAATACAAGATAACATAAGTCACAAAATCACACTATGGGTGGTTCGTCATCATAACAACATACACACCAACCATGTCTCCCATTTCTTCATTTCCACCAGCAGAGTAACCAGTTGATGAGCACAGATTTACTGAGAAATAGCTATATCAACTTATGCGAGATGAAGAGGCATTAAATGAAATGTTAGAAAAAGAAACAAGGCTTCAAAAAGAAGCATCAAAGCTTTAGAAAGAGGGGGAAGAGACTCGTTTGAAAGAACAAGCAGACACTGATTTATTCATGTTGAAATTTCGGGTCGTTGAATCTGATGTGAAACAGATTAAGCTATGTATTGTTTTTAATGAACTATTTGAATGAAATGTGATGGTACCTGCTACGCTTACAATATTGTATTAAATTCTTGTTTCACTTGCATCTTCTGTCTTCTAACTTTCTCAACTTTAGCAGCGCAACTTAACAAACCCATACCTATAAGCAAGAAAACAAGCCTTTGTGTTTATTTAAAAAGAAAATAAGGAATTAAATCAACATATACACATTTGGCAACGTTCACCTGCAAATCTATTTTGTCTTCTCTGCTTCACTGCCCCGGCGTAGGAGTGAACAATGAGGCACGAATAGGAGGTGGGGGAGGGGGAGGTTGGTGAGGAGCAACGACGCTCGCCGTTGGGCCTCCACGTAGGAACGACGAGGCTCCCATCGTCACTACACCCCTTGTTCTTAGGTCAGTGCTAATGGTAAGGTTGCCCCCAATAAACCGAGTAGATGACCGGGTTCTCCCCATTAGCTCAAACGAATTGGTGACCGATCACCATCAACTTTTCAAAGTTATGGTTGGCCTGGCAACCGTAAGTTTTATTCTCTTTTGTGTGTGAGTTTTTTTTAATTTGTTTTTGTGGGTTATATTTTTTGTTGTATTTGCGGTCACCTTATTAGCAAATTGTGGTTGGATGTAGTCTTGGAGAGAGAAAGCTGATGTGACAGGGTGTGACCACAATATTTATGGTTGCCATTAACATTGGCCTTAGGGTGAAAGCAGTGGATAGTGAGTCAGTCACCGCCATCTCAGCTTTCTATCTCCTCTCACTCCCTCTCACCATACACCCGTTTTGATCACCTTCCCTTCGTCTTTCATTAAAATACTCACTTTATATAAATATACTGCACTAAATATTGCACACACACTCATAAAATTAAAAAAAAAAAAAAAAAAAAAAAAAAAAAAAAAAAATTACTTTTAGAATTGGGGCCTACATTTTTTGCATTCTCACTATGGTGAGCCACTCAACATTTAGATGCAAAATGACCATGACATGTTTTTTGTGTTTTGATGAGTCGTGAGTGAGTTACTCACCAAAAGGGTAGTCTTAAATATAATTACTAGACTCCCAAGGCAAAAGTAATGGCAACAATATATTTGGAATGCTATAATCATTGTTTTAAAAGGCCTGTCATAGCGGCGCTAAGGCGTGAGGAGCGACCTCCATACTAACATGAGTAACGATAAATCTTGCCAAAGACACGATTGCCTGCCAATGAAAGGTTTTCTGCGTTCAATCAATCTACGCAGAGTGAATCGGCCCCTAAGGAACCCCCGAAAGGGCTGTCGTTCGATGGTTACACAAAAGTGACGAAGTTGCTTTGACATCAGAACATGCCTGTCTGTTGGAGCACGTTACAAAATATACTAAAGCGTCGACGCTAAACGTGACGTGAGATGAGGCGGGAAAAGGCGTGCTAAAGCGTGAGGTGTGGCGGGTTTTTTGATTCAACTCCGATAAAAAGATTTAAAAAAAAAGAAGAATATTATATATAAGGATAGTTTCTTAACGTTATCTATTATGTACAACGCTTTTTTTAAACTATGATAGAAATATATAAAAATTTTTATATTTGTGCCGTTTTATGTCACGCCTTAAAAACGTAAAAACTTCGTTTTAACTGCTAGGACGTGAAGCTTGATCTTGCCGTCACGCCACGCTTCACGCTATTTATTAGATTGACTATTAGTCTCCAAAGCATAACATTTGGAATCTGTAGCTCACATGTGAAACGTTTCTCTTTGCTTCAGGTTGGCATAGCCACATACTGGAAGCTAGATTTCACGGATCTTCTGTTAAGATAAATGATAAACAAGAAAGTAATTAAATATTTTTGCAACGAACTCAAATCTTACTTGTTCTTCTAAACTTTAGATATAGACTTGATTGACAAGCCTCATTAGTACGACTAGTTTTATGCATACTAAGAATCTTTATACGTATGTTATGATCAAAGTTATGTTTAAGAAGAGAGAAATAGATTTTAGCTTCTACTAACATTTCTCGTCTTCTAAACGTGTTTACATCCTTCTTATTTATCTATAAAGAAATGATTACTTAGTTTACAACTTTTATAACTTTACTCAAAGGGGTTGGCAACTTCAACAAAAATATTTCTGGTGAATTCCTATTTTGACAAAACTTATTCTTGAAGTAGAAGCTAACCCTAGGTTTGTTGTTTCTGGTCTCTTTACATTAGGTAAAAGCCCAAATCCCGAATCTTTTAATGGACATTTTTTGGGGTAAAAAGATCTCAAATCATCACCCCAAGGTTTAAGTCAAATCTAACACTTAAGTTTATTTTCATTATTTCTAAGTTCTAACACAAAAATGCAACATCCATTTCACAATATCATTTTTTTTTTGGCATTCCGTCTTGTGAGATTTCAAAAACATGTTATGTGTTTTTATTCCTAGCATGAATGAAATATTGCAAGGAAAGCCTTATAGAATCTTGAAATGTAAATATGTAATGATTCCGAAATGATACTTCATCATAACTACTAAAATATTGTTCTGAAAGGAAAGTAAATGTGGGTTATAAATTTATGTCAAGAAAACTCTGAGGTGCATTAAAGACCAATGGAATATGTATTCTCAATTTCTCATGGTATTTTGATGTACAATTTAATTTTAGAGCAGTTTTAATGCATGCGTATGGCCCATGTTAAAAGTTAATGTTACGGTTGTTTTTCGTAATTTATATATAATTCGTCCAACCAATTAACTTTTGTGTCAATTTTTAATTGTAGTGCTTGATGGTAGTTTGACGAACCCATTATATTGAACAAATATGACATTTTAGACACTTATTAAAGTTTCTACTTTTAAAATTAGTTGCATGAGTGTTTTGATATTTTATAAATCATGGATCGTTCTTATAAACTTTGTTGATACGTATACGATAAATCGTCATTATTTAAACTTTCCCACGATCTTTAGGATCAAGCTAAACAAAAACCTAAATATAATTAAATAATCATTCTTCTCAACAATTACAACTTCAACCCAGTATACCTAAAAGCGCCATAATACTGAAATAGCTAATTGACAAAATAATAGTGTCAAAAACCAAAGCTTGCACACAAGATTGTTACTATAATCAAAGAAGGTTTGAGTTGTTTTAATACGTGACATTAGATTATGACATTGCAAATAACATATGCATGCATGTAAATCACCCCTAACAAGGTTGATGCTTGAGAACATATTTGAGTACGTACAGTGAACATAAACCATTGACTGGAGGATTAAACCGATAATCTCTCATAATTAGAGAGATTTCCTCTAAACTAGAATCAAAGATACTAAGACACTAGTAGAAATACTCCTCTTAAATCTTGTAGATATTTTTATATTATGAATTGACGTATGTCGACAAAACACTGATCGAGAAGGTGTCCATGATAAAATGAAGAATACAATGAAGAATCATCATCATAAGTTGCTATATCCTGAATAATGTCGTTCACAAAAAATGATGTATAATTTAAACACAGCTTAGCGAAAACAAATATTCAAGTGAAGTTTTAATGTTTTTTGGAATAGCTCGAGTGAAGATTATTGTATTCTTTGTCAACTAATAAGTTTTTCACTGTCCTAATAGCAAGTGAGCAAGTCAGACAAAATTTTAGAAAACAATTTTCTCAGCCTTCAATTCTCGATTGTTTTGTAATTCAGTGAATAGATAACACTATAACAGTATCGACAGCCCGGTGTTGGACCACAAGTATTTTGGTCGGAGTATCAAATACTATGTCAGCTAATTAATGCGAAAGCTATGAAACGAAAATAAAATAAAATTAGACGCCGAACTTTCAATGTCATACAAATTTGATGATAAATATTGTGTCGGATATAAATATTATTTAATGTTTACACATTAGAGTACTATTAAATTTCACAAAACATCAACAGTAAATGGTCTCTTTCTACAATCATATACAGTTCCATGATAAAAAGAATAAACAAAACTTGGGCCAGTATTATAGCTCAAACTCAAAGAGTAGTTTAAAGTATCTAGGAGTAGAATGGGCCAGTTTATTTTTACGGGCCGTGATATTTCTTGTCTCCACTTCTTTTATAAATTAATTTTTACGGGCCCAAATTTAAAAATTCAAACTCAGCAATTAATTTTTCTTTGTATCGAAAATAAACTAGTTACGAAAGTAGGGGTGTTCATGGGTTGGGTAATATCCGAATAAACCGAAAACCGAAACCGAACAGAACCGAAAATAACCGAACCAAATTTGCCAAAACCGAACCGAACCGAAATAAAAGTTCGGTTTTCGGTTCGGTTATGGTTTTAGCAATCCAAACCGAAAACCGAATTTAAATAAATATATATTTTTTTATATATTTATATTAAAAAAATATATTAAAACTCTTTTATAATATATATATATATATATATATATATATATATATATATATATATATATATATATATATATATATATATATAATTTTTTTAAGTTTGAATTTTTTTTTTAAATATATATAAATAAATGAATAAATGAATAAATTTAGGTAATTCGGGTTATTCGGTTCGGTTTTCGGTTATTGGGGGTTCGGTTTTCGGTTCGGTTTAGTCAAATTTGAATTCGGTTCGGTTCAGTTCTCGGTTATACCCAAAAAAAAAAGAAATAACCGAACAAACCGAACCAAACAAACCGATAACCGAACAGATGAACACCCCTATAAGAAAGGTGTTAAAAAGTAAAAGGGACTATTAAGTAAAATATATAGTTTTGTCTTTGTTTATATATATATATATATATATATATATATATATATCCGGATCGATTGAGAAAGTTTTTATTTTGAGAATATTGAGAAGGTTTTCAAAAACGATAGATTTTTAACTTTGATTCATGTTTTTCAAGCGTTAAACTCATTTTAATGTGATTAAAATTCAAAATGTGTAAAAAAAATTGAATCAATGTTAAAAATCTCTCGATTTTGCGATATATGTAGAATACTGAATCATCTGTATAAATTTAATGAATCATCATCATAACTCGATTTTAACAATTATTTGTGAATCAAATTTGTGATTTATAGATTCGATTCACCATAAAATGATGTTTACTTGTGAATCAAATCAAAAGCATGAATCAATTTGCTCAAACGAAGATTTCTCAATCTTCCCAAAATAGAAACCTTCTCAATAGAACTGGAGCCTATATATATATATATATATATATATATATATATATATATATATATATATATATATATATATATATATATATATATATATATATATATATATATATATATATATATATATATATACATTATATATAAGAGGAGGCATGCCACATAAAATGCCACTTGGCATCCCATAATGCCATGTCATATTTCCATGTCATCATTGTATTTATGTGGCATTTTTTTTAATGATATGTGGCATTTTTTTAATAATTATGTTCAATTTTAATGCCATGTCATCATTCAATACATGTCATTTTTTTTTAAATAAAATTTATATATTTATAACACAAATTCGTTTTTTTATTTATTTTGATGAGTAAAAATTCCGATTAATTAAATGTAAAAATAACAATGTAAGGGATTGAACTTGGGTTGTTTGTAACATTAACATATGTCATAACCATTAGACCAACATGATTTTTAGATTATATTTTTCAACACCAAATCTATAAACCTGTGTAATTAATTATTTATGCTAAAAACTATGTTTTTTTTATTAATTCACGTAAGAAAAAATATATACTCCTCCTTTTTATCAAAACCCTAATAATCCAATATGTCGATCCAATTTCTCTCTTTTTCTGAAAACCCTAATATGTTCATGTATTGTATTCAATTTGATTTACGCTATATTTTTTTACATGATTCACATATTTATATTATGAATATACTTTTGTTTTTGTAGAATTGCATGCACAGTTTTTGCAGAAACTTAGCTTGAGGATCTATGACGTTCAGGTGTAGGGGATTGGATGATGATGGATATTTGAAGACTATTATTTATCAATATCAATATCAAGGTGATGTATTATGTTATATTGTTGATTCATCATATTATTTATATCTTTTTATAACATTACTATATATCTCCTTAAATAACAAAAGGATCTAGCAGGTGAGCTAGGAACTGGTAATTACAAAAACATGGTGGAATGATGATACAAGGGTCACTTGACCACACAAACCAATCAATTGAATGCCTCCTGTTTCGATTTGAAATCCAGTTGTGGGAAAGTAGCTAACTTCTTTCTAAATTTCCAAAGGGCCCCAAACAATGGGTTTGAACTATGACATCGAAGAACTTAGACAGATTTGCAGGTACGTTTTTTTCTTTCTAAAAACCCTAATGATATCTCCCTAAGTTAGTGAAGTTTTTTATTGTTGAAGTTGTTAACTTTCTGAGATGAGTGGGAAATTGTAATGAATTGCCTTGTAAATTTGATAGAACAATAGAAGGATGAATTGTATATAGCAACCTTTTTGACTATATTCAAGATAGTTTCATTTGATATGATATTTAGTTCTATAGTATAATTGGAGTCACATGGTCGAGTAACCATGGCTGCACCAGTCAACACTTCACGATTTGATAACATAACAATGGCTCCCCAGACCCTATTCTTGGAGTATCTTAAGCTTTTAAGGCTGACACAAGTGACTTGAAGCTCAATCTTGGTGTTGGTGCTTATCGTACTGAAGAACTTCAACCATATGTGCTTAAAGTTGCCAAAAAGGTAAACGTAAATCTCCCTTAACTGAAATTGATATTTACTTGTGCATTTTGTTATAATAGGCATAAAAATCTTATGCTTTAAAGGGGAGAGAACAATGAGGTACGTGTTGATGCTCGAACAAGATTATTGACAGGAACTACTGTGGATTGCTATGAATTTCTTACATTTGGCCTGAGTTTGCAGTTGCAACTGCGTGTTTTCATTTTTTGGATATGATGATGACAATAAGATTAGAAGCTGGTCTCCTAACAGGCACATGAAGTCACCAACTGTTAGCATTTGTGCAACTGGCAGACCCACGAAGATGATCTTTCTGCAAGAGATATAACATTGAACCCCAAGCTCCTGAATGGCACTTCAGCCAGAAAATTGATTACGTGAAAGATACTATTCAGCCAACATTTCCAAAGACCACCCCGGCTATGAAAGTAAGAAACTTTTCATTCAAGTAGAACCATTATATTAGAACATTAATGATTTGTTCTGTTTGTTGCACAAAGAATATGAAGAGTTCAAGATTCGTGTAAATGGCGTTGTTGCTAAACCTCAAAAAGTTCTTGAAGAAGAATGGATCATGCAAGATGGTACACCATGGCCTATAAATAATACCAAGGATCATCGAGGAATGATCAAGGTAAAATTAGATTATTATTATCATTTTTATTTATTGAATGTATTCGAAGATTGTATGATTTGAATGTTCTGATATAATTATATCTGATACTGAATTATTTTCTCAGGTCTTCTTAGGTCAGATTTGTGGGCTTGAAACTGATGTTAATGAATTGCCACGATTAGTCTACATCTCCCGTGAAAAGTGTCATGGCTTTCAACATCACAAGAAAGTTGGTGCCATGAATGCACTTGATTTATAATCACTGATAGTTGAGAGCTACTTTTTCAGGACCGGGAATAACTAGGAGCCGTTACAGAAGTGAATCTGGTTGAAACTGAAAGTCGTCAAAAAGAAACGGAATGCTCTCGAAACCAGATGACTTGCAGAAAAAAGCTTTCTAGGTTTGTCTATCCGCTATCTTATATACACTGAAATGACATCTCAATGCCTTTTGGAAAGTTGAGGATATTCCTTCTTCCCTAAATCATTTCGAGGGCTATCCTCCCTATATCTTCTGGCGGTGGCATTGCATTTGCTTCTGAATCTACTTGCAGCAGCGCTTTTCATTTTTGTGATATTCACACAAAATTCAACTTTACGGTCTTATAAAGATATATTGTATGCACACTTCACACATGCTCAAGAAGTTATAAATTTGATTTCCTAGGTTTCACTGTTCACATTTTCTTTGGTTTATTGTCTAATGTAATAGTTGAACTTATGAATACAATGTGACGGTCATAGTCAGATAGATACACTATGCTATTGTTAGAATATTCTAATTTAGTGAATGACCCGCATTGGAAAAAATTGGCATATCAATAAGAATAAAAGTATATATACGTAGCTTTTTGTTAGGACTAAAGTATGATATTAACAAGGCTGTCAAGATCGCGATCCTACGTGGGATCGTTTTTGTCTTTACAAGATCGAGATCGTAGGATCAGATCGCGATCCTACGATCCTACCAATTTGTCATAGCTTGTAAACAAATGATAAACGAGTCAAAATATTTTACATTTCTACTCAGCGTCAAAGATAAATTCATATAATATTCTCATGAAAATGACAAAGAAAACACCAAAGTAATAATAAAACACAAAAAAAATCAAGTTTCAATCGTTAAATTAACGATTTAGCGAAATAATATAACCTAACATGAGTCCTAAATGTCTCAAAATATACGAACTATCTACATGATTTCAAGGAAACAAACATGTCATTAGTGGCATTCCAAAACATACACTTTGATTAGTTTAATCGCAATGAAGTAAAGTAATTGAATTATTGAACATTTTTATAATATATTTAGAAAGTAGAAAACTAGGTATAAAATATAATCTTTTTAGAAAATGAAACAATAGTGGTTTACTTATTAGACATTAGTAAAACACACGTTTGTTTTTTGGCCTAAGCAAGTGAGATGGACTTAAAAGATAGAAAAAGCTAAAAAAAAAAAAAAAAAAAAAAAGTGAACTCGTATCGCTTGACGATCCTACGATCTTACGTGCGATCTTACGATCTTACTTACGATCCTACCACATATGCGATCCTACCACGATCCTACACGGTTTTAGCTAGTAAACACGTAAACTCGTACGATCCTACGAGTTTACACGCGATCTTAACAGCCTTGGATATTAAGTTAGTAATTGTCCTCCCCATGTGTAGATATGTGAAAATAGACACATTATGGTTTATAGTCTTCAAGATGATTTTTTATTACTGTATTACAGTGATTTCTAAAGCTTAAAATAGTCTAATAAAAAAGTGGCGATCAGAAGTGTTAAAATGGTGCTTGGAGATGATATAAGGTAGGTGGAGTTACTGGTCAGTTTTGATTAGTGAGGGAGATAATAAGGGAATGATATTCGGGCCTAAATGGCGTGCTTATTAAGTATAAAGATCAGGAGGTTGATTTAGTTACTATTTTGACTACTTCTAAGTTAAGGGTTGCTGAGGAGTTGAGTGGTCTGATATAACTGTTAAAAGGTGTATGCATATTTGTGCATACCCTTTGTTGTTGAAAAGTTTGAACTTGGGGGTGCATTGAAAATCGATGTAACTATGATTATAAAGAATCACTGTTCGAGTGGAACAGCTTCAGAAGGTAAATTAGACATACTCAATTTTGTATGAAACGTTATTTTTTATAATAAGACAATTTAATATCTGTATATATTGTATTACTGCAGATATTAGTGAAACTCTACAGCTCTCGAACCGATATTTTTTGCATTCTAACTGGCATAGAAACTGGACAAAGGGTACCCCATAATTTGTCCATCTCTATATCTTCTATAATTTACTTAATGGTCAATTCAAGACTTCTTACATTGTTCTGGAATTATGAAAGTCAAAGGAAGACACCGACACTCACATCATTCAATAGCTCTGGAGGAAGGGGAAAAATAAAAGCTTCCAAGAGACGGCGTTACTCTGAAACTGCTCCATTGAAAAATACATAGTAGTTCGTTTTATTAACAAGTTACTCTTCAAGGCATATTGTGGGTCATAGTTGAGTCCCAATGTCATATGAAGATGCTACTGAAAGAAACAATTCGGTACCATAAAACCTTTGAAACAGTGACCACCTATTTTATACAATTGAGGGACACAGTTGGATAGAAGTTTTTAAACTTCTCTGTATAAATGCTTATCCTGATCTTTTTTTTTAATCTTCAATTCACATGACTCATATAAATGCCTATTATAGATTCTTGCAACCCTGCCGCATCCTTGGCCCTTTCTTGCTCAGCCTCCGCTGATTTTGTGTTGATTTCATGTAATGTGTATTTCAAAATGGTTTCCTATTGGCTATTCTACTCCCATTTGTTGAGCAGGTAAAGTGGCACCAGTAGGTATTCTGGTTTATTCTTATGTAAAAATACAAAAAGTATGTTATTCCTATGATCCTCGAGCCGTCGACACCATTTTATTTTGTCTGATCCTTCTCCTTTTGAATGATCATCATGCTTCTCTTGAGATCAAGACCACTAACCCATAATCTGTTTTTCTTACAGATTCACTTTACTTTTCCGAGACTTGACCAACCCAACTGTCAACCGACCCATATTGCTAAATCTACAGTAAACCTACCATGCATTATGTGGCAGTAACATGGAAATCATTGCCCAATATTGTTAAATCTGTTCTATACTTGATCTGCTTATGACCCAAATACAGATTGGTTACAAGGCAAGTTTGCTTACTTTAAAATAGTTCAAACTTTGCTATTTACCTTTTCATACAACTGATGTTTACATCTATAGGCAAATGGCGACGAGCAAAAATATTGATCCACTCTCAAAAGATGCTGAAAAAATGATATCTCTACAACGAGAAACGTGTTATTTTGCAGATCTTAAATCAACAGAAACCAATCAGGCAATTGAAGTCAGAATGTATCAAAAATGGAGCTGCAATCGCGACAATTAGATACTCGAGTGAGGTCCCAAATATAGTAACAAAAGCGTTATCATTAACCCTTTCAAGTGCTGCTACACTAACATTGACAGGGTTACTGATAACAACAATTATTCATGCCTTTGTGTTACGAGACCTTTTCCCAAACGATATAGGGATTGCTATTAGTGAGAGGAAACCAAAAACTCAAAGGAAATGGTTTAATCGGAACACATGTGGGTCGTCCAAAGATATTGAACATAATGCTAGGTCCACAAAATCTGGGGAAAAGATAATCGAGGTTCCAGTGATATCTCCAGGCTTAGGCGTAAAACCAATATCAGTGCGAGTACTGTGATATATAAATACAATGAAGATTGAGTGATCGTACAAAGGAGGAACTTAGTTACTTAGGAAAGTTCCAATGAACTTGAATGTATATATTAAGGCTCAATGTCATAAGAATGTAACAATGTTATTGTTTTGCTGATTTATATTTGTTCAACGTCAAATTTCACCATTTTCGTTTACCTCAAGAGACTCCACGTTTACATGCCCTTAAGAACATGTCAAATTCACTTAACCGTTTTGAGGTATATACCCTTAATTGCGAGTCATTAATGAATTATTTTTTTGTATGTTAAAAGGGTTCTTTATACATTTTACTCATATCAGACTATGCCTGCATTGCACCATAGTTGAATGTCAATCATAAAAATGAAAATTTGATATCAACCCGATTAAATGTAAGCTTTTTTTCTCTTTCAGTGGTGATATAGATTCAGTTTTTCCTCTCAGTACTGCAGCAAGATACTCGATTAATGCATTAAATCTTACAACAGTTTCCCATTGGTATGCGTGGTACGATAATTGCAAAGTAATGATTTTTTTGTCAGTTTTATTTACATATTTCATCTCACATGTGTATATTGTATATGTAAGTGATTGTACCAAATGCCACATACTAATATATATGTTGCCACTTACTATAGCAGTTGTTTACATGCTAAATGACTTATAAATAACTAAACATATTAGTTATAACAAAATTCCAAGCACCATCAATATATATTTTTACAATCACATGCTTAATAGCTTGAAAATAATTGGGTTACAATGGTAATAACTGCCCAGCTGTGGTAGTGATAATGCTGGTTGGAAATTCGTCGGTGGCAATCGGACTTTGGCCGACATGTATCTTTTTGACTTGCTATTGGGTCCTCAGGTAAACACCTACTCTATGCATATGAATGAAGTTTATTTTGTTTTCTCTTAACCTGATTCTGCAGGACAAAAAGGATCAGCAGGGTGTTGAAAATGGTTACGATTATGTTATTACATTTTCCCCTTGTGCTATGACCAGTTCTAGCCGTTGTGGGAGGTCTACTTGGTGGTATTAGTTTTGAGTTTTTTGCTCCGTTCATTGCAACATTTAAAGTTATAGGAACCGACCATAAAGACAAGGTAAGTACGATAAGGGGTCATTTGGATTGCTTAACCTATATGTTACATTTTCATACAGTTAAATAGTGATACTAAGGATGTGTGATCATGTGTGACAGTAAAATAAGCAGCTTAATATGGCTTTTCCCTAACTTCTTATTCATAGATTATCAGTTTTAGCAAGCAATCCTTAAATTATCAGATTTTTTTATCTCAAATGTAGGATGGTTGTTATTCTACACTCGAAACAAGTTGCACGGTGGTTCGAGATTTTAAAAATTTAACTTCCATTCTTACTTCTCATTCATGGATAATCTCAGTGAAGAAATGCCTGCCGATGAGAAGCCAATCAACATCAGGTTTAAAAAAATCTAACCTTTCTTAACTCACTTATTTGATAACTTTGTGATAATGATACAGTTTATTCAAGTTGCCGAAGTGTTTATTTGTCATCCCAATTTCCATTGTGGTTAATGTGCCTTTCATAACCGCTGTGGCTATATGCAAGAGTCCATATATGTCGATCATTGGATGGAAGAGACTATTGGAAGACTTAATTGGGCGAGAAGGTCCATTTCTTGAAACTGTTTAGTTATATGTGTGTCATGTTCCCTAGCCTATTGATAATGTAAGTAACCCTCATTTCATACTCCCACGGTCATAATGGGTAATCTTTTAGTGCGGCTGGGTCCAACCAACCTACAAAATCTTTTGTGTTATCAGATGCTGTCAACTGAATGTACTGGCAACTAAGTTGAAATTGAGGTGTCAACTATCTATGAACCTTTTAATCATAATCCAAGTGTTAATAAAAGTACAATTCAGTTAACTTTATAAATTATAATTAGCGTGAAATGATTAAATAGTAACCAAGTTTGATTATTGTTGCATTTTAGTCGATCTCACCTGTTAGTATCCATTTTTAAGCTTTCTTATTTTCTTTGCAGAAGTTGGAATTGCTTGGGTTCTATGCTTTCAAGGATTAGTGGAGGTAAATACTTACTATAAAGAGAACTTTTGTTTATCGGAGCCTTGCTCTCATTCTATGCTCTCGATGATTCACAAGAGGAAGTATCAATACAACATGTGTAATGTTCGACAAATACTTATGCTAAATTGAAAACCTTTTAGTCAAGGTCGCGTACAAAGAAATATTATTTCGCATATGAATAAACATCATGTAATTATTGCAATATATCTTTTTCTTTACATGATATGCCTTCTTCTACCTGCCTCATGTATACTATAGCATACCATTTAATGTAGACATCTTAACCAGGACATGACTGCTGCAACCAACATTTGCCGCTCAGTCTGTTGTAGGCCTAGGATGAGACACGTAAGTATATCTTCTTTTTGGTTTTTTTAAATCCACATATTTTGAGTTATTCATTCTTACTATCCCACATACTAACGTATAGCCATTATGCATCACCGAATTTGGATAATGCTTATGCCAACTGTATGCCTACAACTAAGAATGGCAAAAGAAAGTCGGCCATTGTTTTAACAAACGGTTAATAACCGATTACGCGCCTACGGCTCTTTCTTTTGTGCTGAACAAACGGTCTATAAAAGGAAGGAAGGCTTATGAGACAACCACTTTATCTAATGCACACGAGACACAAAAACCATTTTTAGACGAATCATACGTACAAAAAATAATACACCTATTAACAGATAAAATTACCAGTATGCAAGTTCCCGTGAGTTAATGTTCACTACATGATTAGCATTTGAAACTCAACCAGCTTCTTTATATGATGCAGTACGTCATTGATCCAATTCATATAGGAATCAAACTGAAATTCGCTAACCGTTCAGCTGACCCAAACTATTATGCCAAGGTTTGTTTCTTCTTATGTCTTATATTTCACTAAAAATCATTTTATGTCTAAACAAGTTGGGGTATGCAGATTTTGACAGTGGGAGCTGATCATTGTGCTGGCATTATATGCCAAGAAAAAAACATGTTAAATCTGGTGAAGAGCTGTTTTATGATTATTGTTATGCACAAGACCTGAAATCTGTTTGGGCATTAAAACCCGATGATCCAAAAGAAGGTCTTTCAGCTCCTCAAGCTCGAGCAAAAAAGGCACCATCGCATCGATCACCAGTGCAACAATCACCATTGCATAGATCACTATTTCAGGGTCACCAGTGCATAGGTCATGATTGTCTAGGCCACCATTACCTTGGTCGCCATTGCATCGGTCACCATTGGCAACTAATATGTACTATTTTCTTTAAAGAGATTATGTTCAGGATTTTGATTTACTTAATTTATTCCTTAGACATTTTTTACCGGCCTTCTTTTTCTATAGTAAAATATGTCAATGATATTCATAAGTAAAGCATGAGAATGATAAAAAATTACTAAGAGAAAAAGAATGCGTCCGATGACGAAAAATGAGAAAATAAAATTGGAATGGAGTTAAAAAGGATTTTAAGCCTTCAAGAGGTACAAATGTTTATCAATTCTTTTGGGTGTTATTTTCTTCTTTTAATGAATTCATATCTTTAATAAGAGTTATTGAACTCTCCTTCATATGTTTACTCCTATAAAATTATAAACATATTCTACTTATAAACTTTATGAAAGTAACAATGTTATCTGAGTAATTTATTAACAATAAACGTTGTGAAGCACTTCTAACAGTGGCCTTAGTGCTTCCGGTGCTTTTCTTTGTCGTGGGTTTACACCTGTAAAAAGTGAAACATACTCTCAATATGTAATTTCTTGCATGTTTTAAATTCAAAATATTCATTGATTTATTCACTAATAAAAAACCTGACAAAACACTTCTGGAGGGAGATGTATGCATCCCGATGCTTTTCTTTTGTTAATAATTGAGCATTGTCTATGACTCAAATATTGAACTGTGGATTAGCCGACGTCCAAAGGAAATCATTATTTTTTTCTAGGATACTATTAATTCAGCATCCTCTATGAATCAAAGCTTGAACAATGAATATTCAATCATTGTGATGTATCACAACAAACATCCTTATGTGTATATACTCATTTCCTATTATAGATGGAGGCTCCATTGGATCCAATTTGCATCCAGAAAAATACTTACAAAAATGGGATTAGAATATGGAATAAACGGCTTAAGATTAACAGAGGTTAGTCATCTATAATCAACTAGATTGTTGATACTTGGTATACTACTTAGGGGCTTATACATGTATTTCAGGTTCCTTGAAGGTGATTTTGAGACTTATGAATTGCATATGAAACGATAACATGTGTGCATTGGTGAACCAGAACTACTTATGTCCTCACATGTAACTGCAATAATTAATATTCTTAAACTTTCTTCTGATGAAAGTTCTATGGATAGAATCGGTAGTGGAAATGGTTTTCTTGGTAAGGATATACTTCCACAAGATGCAATGCAAGTGCAACTTCACCCGCTGAGAACATTTTACAAAGGACAAATAGTGGCATTGCAATGTCAAAATGGAGAAAAGTTGAAATATGGAAAACTTCCTTAGGATGTAAGACCATCAGCAGGGAAAGCACTGTACGGGTATGTTTCATGACTGTTAATAGCATTACAGAATTCCAAAGCTTCATTTCCTACAACCGAACTTTTTATTATACTGAATTTTTGCGATGAATGGGTATTACAGGTGTGTAAAAAGAAATATCGTAAAAGGAAATATCAGCACATTAAAAGCCGTTAGGACACTATTCAAGGTTATAGTCAATCCAAGATTTAGATTAAAAATACATAGTTAACTATATTGATTACAAATTGGAAGTGTAGCTCATATGGTAGAGCGCTCGCTTTGCATGCGAGAGGCACGGGGTTTGAGTGCCCGCACCTCCATATTTTGAATCTTTTTAATCGCATTTTCAGTTTTATAATGTTTTGGAGTTGACTACAAAAAACATTCAATGCAAGCATGTCTTATTCCGGTGCAAATATTAGAATAAATGTAACCTGAAAAATAAGTAGCAAAAGATTGAGAAACATGTCTTACGTCTAACGGGAGATATGTGAAAAGACAGATTTTAGTTACTGCCTCAGGATCATCTGATGTCAAGGCTGCAACAAGGGCACAAGCTGACCTTTGCCTTATACAACAAAGCCATTCGTCCTTTATTGACTCACAATACATGTATTGTATGCATGGGATTGAACAACGTTGAAGCCAAAGATGAATAAGATTTTTTTTCCTTATGTAACGCATTTTGAAATTTGCTTTTATACTTAGTTATTGTTTATGTTATTTTTCGAGCATTTGTCTTTCATAAAATGTCTTAATGTAAAAATCAATAATTTTCAATTTTGATGTGATAAACTGAAAAGTAGTACTCTAGCTTTGACTCATAAAGTCAAAACCCTTAATGAAATTATTGACGTTTAGGAGGAGGAGCTAAGTAAACAAGTAGGCGCAGTTGCTTACATCGAATGTCGTTCCAAGACTCAACAGGTACTTCATATGTCAAACATTTTAACCAAGTTTACTTCAAGTTTTCTGTTTCATTCCGTAATATTTACCAATATTAGATAGCTTATAAAGTCATTCCTTTTTATTTATAATTAGAACGTCAAATCGGTTTTTGATACAATAATCAAAGCTGTACTACAACCACTAAAGAGACAGAGGCATTGTGTCTGGAGATCCAATGTTAAATTAAATGTGGCCAAATATACTTCATTATAGTTTCTGGTTATCTATGATATAAATTATTTAATAACGTCATTACGTATGTTTTATTCTTTATTGAGTTAACCATTAATCCTTTATGGATATCGGTTCTTAGGTTTGAATGTCAATACCTTTTCTATGAGATCACATTGTTGATTTGTTATATAAGCCTAAGTTTGAAAAAACATACATAATCGTATTACATGTATGTGCGACTGAATGCCATATGAGATCATGAGTTCATACATTTGAATCCGTTTTGATCTTTATTTATAATTAGAATATAAGGTTTGTTTCTTTTTTAATAAAATAATCTTTTAAAAGATATTGTGCGCACACCAACATTTAGCATAGGATGAGCTTGAATGTATGAACGACACCATGGATGAGCTTGAATGTATGAACCACACCATCCAACACATGTCATGATCACGATAAGCTTGACCCACTTTGCTATATATCAAAGGGAAGACAGATTGCGATATTTATTACAATGAAAGAAAAACGACATCAAATGTTTTTGGTATTACTGAGTTTCAGATGCCTATATTTTTGGCACTTAATATTGTGATGATTTCATATTTTTACTATAACAAGATCCTCCCGATAAATACTATTTTGCTGACATTTCAGTCCATGAAGATTTGGGACCAGGCATGCAGGAAATTTCAGACATTTGATGCTTGGGTATAGTAAAAAGTTGTGTAGGATACAACATACCAAAAATATATTGATTGTGTTTCACATGAATAGAACGGTTCGGTTGTGCTTCTAACAATAGGAAACCTTTTCTGTAAGACGCCAAATGCCCTTTCAATTGCGTTCCTTAATGAAGCATGGGGAAGGTTAAATATTCTGACATTTACTTCTTTTTTCTTCCTAAAAAACTCAAGAACATGATATATTTTTTTGTTTTCTTTCATTACTTTCATTTTCCTTTTTAAGAGACTCAAGTTTTGGTAAAAAAATAAATAAATAATGGAGTTATGATTTCATCAACAATTGATAAGGCGAAATTTAAGGTAAATTGTTGTTTATACCTTTAATTTGTATTCTAAACCTTTAATTAGATAGTAAGACATTTGAGCTTTAATTTTTGTTGAATTGCAGCTCCATTTATGCATGATTAGTAGTGTATTTGATGGTTAAATATATAAGGTTACATTGCATGTTGATTTTAGTAAGAAAATGGAGCTTCAATTTATTTGTTTCTGAGTTCAGATCTTACTTGGGTCAAAACCAGGTAAAGAGATGACCCGTGAGAAAATTGAAGTTTTGATTTTCACATATTGACCACAAATGTTATAAACAATCAAGTTTATTTCAAAGTCAGTTTTGCCACTTATATCATATCTAATAAATGAGTTAGTTTTGCTAGATTCAAACATACCATTTCTAATAAATGTGTTAGTTTTATGAAGAAATGTGTGACAAATCACAAATAGACATTGATAAAATTAAGTTAGTACTATTTGGTAAAACATGTACATACTTCGAGATGGTTAAGGTGTTAGAAATGTAATTTAATAAAGATATGTCTACAAGAGTTTGTATGTTTATGAGCTTTATGTCAACGAATTTGGCATTAGAGTTATGCAATGAGGAATCTGTGTTCATGTCAAAGTAAAATATGATGATCAATCCAATAATCTTCGAGTACAGACTTCTTCGAATAATTACAGACTAGGACTTACCAATATATTTCTTAATCATTGAAAAAAGCTAAAGAGACAGAGGCATTGTGTCTGGAGATCCAATGTTAAATTAAATGTGGCCAGATATACTTCATTATAGTTTCTGGTTATCTATGATATAAATTATTTAATAACGTCATTACGTATGTTTTATTCTTTATTGAGTTAACCATTAATCCTTTATGGATATCGGTTCTTAGGTTTGAATGTCAATACCTTTTCTATGAGATCACATTGTTGACTTGTTATATAAGCCTAAGTTTGAAAAAAACATGCATAATCGTATTACATGTATGTGCGACTGAATGCCATATGAGATCATGAGTTCATACATTTGAATCCGTTTTGTCCTTTTATTTATAATTAGAATATAAGGTTTGTTTCTTATTTATAATTCGTAATCAAAGTACTTACCTGCTTTTAGCCGTTTTATGGATTATGCTAACATCAATTATAGTTCTAAACCGTTTCATTTAACTTTTAATTACATTTTACTATATAATTGTTCAACTAAACACTAAAAATTAAAACCAAAAATCAAAATACTTACTTGATTTTAGCCGTTTTATGAATTATGGTAACATCAATTATAGATCTTAAACGTTTCATTTAATTTTTAATAACTTTTTACTGTATATTTGTTCTACTAAATCCTAAAAATAAAAACAACAAGTCAAAGTACTTACCTGCTTTTAGTCGTTTTATGGATTATGTTAATATCAATTATATATCTTAACCGTTTCATTTAACTTTTAATTACTTTTTAGTATATATTTGTTCTACTAAATCCTAAAAATAAAAACCACAAGTCATACCCGTCCATCGGACGGGTTTTGACACTAGTATATATATATATATATATATATATATATATATGGGAATATATTAGCTACAATTTTTTGTAGCCAATTGGCTACAATTTTGTGTGTGTAAATGTGGGTCCCTGATTCTTTTTGTGGGTCCTGGTTATTTTCTGTGGGGCCCTGATTCATTGCTTGTGTATTTTATATGAAGGATTGTAGCTAATTGGCTACAAAAATTGTAGCCAAGATATCCCCTATATATATATATATATATATATATATATATATATATATATATATATATATATATATATATATATATATATATATATATATATATATATATATATATATGCTCGGGTTATTATGAAAAGTTTTTTATAATGAAAAGAATGAGAAGGTATGTGGAGGTGACATGTGTCACCTTTGTCACATCACCATACCTCACCCCTCCCCCCCACCCCCCCCCCCCCCCCCGCCGAAAAAAAAAAATCCCGCAAAATTTTTTTTTTTGGGTAATTTTTTTTTTACTGCATCACAGTTATAAAGTTATTGCATTACAATCATGATTTTAGTGCATTAAGGTTATAAATTACTTTATCACAGTTATAAAGTTACTGTATCACAATCGTGATTTTAGTGCATTAAGGTTATAACCTTGATTTTAGTGCATCATAGTTGATGCACTTAACTATTAACTATGATGCAGTAACTTATAATAAAAATGCACAAAAAATTATTAGTGCATTAAGGTTATAAGTTACTGTGTCACAATTATGATTTTAGTGCATTAAGGTTATAAATTACTGCATCACAATTATAAAGTTACTGCATCACAATCATGATTTTAGTGCATTAAGGTTATAACCTTGATTTTAGTGCATCATAGTTGATGCACTTAACTATTAACTATGATGCAGTAACTTATAATAAAGATGCACCAAAATTTATTAGTGCATTAAGGTTATAAGTTACTGCATTACGGTTATAAAGTTACTGCATCATAATTATGATTTTAATACATTAAGATTATAAGTTACTGCATCAAAATTATGATTGTGATGCAGTATTTTTATAACTGTGATGCAGTAATAAATTTATGATTAGTAAAAAAAAAATTGGGCAAAAAAAAATCCCGCCAAAAATTATTACTGCATCACAGTTATAAAAATACTGCAACACAATTATAATTGTGATGCAGTAACTTATAATATTAATGCACTAAAATCATGATTATGATGCAGTAACTTTATAGCCGTAATGCAGTAACTTATAACATTAATGCACTAATAAATTTTGGTGCATCTTTATTATAAGTTGTTGCATCATAGATAATTGTTAAGTGCATCATAGTATCAAGGTTATAACCTTAATGCACTAAAATCATGATTGTGATGCAGTAACTTTATAACTTTGATGCAATAATTTATAACCTTAATGCACTAAAATCATAATTGTGATGCAGTAACCTATAACCTTAATGCACTAATAAGTTTTGGTGCATCTTTATTATAAGTTACTGCATCATAGTTAATAGTTAAGTGCATGAATTATGATGCACTAAAATCAAGGTTATAACCTTAATGCACTAAAATCATGATTGTGATGCAGTAACTTTATAACTGTGATGCAGTAATATATAACCTTAATGCACTAAAATCGTGATTGTGATGCAGTAATTTTATAACTGTGATGCAGTAAAAAAATTTGGCGGGAAAAAAAAATGTTTTTTGCCCAAAAAAAAAACTTTTTTTGGTGGGAAAACTTTTTTTTTCGGCAGGGGGAGGGGTGGTGGTGGTGTGGCATGGTGATGTGGTAAAGGTGACACATGTCACCTCCACATGCCTTCTCATTCTAAGAATCTTTTCATAATAACCCAAATCTATATATATATATATATATATATATATATATATATATATATATATATATATATATATATATATATATATATATATATATGAATCTAGATCAAATAAGATCATACTTAAAGTTGTTAAAATGAGATCCAACTAAAATTTGACAAGTGACACTCTCCTTACAACAAAAATAAATTTTTTATTAACTACAACTAAATTTTTTAAATTTTTAATAGATATCTTTTTAAAATCTACGAAACCTAGGTGATACACTTTGATTAGAAGTGTAATGTGTATCAGGTTTTTGTATGTGTATCTGGGTTTGGAATATTTATTAGTGCAATGTGTATCTGGTGTATCATTAATTCAAACTCATGTATCATTTGACTATTAGTTGCTAAAATGTTAATTTGTATTAAAATATTACTTTTTTGTGTATTATTTCTAAAATTGTTATTTATAAATGTTTTAGTGATTTTTCAGACATGATCTTATTTTTACAACTTTAAGTTTGATCTCACATTAACTCTCCCCATATATATATATCTATACATTATATATAAGAGGAGACATGCCACATAAAATGCCACTTGGCATCCCATAATGCCATGTCATATTTCCATGTCATCATTGTATTTATGTGGCATTTTTTTTATTTTTTTAAATGACATGTGGCGTTTTAATTAATATATGTACATTTTTTTTAATAAATTTTAAAATTCGTTTTTGTTTTTGTTATTTTTTAATTTTAAAATTTTTTTATTAAAAAGAAGACATTTGTTGGAGTTGAACTTGGGTCATTCATGTTTTTTGTAAACAACTTACCACTAGAGTAAATTGTTTTTTGATTTATATCTTTCAAATCAATACAAATAAGGAGATTATAAAAAAATTCTGGAATTTGTATTTTAGGTATGTGTCTTTTGAAGATAACAATTAAATTAAATTATGATATATATTTCTTAAAAGATAAATATACCATATATATTTTTAACCTATTTTTTTTTTTTTTTTTTTTTTTTTTTATAAATACACCCTATTAAAAAGTATAATCGACTTCTTAGTTTTACGAATCCCTAATATTTTTTTATCGAAAAAGAAGGATTCAGAAAGATAATCTTCTGGAAAGCTAGGACTCAATTATTTGAAGGCAAATAATTTAAAGTCGTGGTAGTTGCCTGTGAAGCTTTGAAGTTGATCGCCAACGATGATTGGAATTGCGGCCTACTCGGTTTGAATGTGTTTAACTGACCGGCACTACCACGTATGTGCTTAACTTGAGTGAGTTTCTATTCTTCTTATGCTAGATATTGTTCATCTCAATAACGGTTTTGGACTTCTGGTTATTTGTGGCATGATATAAAAATACATACGAAACATGATATTGATATCCTCAATATAAATTGCCGAAAGAAAAGGAAACGTAATATAAATATACAATGTATTTAAGCATATCCATAATATATAGATGCTGATGACCTGCTTTCTACAAGACATACATGAGGTGATATGGCTTCTGATTTTTCTAACTTATTTTTCGCATTGATTTGTCTTTGTATCGGAATATTAGAAGTGACTGTTGTAGGTGGTTGGAACAGCTACAAAGCGCAGCTTTATAGTTGATGATACGAATGTTGAACTTCAAGATGATGACTTCATCACTAAAGAGACGGAAGATAGCGAGTCCCATTATGAGGCAGATCCTTATGATTCAGTTTGTGCCATATGCGATAATGGTGGTCGCCTTCTCTGGTACTACTTATTACCTCATGTTGTTATTGCTTTAAATAATCCCGTTGGACGGCTTAAGCTTCATTCGTCAAGTTGAGATAAAAAGTAGTAGTAGTATATATATTGTATATCATATTTTAAAACAAATATTATTTATTAGTTGAATAATTTATTAACAGATTATATTTTGTACGAAAACGTTATGTTCCACATTAAATATTAGAACGTTTATTAGTTTTAAGATCTTAAAACTAATATAAGATTCAGGTTCCAACAATACAGATTTCTATGGGTTTTTTCAATGGCTTTAGTACTTTTCTCAAGTATGTCTTATCTTTTTTGCTACGAAACATCAGACAATGAGCCTTTTTCAATTGCTTTTTCATAAAATCGAAAGACGAGCTTTTTTTTCGACATGTCAGTTACGAAAATTCTAAATGTATCAAAACTCTTCATAAGAAGGTGCTGCTCTTGAGGTATATTTAATTCCATTCTTTTACTTTTATAATTCTTAATTAGCTCAATGAACAAGCCACTGCTATGTAAGATTCTTGCACCTGACATTCAAGAGGTTCAATATTTTCTATACTTTGGGTCGTAAATTAGTAACTTTTTAGATTTATAAAATGAGTTAATTGGCTTAGGTGTCATTATCTATGGGTGGAGTACGTGTCATGGGTCTCTGATGAAGATGCATATATGCATGTAGTGGTCAGAACAACACAGTCACTCATTGTTATTTATGTATGAGGTTTGTTGCCCCTCGCTGTTATCTTGTTATAATAATCTTAAATTCTGATCATCAAATATCTTAAAACATTTTATTACAAATACTATATGCAGAACTGGGGCAAAACCTCACTCATGAGTCAACTGAGTAAACTTTCTGGCCATAATTACTGTCCGGGTCTCGGGTCACATTTGTGATTGACGACGGAACTGGAAGCATACATGGAAATATGTCCACACCCGAAGTGGAAATATTAACATATTTATGCTACCAGCTCTCAATTCAGTATAATCTCCCCAAGTTTGATTTAAAAACTCGAGTGACCTATTGGTGATGCACGGTTTTGGAAAAATGGATAACAGTAATGTACGCCTCCTTTTGTAATAATCTTTTTTCAGGGTTAATTTTTTTAGTTCCTTTTCAGGGAGATATAGTTGAAACCTTACACATTGACACACAAAAAAGAAACGTATATGTATTGATTCTCTGTGATTTTGATTGCTAAACCATTTGTACTGCATTCCTACATATACAATTGTTGGCAGACCACGATTTGGAAAAGACTCCTCAATTGGTAAAATTGGTTTGTGATAACCAAGTAATGGAACATTCTTTCACATATCTACTTAAGGATGTGCCGCTTTCAATAGACTCCTCCATTGATTCTGAAATACGAGGTTTTCAATTTTTTGTTACCATAGAAATCGTTGCTTTCATGTTTGAACAGCGTGATATGTAAATGTGCAACAAAAGAGTCTTATACTTTTGTAATTCTTTTCTATTAATGCTATCAGGATGTGGAGCAGATTATGAGTCTACCACCCGAGAAGATTCTACTTCAATGGATGAATTTTCATCTAAGGAAGACTTTTTTGTCCCTAATCCTAATGATGAAAAAAAATGATTTATATTCTATGTCAGTTGTTAATCATGTACCATGTGTTTCAGTTATGCTCTTTTTCTAAATTTTGTTGTCTTTTGTTCTGTGCAGGTGTAATTTGGCCTTTTTGGTGATGTGATTTTTCAGGTATACCCATAATGCCATTGAAAAAAAACAACAAACTTATTTTTACCTGATCCACCTAGGTTATAAGTCTCTTATATAGCTAGATATGAGCATTGCAACCATCAATTGATATTTAGATTAACTGCTGCTATCTACTTCTTTCTTTTTGTTTATTAGAGTTTTTGTTGGTATCCATTATAGATTTCTTTGTCACCTACTTGAAGAAAAAAATATAAGCAAATCAGTCTCAGTGCGCCCTATGCCGCTATGTGACAATCATCACCGATGAATAACTGAAGTTTCCTTACATATGTCAGATGTTAATCATGTACCATGTGTTTCAGTAATGCACTTTTTCAATTTTTTTATAGATTATGTCTGACATCAGAAAGCTGAACAAAGAGGCGAATCTTGAAGCTTTTCAAGTTGACTTATCATCATTCTCATCAATAGTTAGGTTTCAAGGGGTAAGTACTTCTTATTGTGATGATGTTGAGACGAATAAATAACATCACACTAAAAGGTATATGGAATTTGATCTTTATAAGTTCGGCTATTGGTGTTAGCGTTTAGAAATGTTAAAATGTATATCATATTGAGTTTTTTTATAAGAAAAATATTTTATGTGTTTGGGTGTGTGGTATTACAGATTTGGTACGTAACTGAGCAATGTAACAGTTGATATTATAATGGATAATGCATTCAGGAAATTACATTGGTTTTTCACGTCTTCGACTGTTACGAAGGTTTTCACACAATTCAACAACTTGCAATGGTGTTTCTGCTCAAGGTTCGCCTGTGTGTTTTGTTAGCCCGGAACAAGTTTTTATCCAAAATGTTTAATGAGCAAGATGTTGTTGGCACAAGCTTTTAACATTTTCTTCTAACTATTTATTTTTCTTAATTGTTCGCAAATGTCATAGGTACGGGATTACGATGCAACACGATAGCAGCGAAAGATAACCACAACACACTAAAAGGTATGTTGCATTTGATCTTTTTAAGTTTGGCTATTGGTGTCAACTTTCAAAAATGTTAATACATATATTATAATGAGTTTATTTTTATAAGAAAAATAATTTTTTTTAAGCTTTTGGAATCATGCATATCTGTTATATGCATATGCTTTTATTGATAGCTTAAACTCAATATGATTTAGTAATCGTAACTCGTCTTTGTTATTGTCTTTAATTTGAAGTTTTTCCGAAAAATGATTATCCGTACAATGTCAATCCTAGAACCGAATAGAATATTTGATTTGCAAAGAGTGTTTTTCCACAAATTGTCTCCCATGTCGTTTCATACAGGAAATCTCCAAATTCTAAAACAGTAAGTGTCAAATTGACCAATGGTACATTTATTAAGGAAAGCAATTATGTGCATGAGTCTACAAGAATTCAAGTTTTCGAGAAAGATAATGAACTAAATCCCTCATTCGTATACTCCACACAACACTTGATGCACAAAACTGAATGTCCAATAAACATAATGAACACATCAACCTAAAGTAACACTCTTATGATAATACAGTACATATTTTGTAGTCAGATATCAAGCTTGGATGTCTTTATCAGCCGTAAACGAGAAAGCTTGAAAAGGTATGTATATATGAAACTTGACATGTAGGTTGTTCCAAACATCCTCTCTTGATAAGGCCCGCAGTCAAACGTTATATTTATTATTGGTTAAAGGGTCTTTTTATTTTTTTAATTTGTATTATGTATAATAAGTTAAGTTCAACCAACTTGGTCCAAATGGTTGATAAGTTGAGTTTTCAACGAGATAAATTTAGGTTGATAATTTAAGTATGTCCAAATTGGTCATATCATGTCGGGTTCACCTGAGTGATGATTGTTTGTCCATTCTCAACAATAAAAATATAATCTAATCTATAAAATACGTTTTCATTATCAAGTTACATCATATATGAATAATATTAAGTCGTGATCTTTGGTACTATGCTTTTATGTAAAAAAATAAAATAACCAGTTTAGTATGAGAAAATCCAATTTGAACCTTTCAAACACTCCTATTTATGTCAGCTAGGTAATGTTTTACGGTTCTGCTACTGAATTTATGGACATATCACATATCAATCTCATATATATGTAGTTTGTTCATTAGTTGTACGTAGCTCAACATATAAGCATAAAAAATAGTTATCAGTAACTTATGAAATGGTTACCCTAAATATGGAAAGATAGAAAGACCAACCTAATTTTTATATTCTATAATATTGTAAAAACTTGGAAAACTTGAGAAGTTTCTGAACTTGCCATTTTGTAGAGGTTCTTTCATATCGAGATTATGCTCATTGGATTGACATTAAATAAAGGAAACTGATACCGAAGTAGATTATTGGATTATTATACTTGTGACACGTATGCAATCAACCAAAACCTGAATCAACCCATTCTTAAGTAAATTTGTTGAAATTGCGATCTCTAATCAAATGTAATGAGGCATAATTAAGCTACTATGCAGGTTGCAAACTCATGCTGCAATAGAGTTGTTCATAATCACGACAAACATGCAGCTAAGCATTCTTCACCCAATTCATAAGCTTTTGCATCCTCACTTTCTAGAAATAAACGGCCTATCCCGCCAAACGCTCATAAATGTTGGTGGACTTCTTGAGAAAACAGTCCCCGACAAGTATGCCTTGGTAATGTCGTGTAACATGTACAAAAAGTGGGATTTCACCAAGCAAGCACTCCCTACTGATCTAATCGACAGGTATGTCATGAAAAATCAAAGTATCTGGCTTTTTATCTATAGAGTGTTTGGATTTTAATTTTGAAACAAATTATCTGTTTGTAGTCGCAATAATCCCTTTTTGTATTAAAAGTGGAACAATGCCTGGAAATTGCAGAGATGGCGACTACCACAGAAACCGCTGGTGCTGCAAAACTAAGATCCTAACAATATTCCTGTTGTTGCTGACCTACTAGCAGAAGCCCAAGTTTTCCGCCTATCAAGTTGGAGCCTGATAAAGCGTAGTTTGCAGCAGGCCAGCAACAAAGAATTTACATGAGCAGATGATACAAGTATTGAAATGATGAAATAGTTGAGGCTACTTAGTGACAAGGTACAAGCTTTTCTTTTATTTTACGTGTATATTATTATGATTGTCAAACATCATTTTGACGTTTCACCTCTTTATTGCCCTATAATACTAGAATTCGTTTTGTTTCAATGCTAATGCATTTTCATAAATAACATAAAAAGGTTGAGGGTTCAGTAGGTTTTAGCCTTCTTCGATTTATTATGCGAGCCTTCAAATTGGGAAGAAACTCTTCCTTTTAGAGACACCCATTGTGGCAATAGGTATTGAGCAAAACAACAAATAATGTAATGACATTAATTGACATATCCGCAACAACTTTAAACTTACAACCAATAGCTTCAACTTGGTGAGGTTTTAAGTTGATGAATATATCAGATGTAATAAATATAACATTTATTTGCCTATTTCAAAAAACAAAAACAAGAAGTATTAAGTTAGCTTTCTCATAACATGCCACTGATAAACTTGGAAACAGATTGCGAATGTTACACATGCTTTTCAATATTAATGTACTTACAATCTTATTAGTCGTCTTATGTAGGCTAATAGCATTAGTAGCCGACACAACTTGGGTGGTAGAATGGAGTTATAACACGAGTATATCTAATTTTTTTTCTTAATTACCATTTTATTTTGTTTTTTTGTGCAGGTTCCAAGTATGTTGGGTACGTGACCACCTTCTATATCTGCAACACGGTATCTCATTGCTAACTTTAGTACATTACTAATCATGTCTAACTTTTTTTCCTTTTTCTTAATCTTTTTAAAACTAGCTTAGACAATTGATGGTATGTAGATGAGAAAATCTTACCCTATTTCAATCCGGTCGTTGTTCATAGCAGCTCATCGTCAACAACTGAGATGACAGTTTAAATCAACTAGAAACTCCATGTTGTATTTCAAGGCAACCATAGTTTTTGCTACTTAGCTATTGGATAATGGTTGGTTTTGGTTACACAAGCTAATGGTGGATTCATTCTGCACAAGCATATGATTTTAGATACTATTTGTTTAACTAATAATCAATTATGTTTAGAAAAGTATCACTCATCTTTAATATCTTTGTAATGTATAATTGTAAAATTTAGATCCAACACTTAGGGCAATGATAATTTGAGTTTACATCACATTGTGGTTGTTGTATTACTGGTAGTTTGTACCAAATGAATACCATGGTGAAATAGTGGTTATCTGAACCTATTTACGTGTAATCCCATTACATTGTCATGCTTCAAGAATAGCAAAAAGAAGAACTTATAGCTGAATGTGTTAAAAGTGTGACAAATCCATGTAGGATTATGGAAAATTTAACTTCGCTTATCGGGTTATCACGTTATAAAAAGCAGTATTTGGTTTAGTTTCAGCTTTCTTTAAATATATACATGACTACACGAGAGGACGCTAAAGATGAAAGGTAAGTTTGTTTTTAAGACCAAAAAAGATTTTGGTTCTAATAAAAACCATATGTCAGCTAATGTATCTATTTTAATAATATGTACTGAGACCATGTAGTGAGTTTCAACTTCCATCTACAAAGACCATGTCTTAAGTTTCATCTCTATCTACTATTGTCACAAAGCATATATATAAGACGTATTTCATTCTTGCAATTGAGCAAAGCTTCTTACATAACCCAGCAATGGCCATTAAATTGGAAAACAACGCAGGCCTACAACAAGTGTATCTGATAAAATTGCACAAGTAATGTCAAATTAGTAGAATTATTCTAACAATGGTGATCTTTACATTAACCATTTGAAGTTGTTCATTCAAACATACTATTATTTGTTATAATTTTTTTATTTGCTTTTTCACATTTTACCAATGGAATAACTATTTCTACCTCATAAATATCCATCTTATATTGGTGAAAGTGACATCAAACACTTCTTTCTCTCACTTAGGGCATCTCCAATGCATTGAATCAATTTGGGTTGAATGCACCACCACATCATCAACTTTCACTTTTATACAAAACACTTACAATGCATCGAACTTTAAACAATTTAATGAATTTCCACATCAACATTATATATTTGTGACTTATGTTTATATAATGGATATAAACTATAAAAATCAATTATAATATAATTCACAAAAATGAAGTTTATATAAAATAATGTAAACATCAACATTTAAGTTGTGTTTGTGTTAAACAACAACAAACAATTGTCCATGCAAAACTTACTAAGTACTCCTTCAGAAACAAAAATCAAAAAAATGATTAAAACATGTAACACACCAGAATATAATTGTAATGTAAACTAAGAAATAAATGATATGAAATTTAAACAATAAAATTTAATAACTTTGAACAAAAACACTAACAGTGCTCTAACTAAGTAAATGGTAGTTGGAGCATCCTTAAAAAAGCCGCCGTTTTGAAAACCACCTTTGTAAGGATTATATCATCGTTATCAAAAGCATAAAACCACAACATTTTTCCCCTATTCCTGATAAACACACAAACATCACCACTTAACAAACAAAGGGTATCAACAACAAAACTCCACTTGCAACCTGACAATACATACATATTCTCATCACAACAAACATCAAACAGAACCATAAATCCATTCACAAATAATTCAAATTTGTCAACATCATCTAAATTTGGTAAAATTACAGCTGGAAGCACCTATATACAATAACTAAATAAACATAATTAACGAAAACAAATTGATAATAATAAATGTTAATAATATTATCAAATGTAAAAGATGTTCATGATTAATATTGTTTAGAACAAAATGTTAGAAAGTAGTTACCTACTTTTAGCCGTTTTATGAATTATGGTAACATCAATTATACTTCTTAACCGTTTAATTTAACATTTAATAACTTTTAATTATATATTTGTTCTACTAAATCCTAAAAATAAAAACCACAAATCAAAAAACTTACACGCTTTTCGTCGTTTAATAGATTATGGTAACATCAATTATATATCTTAACCCTTTCATTTAACTTTTAATTACTTTTCATTATATATTTGATCAACAAAATCATAAAAATAAAACCCCAAGTCATACCCGTCCATCGGACGGGTTTTGACACTAGTATATATATATATATATATATATATATATATATATATATATATATATATATATATATATATATATATATATATATACATATAATATATATATCTACATTATATATAACAGGAGGCATGACACGTATATTATTCCACAAATGTCCACCGCATTGCCATGTAATTGTTTTTAGTGCCGTGTCATCATAAGTTGTCCACCTAAGCAATAATTTTTTAAATTTAATTACCTAGGCAATAAATTTCAAAATTTAATTATAAAAAATGATACATGCATGATTCGAACCTGGGTTTGTTAGTCCACAAACAAACTTGATAACCACTACACCAACTCATTTTTTGGATTATATATTGCAACCCAAAATATATAAATGCAACCAATTACGTATTAATATGAGATAAGTATGAGAATCCTTAGATAACCCTAATCAAACATATAAACATATGGGAAAAAAATATGGTTCATTCATCTATCTCTACAACTTAGGTAACCCTAATCAAATATGTAAACATACTGGAAGTCAATTACACGTACATTCATCTATATGCATACGTTGGTTTTTTTTGCAGGTTTTTGCATGTTAGTCATCTTCTTTGAACACATGTGGTTGTAATGAATCTTAAAACAATGATTTCATGGTGAGTTTTATTCAGTTTCAATGATTTGTGATTGGTTTATTTAAGTTTTTTGTTTAATTAGGTTATAGTTATGTCAAACAACCATCAATGAGTAACAATAAAGGTGGAAAAGGTGAAGGTTCTTCAAGCTACAGCTTTAAGGATGGTTAAATTCGTTTTTGTTTTCATCAGAATTACGCAGGTTCATCGTGGTTATTAGAGGTGTATATATGGAAAAAAAATTAATCTCGAATGTGATCCCTAAGATTATCATAGCTTTCACACGCTCTGTAAGTCTTTTATTTGTTTTTATTATTATTTTTAACCACAATCTTGAGGTATCTGATTATGATGATATAGGGTTTTTTTGTTGAATGCTGCATGTGAGGTTACTCTTCTTAACCAGTTACCCATTAAGTTGAACAATGTGTTCTCTTTTTAATACCCACCAAGTGTTTGTAAAAATGTGTCACTCAATTAATCACTTTATTTAACAATAGACTACTAAATTGATGCATTAGTAGGGATGCTTTTTAAATTGACATATTGAAATTTGGTGGCTTCTGTTCACGTTTTATTGAAGTGGTTGGTCTCAAAATGCTGCGGATGATGTATTTCAACTCATGAAAGCTCATTATGTACTTATATTAGACTACGAGAGTAAGTACTTTATAACTCTAATTCGAGTTCTAAATAGTATTTTGGAATATGTATGTAGCTCGTGAGTAACCTTTCAGCTTATTTGTTTAAAAATATAAACAAATGGATAGATTTTAGGTATAATTCTCTATTATGGATATTTGTTACGATATGTCTTATAACAAGCAAGCCCACACACTACTTTGTAATTTGGGATGAAAATGGTTTCTTGTCAAATGAGATGTAAAAGCTGATCATTCACCTTTCTTATTTATTTGAACGCTGCTCAAAACCTGTTTCATTCGTCCTACAATTTTACTATGCTCATCTCGCTGCATACAGCCAGATGCTTCAAGAGGTGGCATGGCAAGCGTAATCGTCATCATTGTGGATTCAATGTTCTTCATTTAAGGTGAGTGGCTAGGGATGATGGGTGACTTACTTTTCTAAAACTAAACCAACGGGTTATGTGGTTTTTAGGAACTAATCATAATTTTGTTGGCGCTGGATTTATTGGTCCTTTAAACTTTGTCTTTATCATATAAGTTGTCTGTTGTTTGAATATGTCTACATTACCTGACGGGTTGTTATGCTTTATTAAGCAACAACCATGGAATCTGTCAATTGTGTTGAAGATAAGAACAAGCGCTTTTAACATATTTTGCATGACAAATATGTCCTTTTAACCATGAATTCCATGTCCTATAAAATGCGATGTTGTTAAAGTATTGAAGGTTTTGGGTAGTAATGAAAAATTGACTTGAGATAGGAAACCATAATGGTAACTAAGAAGGCTTCAATGTTTATTTCTCTGTATTTTAAGTTCTAAATTGTTGTATCTGTAATAACTATATTACGACTGCTATTCCTAATTTGTTGTGGTATACTGCAGATTTTGGCAGCTCTTATGCTCTCACCCGACTCAATGAGTATGTCAGGCTTAAAGGATCACATTGATCCTAATTTGTTGGATTTATTTCCACATGACTGTGTTTTCAAGGTATCATATCATTTTTTTCTTTCCACTAAACTTCATTGTTTGGATATACAACAACTTTGAATATACAAGAATTAATTATAACCAACCAGTCAGCTAATCACCAAGATTGTCAGGATGTGGGGAATAATATTGTTGTGGTATTATAGACAACAGTTTCCTGTAAGATGGTGTTGTCACCCATCATGGTATATTCACTACATTGCTTTATGCATATTTGTTTCCTTCTGGAGACCAATCTTCTATATTAGGACTTTTGTACTTAGTTTCTGGTGTAACCAATGGTAATTTTGTATTCTCAAACAAACATGGCTTTTTGGCTATGAACGGAATTTTCTACATATACTTTGATGAACTTTGAAATAGTTTCAATATATTGGTGGCGTTTATATAAAAGTTATTAGATGGTTGTTTTCAGGATGCTTGCCCGTGAGCCTCATAAACTTTTATTTCAATTGTAGTAGTCTAGCATAGGCACATTGATAACTTAAGTTGCTTCATTACAGGCATGAGATTGTAGGCGTGGTGACTGAGGTGGACAACAAGGTAAAAAAAATCAAAGTAGGAGACAATGTTGGGGTAGGTTGTTTCGTTGGATCTTGCCGTTCATGCGATCAATGTGTAGTTGATCATATGATACCTTAAGCCCAACAATGGTGTTGACCTATAATGCCACTAAAGAAGTAACCTATGGCGGCTACTCTTACCACATGGTTGCCAATCAACACTTCATCGTAGCATGGCCTAAAAACATTCCCCTTGATAGTGGTGCGCCCCTACTCTGTGCTGGTATTACTGTTTACAGCCCAATACGTTACTATAGGCTTGATAAGCCTGGAATGCATATTGGTGTGGTTGGTCTTGATGGGTTAGGCCATGTCGTTGTTATGTTTCTTAAAGCTCTTGGTATTAAAGTTACTTTGATAAGTTCAAGCTCAAAGAAAAAGGAATAAGCTATTAGTAAATTTGGTGTTGATTCATTCTTGGCCAGTCGTGATCAAGCAGAGATGGGGGTAACATCTATGACTATATGAGTTCATCTAGACTCATTTACTTATGAATGGATCAGTTTGGGGTGCGTTAAATCTTAAATGGGGTCAAAGTATAGCTATGATGGAATTGGTCAAGCAAGTTGAAACTGTCCACAATATATTTTTAACCTGCAAAGTCATTTTATTCAAAAAATTTGGATCACTATTGTAATAATATTGTTCTTTTTCTCATAATGAAATGAATTAGTTTGTCAAGTACAATTAAGATGGACTAAAAAAGTTAGTAGGTTAACCCAACTCTACCTGAACTAATAATGACCTGCTTAAAATTAACCCGTTTTGACCGTTACAAAGCTGCTCTCTAATCACTTTTATCTATGACCATTTGACAGTGCCTTTACTCTTTATTATTTACGGTCAAACGTATGAATTCTCATTTCTAGAAACCACTTTGAAAGTCACTGCATACTTCAAAATTGTTCATTTGTATAATTTTGTCTTTCTTTATTGTTTCTACAGGAAACTGTGGGTACTAATGGATGGTATTATCGATACTGTTTCTGTTGACCATCCTCTCGTGCCTTTGATCTGTCTTATGAAGCCGAATGGGAAATTGATTTTGGTTGGTGTTCCAACAAAGCCACACGAAGTACCTGCTTTCCCTTTGCTTGCAGGTATGAATCTGTTTTTAATCATTGCATTTCAAGTTTTCAGTGTAACAGTTTCATTGCCATGGATGTGTTTTAGGCAAATTGCTTTTTCACAAATTTTCAACATATTTGTTAAACTTAACCCATTTAAAAAATGGCGGGTCAGTTTGTTTTGGTGCAGTAGAGGGGCAAGCCCTAAAATTGGCGGGTCAGTAGAAACTATTTTGACCCATCTCAGGAAGTTACCTATTTTGGTATTCTCCAGAATCAGGAGCTTTCACTCTTCATCACGAATATGTTTACTTGACTTATTAGCTTCATGGATGTACACGTTCGAAAGACTCTCATGACATGTACTTTAAGTGTCAGCTCCTAATGTTATTCCATTTATCATATGTTTAAGACAACTGTGAGTGGAGTCCTATATCTTTATAGTTCATGTTGTTGAGATTTCGATGTGTATGTTTTTAGAGATTTTACATTGCATTTACCCCTGCATACATGTATATATTGATGTTTTTAGAGGGGTTTTTGCACTAAAGAGTCATTATACTTTTGTAAAATGTTCAATTGAGTCACACTACAAATTTAGTATCTATTCAACTCATTGTATTTTAAAAAACATTTAGTTTAGTCACTATACTAAAATTTATAACGTACAACAGCTGATGTGGCATTATTTTCTTATGTGGTATCTCGTGGATATATCTACATGTAAACATTGAATTAAATTTTTCCTAAAATACAAAAAAAAAAAAAAAAAAATACTAATAAAAACAAATAAAAAATACAGTTATCAACAGTTCAACATTTCTCTACCCCCGCCTCCCTTCACTCTTCACAATTACCATATAATACCATCACCTGCTGCTACTGTACCAGCAGCATCTTCCCACCATAACCACTTGACCGGATTCCCACTGACCACCGTCACCGCCGTCCTACCCCACTACAGTCTCTGGCGTCCTTCACCACCACCGTCATAGCTGACCATCTCCACCGCCGCTGCCAGACCTTCCTCACTACTGTCACCACCGCCCTTTTGCAACAGTTCCATAGGAGTGTAGTCTACGATTTATTTATGTATAAACCGATATATGCATAGATTTTGAGGATCTTTCCATATAAAATTGTCGTGCTTAAGCTTAAGATTAGCGTTTGTATGTTTATGATATTTTTTTTAGATGTTTAGAGTTTTTGAGATCATCTTCTATAATGTGTAGTGTTGATGTTTTGGTGAGCTGTTTGAAAGTGAAATAAAAAATTCATTTTGAAGTTTAAGGCAATGGTGTGGATGGTGCTTTATGACAGGCAAGAACGATGCATGATTCTCGGAAAATTCTTACGTAATTTAAAATAATTTCCTTTACAGTCCCTGCTTTGTAATTTCTTTTGTAGTCGCAAGGGATTTGGGATTGTAGTTGGCAGAGAAAATGATGACCACATCAAGGTCATAAGTTTAATTCTTTTGGTTGCTAATTATCTTCTTTAATCTAAAAAGCCTGCCTTTATGGTTCTAGGTTTTGGTGGAAGGTTCAGATAAAGTGTTTGGATATGGTCTATGTAACGGCTTATCAAGTTTTTTAAGAGGTGAAAAGTTTGTAATGTGCTTTTTGAAAATGCATTAGCTGGTTTAACGAGCTTACCGGAACACCCACTGAGATCCGTGGATACTTTAGTTTCTTGAAAAGCGTAGTATCAATGTCAAACAAACATTCAACATTATTAAGCCCACATATATGTCCAAAATATGCACTGTTCTTTTTAGCTAAGCCTATAAGGATAACTGTTTCCCGGGTGGTTCCTTATGTTTACATGTAGATATGGGTATGTTTGATATACATACGATCATATTAATAGTAAGTTGCATATCTGGGGTAAAAAGGACGGCATACTTCACCTTACTGTTTTAGGCGGCCTTATTTTCTATTAATTTATTGGAAGATGTGAAACCCAATTTTTATCATTTCCTTTATGACTATCACAACCCGTTCCATCTCATGATGTCTGAACTTTGTATCCTGTGATATTTTTTTCAGAGTACAGAACTGTCTCTGGTGTTGCTGGACCACTGGTCATCCTTTATAAAGTAAAGGTTAGTTTTAGTGTTTCTCTTCAATGCTACTATCAATATAGTTGTTGTTGCTTTTGTTGTTCTTTACTATGATATTTCCTATGATTAAAATTGATATGTATTTAAACACCCACACTTCAATTTTATATTGATCTGTAACCATGTTTATATAGACAGGTTACCTCATCAAGTAACAGTTTCATTTCTCTTTCTATCATGACAGGGACCAAAATATCAAGAGATCGTCAATATCCGTTTAGGAGATGGGGCAATTAGGCGTGGTCAAGTCTTGGAAGTTGATGGAGAGAGAGTTGTTGTTCAGGTGACTATCCGACATTCTTCCTTTTTCTAAAGTTGATCAACATTTTGTTTGTGCCTTTCAGTCATTAGCTTAGTGTGATAAATTTCCCTTTTGTTGCCTATTTTTGAAAATGGGCATGGAAAAAATGAAATGTATAATCATGCATACACATTATAGAATTTTTTAGCCTATAAATAACTCTTATATCTCAATTTACGAGAACAAAGTATCTATTAATGTTGACAAAATAGGAGGAATAAAAATATACATGGGATACTTTGTATGCACACTGTCAGCATAATAATTTTCTTATGAGATTATTGATACACAGAGCCTTATATTCTGTATTACATAGCGATACAACTCTGGATGTGTTGCATAAACTTTTTTGTTATGATTTGGAACCTCTTATGGAGTAATAAGTCCACATTGACACACACGTAATAGTGATAATCTATTCGATTGCTCTAAATTACAGTGAATTCACAGCCTTATCGTAGCTTTGGAATTAATGTTTAGGCTGCCTCTAAAGTATCATGGTGCATACATCTTTATGCCCGTTGAATGGTGCACGGTTAAGAAATTTAGGTTCTGTATGTGGCTTAGAATGACATGCCATCATACAAAGTTTGCTTTTTTCCTTGATTTCCATCTAATGCAACTATCATTGTTCTCTTGACCAGGTTTTCGAAGGAACATCTGGAACTGACAATAAATTCACCACTCTGGGGAGGTGTGTGAATTTCCATCCAACTCTTTTCACCCTGTTAAATAACTTTCTAATCAAATGCATAACATACAGTCTTTTCTGTGTTTATTCTGCTTCTGTGCATAACATGTGTCCGATATTTGTAGTTTCAGCCATTCTCGATACATTAGTACATGTAACTGTATGATGAATATGGCTTTGGGACCACGGCTATTCACAAAAATGCGTATGCTGATCGCAAAAGGAGATTCCATGAAATGCGAGCATGTTAGTTCAAATGTCAAGACAATGCAGCTTTACAGTTTTTGCATAACGTCAATTACCAGTTTCTTAATAATCTTATCTAATTTTCATCATAGCCACATATGGTTCGCGCGCCTCAGGTTCACGACAACATGTGGGGACAATAGGATTTTCATCACTCGCACGCGATAATTCAGATGCTTGAAGTGATTCAGTGTAATAATACCATATGGAGTGTGCTCAATAGATTAATCATTGCTTCTACTGTGTAAGGAAAGAAATGAAAGATTATTCTCTCAAAATTCCAAAACTGCTGAAGTGGTTCTGCAATCTATTCAGGATCATGTGAGAATGCAACTCATGAGTCTCAAAGTTAAGAAAACTACTCAAACTATTAGAGTTTCCGAGGTTTGGAAGGTTAAATTTCAGTGTGGAAAGATTTAAATAGCTGGTCTTCAGTTATTTAGTATCTTGGATTCTCAATATGGAGTATGTTGAATAAGTCTACTTACATGGGTGTTTGGATTAAGGAGTATACTATGTTTTTGACATTACCAATCAGTGTATTTCAATACCATTGTAAACATGATTGGATCTGGTTTCCAATTTCTACCTACTATTCCATCTACAACTCCATTGATCTCATCAATCCTCATTCCTGAAGCATTCCATAAACAAGAGTTACGTTAAGAGCTGTAGGGGCACAATGAGAAAGTATAACAGTTGGTTATCAGGTCAAACCGTCAAAAACAGGTACATGTTTAGGGTGGCAAAAAGCAGTTGGGTTGAGCCACAAAAATTTTATAGATCTATTTGTTAGAAATAAAACAATTTAAGCGGCGTCATCTACAACTTTAAGCCAACCTATACCCATTATCCCATTAATATATAACTGAAGTTGGCCGGTTTTCATATAAACGGGTCTATAAATCTGTAAAAGACATAATCAAATTAGACCCCTAGCTTATTATGGTACTTTACTACCTGCTCCATATCTGTAGGACTATCCTCTGTCACTTCTTTACCACCATCTGTGGCATTTTTGTTAGTTGCATTGGTATTCCCAATCAAAAGATCTACTGGTACTTGACCATATTGCATGTGTATATGTGACTGTTGGGTACTTATAGGGCTGTTTTGGAGTGATTATTGAAACTAATTATTGAAGCTGTTTGGAGTGCTTATTTAAATTAATTGTTGGGGCTGTTTGGAATGCTTATTTAAACTACTATTTGAGATGTTTTGGAGTGCTTATCTGAACAGCTATTACTTTCTTGACTCTTGATGATACTAATGTGTTTTATGATCTCAAGCAGATGCTTATGCAGAGCAATAGTCCGGTGCCTCCTGAACTTGCTAGACACGAGGCTTCCAAGTTTAAGCCTGGATCAATTCCTCATAGGCCACCCAGACGGAACAACAAAGTTTATGCACATTAAGGCGATTAGGGTGTGTGACATGTTTCTGTTACATTAGGATTTAAATGTTAGGTTCGTTTGTGTTGTGTATATGTCTGATTTTATTGATGTTATTGCAGGAGTTGAGGATTTCACATTGTTGGTTACTTGACAGGTTTGTGTTTGCCATTCTGTTGCATAATTCTCAGTTTCTCAGCATAATTGATTTACGACCAAAAATTCTTATGGTTCTTTGCAATCTTCTCAATTGGTGGACTCAGTAACCCAAACAAGGGTAGAATGAATGAGGTGAACAACTCTTGCCTCTAACTATTAACAAGTGATGACGTGAGCCATTTATCAATTACTGATTTTGAATGTTGAGGTATTAGAAATTTTAAAAGGAATTGGTTAAATAAATAAATAAATATATATATACACACATATATATATATATATATATATATATATATAGAGTGAGGATCAGGTGTGGATTTTTTAATTCGTGCGGATATGCGGATAGATCTGGACCGATCATTCCAGATCTGATCTTGACTTTTTGTAAAAAAGTCAAGATCTGCACTAACTTCACGGTAGCAATTGACCATGTAAACGATTTTTTTAATTTTTTCCTTTTGAGGGATCGTTACTATTGTTATCTTCTTTCATTTTTTTATTTTTCCAGATTTTTCTGAGCACTTTTTGTTTTTTTGATTATGAGTCCTACCGTGATATTAACGATATTATGAGTTCTATTGTGATATTAAGAAACTGTGATATTATAAAATGGTGATACTATAAACCAACTGTGATATTAAGCTTTTTTACATGTAAAAAATGAACCGTGATATTAAGAAACATATAATAGTTACTATGATATTAACAATTTTATTAAAAAAACGTATGATAGTTACGGTGATATTAACAATTATATTAAAAAAAGAAAAAAAGTTTCTGTGATATAAAAAGTAACCGTGATATTAACATTTTTTATTTAAAAAGTTACAATGATATTAATAATATTAGTAAAAAAACAAAAAAATACTGTGATATAAAAAAAAGTTAGTGTGATATTAACAATTTGTATTTAAAAAAAAAGTTTATGTGATATTAAGATCAAAAAGTCAAGATCTGATCTTGACTATGTCACAATCAGATTCTTATTATCACAATACCTTTTATCATGAAAACGTTTTTTTTTTGAAATTTTTTCAGCGATTCTTATTAATTTATTATCCTCTTTATTTTTTTAATTTTTTCAGATTTTTTTGAATTTTTTAAAAAAAAAAGCTACTGTGATATTTCCGCACCATCCCTACTTAAAAGCTTAAAACCCACCCGATCCCTTCCCTATATATATATATATATATATATATATATATATATATATAAATATATATATATATATAATATATATATATATATATATATATATATATATATATATATATAATCTAGATCAAATAAGATCAAACTTAAAGTTGTTAAAATGAGATCAAACTAAAATTTGACAAGCGACACTCTCCTTACAAAAAAAATAAATTTTTTATTAACTACTACTAAAATTATCAAAGTTTTGATAGATTTCTTTTTAAAATTTACGAAACCTAGGTGATACACTTTAATTAGAAGTGTAATGTGTATCAGGTTTTTGTATGTGTATCAGATTTTGGAATATTTATTAGTGTAATGTGTATCATGTGTATTACTAATCCAAACTCATGTATCATTTGGTTATTAGTTGCTAAAATGTTAACTTGTATTAAAATATTATTTTTATGTGTATTATTGCTAAAATTGTTTATTTATAAATGTTTTAGTGGTTTTTTAGACTTGATCTTATTTTTACAACTTTAAGTTTGATCTCACGTTAACTCTCCCCTATATATATATATATATATATATATATATATATATATATATATATAATGCATGGAATGTAATTTTTTTTATCAGACATTAAAGTACTGATACATTATATGTAAATAGGGATATGGAAGATCGCTTTGGATAATGCATGGAATGTTTCGATCTAATGGAGGGTGTAGCTATGTTAAGAAGCCCGATTCTCTAATGAGAAGGGTTCCTAAAGGTGAGGTATTCGATCTAAAAGCAATGATACATGTGAAGAAAAATTTAAAGGTCAGTAATGAGAATCTTGCTTCAATATTGAGTTTCATTACGGTAAAATTACATCATTGCAATTATTTTCAGGTGAGAGTATATATGGGTGACGGATGACGTATGGATTTTAGCCATGTTCATTTTGATAAGTTCTCGCCACCGGATTTCTACCCAAAGGTTAGTTATGGAGCCAATTATGAAAAGCTTTCCCTTTTCAAGGTCAAATATTATCTAATAAAATTGATAATCTAACGTGAATTTGATTCAAGTATCTTATCACGACTTACAGACTCCTCTTGAAAATTTATAGCCTGTTTTGAGGGAAGATATCCAAAAGGTATGTTTTTTTTATTGGCTTTTTTGTTTTTTCATACATATTTATCATCATTAACCCAACAACATCGTACCACTTACGATAATATCTTACTTTCTTTAGATATGGGATTCATTTCCCAAGCCAAAAGCCCATAAACACACCCCTTTCAGTGAATTTTTCACTGTAAGAACCCATATATTATATAGTATTTCAATAGTTCTTGGAGACAATAATTTGCAAATCCATCATATCATAACTTCTCGCTGATTGAGTGATTCGGCTCAAGTCTTTGCACTCTCTAATTATGAAGAAAAGGAAGAACAGTTTAAAGAGAAAGTACGTTAGAGTGTCAAACGCATCTATTTTATTTTGCATCTAATGTTTTTTTAGCATTGTATATTTTTTTAAACCTAATCACTTTGGGTTGAGTCATATATACATTGAACAAAAAAGACATATCTGTCTCAGAGAAATAATACATAAAACTTATGTTAAGCATTCAATCATTTTACATGTTAAGACTTTTACTCTTACACTTTTAACATAACTATTCTTTGGAATCTTTCGAAGTCTTTCTTACGATAGTTTAAAGCAAAATTTTACTTGAGTTTACCTATAATATAATGTGGTTAATTATAATGATTGCTATATATACTATTTTTACACGTATATTTCTAAGTATAACAATATGTTTTGCATAAAAAAGGTACTTAAAGTACAACGATGAAGGAGAAACCGCAGAACATCAATGGTGATGGAAAGCGACCATGTAAACATTTGACTAGAGCGGGAGCACATCAAGAAAAAGGTTAAATATCAAGTTTGGTTTTTAGGGCGGTCACTTAGAATAGGTTCCAAGGTAATTTAGTCATGATCAAGGGTCCAACATTAAATTTTTGATTAATTATTTTGTCATGTGTTTTCCTCTCATGTATGTCAAGCTCATTAACAGATAGCATGGTGATAATCACCTGGTGTTTCTATGATTTTTTTTTTGTCATGGTGTTTCTTAGATTCATCAAATCATTAACAAAAGTTTCTCTTTTATTGTCAACTAAATGTGCACTAGCTCTCTATTGGGTATAGGGGAAAAGGAATTCGGGAGGGGATGCAGTTAATTAAAGGATTTGCGTAATTGATTTGTGTTTGTATTAAGTTTATCTCCTCAACCAAACTTACACTAATCTACTTCACTGCATCATCGTGGTAGAGAAAGTGATCTCGATGATTACCAATATCATTATTTAACATCCTTCTTTCGCTACAGAAATATATGCAAACAATATTCATAAGTCATGCCCGCCCATCGGGCGGGCTTCGAAATCTAGTGTGTATATATATATATATATATATATATACACTTTGCAGGGACTAAACGTGACATGTTGAGAGTAGGGTCGGTGGCTAGAGTTATAAACTTTTTTCCTGATTTTTGATTCATTGTGTCTTATAGTTTTAGTAGGTGTGTGTGTTTTTACTCTCTTTGAGATTTAGTGTGTTAATCGTTTACGTGTAAACGATCTTTTCTTTCTTTTTGTTTGTATTTGAACTTAAAACATCTAATCTACTATGAGAATCAGATATACAGTTATAAAAATAAATGGGTGGTTGGTTGATTGAATCTTCTTGTTAAACCTGTTTTTCATAATTCTTCACATGGCGTCAGAGCGTGGTGGCTATGATCCAATAGTATATTATATTTAAAATCAAAAATTTTCAAATATTAAAATATTTATTTAAAATCAAAAGGGTATTATGGTACTTTATATTCTACATCAATTATGACACCCTTCAATATAGATTGACTTTTCCATCCAATTCAAATCACCAGAATATATTCATTATTTTTCTTGAATAACATTAATTCATCAACCGTCATTCTTAACAGTTATTTTTCAATCATGCTATAGCCACATTCATGATATTTTAATATTTTTCTATATTATGTAGATTAAGCTTTTATATGATTATCTGAAAAAAGTGTTTACATGTGCATGTAGTTAAAAAATTTGTATGTGTATATACATTTTACGTAAAAACAATCAAATCTCAAAATTCTGAACAAAAACTTATAAATTTTCATTAAACTTAGAAAATTACACAACTACGTTCGAAATAATAGTATACAATATTAAATCTAATTATATTAAATATACCTAAATAAACATTCTAAAATTCTCTAACTAATACGTTTTGAATGCACGTACATGTGCATACATGATTATAGCTTCAAGAATCTGAGTTGTGCATGTTGGAACATCTTGAACACACCAACTTTGAATTCGGTAGTGCGTATATTTACCGTCTTTTATTCTTATTGAAAAATCATCCGGATGCACTTGTATATTTGTATCTGAGTTCGTTCATATTCACTTGTATCTTGTTAATAATTTGTTGTCGTCATCACTTATTAACATTCATTCGAGTGCACATGTACATCGTTCAATATCATTTTGTTCATCTGAGTGCACAGGTACATTGTTCACTATCATCTTATTCATCCAAGCGTACATGTCGTCGATCATTATCATCTTTTTCATTCAGGTGCACATATGCATAATCATCTTCATCAGGTTTAGCATAATCAATTATCCACAACCTAATATTAACATATTAACAATAAAATAAATAACAATTATAAACTAAAACGATTCGAACCTAAAACAACGTTGTAAAAAAATATAAGACATATCAAAGTTCGTCCATGTTCACATGTATCTCATGTGTACACTAGCGTCCTTACATCTTTATCATAACAAAGATCTTGCTGATAGGATGTACATATGTATATATTCAAAGTAAATATGTGCACTATTCCTATTGGTATTTGTATTTGTCACCATCTTGGCCAAATAGGTATGTACTTGTTCAAAGCACGTGTGCATTATTTATATTAGTCATCCTCATCTTTGCCAAATTAGTAATCATCATCACATGAAACTATAAAAACACATATGCACTCTTAATGACACATGTGCACACACTTCTTTTATTGATTTTGTATAGCCATAAAACATATATAAATGCTAACATAATAAAAAACACATATGCACATCATCAACCATAATACAAATATCCAAATAGGTATGTACTTGTTCAAAACACATGTGCATTATTTATATTAGTCATCATTATCTTTGCCAAATTAGTAATCATCGTCACCTAAAACTATAAAAACACATATGCACACTTCATGACACATGTGCACACACTTCTTTTATTGATTTTGTATCAGCCATAAAACATATATACATGCTCTGTTACTGAACATAATCTAAAACACATATGCACACCATCAACCGTAATACAAATATGTTTGCCCTTTTACTGATTCATGCCTTGTAGATTAATATACTATTAAATCTTATACTATTAAATATAATATACTATTAAATCTTAAAAATTTATATATTATTAAAAAGAATATCAACCTACTAATGAATCCAACTAATATTTTTTAATTAACATGTAGATGTTGACGTCGTTTCGGTAAATCGGTATAGCAAACCTTGAGTTTTTTACTCTAATTTTGTATTATTATAATTGAAAAAAAGGCTTGTTGGTTTGATTGGTGCTTGCATATAACGAAAGTGTTTTATGAAAAGCAATAAAAATAGTTAAAACTCTAACCTGTAAACATCAACACCAAGTCTAAACCATGGTCATGAATTATATTGTTTTGCACAGTATATCGTAATAGATCTGCTGTTTATTCTTCTATGACGGCAGAGAAAAAAACATAATAGGGTATTAGGGTGTAGATACATGGGAGAGAGAAATTAAATGTCGTAGATTTTAATAACTGACCAATATCTGCATTTAATAATCCTTTATATTAGGGATATTTTGAATTCAACAAAATACCCAAAATGCCCTCTCACCAATTATTAATGGGTATATGAAATTTTATTTAATTACGATTGTGCCATAACCCATCTTAACCATTGATTGAAAAATAGATGGTTGAGATTGGTTCTCGCAGTTCTCGACTTTTTTTTTGTTATGAAAATAACCCTACACTATATATATATATATATATATATATATATATATATATATATATATATATATATATATATATATATATATATATATATATATATATATATATATATATATATATATATATATATATATATATATATATATATACTAGTGTCAAAACCCGTCCGGTGGACGGGTATGACTTGTGGTTTTTATTTTTAGGATTTAGTAGAACAAATATATACTAAAAAGTAATTAAAAGTTAAATGAAACGGTTAATATCTACAATTGATGTTACCATAATCCATAAAACGGCTAAAAGCAGGTATGTTTTTTGATTTGTGGTTTTTATTTTTAGGATTTAGTAGAACAAATATATAGTAAAAAGTAATTAAAAGTTAAATGAAACGGTTAAGATCTATAATTGATGTTAGCATAATCCATAAAACGGCTAAAAGTAGGTAAGTTTTTTTTTTTTTTTTTTTTTTTTTTTTTTTTTTTTTTTAGGAACATACCTTCAGTTTGTCTAAGCTAATAGAGTTCACCCCTGCAAGAGTTTGGCGGCCAATTAAGTTCATCATCTCGTATATAGCTTGTTGAGTTCCCTGGTAATTCAATGATGTTTATGATTTATGATCAAAAAAGGGTTTGTAATGTTTGTTAAAATAACCATTTAATTAACTTGACACTTACGTGGCATGGTTTTTGGAGTCCCAAAATTGAGCATTTCTTCAATAGATCCACTGACATCCAAAAACTTTAACATTTCATGCATGTTTGAACTTATACCATCTTGTAGTACATTCCTATACATACCCCTTAGATTGGAACATTCTGTACGTCATGTTCCCTCTAGAGCTTCATCTCTTGGTACATATTTAGAAAATATAATGGTATTCACTTGCTTCTCTGTTCTTATTGTTGGAGTATGCTTGTGTCATAATAAATAATTATATGGCTAGTCATATGTGAGTCTTTGGGGTCACACACTTATACACAGAGACACCATTTAATATACCGTATCTATCGTATTTACGTTGTATTTAACCTTCGTAATTCGGGATCAATAACAGGCTACTAATAACTAAGCTTGTACTTAGTTTATTGGATTGGACCAACAAATGGGCTAGCTCTTATAGGCCCCCATTTGAATGGCCACGGTGGGAAACAACAGGGCAAAAGAGCAAGGGGTTATGTGCAACATTATTTCCTATAACCTCCTATTGATTTGGTCAATTTGTGAAATAAATGCATATAACAACTTACCTAAAGGCTCTCCCTCTTCCCCTAGCCAAAGACCACGAAATACAACACCCTCATTTTAGGGTTTGTGTTTTTAGATCTCATCTAACCTTATTCTAGTGTAGTTCAAGGCTAGATCGCGTATCACGGGGTTTAGACTAGCATCGAGTGGTGATTGTGGACGTGTAGTGTGTTTCACACATAAGAAAAGATCAACCTTATTGATCTTTTGGTTTCTTACATCTTATCATGGTCTTGGTGTTGTTGGTGAAACGCGAATCACGCTTCAAAGGTATACTACTTATTGTAATTGTTACATCTATGTTTTATTTGATTGATCATATGGCAATATGGATCCGTTGTTGGTGATGATTCCGCTGCGTTTATATATTATATTTGTGTTTATTATATTCATCATCTCCTATACTTATATCTACATAATATTGGTAAATTAGATTGGCTTTCAGGGGTTTATTAATAGCACTTTATTTCACTAATATTAAGTGCGGGTTAAAAACACTCACTGGTACTTGTAGTAGGACTTCATGTGCGACAACGTTTAGGATGTGGGTTTATTTCACCTCCTAGGGTTGGCCTTGCATATTCAACTCCCTTATCAGGATTTCCAAGATCATTATATGTGTCATAGTCATATATTCTGTCTGAAGGTAATCTATGACCATTTCCATCAGCTCTCTTATTTTTTAGTTCCTTAACTCTCAAGTATCTTAGCTCCTTAGGCTTTTGACTTGGTAAGTATGCCTATTAATCCCATTAATACACTAAGATAGCCGTGTAGAAATATATAAGAAATTATGGAAAAGTACTTTGATTAATCATGTGGATTGTCACTGTTTATTTTCTGAAACACATCAAGCTATGAGTTTAAAGATATTTTCATTAGTATAGTCGATGAAGAAAAGGTGGCCTTTCACATTCACAAATTTTAAAATCTATACTTTGGTCAGTGTTATATTTTTATAATTTTCCAGAACCGTAAAGAAAACAATAAAAATGAAATATTTACCTGAACTAACCGTAATAACACAATGCGATTGATGTCCAACCTAACCGGTTAATGCTCCGACTACCTTAAGAAAACACCATAAAAACCATAAAAAGGGTGATAATTTTTAAAACTTACTGATTTGTTGATCACCATCTGCTAATGAAACAGAACTTGTTGCATGTAAAGAGAGATATTATGTAGGTCAACAATATCATAAATATATTCACCAAAATTATTGGAGTTGAGAGCCTCACCATTCCATCAAACATGCAACCAACACTCCACAGGTCTCACCAAAACAAAAAACATGCAGAGTATATCAAATTATAAAATTTTGAGAATTATCTTCAATTTATATTTACAAATAAAAATAAAAGATTTTTTAATCCGAATTGCCAAAATGCCTGTATGTTTTCTTTGGTTTTAGTATAAACATGGCTAAACAGTTATGCCTAACTGAATAAAGTGTTGTACAAAGCCAGCGAACCATTTTAACCAATGGGTGCACAAGCCTTCTATCAAGTTCAACTTGTGGTTTTTGGAGGTCAGCAAGACTATAATAAACAAATAGCAAAGGTTAACAGATTATATGTACTACTCAAGTATTTAGAAAACAATGTGCCTCTACGTATAGAAAGCTTTTTAAACCAAGATATTATAAAAAAAGAAAAGAAAAGAGACCTGCTATTGATCATTTTCCTATACTTAAGCCTTTGGCGGATAGCTCCAATAGCTCCTGAAGTAACTAAAATAATATCAAAGCCTCGGAAATTCAACTATTCATCCTGCAAGGAAATTAGATATTACTACATAATAAGTAAAATTCAGTGTATAGTGAGTCCTTTAATGAGAAAATATTTATTTTTGCGTCCTATATACGTAGCAACAAAAGGAAATTGGATATCGATCCTGGGCTGCTCTGCATGCTCAAGTAATATTTAGTATGCGATTACTTATAAATTTTGGTAAAAGATAAAACACCGTGACACTATTATCATTGATTTGACTAATTGTAACCGTTACTAAATCAGAATTTTATGCACGTGTAACGTGTTTGAGTAAAAGTCCTTCGAAAATACTTGTTCGAAAATATCTTCAAGTCGTCCAGCCAAACCAAACTGAACAACATTAATTAGTTTAATATCCAAATAGATGTGTAGAGTTTACATAAGTTTAATAGGAAAAATTGCACCATATATAATCACTTAGAGAATCATATAAACCACATAAATTTTGCATCTATATAAAAGGTAGCATACATGTTTTAAATGTACCGCCAAACATATATCAGAGAACATGATAAAAGTTGGCATCACCATTTTCATAAAACCACATAAGAAACCTTGGCATCCACTTGAGAGACACATGCTGACTTGTATGGTTAAAGATACAAATGCACTACTTACTTAACACACATGCTCAAGTTAAAATAAAATAAAATATATTAATAAAACCTTACACATCATTAAATTATATTGATTTATCAAGTGAATCAAAAAGTCTTAATAGTTAAATTATATTGATATAAGCCCAATCGATATATCCCTTCGCACAATCTTAATCATGGAAAATGTAGGATCCATTATCGATGTCCTTCATATGATCATCATAGAATTAGTTGTGAAATAAGTACCATGTAGCTTAAGTCCGATGGAACGCTAGATGGCACGTAATCTCTGTAATAAAACGTCCGAATAATATGTAAATTATATATTAACCACGCCAACTGTTTTGTAGTATTAATTTTGTTTGTTGATCTCAGCAAATCAAAGAACATCATTCAAATGCATGTATTTTGAATAAAGGTACAATAGGTTTCTATTGCATAATTTCTTACTTAGACAAATAGACTAAAAATGCATAATTGTTATACCTAACTAAAAGTCAATGAGATGGTTATATGTAGAATAACTTTTTAAAAATATGCATTATTACTCTATCCCTTGACACATAGATCCGCAGTATATTATTCAGATAGTGAATAATCATGACCTTTTTTGAACAAAGAAGAACCATGGCCTTGATTAAGTTAAAATGACTAATATTAATAATAGACACATAAAAGGTAAGAGTGGTGCTTAATGTTTAGTAATTCACTAATTCAGGTTGATTAGGCATCCATGTTTTGTTGCGACTAACAAAACATATTAAGCGTCTCACTTACCAAATTTTAGCCAGCCGATATATTAGCTTTAGTTGGAGGGCAGTAGCTTAGGTTCAGGAACGAACACTGAAAAGATTATGAAAACACAGAGAAGAGAATATCATTACATAGAGTTAGCCAAATCTATCATTTCATGTCTAAGTCCACTAAGTTAGTTAAACCAAACACCCACTTAATTCTACACACATATACGTGCTAATTTCAGCAGCCACATATACATACAAACTTATATCAAGTATTAACCTTGCTGACTTTGAATCTTGTTGTTGACGTTGAAACCTTTACCGTTCCACTGCGGCATTGATGTGGATGACGCCATTGCAGGAGCATCTGGAACCTGAAAAAGAGGTGTCTTGCTATCAATTTAAAACTTAAGTTATAGTTCGAGAAGCAAGAAACTGAAAAAGTGCTCTTGAAATCAGAATAATACCCACATGAATACTATAGATGTCGGTATTGTGTTTAACTATGAGTGAACATCACATTCGATTGAATTATGTAGTATAAGTGACTAAACTTAGCTTTTGCTCCGGCTACTGCTTTCACCATTAGGCAGCCAAATGAAAAGCTAAGACATTTTTGCGTGTTGTAGTCTGCCTTTTCTATTGTTTGTAGCATAACGGTAAACTGAATATTTGGTTACAAAGGGTGTCGGTAATGACAAATGTAATTATTTAAATGAAGAAACCCCGGTATTTATAATTTTTTCTAAATACATTATAATTAAACATACGAAGAACTTTAGAAATAGTAGTATATTTACCTTGCAAAAATCTTCTCTCCATCGCTGCTTCAAGACACTGGATCAGTCACAGACTATCGGCATTGGATATTTTTTGTGCATTGTATTAGCTTTCAGCCCAAGAAGGACAAAGTTACATGTATTATCTTCATTACTATAGGGGAATTCACCTGGAGCATGGACACACCTGGTTATCCTCACTTCGTACTAAGAGATGGTTTGGAGGTCAAGTTTCGGCATGTACCATGGAATGGTGAACGGTTTAGTGGGTCATCATGGCCTGCCATCAGCACGTATCTTACATACAATATGGTTATTAATGAAAAAGAGGCATTTGTTTTTTATAATCTGGCAAACAATTCTGTCATATCGAAGTACCCCTTGACTTCATCTGGGAATCTAGAACGTTCAGTGTGGCAAGAAAATAAGAAAATGTGGGAGGTTATTTGTATCTCATGGAAATTTGTGCTCTGAGGCGACTGATGTGTATTCTACGGTATGAGTTCATGACCCGAAGACCATGTTCAATCAAACAAAGCCATGGTAGATGGGTCACCTACAAACACTCTATCTGGCGCATTCCGCGACCATGCTGAATTTGTAGAACCTAATGCAGTTTATATGGCTTGAATCACTGTAACCATTACTCCTTTTTTTCTAGGGTCCCAAAAAATTCAAATACTTTAGAGAAGTATAACAATTCAGATTCGTAGTGATGGCATGATAATATGGATTCGAACAGGTACACAGTTTGTTGATCATGCTGGAAGTTCATGGTTTAGTTTTGTCGTTGATGAGCAAAAAACCTTCCAAATACACACACATGACACATACACAAGAGGTGTAGGAACACGAGGAAGCTCAGTTGTACATTTATTCAAGTACATTTTCTCCATTTGTTATAGATAATGAATGTGTCAATTCTTACTTTCAACCCGTTTCGACCCATCTGATATGTTCCCCTCTTAGCTATAAAATTTATGGCTCAAAATTGCTAACTATATCTAGTATTACATGTTCTAGAAGTTCGTGCTAAGCCAAAGTTTCTTGTAGCCCTCTCTTATGCGTCCTTTTAAGTTCCATTATTTCTTCTTAAAGTTGATCTGAATAGCGTTTTTTGTTATAAAATATAAAATATATAACATACAATTTTGTAGAAGCATGAGCCATGTTGTTACCACCACTCTTATTTGAGGCCCAACAAACACGGCTTAGCTATCTACTTGGCCACCACTTGATTAGTTATGTACCATCATTGCACAAAACTAATTTAGAATGTGATTATTATAGTCATTTTATTATAAGTGCAACAATTTTTTTCTTACAAAAATCATCATTGTTGAACTTATTAAAAGTAGCACACAAAATAACTTCCTAATAATTATTCACAAAAATGAAAAAATAAAAAAATAAAATAATAATAAAAAATAAAACTTAATGAGTTGTCACTCATCTTGACCCATTTTAACTTACACAGATAATTGCCCAATTTGACCCATTACCAAACACACCTGCTTCACCACCTCTAGTAATCAGTCAAAAACCAACTTATGCCCATTCTTGCAAATATTAATTACCTGGATAGAAAAAGAGATCAGGATCTTGGCCAAGAAGTATCTCATCATGACGTTTAGCCCCTTCTTTAAAATATAAATATGATTTCAATTATTCTTCAGTTCTCATGAGGCGCCATACATTCTTGGAAGTGGTTTATCAATGGGTGTCGCAGTGTCGCTTTCTTCTTGAATAACAATTGCGGCAAGCTGCACAAAGGAAACAGTAAATTCATTATGTTTAAAAGATCCATAAACACAAACTCAATATTACTTTTAAAAGCAAAATGTTTATAAGTGGCATTGACATATACACCAACGTCCAAAAATACTATTCTTTTTGCCTTCTAGCATTTCTCAATTTCCCACAGTATGCTTGCAAATACTTTCAGTGAAAACATATAAAAACCCATATTAAATGTGCACAAAAGAAGGTTATTTTCTAAAACATCACTTCTATATTGCAAACTTTATACATTCTTAAGTCCATCTATATGATTGAGCACTAAAAGGATTCTGGACAAAAGCCCAAAATTGCAAAACTCATATTGATGCATGAATTAATAACATCCAGAACCGTTAAACTTGAACAACAAAGCTAAACTTAAAAAAACAAAGTTGGCTTTCTGTTACGGGTTTCATTGGAATCTAAATTTTTAAACAAACCAACAGTCAATTCCATTTTCTCATGCGGTTTGAGTAGCATTAATGGGATAACTTGTATTCCTAATTTGTCATGCATCCCAACCTACACAAGAAAACATGATCAACAATTTACAACTTAAAATTTTGAAGAACATTAAAAACCGCACCTTTTCCCAGTCGTGTACATGAAGTTCAAGGACTTGAGACATGGGGTCGTTTGCAGTAAGTTTAAACTCTTCATTCCACTCGGGGATCAAATTTTTAGTCTTTATAGAAGTCTTCTTCGAAGGAACAATCGTCCCACCACTTATTTTGAGCTTAACATATGGATCAGAAGATCCGAGTATATCCATCTTTAAGAGTTCACGTGCCCGTACAACCTTCCCATGTAGTATACCCACTGGTTTCTTCATTGCACTACTGCTCGGAAACCATGATTACTAATCGTCAATCCTGAATACTTTGAGCCATGTTTAAGTTACTGAGATGGTACTCAAAAACTGTATGCTATAGCAAATTAAAGGGGTGTTTGATTAACTATTTGTAAAATGGGAAATGCAAATGCTGATTGACCAAACATCGGATTGAATAAGAAACTGAAAGAAAAGCTAGTAGCACCAAAAGCAGGAGTGGGCAAAGAGCTAAACGCTGGAGTACTTGAGGCAGTAAATGCAGGAGCGCTGGAAGCACCAAATACTGGTGTACTCGGAGCTCCAATAGCTACAGTGACTGAAACACCAAAAGTAGGAGTAGGCAGCAACGAGCCAAACACTGGAGTACTCGAGGCACCCAATGCGGCAGTGCTCGAAGCACCAAATGCTGGGGTATTTGTTGCTTTTAAAGCTGGAGTGGTTGATCCAAAAGGTGAGTAAGAAACACCAAATGCAGAACCTGTGCTGCTAAACGTTGAACCAACGGCAGGTGTGCTTGAGTCCCCCAAGGCATGGTTGACTGAGGGTCCAAATTCTAGTGTGCTAGTAGCACCAACAGAGGGTTTACTTGAAGCTTCATGTGGTGAGCCAAACCATCTCAAAGTAGACGATTCATGAGATAGGCTTCCAGAAAGACTTAACTGTGTAGTGGATCCAAAACCACCAGAATCTGCAGGCTTCTGCCCAAACATGGAGGCACCTGTAATTTTAATAAGAGAATATGAAACAGTAAGATATAAAATGCAATAAAAGAGAAAATATAAAAGAAGATCAAAGCTGCTACTGTAATATAGAATTCATACATAAGAATATTACGACCATCAGCTCTTATAATTAAAACGGTTAGATAAGCACCAAACGTTATTACTAACAATTTCTGAAACAAACCTCACATAATCTCCACATAACCAACACGGATATTAAAGATTTAGTCAATGTCATAATTAGTACAATATTTGGAGATTTAACTTAGAAAATGCCAAGGGTGTTTACCACTAAAAGAAGATGATGAAGGAGCACCAAAGGATGGGCTTGAAAATGCTCCAGTAACAGATGTGGAACCTACCGGTGAGGAACCTAGCGTATCAAACAAACCATTAGAAAAGCCACCAATCACAAAACCCTTTGTTTGTGTACCAAAGGGATTGTTATCTTCATTATTGGTGATCTTCCCAAAAACCATAGTTCCTTAGTATGAAACCCCTTCCTGAATCAATTATTGTCAACATTAAAATGAAAAGTGGAGTGCATTAGGCCAAGGCCAAAAACATTAAAATTTTCCTAAATTACCTGAAATGAAAAGTGGAGTGCATTAGGGCAATGCCAAAAACGTTAAAATTTTCCTAAATTACCTGATTGAGCACGGACTTAAACATAAGAGCATCCTTTACATCAAATCATGACCCATTAATAAGTAAATGGGTCAAAACTGCATCCTCTAAGTAATTTTTTTGCAAATAGTATGAACATATAATTTTAAATTTATGATCCATTAACAGTATCCAAACCAAAACGGAACTAAAATTTGTCATGGTAAAAATTCTCAAATGCATGTGCATACAAAAGATAACTGCTGAGCTTGGCTTAATTTAGATTTATTGTCTTCAAACCATTGCGGATATCTTTCACCAATTTCTTTCATGGGTTCATAAAGAACTTCTTTGGACAACAGCTGCTGCATCATTGTCTCTACTATCGATTCCGTATCCTACGAAAGGACAAATAAAATATTTAGTGATTCCTAAATGATCGAAGCAAATATAGTAAACAGATAATGGAAAGTTTTCTTTCTGCAAATATTATTGGATGATAATGTCATTGGTCTAGAAGGAAACAAACAAAAGATACGTCAACAAAGAGAGAGATCTAAAGGTATATGGTTTTCCAAACACCGTCATAAACTCAGACTTGCATAGCAACAACTGAATATTATTTTGGCAAGCTGGTGACTGCTGTGAAGTTCAATAAAAATTGTTAGACGGTGTATCCAAGCAATAAAGTTGTTTGCAGATGTTCATATTCTATGCAAGTTGAGAGTGTCTGAAACTCTGAATAATCCCCGAAAACAGTACTCCTTATCCAAATATAGCTTCGGTTACAAATCTTTCCCATCTACTTTTAAGTAATATTTTGGCAAATTTTGTTGCAATATGAACTGATTTATGTTATCAAAAAGCAAATACATACACACAACACTGTAATTACACTTTCTTCCATTACATGTTCAAAGAAATAATTGATTAGTAGCATACATATACAGTTATATTCTCACGATCATATCAATTACATCAGTTTTTAAAACTTATATCAAACCAACTAACATAATGGTCAATCAAAACAAAAGAATGAGAGGAAGAACAATATGACGCAAAAATGACTGATAAATTTCTGTCAACTTATTTGAATCAAGTATGAAAAAAAGGCAGTAACTGGTGTGATTATGAAAGTATTAGCATGAGGTTGATCAATTTGTTCCAATATGTAGCGGGAAAAAGTCCGAAATTATGCTGCGTATATATTTGTTTTCCCTTAACAATGAAGTAAAGATAAGAAACTAATAGCGAACACAGTTAAATCTTTATATCAACCAATGCTCACAAATAAGGAAACATCTAAGCAATCAATCGAATAACGATGTATAAGTACCTGAGACTTGGCAAGCTCCTCAAACTGCTTGACCAAATCCTCCATCATTTTATCATCTCCCAAACCCAAACCATCAACGCCACTTGGTTTCAAACCTGCTATTGATTCCAAACCCTTAACTGTCTCCCTGGTTTGCTCTCTTAACTTATTGAGAGTCTCTGAAGCATGTAACTCCTTTGGTGCCGCCTTTTGCTTTCCTTTTTTCTTACTTCTTAAATCAGGCAGACCCATTCCCAATCCTTGAACGCCACTGGGCAATGAAGAAGCCTCGGCTTTGTTCCCTCCATTATCTCTGATTTTATTACCAAATGACAAATAAAATAAGTACAAACCCTTAATTATTTACAGATTAAACCAGCTGAATAGGTTAAGAAAACATCGTATATATGAAGATAACAAATAAGAATAACAAACTCAAAAAAGCAACTATGCATGAGTGGAAACGGAGATGGGCATAAAATTAACCAAAGCAGACAAATACATACGTGACATAAAGCTTAATTATGCATCGTAGGAAGAAGAAAGGAAAATACCATGACAAATTAACATTGGCTCACTACCTAAAAAAAAGATAGTAAAAAAGAAATCTGTCACTTTTTAGATAATTGGTAGTCATCAAAAAGCCGACTATGGGTTCCTAAAAAACGAAAGCACTTACTGAATTTGCATGGAGGAATACACCTAAAGGGTGATGCCCAACATTGTTATGAGTGGAAAGGGACCATCTTTGCTTAGCACGTGGAGAATAGTATTCTGCCACAAACGTCCTCCAGTAATTAATATCCTACAAAATAAAGTAAACTGATTACAATCGGAAACAATGAATTTTTATATATAACACTTTGAATAATTAACTCACAGTTTTGGGCATGGCTAGCAACTTGAGTCGGGCTTCTTGATGGTACGTAGTTTTTTGAAATCCCTGTCCAATCACTTGCAGAACTACAAAATAATAACAGCAAAAAAACATAAAATTCAAATTAACGGTTAATTCACTTGTAAAGAATCATATGTGGTTTTAAGAACTTACTTGGCAAGAGAGTGAGCTAAAGCACGTAAAGATTGAGAAATCAGCCACACCACTTGACGAAACACGGGTTTTTAACCTTTCAAAAATACAACGGATTTTGACAGCAATGGCAAGAAATGCAGTATATTCAGATGGCCTTTGATCGGCTGCACACAAATGAGTTTCAGTCTTTTCAATTGGCTCACGTGCAATCTACATAAGTTTATTGGTCTGAGAATAAGCAAGTGTCTAAGACGAAATCAAATAACGTTAAACAAACATCCCCTGCGTGCTATATGAATAAGGCCTATAGGAAATATTGCGTATGAAGATAGTAACATAAAGTGAGTATTTTGGAAATAATTATATGGAAACACAGTTACCAGATCTAAAAAGCAAAAGCATTATTTTTTGTTCTTTTAGGAGAACTGGAACTTTACATATAAAACTCGTAAAGACCGTGTAGTAGTTACAAAAACTGAAAAGAGCTATACCAAAGATTTTATGGTGATGACATCATTAATCAAAAGCTTAGCAATTGCATCTAAATAGAAGCTATTATCTCAGAATGTCTCCATTTTTTAATAGCTACGAATGAAAAAGGAGATCTTTTTACCTTTTAAGATCTTGATGATATGGTCATCATGAACGCGAGAAAGTAATTGCTTATTTTACATTATTGAGAGTCCTTGTGGATTATCTTCGCTGAAGTAATCACACCTTACATGTATACCAAGTTTTAGAAAACACCACACTTAGTTGGAATGGAAGAAACATAACCACATGATATAGTATATCTAAATCTACGAACAGATAAAAGGGCTAAGTGCACAAGTAATAACAGGGTCAAAATAATGAGTGATCTACCTGGTCAAGGTCCGAAGATCACCAAGAAGAGTATAAATAAAAAAGGTAACAAAACTAATGTGTCATTCATTATCAGAGTACCATCAAGAACAACTCCCAAAACCAAAGTACATACCAAGCAGACTCTTAGCAGCAATGGATGGCTTAGAAGCAGTCGAAAGTCTGGACCTCTTCTTTGCCAAGCTCTCACTTCGCTTTTCTCTTTGTTCCTTCAACCTGATAGCAAGAAGCTTCTGGTATTCTGCTGCCTCTGACTTAGCCTTGGCAATTCTCTTCTTCTTGTCGGCAATTCTAGCCCTCTTCCTTTGCAGGGTCAATGGTGTCACCAAACGCTGGATCTTAGGGGCTTTGCTGACTTCCTTTCCTGTAAACACATTCAAATTATTTCCAATCAGACGTCGTTAAAAGATGTCTCTTAAAAAACTACAATTTCAACAAATTTACTCCAATAGAGGTATAAATTGCCTTATCCCAGATGGACAAATCAATAAGAGTAACTAAAGAAACACCAATTAAATAAATCAAGTTAAAAACCTAAAAACCATTTTACACAGAACTTTATATACTTTACATAAGAAGCCTGTTACAAACAAATTAATTTTATACAGACCTTGATATACTAAAATCAGATAGTTTTAAAGCCATGATCTAATATCCCATTGAATATGTATGAAACAAACATATATGATCATGAGGTACTAACCACCCTTGTTGGTGAAAGTGCGTCTGTAGGTGTTGACGTACTTCCTGACATCATCTTCCTTGGAAAGGTTAAAAAGCTTGCGGATCTTGGAAGCTCTCTTGGGACCTCTCATCCTTGGCTTCTCAACATCAGTTAATCCAGGAAAGTCATTGTCACCCTTCTTGACAATGACCAAGTTCAAGACTGAGAGGTCTCGACTGACGATGTACCCACGGACAAACTTCCTTCGGCGCTCACCATTACGCCTTCCATAACCCCTGAAGCAAGGGGTACATGAAAATAGTAAAATAATTAGAGCTCAGGTTACTTAATATAGTAAAATATATCAATAATTATTAGATAATATAAACAAAACATATTAAAGATTTCAGTTCATGTCAATGGCATTAGTCGGTGAACAATAATTTCATTTGTATATGTACATATAACTATTTATAAATAAAATAAATAAATGGAATGTCTACCTTCTTGAAGCAAACGATAGATGGTTACCATGTCTCCACCAGAAGAAAATGCCCTGCCACTACCCTTCAATAAATATAGATGACGTTTAGGGTTTAGGGTTACCTTCATGGTCACAAATCCAATCTGTGAGTTGTCTTCCCATGACTCATAAAGTCTTTGTAACCGACCAGCCTACATATGAAAGTTTCAAAAGATTAGGTAACAAATAATCATCACAGAACAAAAACATATAGATGATTACTTTTTCTAAATATGTTTAACCACTCAAGTTTTGGTTTTGTTAAAAGTTTGTGAATTCTTATTGAAAAATTCACCCGCCACTTGTATCATCATTCCACCATGGTTGTAATTACCGGTTTCTAGCCAACCTGCTAGGTCCTTTTGTTATTCATGGAGATATGTAGTGCTGTTAAAAAAGATATAAATAATATGATGAATCAACAATATAACATAATACATCACCTTGATATTGATATTGATAAATATAGAATACATAATAGTAGTCTTCAAATATCCATCATCATCCAATCCCCTACACCTGAATGTCATAGATCCTCAAGCTGAGTTTCTGGTGCTACCTCCATCCTTATATCCGATATCTGCTAACAGTGTCAAACATAAAACTCAACAAAACCAATATAGGATATATAGATTGTAAAACTAAAAAATCAACAAAACCTGTTAAACACGAAAAAAAAATAGGATTATAAACCTGTAGAATTAAATAGTCGATAAAATTTGTTAGGGATTGTTAATAATATAATAGGGTGTATTTATAAATAAAAAATAGGTTAAAAATATATAAGGAATAATTATCTTGTAAGTAATATATATCATATTTTTTTTAATTGTTATCTTCATAATATAGATTCCTAAAATACAAATTGAAGAATTTTTTTAGCATCTCCTTATTTATATTGATTTGAAAGATATAAATCAAAAACCAATTTACTCTAGTGGTAAGTAGTTTACAAAACTCATGAATGACCCAAGTTCAAATCCAATACATGTCTTCTTTTAATTTTAAAATTAAAAATTAACAAATCAAAAACGAATTTTAAAATTAAAAAAAATAAAATTGTACATATATTAAATAAAATGCCACATGTCATTAAAAAAATTAAAAATAAATGTCACATAAATACAATGATGACATGGAATCAAAAACGAATTTTATAATTTATATAAAAAAAATACTACATATATTAATTAAAACGCCACATGTCATTTAAAAAAATAAAAAAATGCCACGTAGATAGAATGATGACATGAAAATATGACATGGCATTATGGGATGCCAAGTGGCATTTTATGTGGCATGCCTCCTCTTATATATAATGTATAGATATGTATATATATATATATATATATATATATATATATATATATATATATATATATATATGTATATGTATATATACATATATATATATATATATATATATATATATATATATATATATATATATATATATATATATATATATATATATATATATATATATGTATATATATATATGTATATATACATATATATATATATATATATATATATATATATATATATATATATATATATATATATATGAGGATAGTGAATATGAGGCTGTCTCACATCTAAGCTTACATGCGAAACCGTCAAAAATCACATCGTTTTAACAAGATAAACATCAAATATACCTCATTTGTATCATGTCCTTCACAATATTAATGTTTTCTATTGATTTCATCACAACATCACTTAAGTTGAGTTCATGTTGATACATGCATTTTCTACATCATATTGTTAGGTAATTTCATTAACTAACAAATTATCTATAGATTCAACAATGGTTTGATTTAATTCACCATTAAAATGCAATTCACTATGCATATATTAGTTCCACTAATCAAATTTTGAAAAAATATTAACCAAAATGAAGTATTTTTTAGGAATTTTTTATTGTTTCGCATGTAAGCTTAGATGTGAGACAACCTCATATTCACTTTTCCATATATATATAGGGGAGGGTTAATGTGAGAGATTTTTTAAAATTATAAAAATGAGAACCAATCTAAACCATTGGATCAATTAATTGGTATTAGATGAGTTTAGTATTAAATGAGTGTTATTGTAGTAATTAATTAGAGTTTCAAGGGTATTTTGGTACATTTTATTTTCACCATTAATAATAGGATGAAACTATTAATACATTTCGGTCAAAATAGTACACCATGACTTTTTTTTAATTACATACTATAATTCATTAATATAGTAATATGATACATTGATACATGTGTCATACACTCATACATACAATAAAATAAACGGATATATTTATGAAAAAATGAACCCAAGTGAAATATAAAAGTCCTATAATTTGATACACCCCTTCCAAAAAAAACATAAAAATCTTACAAATACATGAATACATCCCTTTCAAAACTAATACAACCGAACTAATACACAAATACATGGTGGTACATTATGTCGAAAACTAACTAATGCATCGTGGTACATCATCTCAAAAATAACTTATGCATCGTGGTACATCATCTTGAAAATAATGATGCATCGTGGTAGCTCCGGCACTCACCATACTCCATCAATTTTTATTGGGATTATAAACAACAACAACATCGTACACTGTCAAACAATTTTTAGCCCTTTACAAACTCAACTTAATAAACCCACCACATAGTTTTTAAATATTCAAAACAAAGAAACACGTGATCTTAACTTTATGATTACTTGCAATATTTTTAAAGATCAAGAATCTTTAATAATTTAGAGCAACTCATTGTCAACCTTAAAAATTTAGAACAACCAACATGTATCAAACTTCGAACAGCAAGCAAAAGAACTCATAATCACCCAACAAGAATTATCAACGATACACACAAAAATCTAACCCACATGTACCAATGGTATTTCGAGAAATCTAATGTTTTTGTGATGAAAAATTAGATCGGTTGTGGCTTCCGCTATAGCAGCGGCCCCATTATTAACCTAAATACCATTTGCAATTTGGGTTGCCAAACCAGTTTCCGGCGGCGAAGATCGAACACCATATTGAAGATGGCGGCGGATAGGGGTTTCAATGGTGTCGAAAAAATACCAAATATCAGATCGAATACCGTATTGAAGATTGGAACGGGCGGCCACGGGCTATGGTTTCACATAAAAAAGGTTGAAGATATGAGATGATACTATGCGTTTACAGTTTGGTTTTAATGGCGTTTGGATCATAGTTTTGCTACATACGGAATGAAATAAATATAAAAAAGATGTTGTTTATTATAGCGAGACTTATTATTTTGGTTGCCTGACAAATATAGTGGGATGGAGGAGATAATGGTGGCTAAGAAGCAGGTTATTATGTTTATTAGTGATTGGGGGTTAATTAGTGTTAGATGTGTAAAATACCCATAATACCCTTTTAGTTATGTTTTTAATTTTCAGGTTTTTCTTTTTGTGATTTAATTTTGTTGCCACTTGTCACACTTTTATTGGTTCTCACTTTTAAAACTTTAAGAAATCTCTCACTTGATCTCAATTATATATATATATATATATATATATATATATATATATATATATATATATATATATATATATATATATATATATATATATAGAGTGAGGATCATGTGCGGATTTTTATTTTTAGTGCGGATGTACGGACAGATCTGGACCGCCCATTCAAGATCTGCGCTAACTTCACGGTACCAATTGACCATGTAAACGATTTTTTTAATTTTTTTCCTTTTGAGCGATCCTTACTATTGTTATCTTCTTTCATTTTTTTATTTTTTCAGATTTTTCTGACCACTTTTTGTTTTCTTGATTATGAGTCCTACCGTGATATTAACGATATTATGAGTTCTAGTGTGATATTATGAAACCGTGATATTATAAAATGATGATATTATAAAACCAACTCTGATATTAAGTTTTTTACATATAAAAATGAACTTTGATATTAAGAAATATATGATAGTTACTATGATATTAACAATTATATTAAAAAAAAGAAAAAAAGTTCATGTGATAGTAAAAAGAAACCGTGATATTAACATTTTTTTATTAAAAAAGGAATGGTGATATTAATAATATTAGTAAAAAAAAAAAAAGTAACGTGATATCAAAGAAAAGTTAGTGTGATATTAACAATTTGTATTTAAAAAAAAACTTTACGTGATATTAAGATCAAATCTTGACTTTTGTAAAAAAGTCAAAATCGACCTTAATATCACAATACCTTTAATCATGAAAACGATTTTTTTTTGAAATTTTTTTCAGCGATTCTTAAATATTTTTCATCCTCTTTATTTTTTTAATTTTTTCAGATTTTTTTGAATTTTTTTTTTTAAAAACTACTGTGATATTTCCGCACCATCCCTACTTAAAAGGCTAAAACCCACCCGATCCCTTCCCTATATATGTATATATATATATATATATATATATATATATATATATATATATATATATATATATATATATATATATATATATATATATATATATATATATGTATATATATATATATGTGTATATATATATATATATATATATATATATATATATATATATATATATATGAATCTGGATCGATTAGAAGGTTTTTATTTTGAGAAGATTGAGAAGGTTTTCAAAAACGATATATTTTTAACTTTGATTCATGTTTTTCAAACGTAAATCTCATTTTAATGTGATTAAAATTCAAAATGTGTAAAAACAATTTGAATCAATGTTAAAAATCTCTCGATTTTGCGATATATGTAGAATACTGAATCATCTATACAAATTTAATGAATCATCATCATAACTCGATTTTAACAATGAATTGTGAATCAAATTTGTGATTTATAGATTCGATTCACCATAAAATGATGTTTACTTGTGAATCAAATAAAAAACATGAATCAGTTGTTTCAAACGAAGATTTCTCAATCTTCTCAAAATAAAAACCTTCTCAATGGAACCGGATCCATATATATATATATATATATATATATATATATATATATATATATATATATATATATATATATATATATATATATATATATATATATATATATATATATATATATATATATATATATATATATATATATATATATATATATATATATATATACTAGTTTTCGAAGCCCGCCCAACGGGCGGGCATGACTTATAATTATTTGTTTGTTGTTTTTTGTTAATTGAATTACATTTTTTAGAATTGTCAAACAATATTATAAAACAATTGTTTCTTTGACACAACTTCACAGTCAACAACATGTTCTAAATCGCAAATTTAAAGGTGTGAAAGTAGCTATCCATAAATGATTATATCATGAACATAATTTGTTTATCCAAACTTTACAAAAGAATATTGAGACTTACGTCGATTGGCTTTTATAATGCTCAGTTTCAAACCTTAAATCCAAAATCCCAATCATCAATGACTTGTAGTTATCAAAAAGTATATTTTTGTCTTTGTCTATGTACTCATGTCGTAGTTCTTGATGGTTGTTGGGTTCTTCTGGTAGATCTGCAGAGTTTTGTGAAAGTAGACTATATTCAGATATAGATACAATTACAACAATCAAAAAGCAATGTAAATTGTTCAAAATCTACACAAACTCCAACATATGTAGGTATGCAATCCATTTGGAATCTTTCTATACAACAACAAATGATGCTCGCCCCCGAGCTATAAATAGGTTTAAACACTTATATGTTAGTTAGGATTTAACAATGTAAGTACTGCAACCCTCGAGCAATATCCAAATAATATAAATAAATAAGAAACCATAAAAAGGCTTACAATACCTTTAGGCAATGCTTCACTTCGACAAATCAAGGGATATCAAATAAGTAATATGAATGCAATATGCCTCATAAGTGTTGGGACCTATCAAATCAAGGATATCTAATAAGTAATATGAATGCAATTTTGATAATCAAATCGAGATTATTTATGTGTTTAAACCTCATGATTATGTTAGTTAGAATATTTGGATAGTGAGTTACCAGGTTAAGATCTACAACGATGATTGCAGTTGCTATAAAGAATGCAGCAAAGACTATTACAGCGCCAAAAAAAAGTTGCAAAGTAATGATTTTTGTCTCTTTGTAGGCAAACTGGCGGAACCTTTTCTGATCTTACATTAGTATTTGTAGCATAATAGTTGAATTAGTGAGAATGACAATCATCAATAAAGAAACTCTTAAGTCAATCAGTTGATCTTACATTAGTCTAAATAGTTTCATTACAAACTGAAAATTGATTTTTTTAACTTATAAATGGGTGGGTTTGGATTAAAATTTGGTCTCGTGTGATATAAAAAATTTAAGCTTTATCATCAAAATCATCAATAAGAACGGAAAACCCAAACTAATAACGAATCCTACCACCGCCAGGATTTATAAACCACCAATGTCTCTCATCTTCTGGAAAAAGTTTTTCATTCTCATCATACAACGAAAATAATATAAGTTGGAATGATAACCCCTGGTCGAGCCGGAGTTCCTTTAGGTGGGACCGCATTCATCTTTCTTATAATGTTACGGTTATACACAACTTCGTTTTCTCTATTTATAGCATGTTGGGTCAGGTCACCATATGTAGCCAACGCGTGATTGAAATAGCAATCTTGGCATCAGGGTATCCATATTTAGCCATATCAAAAAACACTGAGTCAATCATCCAGTAAATGCATGCAGGTTAGCCTAGTACCATTTAACCTTCTTCAAGCAGAGCATAATCAAGGTTTACGCTTAATGGTTTTTCGTCCCATGAAAAATATGGGTAAACGTTGACGAAGAAAGCGAACTTGTACCCGTTATGAAGTCTAATAATGTTACAATAAGTGGCTTTATATCAATCCAAACTCCTATATAACTCTACTTTCACATAATACCTGAATCAAACCCAAGTAAAGCAACCTTATTTGGATTGATAAACTTTTTTATTGACTTGTGTGCTTATTGCTTACTTAAGTCCATAAACTAATTTAAAAAAATATACCAGAAGCCACTAATATTAACTGTAAAGCTTGTGGAACGGGTTAAAAAGACCACTTTTTACAGGGAACCAAATGAGTCCGGTTGACTCTCAGCACTTATTATCCGTTTTTTTAGTTGCACAGGCATATGATGTATCACATATTTTGATACCGGCTGAAACTGGTCAGATTCGGTATATTTTCGATCAAAGCGTTTGAGGAATAGTAACACATCTTGATTATAAAAATATATCCAATTTTGACCAGTAACATAACACACATTGACACATAAATAGTTTGCTTCGTTGACCCCTTTTTTTCCTTTCCTGCTACTTCTGATATCCAAGCAGATAGTGTTAATCGCTTTCGAGACCGAGCCACAACCATAACTTCTTTTTGTTGGTTAGCTGCAGAATCCTTAATATTACAGACACGAGATCTCATACACTTTCTGGAGTATCGATGTCCATGGAGATGTGACCAAATTCATGAGACATCTCTTTAACCCCTGAAATAAAAATTAGTATAGATACCAATAACTTGTGAACCATGAACGTATGAACATCTATAAGATCTATATATTATTGTATGATTAACAAATTACATAGTAAGAAATGAATGACTTGAAGATAACTAATATTGATCAAAATTGTAACAGAAATCTACTTCCAACATGACATGCGTTGTAACGTATAGGGCAAGGAAAATATAAATTAAAAGTCAATGGAAGAAATTTGTGTTGAAACTAAAAACTTTGATTTTATAAATGCTTATAGGGACCCTTATTTTCATTTTTATGAGTTTGTTCTGACCTGAAGGTTTTAGCAGATGACTAAGTGCTTCATGGTTCCCATTTTTTACTTGGCTTCTTTATCCCTATATGATTTTGGGGTCCTTCGAATTGGTGGCTTCATACCGATTTCTCTTTTTTGTTTATGTTTATGTAAACGAAATATGGTTAAAAAAATCACATTTGTTAAGTCTTAACCTCATGCAATTTTCTATTTTCGAATAGTTATTGTTTTTTTATAAATAAAGCACATAAGAATTATGGTGAATTGCAAAAAGACACGATTATACTATAAAGATTATATTGGTTACATAAAGAACTTCACATATGAAGCACTCTACCTCATGAACTACTGATTCTTGGACTCTGATGCATGCTTCAGGGATTCCCGACACACGTTATTAACCGGGATTATTGACATTGGCATCAGTATAAACTTTTTCCCACCTCAGAAGCTAAGATATATCATACACGTTTTTTTGTATCTACACAACTTGACACAAATAGCATAACTCACCTTATTATAACATGGGCATGTGATATTCTTTGTATATGCATTCTCTTGTAATGTCGTTTCAATTGTCCCTTTAACAATCTGTTCAGATCCATCAATGCAGTTTGAATATATGCCAACTCTAGCTAAAGCTTCATAAGGTGTTATGTTAGCATAAGTCAGAACGTGAATTATATGTCATTTTATCATGACCATGTGCTCATTTGACATATCATGAAAAAATAATGCAAAGAACCTCTTTCAATATTTTTTAAGTTTTAATCTAAGCATAATAACCCATATTAGTGACATATTTTAGTGTTAACTTAGATAGCTGTAAAAACGAAGCATTAAGAACCCAAAACAATAGCGTTAGGATGTTATGCAAAGTCAAAAAAGTCTAATACTCTATCAATGCATTGAATTTAATTCTGTTAAAAATAAAATCAACTCACATTGACACATTTTAGTTTTACCCATTGGATAAATTATCAATAAAGTTCAGCTCAAATTACCCATTTTCACATAAACGGGTTGCAATTGATACCTATTCCTCCTGTGCTCCCAAATCCATATCCAAATACACGTTCATAACGCAATATGCCACTGCTTTTGTACTGGACATTATCCAAGAACTACCAAAATCCCCTATTTACATCGTCCTCTGACTTCACCACCTTCTGCCATATCCAGAAGATATGCAATAAAGACCATCATGAGTGCAGTAGAAAATATCAAGTTAAATCAAGTACCAAGAAACCTTTTGACATTTAATAAATTTTTTTAGCTAATACAACTATATACTTGGCTACTGAAGCGAATCATTTTGAAATAAGCGTGCTCTATTAGGTTCTTAAAGTAGTAATAAGCATGTTCTAACCTATTGAAATATGCATTCTTAATTGAATACTTACTTAACCATTAAGTCCAGCATGTGAGTCGCATGACATTATCCAGTTCATTTACAACATATTCACTTCTTTGTTTCTTTCAAAAATAATCCTTTTTTCTAATATACAGTCGAGGAGAGAACTTCATCTCATTTACTTACGAACGGCTCAATCCAAGTGACGTTTTATCTATATCATGTGAAATGAATAATCAGCTAAAACGGTCAACAGGATCAAACTACGTCAAACTTCTGAATTTTCTATTATAAAAGTGGATAAAAGTGTTTATTGGTTGGACTATCCTGACCACTTAACATGTATTACATCATTACCTCACCCAAACCCATGTGAACCGATGTATATAAAAGGAGATTTGTGTGAAAAGTGCAGCACTTATGGAACTGATTCTTGGACGTCATAATCAGAAGCATATTTTTGTTTAAACTTACATTGGAAACTGATCAAAAGCAATGGCTGATATTCGGTACCTCCCTTCTTATTAGTCAAGTGGCAGCCCCAAATGACAGCATTGTTACACTTCTTTTTAAGCCTCTGCATGAATGCACCGTTACAGCATAAGGATATAAGAAAAAGCATTGAAAGAGAGGTCTACACGATTAACATATCATATTTCAGATTATCAAACCACAGATAAGTTTCGAGTTTGATTCACATCTGATATGTAATTAAATCTGGTTTGCCCCATGGTTATTTCGTACTACCAAAGCTCTAATACCATAACTCAAACTACGAGTAAACCGTAGAGATAACTCTTATTCACAATAGGAAGCATAATGGTATATAGTAAATTAAAATTATAATAATCGCATTAACGATTATCAATTATATCAAGTTTGAAATCTTGTTTGCATATGGAAACCACAGTCATTAGTTTCTTGTGGAGTAAAAACATTAATAATCTATTGGTAGTTACTACTAATCAGCCTTAGAATTTGAAATCGGTCTGGGCTGTTTGGACATATTCGGTCTAAGGGGATGTTTGGACAGATTCTGTTTAACGGGCTGTTTGGACACATGTAAATCAATATATAGGTAGCTGAATTTGTAGCTTTAACAATAACTACATGTTCTAGTTGCAGTTTTGATTAGCTTAGTCTGTTGTTCCACGCGTGGATACCACTTTATCTTGACCATTTGTGTAGAGTTTCCCGGGTGGAAGCTGCTACAAATAAAAGTATTAGTTTCATTTGAATAACATACTTGAATTGGAATCAAAAATAGAAAAGCAAAGTAAAATATAACTAAAACTGGTGTCAAACCTTAAAATCAGCAAATGCAACAGGCATTGCACCTCTATTACGCACCCTGAGTGAGTTAAATCCCGAGTATCTATATTTAAAAGTAAAAAAGAAGTCATCACCATTGACTGCAAAAGTTTCAGTAATATCACATTCGGATTAACCAATTACAGCCTATTTCAACTGTACTGAATATTATTCCTTTCTACCCAAACCCATTTTAACCTGTTAACTAATTGGGTGAAATCAACCCATTTACTTATAACGGGATTTATTTAAAATATGACTTATATCAAACATGATTTAACGGTCCACTAAAAAAAATTTCAAACGGGTAGCTGCTCATACATTTTAACCAAGAGCACCATCATTCCTTTCTAATAACTGGATGGCCACCGCGCTCACTCACACCACCATGGTTTTTAATACTATTAAGGTGAAGTGTTAATGTAAAAGGATTTATCTGACATACAACTTTAGGTTATAAATTATTGACCAAACACCCCCTCTTCTGAAAAACACTGAATACACTAAAACTCAAATACAGTGGATTGCAAAGAGATTAGCATGTGTGATTATCGCATCTCTATCCAGACATTTTCAAATATACATCACCAACATCTCTAACCAATATTGATAATTATTTTGAAAGAACAGGATAGGTGTGTTGCACCAGTATCCTTGACCAATATCTAGTTTATTAGATGGTTCAAAGTTTCCTTCTTTCGGCTGCAACTAAAAGCTGCGTAGAACTGTCAAAGGCTTTTGAAAAGAATCATTAATGAATAACTACCTTTAGTGGGAGAGACATTATCACTCACTCTAATCCTAGTAACCCCTTGTATATTTTCATGAAAAGTATTCTATAATTCCTTTATACCTCTTAAGCACATGGACCTAAGTTTAGTGATGGAGAAAGCTTGTTAATATTATACAACTTCAGTTGAGCCGTTCACATGAATGGGTCAAAATGGGCACCTTTAGCTATGATGCTCTCCTATTATGAACCCTTTATACTTTAAGGATTTACATGATACATCAGATAGTGCAACCATGCCTTAAATTGATCAAGTCTTAGATGCCCTCCTATTTAGTACTATTTGTCTTAAGCTATTTAACACACTTATGATGTGGCCTGGATAAATTTGACAAATGGGAGTTCTAAGATATTAGATCCAAAACTCTTTTGTGTAAACGTGTGATGTTTTCCTACTGACCTCACAGCAGCACACAACTTTAAAATTACACTTCCATTGTTCTATAAACAATAGCTTACTGCTACTGATATGTTTCCAGTAGAGAGGCACACAAGCAAAACTGATAGATTTCTCTTGAGCAGCGTTGTTTGTTTAATTTTTATTCTTATTCTGCATAAATTTAGTTTGCAATGGAGTAAATTACAAAAAGAAAATGATAGATATAAGATTGGTCCGAGCACATTAAATATAGAATTTCTTACTGATATGAGCACATTACTCAGTTTCTTTTGTAGTACGGTGTTGTTCTTTTCAACTTCATTATCATTTGGTTGCGCCTTCCCGTATGAGGACTCATAATCTAGACCGGCTATTGCCTGCAAAAAAATTAAAAAAATAGTAAGAAAGGTTTGCTGGTTCAGAATTTGTAGTTGAATACTTGAATTCATAGTAAATAATATCTCGTGTATTCAAAAGCACAACCAATATAAGTATGGCCTCACATCAGTAAATATAACATGATTTAAATCATTTATCATTAAAAATAAAAATAATAAACATGATATTTCATGTTGCGCTTTAGTTACATACCCGACGATCATGTTCCTCTGCAAAGTATTCCATGTTCACATCACTCTTTGGAATTGCGTCATTTGAGTTGATGACGAGTGCAATATCACGAGCCTGAATTGGTGACCAAAGTCAAGATCAAGAATGTAGACTTGACAAGCTTTTTTCAACTTGCTGCAAGTTTGGAAAATCTCACTTTTATAGTATCTAGCATCTCGGCCAGGTCTCCACCTGAAGACTGTGATGGGCCAAGTTCAGATCTTGCACCGATCAGAATTTGCTTTTGTCTCCACATAAGTTAAAGCTGTTTAGAAGCTTGTCTTGTAACCAAAATACACTCATCATGAATATAAGTACTCGATCAGTTTTTGACTCCCAAGTGAAGGCCTAAGAGAGTCATTTCTCCTCTCAGGCATCTCAGCTTTCAAGCAATGCCACTCCTTTTTCATCTTGGTTGTTGTCGCACAAATCCTCTTGATTGCATTAACTTCCAGTGGATTGTTCTTGCTCTGTTACAATTAATCATAACCAACATTAGTTACATACAATGCATCTAAGTTTATCTTTTAAGGTTGAAAAATTAAAATTAACTCACCTTTAGTGGTCACCGCAGCAAGATGTACCTTTCACTATAAAGCATCTCCTAGGAAAACAATACCATAGTAATCATAGATACAATAGCAAGTGGTGACTGCACAAAAGTGGTTTGTGATAGGTACCGGTGCCATCATCGTTCGGCGATTCACTGCTACTACAACCCTGATTTACAGGTACTCAACTTTTGAGACGCCACGTGTGTTACCCGGGTCGGGAGGCCGTAGTCTTTTGTAGGTATTTGTTAATATTTGTAACAATACGCCTAAAGCAATTGAAATGACTGTAACTTTCAATTTGTAAAATGACTTCAAAAATCCAAAAAAAAAAAACATGAAGTACCTCCGGGTTTCTTGGCAATGCATAAGTCAGGACTGAATTGAGTGTTCCCTGCACGATCCTCAAAAAGTCCCCATATATATAACCTAAATCAGCCCATATTATGTCCTCGGGCATGAGCAAAGGTAAAAAGGCAATGCCAAATATCCATAAGTTTCCGACACTAAAGATGAATACCCAATCTAGAAAAAGGGACAAACTTCTACCTTTATGAGGCTAAGGAGCATAGCCGAGAGAGCAATGAACCTGTGGCTTAACTTTTCTTTACTCCTACTATGAGATAAAAAAAATTTAAATCAAGAAAAAAAGTCAACTTGCGACCTCTAAGCTATACAGTGACGTAGATAAAAGATGTTGATTTTGGTTTACTATTTGGTATTCTGGAATTCGTATGATTAATTAAGCTATACAGTGACGTAGATTAACCTTACTTTGTAGATCCTGCAACTCAGAAATTGCAACTCGGTCTTCAATTACAGAATCCTGAAAATAGAAGTTATGAAAATTCATCATTAATATAGTGCTCACTGTACTATAAGTTGGCTACCAAATACCGAATTCTTACCAGCATGAAAGGGTCTAAAATACCCTTTAAATACTTCAAATGAGGCCAAATAAAATTGTTCCACCCGAATCAATTACGTTGGTATAATAGCTGCTATGTTCCATACTTTCTTTAGCGCCATTGAATTTAAAATTGCAGCTCCACACAAACCTATAAATCACAAATTTTAAATGCATAAGCCAGAGTAGAATCTCTCCATTTAGGTGCTTAAATTTACATGTAGCCTTTCAGCAAGTCACACTTTTATATGCAAATTTTACACAATCACATTATTTAAAATATCAAGCGTAAGCTAACACACACACCCCCTTAAAGACGAATCAGCGTACATGTGCTTAAATTTACATGTAGCCTTTGTACCCAAACGATGTCGGATTTGCCTCTTTGAGTGTCAATTCACTGATCAAGTTCACCATGATCACAGTTATTCCTCGAGGCGTCTTCCTAAAGCCTTCTTCCTGTTGCAACGTCAGGTATTTTCGTAAAAAAATAGATCAAGACATACCATAATATTTACTCATAAATAGGTGAATGCAGATCCTCGTTATCATCAGTCATCATCATCATCATCAGTAGGTCGGAATGACTTTTCTTGAATGAAAGTTTGAAACAGACATAAATTTCATCTTAGTATGCTGTAGATTGATCACAATATTGTCAGTTTGTTTTCTTTTAAATACATAAACATGAGACACTTAACAAACCCGTGCAGCCAATGTCTGAATCCTCAGGCTATCAGCTTCATCGCCATTCACTGCATCATCTTCCATGTCATTTTTAGATCCATAATCTTCACCATCATTTGTTTCCAGACCATCATCCATGCCATCATCATCTTCAGGCATCGAACTTGTATACATACATTGTTAAACGTACCACGCCATTTTGGAATGCAGAAGCAATGTCTAGCTGAACCCATAATGCTTTCAAAAGCAGAAAGCTGACAAAGATAAATAACAGGTACAATGGATTCCTGAATAAAGAAATGTACAAATGAATAGGATTTACTAACACATAATTAAGAATACAAAGTAAAAGACACTGACACGAACCTCAAGAGAGTCATGATTTCATTGAATCCAAGCACAATCAAGGCAGCAATAGCCCATGGAGGCGATAGCAGTTGCTATTTTGCTTGTTAGCTTTCCGAAAAACATTAAAAAAAGCATAAAAGGTAATATAATGAGGATAACATGTATGGAGATTCGTTATCCTTATGTAATGAGGTACAAATATGATTGAAATAACACCTGAGCGGAAGTAGCTTGACTAACAGCATAAACAGTCTCCTTCTGAAATTGGTTCCACAAAGATTTACACTGAACAGGAGTTATCAACGTCTTTGATGCTGGAATCTGGATGTAAACATATATTTAATCATAGTTTGTCAGATTCAATCAGAGAGCTTCTTAATGTTTGGTAACGATAGAAATAGAACACTTTGATCCATTTATTAATAAATGGTTTAATTCGGATTATTTTATTCTCTAAGGGGTCAAATGAGTAAGAAAAATAAATACTACAGATTTAAGTCAGCCAAAGTGCAACTTGTAATGCATGCAACTTCTTACATAATTTTGTAGAAGAGCTTAGTTTAATACTTTATGAATGTAGTTTTTCAAGGCAACAAACTTTAAAGCTAGTCGAAACGGAGATTTATCTCTTTACAATAGATAAGTATTACCTTCAATCGTTTTTCTGACTCTAAATGCAAAGTGAGATCTTCCACTTGTTTTTCAATAGTATTCTTAGCTTGTTGGAGTACAGTTGTTTCCCTTGCAGCCTGTATATGTTGAAAATTATAAACAATTAATAATATGAATATTGTTAGCAGAGGTCCGCACAATGGTCATGCAATATCTATGCATATCAACATTTAAGTACATAAACAGTACTCGAGTTACATGAGAGACTATTAATAATAATTGCAATTAGCAAAACCTAGCTATACTTGGTATTACGAACAAAATCGATGTGGAATTTAACAACTCTATATAACAAATTATAAGTTACCACGACATTATGTTATACATCAATTATACAAGTAAAACCAAATTTACCTTAACAATTGCTACGACAGTTCCATTTAGAAACAGTGGTAATAAAATTATTAGGGTTTGATGCCTCTTTGTAAATTTTCACTATATGGAACTTCTCAGATAGACCTTATATATTTACCTAGTCTTTCCATCATCTTCAAGTTTCACATCCTTGTCAAGAACCGTCTCTAATCCATGTGAATACAAAAAATGAACCATGTTGTATCTTTTTTACATGCATTTGTAGTTCCACAAGGTTGCACACCTAAATTAATAAAAAAAAATATTGTTACAAATTCGCATAATGTAGTTTAATTAATACATACATAAACACATTAATCAAAAAACATAAACACATAACCAACATGAATTCTATACGATTTATATTTTTAAATAAAAAACATAATCAAACTGATAATGTAATGAAAGCAAGATCAAGTTCTAAGTATGAACATAAAAAATGACATATATTAACCTCCAAAAAACATGGATAATATGTCTTTGCCCATAATCTTTACTTACATCATGAAAAGCAAGATAAATGAATGCAAATAACAAACATTAGCAGAATCAGCATAAAAAAACAAAACATTATTAGTTAATTGTCTAAACTTCCATAATCTTCACCATCATTTGTTTCCAGACCATCATCTATGCCATCATCATCTTCAGGCATCGAACTTGTATACATACATTGTTAAACGTACCACGCCATTTTGGAATGCAGAAGCAATGTCTAGCTGAACCCATAATGCTTTCAAAAGCAGAAAGCTGACAAAGATAAATAACAGGTACAATGGATTCCTGAATAAAGAAATGTGCAAATGAATAGGATTTACTAACACGTAATTAAGAATACAAAGTAAAAGACACTGACACGAACCTCAAGAGAGTTATGATTTCATTGAATCCAAGCACAAGCAAGGCAGCAATAGCCCATGGAGGCGGTAGCCAGTTGCTATTTTGCTTGTTAGCTTTCCGAAAAACATTAAAAAAAGCATAGAAGGTAATATTATGAGGATAACATGTATGGAGATTCGTTATCCTTAGGTAATGAGGTACATATATGATTGAAATAACACCTGAGCGGAAGTAGCTTGACTAACAGCATAAACGGTCTCCTTCTGAAATTGGTTCCATAAAGATTTACACTGAACAGGAGTTATCAACGACTTTGATGCTGGAATCTGGATGTAAACATATATTTAATCATAGTTTGTCAGATTCAATCAGAGAGCTTCTTAATGTTTGGTAACGATAGAAATAGAACACTTTGATCCATTTATTAATAAATGGTTTAATTCGGATTATTTTATTCTCTAAGGGGTCAAATGAGTAAGAAAAATAAATACTACAGATTTAAGTCAGCCAAAGTGCAACTTGTAATGCATGCAACTTCTTACATAATTTTGTAGAAGAGCTTAGTTTATTACTTTATGAATGTAGTTTTTCAAGGCAACAAACTTTAAAGCTAGTCGAAACGGAGATTTATCTCTTTACAATAGATAAGTATTACCTTCAATCGTTTTTCTGACTCTAAATGCAAAGTGAGATCTTCCACTTGTTTTTCAATAGTATTCTTAGCTTGTTGGAGTACAGTTGTTTCCCTTGCAGCCTGTATATGTTGAAAATTATAAACAATTAATAATATGAATATTGTTAGCAGAGGTCCGCACAATGGTCATGCAATATCTATGCATATCAACATTTAAGTACATAAACAGTACTCGAGTTACATGAGAGACTATTAATAATAATTGCAATTAGCAAAACCTAGCTATACTTGGTATTACGAACAAAATCGACGTGGAATTTAACAACTCTATATAACAAATTATAAGTTACCACGACATTATGTTATACATCAATTATATAAGTAAAACCAAATTTTACCTTAACAATTGCTACGACAGTTCCATTTAGAAACAGTGGTAATAAAATTATTAGGGTTTGATGCCTCTTTGTATATTTTCACTATATGGAACTTCTCAGATAGACCTTATATATTTACCTAGTCTTTCCATCATCTTCAAGTTTCACATCCTTGTCAAGAACCGTCTCTAATCCATGTGAATACAAAAAATGAACCATGTTGTATCTTTTTTACATGCATTTGTAGTTCCACAAGGTTGCACACCTAAATTAATAAAAAAATATTGTTACAAATTCGCATAATGTAGTTTAATTAATACATACATAAACACATTAATCAAAAAACATAAACACATAACCAACATGAATTCTATACGATTTATATTTTTAAATAAAAAACATAATCAAACTGATAATGTAATGAAAGCAAGATCAAGTTCTAAGTATGAACATAAAAAATGACATATATTAACCTCCAAAAAACATGGATAATATGTCTTTGCCCATAATCTTTACTTACATCATGAAAAGCAAGATAAATGAATGCAAATAACAAACATTAGCAGAATCTGCATAAAAAAACAAAACATTATTAGTTAATTGTCTAAACTTCCATAATCTTCATCATCATTTGTTTCCAGACCATCATCTATGCCATCATCATCTTCAGGCATTGAACTTGTATACATACATTGTTAAACGTACCACGCCATTTTGGAATGCAGAAGCAATGTCTAGTTGAACCCATAATGCTTTCAAAAGCAGAAAGCTGACAAAGATAAATAACAGGTACAATGGATTCCTGAATAAAGAAATGTGCAAATGAACAGGATTTACTAACACGTAATTAAGAATACAAAGTAAAAGACACTGACACGAACCTCAAGAGAGCTATGATTTCATTGAATCCAAGCACAAGCAAGGCAGCAATAGCCCATGGAGGCGGTAGCCAGTTGCTATTTTGCTTGTTAGCTTTCCGAAAAACATTAAAAAAAGCATAGAAGGTAATATAATGAGGATAACATGTATGGAGATTCTTTATCCTTATGTAATGAGGTACAGATATGATTGAAATAACACCTGAGCGGAAGTAGCTTGACTAACAGCATAAACGGTCTCCTTCTGAAATTGGTTCCATAAAGATTTACACTGAACAGGAGTTATCAACGTCTTTGATGCTGGAATCTGGATGTAAACATATATTTAATCATAGTTTGTCAGATTCAATCAGAGAGCTTCTTAATGTTTGGTAACGATAGAAATAGAACACTTTGATCCATTTATTAATAAATGGTTTAATTCGGATTATTTTATTCTCTAAGGGGTCAAATGAGTAAGAAAAATAAATACTACAGATTTAAGTTAGCCAAAGTGCAACTTGTAATGCATGCAACTTCTTACATAATTTTGTAGAAGAGCTTAGTTTATTACTTTATGAATATAGTTTTTCAAGGCAACAAACTTTAAAGCTAGTCAAAACGGAGATTTATCTCTTTACAACAGATAAGTATTACCTTCAATCATTTTTCTGACTCTAAATCCAAAGTGAGATCTTCCACTTGTTTTTCAATAGTATTCTTAGCTTGTTGGAGTACAGTTGTTTCCCTTGCAGCCTGTATATGTTGAAAATTATAAACAATTAATAATATGAATATTGTTAGCGGAGGTCCGCACAATGGTCATGCAATATCTATGCATATCAACATTTAAGTACATAAACAGTACTCGAGTTACATGAGAGACTCTTAATAATAATTGCAATTAGCAAAACCTAGCTATACTTGGTATTACGAACAAAATCCATGTCGAATTTAACAACTCTATATAACAAATTATAAGTTACCACGACATTATGTTATACATCAATTATATAAGTAAAACCAAATTTTACCTTAACAATTGCTACGACAGTTCCATTTAGAAACAGTGGTAATAAAATTATTAGGGTTTGATGCCTCTTTGTATATTTTCACTATATGGAACTTCTCAGATAGACCTTATATATTTACCTAGTCTTTCCATCATCTTCAAGTTTCACATCCTTGTCAAGAACCGTCTCTAATCCATGTGAATACAAAAAATGAACCATGTTGTATCTTTTTTACATGCATTTGTAGTTCCACAAGGTTGCACACCTAAATTAATAAAAAAAAATATTGTTACAAATTCGCATAATGTAGTTTAATTAATACATACATAAACACATTAATCAAAAAACATAAACACATAACCAACATGAATTCTATACGATTTATATTTTTAAATAAAAAACATAATCAAACTGATAATGTAATGAAAGCAAGATCAAGTTCTAAGTATGAACATAAAAAATGACATATATTAACCTCCAAAAAACATGGATAATATGTCTTTGCCCATAATCTTTACTTACATCATGAAAAGCAAGATAAATGAATGCAAATAACAAACATTAGCAGAATCTGCATAAAAAAACAAAACATTATTAGTTAATTGTCTAAACTTCCATAATCTTCATCATCATTTGTTTCCAGACCATCATCTATGCCATCATCATCTTCAGGCATTGAACTTGTATACATACATTGTTAAACGTACCACGCCATTTTGGAATGCAGAAGCAATGTCTAGTTGAACCCATAATGCTTTCAAAAGCAGAAAGCTGACAAAGATAAATAACAGGTACAATGGATTCCTGAATAAAGAAATGTGCAAATGAACAGGATTTACTAACACGTAATTAAGAATACAAAGTAAAAGACACTGACACGAACCTCAAGAGAGCTATGATTTCATTGAATCCAAGCACAAGCAAGGCAGCAATAGCCCATGGAGGCGGTAGCCAGTTGCTATTTTGCTTGTTAGCTTTCCGAAAAACATTAAAAAAAGCATAGAAGGTAATATAATGAGGATAACATGTATGGAGATTCTTTATCCTTATGTAATGAGGTACAGATATGATTGAAATAACACCTGAGCGGAAGTAGCTTGACTAACAGCATAAACGGTCTCCTTCTGAAATTGGTTCCATAAAGATTTACACTGAACAGGAGTTATCAACGTCTTTGATGCTGGAATCTGGATGTAAACATATATTTAATCATAGTTTGTCAGATTCAATCAGAGAGCTTCTTAATGTTTGGTAACGATAGAAATAGAACACTTTGATCCATTTATTAATAAATGGTTTAATTCGGATTATTTTATTCTCTAAGGGGTCAAATGAGTAAGAAAAATAAATACTACAGATTTAAGTTAGCCAAAGTGCAACTTGTAATGCATGCAACTTCTTACATAATTTTGTAGAAGAGCTTAGTTTATTACTTTATGAATATAGTTTTTCAAGGCAACAAACTTTAAAGCTAGTCAAAACGGAGATTTATCTCTTTACAACAGATAAGTATTACCTTCAATCATTTTTCTGACTCTAAATCCAAAGTGAGATCTTCCACTTGTTTTTCAATAGTATTCTTAGCTTGTTGGAGTACAGTTGTTTCCCTTGCAGCCTGTATATGTTGAAAATTATAAACAATTAATAATATGAATATTGTTAGCGGAGGTCCGCACAATGGTCATGCAATATCTATGCATATCAACATTTAAGTACATAAACAGTACTCGAGTTACATGAGAGACTATTAATAATAATTGCAATTAGCAAAACCTAGCTATACTTGGTATTACGAACAAAATCGACGTGGAATTTAACAACTCTATATAACAAATTATAAGTTACCACGACATTATGTTATACATCAATTATATAAGTAAAACCAAATTTTACCTTAACAATTGCTACGACAGTTCCATTTAGAAACAGTGGTAATAAAATTATTAGGGTTTGATGCCTCTTTGTATATTTTCACTATATGGAACTTCTCAGATAGACCTTATATATTTACCTAGTCTTTCCATCATCTTCAAGTTTCACATCCTTGTCAAGAACCGTCTCTAATCCATGTGAATACAAAAAATGAACCATGTTGTATCTTTTTTACATGCATTTGTAGTTCCACAAGGTTGCACACCTAAATTAATAAAAAAATATTGTTACAAATTCGCATAATGTAGTTTAATTAATACATACATAAACACATTAATCAAAAAACATAAACACATAACCAACATGAATTCTATACGATTTATATTTTTAATTAAAAAACATAATCAAACTGATAATGTAATGAAAGCAAGATCAAGTTCTAAGTATGAACATAAAAAATGACATATATTAACCTCCAAAAAACATGGATAATATGTCTTTGCCCATAATATTTACTTACATCATGAAAAGCAAGATAAATGAATGCAAATAACAAACATTAGCAGAATCTGCATAAAAAAACAAAACATTATTAGTTAATTGTCTACACTTCCATAATCTTCACCATCATTTGTTTCCAGACCATCATCCATGCCATCATCATCTTCAGGCATCGAACTTGTATACATACATTGTTAAACGTACCACGCCATTTTGGAATGCAGAAGCAATGTCTAGCTGAACCCATAATGTTTTCAAAAGCAGAAAGCTGACAAAGATAAATAACAGGTACAATGGATTCCTGAATAAAGAAATGTGCAAATGAATAGGATTTACTAACACGTAATTAAGAATACAAAGTAAAAGACACTGACACGAACCTCAAGAGAGTTATGATTTCATTGAATCCAAGCACATAGCAAGGCAGCAATAGCCCATGGAGGCGGTAGCCAGTTGCTATTTTGCTTGTTAGCTTTTTGAAAAACATTAAAAAAAAGCATAGAAGGTAATATAATGAGGATAACATGTATGGAGATTCGTTATCCTTATGCAATGAGGTACATATATGATTGAAATAACACTTGAGCGGAAGTAGCTTGACTAACAGCATAAACGGTCTCCTTCTGAAATTGGTTCCATAAAGATTTACACTGAACAGGAGTTATCAACGTCTTTGATGCTGGAATATGGATGTAAACATATATTTAATCATAGTTTGTCAGATTCAATCAGAGAGTTTCTTAATGTTTGGTAACGATAGAAATAGAACACTTTGATCCATTTATTAATAAATGGTTTAATTCGGATTATTTTATTCTCTAAAGGGTCAAATGAGTAAGAAAAATAAATACTACAGATTTAAGTCAGCCAAAGTGCAACTTGTAATGCATGCAACTTCTTACATAATTTTGTAGAAGAGCTTAGTTTATTACTTTATGAATATAGTTTTTCAAGGCAACAAACTTTAAAGCTAGTCGAAACGGAGATTTATCTCTTTTCAACAGATAAGTATTACCTTCAATCGTTTTTCTGACTCTAAATGCAAAGTGAGATCTTCCACTTGTTTTTCAATAGTATTCTTAGCTTGTTGGAGTACAGTTGTTTCCCTTGCAGCCTGTATATGTTGAAAATTATAAACAATTAATAATATGAATATTGTTAGCAGAGGTCCGCACAATGGTCATGCAATATCTATGCATATCAACATTTAAGTACATAAACAATACTCGAGTTACATGAGAGACTCTTAATAATAATTGCAATTAGCAAAACCTAGCTATACTTGGTATTACGAACAAAATCCATGTGGAATTTAACAACTCTATATAACAAATTATAAGTTACCACGACATTATGTTATACATCAATTATATAAGTAAAACCAAATTTTACCTTAACAATTGCTACGACAGTTCCATTTAGAAACAATGGTAATAAAATTATTAGGGTTTGATGCCTCTTTGTATATTTTCACTATATGGAACTTCTCAGATAGACCTTATATATTTACCTAGTCTTTCCATCATCTTCAAGTTTCACATCCTTGTCAAGAACCGTCTCTAATCCACGTGAATACAAAAAATGAACCATGTTGTATCTTTTTTTCATGCATTTGTAGTTCCACAAGGTTGCACACCTAAATTAATAAAAAAAAATATTGTTACAAATTCGCATAATGTAGTTTAATTAATACATACATAAACACATTAATCAAAAAACATAAACACATAACCAACATGAATTCTATACGATTTATATTTTTAAATAAAAAACATAATCAAACTGATAATGTAATGAAAGCAAGATCAAGTTCTAAGTATGAACATAAAAAATGACATATATTAACCTCCAAAAAACATGGATAATATGTCTTTGCCCATAATCTTTACTTACATCATGAAAAGCAAGATAAATGAATGCAAATAACAAACATTAGAAGAATCTGCATAAAAAAACAAAACATTATTAGTTAATTGTGTAAACTTGAACATATTAGGGTTTTGAGAAAAAAAATTGAGAGAGTCGGAGTAAAAATTAGAAGATGCTATATATAACCTGAGTCGGAAGATGCTGCTATGAACATAACCTGAGTCGGAGTAAAAGGCCTCTTTTCACCAATATACTGCGCATGGATCAACGGAAAACCATCAAAAATTATGAACATAATAAAGCATTAAAGAAGCAAAATAAAAATTATAATCATTAAGGAAGATGGTTTAGGAAAAATTAGGGTTTTGTGATGAATAAAAATAAAATGCCGAGAATGATATTAGGGTTAATAAAATACAGCATATTAATTTAAGATATTGTAAAGCTATTAATAATTAAGGATAGATACTATAATTTAATTAATACCTTTATCAATAATAGGATGCAAAATAAATACCAAGAATTGTGTTGGTGCAGTGGTAAAGATGTATGCCAGTTTTACTCACAACCCATGTTCGAATCCAACACCATGCTTTTTTGAGAAATATAAATCCGAATTTTATGAGAATAAATTACATCATGTATTAAATATAAATCCGAATTTGTTTAAACAAATTTCGAAAATTAATATAAAAAAAACGAAAATTAAATAATAGCTAATTAAATTAAAATAAAATTATAGGCATTTATAGATTATAATATGCAACATAATAATCAAAATAACTTGTTGCCTAAGTGGTAAACACACAAGTTATTTATCAAAACAACCAAGGTTCAATCCTTGCAAATAACCTTTTTTATACACAATTTTAAAAAATGTTAAAAAAAAATCCGAAAATTACAATAAAAAAAAATAATTCCGAAAATAAACAATTAATTGCTTAGTTGGACAACAAATGCTTATGTGGCATTGAGATGGCATTGAGGTGTCATTGAGGTGTCATTGAGGTGACATTAATGTCAAATGCCTCCTGTTATATAATATATATATATATATATATATATATATATATATATATATATATATATATATATATATATATATATATATATACACTTTGCAGGGACTAAACGTGACATGCGGAGAGTAGGGTCGGTGGCTAGAGGTATAAACTTTTTTCCTAATTTTTGATTCATTATGTATTATAGTTTTAGTAGGTGTGTGTGTTCTTACTCTCTTTGAGATTTAGTTTGTTAATCGTTTACGTGTAAACGATCTTTTCTTTATTTTTGTTTGTATTTGAACTTAAAACATCTAATCTACTATGAGAATTAGATATACAGTTCTAAAAATAAAGGGGTGGTTGGTTGATTGAATCTTCTTGTTAAACCTGTTTTTCATAATTCTTCACATGGCGTCAGAGCGTGGTGGCTCTGATCCAAAGATTTATCAGTTAATTTTTTGATTAAAAACTGTTTTTCAAAAATTTAGGTTTTCCAAAATTTGGGGGGTTTTCCAAACTGAGTTAGATCTGTATTCGTGGTGTGATTCTGAGTATAGATCAGGGCTGTTTAGTCAAATTTTATGCTCAATTGAAATTTTTGAAAAACTAGGGTTTCATAAAATTGGGGGTTTTCTATTATCGAGTGTTTTTTGTATCAACGAGTGTTGATATTAGTCCAATATGGTTTTTATTGTGGTTTTTTTCCGCAAATTTTGGCCATATAATTAGGGATTTCTGTATCAAACCTTAATTACATGAGTTCTTTTGTTTTGATTATCATTTATATTGTGTGATCTTGGATAAATCTTGTTAAGATTTAGTCGAGAATTACTGACTCAAAGAAACCGTAATCTGTTGTTAAAAATTAGGGCTTGGTGTTTGTTTTGATTACTAATATTTTTTTGTTTTATTATATTGAGATCTTGGTATAGTTGATTTATGTTGTGCATCTGATTGATTGAAGATTTTCTTACTCATCTTTATCTTGGCTATTGGTAGCTTTTGTGTGTTCTGTAACACCTCTCACATTTTTCTTCTAGGGTTTTTTATTCTACTAGAGTGCCGAGCTTGACCTATCACTATAGTGGCAATGAATCTTGTGCTGTCACATTCAGGTTAGTTTGTATTGGTTAATTGGTGATTATTTTTTAAAAGGAAATTGAGGTGGTCTAGCTGGATTGATTGAGAAGGAGGTTATTTGTCATTTGTGGAATTTGGTAGGTTTATGTGTTGTATCTGCTTAATTGCTTGTTTTTTGTCCAATTAATATGCTTAAAGGTGATCCTCCTAAAAAGGATAAGCACCATGATGAATATAGAGGTTCTGGAGGGTTTAATGAGCAATTAACGATATATGACCCTCCGTATTCGCATTCTAATAATAACAATGGTAGTCCATTGATTTGTTTTCAGATTACCTGGTAACGAAGAGGGTTAAGTCTATTTATTAGAAACGTACTTTCTCCAATATACATATCTAGTAAACCAACTTGTTTTATTACCGATATAGTCATTAAAACTTTCAAATTTTGAACAATATCGGAAACTTTATTCACATACACTTGCATCGTTAGTCCTTTATACTAACGGTTGTTAGTAAATAACTTAAATTTTCGTTTTCTTACTTTTTCGTTCGTTTATTCACGTTTTCGTCCATTTATTCACATTTTCGTCCGTTTTTGCACGTTCTCGTCCGTTTTTGCACGTTTTCATCCGTTTTCGTCTGATTTTGCGCGTTTCCGTTCGTTTTTACGCATTTTTTTGTCTGGTTTTAAACTTTTTCGTTCGTTTTATCACGGTTTTTTCGTTTTCCACGTTTTCACTCCGTTTTTTACGATTTCGTCCATTTTTACACGTTTTCGTTTGTTTTTACACGTTTTCGTCTGTTTTTACGCGTTTTCGTCCATTTTTTAACGTTATCATCCGTTTTTGCAAGTTTTCGTCCGTTTTTGCACGTTTTCGTCCGCTTTTGCACGTTTTTGTCTGATTTTACCCATTTTTGTCCGTTTTTGCACATGTAAAAACGAAAAAAATGTACAAACACGGATAGAAAACGTGTAAAATGGATGAAGACGTAAAAAAACAAAAACGTGAAAAACGGACAAAAACGTGTAAAACCGACAAAAACGTGTAAAATTGGACGAAAACGAGCGACAACGAGAAAAACGAATAAAAGCATGTAAGAACGGACGAAAACGTGTAGATATAGACGAAAACATAAAAAAATGGACGAAAACATGTAAAAACAGACGAAGACATGTAAAAATAGATGAAAACATGTAAAAACGGACCGAAACGTGTAAAAACGGACGTAAATGTGTAAAAAGGAAAAAAACGTGTAAAAACGGAGCGATAAAGTGTAAAAACGAACGAAAATGCGTAAAAACAGACGAAAACATGTAAAAAATGGACAAAGACGTGCAGAAATAGATGAAAACGTTTAAAAACGTGCAAAAACGAACGTAAATGTGTAAAAACGGACGAAAACATGTAAAAATAGACGAAACGTTCAAAAACGGATGAGAACGTGTAAAAACGGGTGAAAACGTGCAAAAATGGACGAAAACGTGTATAAACAAACGAAAACGTGTATAAACGAACGAAAACGTAAGAAAACCAAATTTTAAGTTATTTACTAACGACCGTTGGTTTAAAAGGCTAACGATGCAAGTGTATGTGAAGAAAGTTTCCGATATTGTTCACAATTTGAAAGTTTCAATGACTATATCGGTAATAAAACAAGTTGTTTTACTAGATGTGTATATTGGAGAAAGTACGTTTCTAATAAATAGACTTAACCCTAACGAAAATTATGAAGTTTTGGTCTGCTGCAATTACTTTGTCTTTGCATACTAAGCATAAGTTGGGTTTTATAAATGGAAAATGTAAAAGATTTGAGACAGATGACCAATTAGCTGAGGAAATGAATAGGTGTAATTTAGTAGTATTGTGTTGGATTCTCGGATGTGTGCCTGAAGGAATTTATCTTGTTCATTTTTTTTTTTCTAAAAGTACTAAAGAAGCGTGGGATGAGTTAGAGGAAACTTATAATAAGGAAGACGGTTCTATGATTTTTAATCTTCGCTATAAGATTCATACACTCCCAGTATGGATATTGTTACACCAAGAAACTATGATTAAATATGTTAGAAACTTATATGTGATATGTTAATCTTTAGAATTAAATTAAAAGTCAAAGTATAGTCAATATATGTAAGTGTTTGAAGATGGAAGTTTTATGTGGTGTAAAATAGTGAAATTGGAACTTGAAGGACTGAAATTGTTAATAATTCAAACTCCTACCAGATTTGGCTAAAACTAACTCTGAGTTGACCTTATTAACCATTTTCTCAAAAATTTCAGATAGTGCTAGTGTGTGTGTGTGTCGAGTGCCAACAAGAGAGAAGAGAGGGAAAATTCTAGTGAGAGTAAAAATTGATCAAAAAGGTGTTGTAATCAAATTTTAATTCTTTAAGAAAAAATTACACGTTTGGTCTCTATGGTATACCCAAAATAACAACTTTAGTCCTTAAGTCGTTTTTATTACACCACAGATACCTATTTTTGAAACCTTGCACGCATTTAGTCCCTATTTTGGATGGGCGTTAGTTAAGTCCGTTAAGTATTTTGCGCTGTTAGTCCTTCGTTAAAATTTTTTGCACCGTTAGTCCTTATTTTTTAAAATATAGTTTTCCCCAGTTAGTCCCTCCGTTAATAATAGTTATCGCCCGTTTTTTTACATTTTTGTCCGTTTTTATCCGTTTTCGTTCGTTTTTATCCGTTTTCCCTTTTTTTTTTTTTCGTTTTTGTCAGTTTTTTATCCGTTTTCGACCTTTTTTTACGTTTTTAACCGTTTTCGTCCGTTTTTTTACGTTTTCGCCCATTTTTTTACGTTTTGTATGTTTTTATCCGTTTTCGCCCGTTTTTTTTACGTTTTTGTCGTTTTTTCCTTTTGCGTTCGTTTTTTACGGATAAAAAACGAACGCAAAAGGAAAAAAAAGACAAAAACGTAAAAAAACGGGCGAAAACGGATAAAAAACGAACGAAAACGGATAAAAACAGACAAAAACGTAAAAAAAATGGGCGAAAACATAAAAAAAACGGATAAAAACGTAAAAAAACGGATAAAAAACTGACAAAAACGGACGAAAAACGAAAAAAAAGGGGGGGAAACGGATAAAAACAAACGAAAATGGATAAAAACGGACAAAAATGTAAAAAAACGGGCGATAACTATTATTAACGGAGGGACTAACTGGGGAAAACTATATTTTAAAAAATAAGGACTAACGGTGCAAATTTTTTTAACGAAGGACTAACAGCGCAAAATACTTAACGGACTTAACTAACGGCCATGCAAAATAGGGACTAAATGCGTGCAAGGTTTCAAAAATAGGTATCTCTGGTGTAATAAAAACGACTTAGAGACTAAAGTTGTTATTTGGGGTATACCATAGGGACCAAACATGTAATTTTTTCATTCTTTAAACATCATTCCCCAACAAGTAAGTATGTATATCTTGAGATAATCTTTTAATTTAAATTAGGGTTCATGGTTTGTGACTTAGGGATAGTGGAAAATGTGGATTTTTGAATGGAATTAAGGTTTAAATAAGATGAGGGGTAAGCCTCTATAATGATTTGTGATGAAATTGTGATTTTTTCGAAGTTCAAACTTTGAGGGTTTTAAAATAATCAAATTTGATGATGATATGAATGCTATGGAGTGATTCGGATAAAGGGGAACTCATGTATGAACCTTATTAATAAAATGCTTTGAAATAGCATGCTAAATGTGACTTGTGGATTATATAGGAATATGGTTGGAAATGAGTCGAGTCGCTCGTGAAAAGTTCGGGATCGAATCGGTAAAAAACTCGAACGAGACGAGCTTAAACGAGCTCGAGCCTAAGTTGCAGCTTGTTTATTAATCGAGCTCGAGCCTGAGTTAAATGACCTTAACCTAGTTTCTGATGAAAAATAACGAGATTAGTGTTGGTGACGGCCAGAATCCATCACTAATACCCTTCGCAATGGATATTATTATCAGGCCCTTTGTTACTGTTCATATTTTTTTCCCTATTCGTCTAACCCCAAGGGTGTAAATAAGTCCAATCGAGTCAAACTTTGGTAGAGCTTGACTCGACTCGAAAATATTTTGTTCGGCTCGATAGCTCGACGAGCTTTCATGTAAGAAGCTCGAGCTCGGCTCGAAAAAGTTTGAATTAGGCTCGAGCTCCGCTTGAAAATATTGAATTATTTGTAATAATGATATGTTTCTTAAACCAAATAATATTAAGATACAAGATAAGCTCAACTCGAAAAGCCAGATACTTTCATAAATTTATATATAAACCCTTAAAATATACATAAAAATATATATAAAAAAAAACAAGGGTTACTTAAAAGCTCAAAAACTCGATTATATTCCAAGTCATGCCTATATAATTTTGAGATAGACTCGTTAAACATGTCGAGCTCTTTTGGGCTCCAGCTCGAGGCTTAATAAATCTCGGTTCGAACTAGCTCAAGTCGAGTTTGAGCTCGAGCGTTACTCAACAAAAACTCTACTCGTTTACACCCCTAGTACAATGGGGTGTTCGGTACTTTAGTAGGAGGGCATATATGCATATCGTTGTATTCTCAAGGAGATTTGAAAATGACAGGATCTCAAGGTTATCTCAAACCCAAATCCGGCCATAGAGAAAGCTACCCAAATAAAGAAATTTCGACCTGTATTCAAGAATATGGACTTTAGTCGAATCATTTTTATAATTGAAACTTTTACTACATTTCTTTACTTTTTATAATATTTTTTGAACGTAAGATTATTTTACTACATGAAAAAGTAGATTGTTCCTTAACCCTTATTATAAATTCTTACTATAAAATCCCACTGATTTATTGAGGTTAACTGAGATAAAATTAGTTTTAGATTTTGGTTTTTGCAGACACGCAAATGAGATAATGTTCTTGATTTCTTTACAGTTGTGAACTTAAAAACGACATGTTATGTCCCAATAATTAATGTTCCATTCGGCAATTTGCAAGCTAGTTGTAATATCTATCAACTTGGTTCGAACTATTTGGATGGATCCCAGATTCGCAGACATGATTATCAACTTGTATTTCATCACGTGATTGTTTGAAACATTGGTTTTGGTCGGGAACATATATTTATACATGGGACTGAAATTAAATTTCATATAAAGCCAAATAAATCATTCTTACACAGAACGTTGAACACAAATATTAATATAATTAGCTCTTAAAAAATTCTAAGAAACGATATGAACTGCAAGGATGCGAAATACTAAAATACATTGAATTTGCAACCAACGGTATGTTTGAAGATTACCATAGTAATCAAGTTCGCAACCTCCTTGATTTAGCCTGTAGCAACTAGCTAGGTGTGCTAAGTCCTTTAGTGACATAAGTGGTGTCATGTTTGTAATATTTCGTTGATGTTATGAAAAAGAATACTTAAACAATACGATCTATGATATTATACTTCGATTGATTTGGTTGAACAATCTTATCTATTATTTTAACAAAATAAAAACAAACTATGTATGGTTAGAAAATACTGCAGCAGCCAGGCAGTCAACTGCCAAGCAATTAATCAAACAATTTGATAATGTAATGCAAGTAATATCTCAATCATTGAAAACGATCGTTTTTTGAGTATCTAGTTGCCAGCAGCCTTTTTTCTATATTATATTCAAGATATACCTAAAATTCGTATCTATTCAAAATCTTTTTAATGAATTTGTAGGCACTTAATCAATAAGAAGTAAGGCATATATATAACCTTATCAACAAAGAGCATCACAAATATAACATCACCATAAAAATGGATCAAAATACTTGCTCTTACACTGCATCTTCGTCTTCCTCTTCTTGTTCGTATCAACGACAATACTCGAACAAGATAATAAAATCTAGCCGACAGTCGTATCTTAATTCTCTCCATTCGGTGCATAAGGGCATACAAAAACCCATGACTAAGCATTTCATTGCACCGTTGCCTCCAACCCCACCTAAAATTTATGATGTTATTGCTAGTGATTTCAAGGAAGTTGTTCACATGCTCACAAGTAGCCCGAAATTCCAATCCCCTTCTACACGTCGCCTAAAAGATATAGTTCCGCAAACTCTTGTCCTCTCAAGAATACCTAAACCAGCGGTATCTCCTAACCCAACACCAAAACCACCACCACCAAAGTCAGAGTGTGGTGAAATGATGAGCTCACTTCCTAATTTCATGATGGCGTCGGATTTTTGTGATTTCTTAAATGAAAGTTTGGATACAACTATGTCTGCTACAAACTTATCTGGCATGGATTTTTTGGAAGACCTGAGTCCTGATGGACTAGGTTCGTTGGTGAATCAAGGGGATTTTGATCCATTTGGAGGTACACACCTGAGTCCAGTTGGGTTCGGTTTGTCACCAACTTCATTTTCATGGTGCTAATCAAGGCTTAAGAACCCGAGAAGAAAAGAACCCTTAATATCCACCATACCGGCCACGAACCAAAAAATCCCATCCTCTAGCTTCTTTATGTGCTCTTTAAATGTCGTGTTTCATATCACAGGTCATACATGTCTTGTTTCATATCACAGTTCTTTATGTATTTAACTAGTTTTAATTCGGGTTGATAAGATGATGCTATGACAAAATTATTGGTTAACTATTGTATACTCACTAAGAAGTTAATTAAGTGTTCACCTTTATTTGGCCTTAAGTACACGTTGTGAGGTATTCGTACGAAATATTGGGTGGTTCATGTTCATCTCTGATCTCTTACACTGGGAAAATGTGTTGAAAATTCTTCTAAAAGCTAGCCTACCTTTAGAATCGTTACTAATTACAAACATGAATAATTTATGGTACATTGAGCGTGGAGGAATCGCATAAGCAAATCTACATATGGAGACATAGGATCATTTACAAGTCAAAGTTGGAGGTTTTTGATTTTGAAAAGTAAGAGGGTGTTTCTAATTGCGTTATAAAGAAGTATTGGGATGGCCAAGTCCCTTTTGAAGTCTTGACCATCTGTGTTCAAGATATGAGGATGTGTTTGAAAGGTTTATAAATATAATTTAATATGCGTATGACCGGATTTGAACTCGAGACTTCGGGATTGTACACATTACGTATGAGAGTTGATGTTAAAATAATTAATATATATAAACGTTGTTATTATTAATTATTTGTCACGAAATAAAACTTAACGATAGTTAATATTTAACGAGGTTAGACTAACGGTCGTTAAATGTAAACTACGAGGACTAGAGATGAAATTAGTGGACAAGAAAATTCTAGAACCCCTCCTTTGGGTCCATGGCCGGTCGTGGGTCTTCAAGCCCAAGGGGGAGAGATTTCTTGGTCACCAAGTTTTGAGAAACTATAAATACAAACCACTTGTATTCATAATTCTTAAAACCTTGGATCACTTAAAAACCTAATTTCTTCTCCTCTCCTCTCCTCTTGTTGTTTGGCCGATCGTGTACCTCCCTCCCTATAGGGATTCGATTTTCCAACTTCAAGATACAAGTGTTTGGTTTTATTTGTGATTCAAGAACCTAGCTTTTCACATCAAATCGATATTAGTACGTGTGTACAAGAACGAATGACGAATACAATTGTGTTTGTGGAGATTTGTGGGTGTCGACTTTTTGTGGGTCGAATTATATTAAACCCTAAGTTAGGGTTTGGGTTTTTTTGTTCATCGTTCACGTTATCGTGTGTTTTCTTGAATTGCTAAAAGGTACGCATATTCTTTTATTCGGTTAATTCAATTACAAGTATTATTCCTATTACTTCCGCTGCATTCTTTGATGATGTTTACTTGTTTTTAATAATTGTTATGATTAGTAAAACCCAACAGTGGCATCACGAGCCGTTAATATGTTGTAATTAATTACCGAAACACATAAAAATTGAATCTTTATGATTTTTACATGCTTTTATTGGTTTCTAGGGTTTTGTATTTTGAAACCCTAATTTTTTATATATGGGTCGATTACCCTTAATTTATTTAATTAGGTTTTAATTTTTGTAAAACTCGTAGAAACCCTAGGATTGCATGTATATTTTATGTGGTTTTAATGAATAATTGTTATGAGGAATCCATAGTGAAACATGCATGTTTTGCCATGGATTATTGTTTTGATTAATTGTTAAGTGATATACACATGTTTATTAGTTTGATAATTATTAAATTGGGGAAGACCTCAATATACCTAATAAAAATTCGTTATGTGCTAATTGGTATATTATTGACTTTGGCTTACGCAATCAACTTGTCGATGCATGTGGCTCACTTACGTTGTAGGTGAAAGCCCTAGTTGATGTATGCATTATTTTACGCCTAGAATTGTTTATTGGATTTTATCGATATAATTATGCATGTGGCTGATATGTGTCTAAATACACATATATTTTATATTGTTTAAACCCACAAAACGACCAAAAACACATAAATGACCATATAAATGTTACAAATATCATGAAAATGTGTTTTTATATGAATCAGGTATAAAAAGAGCTGAAACAGTTTGATTCTGCTGATGATGATGGTTTCTGCTGAAGCCTATTTTGATTCTGCTGAATCAATGGTTTCTGCTGAAGTTATAATGCGCTGATGGTTTCTGCTGAAGGCATACGTTTCAGCAGATACTTCCACTAAATAATATCTGGTTCTTAAATAATATCTGGTCAATACCAGTCAAACCAAACTTCCTGTTTTCCCTCTCCTCACACACCGAAACATACCACTGCTCAAAACCACCACCACTTGGCTTCCACCTCACCTTATCTCCACAGCTGTCTAACAACTCTCACCACCCTCTCCTACACACCTATACCAGCCCACAATTACCATTAATGCATTCCCACAACTTTACCTTCCCCTGTACCATCACATACCCTGCTTTTGCTATCAACTCCACCACTTGACCTCTAAACCCACCAAACATGTCCCCTCCACCTCTATAACAAACTAAGAAGCATAAATTACTCTCAAACTGCCCCAAGCTGTCTATATCACTTTTGGCGCCAAAAGTCATTTTAACGGCTAGGATGATTTCTGCTTAATCAATGGACACAAATTAAAGTGGGATTTGATTGGAATGCTAGTGGGAATTCAGAATGTTATAAAAGAGAAGAGAAGGAAGAGAAGAAAATACCTTTGGATTAGCCTAGGTCACATAGTTAGTGTAGTTTACTGCTTTCTTTAAATTACTTGTCATTTACAGTTTTAATGTTGTAATTTTCATCAAAGTAGTGTAATGAAACATCCTTTTTAGTTTAATTTCAAGTATCATTTCAATTTCAAGTTCTTGCTTAAATTCCTTTAATTTTCAAGTCACTTAAATTTCATGTTCTTTAAATTCTTGTTATGTAGTTGTTTAATGGACTCTTTAAGTTCACATAAGCTCCTGACAAAAGTTTTAAAGCTTTTAGAGACCTTAAAACAAGTTTAGTCTTTAAAATTCATAAAAACAATGAAAAGCCAAAAATAATCATGTGATCTTGGTGAAACTGCATGGAGCAAGGTTAATTGTGGATTTCCTTGGGTTTAGAAGCTTTGTGGAAAGCCTTAGGATGTGTTCTGTGACCATGGTTCTCATTTTCATCTTGGATTCACTTGTAAGCTTAATTTTTACCATTTTTGCATTTTACTGTTTTAGTGCTTTAGATACTTTAATTTTCATGTTTCTGTGTTTCTTTGCTGTTTGTTAATGATGTTATAGCTTAATCTTAGGTTGTTATGCTTTGGATTTGATTGTGGGTTGATATTGCATTTGGACTGTCACTATGCTTGTTTTTGATAATTCTAGGTTTGAACATTTGTGACTACTTGTTTATGCTTAAAAGGGTCTGATTTGACACATTGTGACCCCTGGATTTGATGAAATTGGTTTACATAATCTTCTGCTTTGAAAAACCTCAAAACAGTCCATTAAAAGGTTGTTTGGATTTAATTATGAAACTGTGAAAATGGTTGTGAATAGTGTTGTTCCTGTTTGATTTACACTATATGGAACCTATTTGACTCAGTGAAATACTAACCAAAGGGTTTAGCATGTTAGAAAGTCAAATTGACACTTGACAATCTTGATATGAGAACTTTGAGGTTGTTAGATCTAATAATCTTGCATATATGTTTTAATGTTGTTTAGTTTGCTTTATTTCATGTTTATGTTGTTTAGTATACCATATTCTGTCATTAGAATCAGATCAAAGTTCACCTTAGTCAACTTTGATCATTAACTAAAAAAGTCAAATTTCTAGTTTTCCTGTTTTTGATTTAATTGTTTATTTTCCTGTGTCTTTGTTACTTAGTTTTATGTTTAATACTTCTAGGGTTTTAATGTTTTGTTGCTAATCTTGCTAATTATATTTTTGATAATTTTTGTTTTCCATATTTAAGTGCTTATTTTGTTGCTTATTTCAGCTTGTTTTTGCCCTGTGCACAAGTCTAGCTGTCAAGTTCATAAGCTTGCAGAAGCTTTATGACTTAGCCCTAGCTTGTGCACTTGGCTTCTTTGTGTAGCCCTTGTGGCCTTTTTGTTATGTTTATTCTTATTTTCAGTTTGTAGCTTAAATTAGATAGCTTTTTCACCCCTTATTTTGTTCCAACTAAACTCCTTCCACTGAAGCAAACAGTGGAGGTTGAGTGACTCTCTTAAGCTTATGAAAAGTTCCTCATTGACCTTGAGCTTGTGATCTTTGGCTTCATGTGAGGCTAACCAATCATACTCAGTGTTTCAGTGTTTGTTGAGCTCTCATGAGCTCATTTGATAAGTTAATTTAGAGCGTGTTGTTTGCCCATTCCCAACAGTTCAATTCTTTGAACTTACACCATTACCAACAGCTCTTAAACAGCTCCTTAGTGATCATGAGCTTATGAGATTTAGTTCCCTGTGGAGCTTATTTGCCCAACTTTTGGATCCTATGCTTAATTTTCCCCTAGCAGCTTATTTGCTAGGGCTGCAAGTAGCTTATACTTATCAGCAGAACCTTGCAATGGTTCAGCAAAATTGCTTATTAGCTTATACCTAGTTTATGAGTGATTGTCAGTACACATGCTTGTTTATACTTGTTCATATTACTTGTATACAGATTATTTTTCTTTCCAGTGTGGAGCTTATACCAAGCTTTTGCAAGCTTCCATTCCATCCAAGTTAAGCTCAAAAGGCTAAACTGTCTAAACCTTAAGCTCACACTACCACAGTCCATTTTTTGTTTATATTTATCCATTGGACTTGTGTTTATCTTATCTTATCTTTTGTTTCCTGTATAAAGCTTTTTCCAAGCTTATTTCAAGCTTAAACTCCACTGTGAAGCCAAAAGCTTAACTGTTGGACTCATAAGCCCACAATTTGCTTATTTTTAGGTTTGTAAGTATTTGTTTTCATTAAACATGTATAATATCAATACATTTTCAGTTTCAAAAATTATTTTATCAAATTTTAGATTTTTCAGATTCTTTATTTCATTTATTTAAGTTAATTTTAGATTCTATTATTATTCATTATTAAATACATTTAATTCATTTCTAATTTATATTAATTAATTTAATAGTGTAAAATTTTATTTTCCAATAATATCTTTTACGTTTTTAGGTTTCTGATTGCACGTTTTTAACGACATAGCTGTGACAGAGCTATTACTATTCACATTCCTAGTGTTAGTCAATCAGATTCCTGTTTTTGTATATTCAATATCATTTCAGCAAATACAGTCGTTGTATTACAGTTTACACACCTCGTTGGGACTTAACGACCCGGGGATATAATTCTATACTCCCATGGATTTTAATTGTCTTTGGTCCTAGATTAGTTTGACTTTTATGGTTGACCATTCACAAGTGGTTGACTAATATAAAGATGACTAGTTTAGGACCAATCAAATTTTGGCGCCGCTGCCGGGGAGGTGTGCTGCGTATAACGTACTTGTATATATATTTCATATATCATATTTCACTTCCAAAAACAATATAAAACACAAAAATATTTTTCCTTTTTCTTTGTATATGTATATATAAAAATCTAAAACCAAAAATATTCTCCTTACCTTACTATTCATAATTCTGTGAGTGGTGACCCCACTCCAATTTCTCATCCAGTCATTTCCCCATGAACCATTTAATTCGGGGTCGAGTCAAGCTAGCGACTCGGTAATCAAAAACAGTAGTTAAACATGGGTTTTCACCCGTGTGTACCACCTTAGTGTGGGGGAGATGTCCCACATGTTGTATATAGATCTTAAAAATGAATAGAAATTGTAAATATTAAAAAAGAAAATAATTGTTGTGTTTCCACACTTGGCTAGTAATATTATCTTTTTACGTTCAAGGATTCGGCATAATAGCCGGGACTTTGAATATTGAGGACAATATTCATTTCTAAGTGTGGGGGGGGGGGGGGGGGAATTCTGGCGAATTGATCATAAAATGTACCCCTTTTAGTCCCTTTTTCCCTCAAAATGGCCAAATTTTAAAATTTTTTTTTGGAAGTACTATGTACTAAACACAACAAATGGTAATCAGTCCACCATGTCTAACACACATAAGGATTGGCTAATCCTGGAGCAAACGGCTCTAGGTAAAGATATCTCAAATCCGTTTATGGCTTGCAATTTGCCCAAAATTGTATGGTGTTCAGCTCACCATATCTTTAATTAGTGAAGAGTTGGCTAGCCCGCAAGTTTATGGCTTGTGGTAAAGGCAGTTGGAAAACCATAATTGGTAATCGACTCACCAAAGATAATATTGATAATTTATCTAAGAGTTGGCTAGTCCAGAAGCAAACGGCTTCTGGTAAAGACTAATCAAATCCGTTGAAAGCTGGTGATTTGCTCAAAATCACTTGGTTATCATTGTACCAAGGTTCTTACTTGAACTGAAACATTTTGGCTACTCCAGAAGTGATGGCTTTTGGTAAAGAGTTCTTTAAAATCCATTAAAACTTCATAAATATTGCTAGGGACTAGCAATAGTTTAGTGTGGGGGATTTGATATGTGTCTAAATACACATATATTTTATATTGTTTAAACCCACAAAACGACCAAAAACACATAAATGACCATATAAATGTTACAAATATCATGAAAATGTGTTTTTATATGAATCAGGTATAAAAAGAGCTGAAACAGTTTGATTCTGCTGATGATGATGGTTTCTGCTGAAGCCTATTTTGATTCTGCTGAATCAATGGTTTTTGCTGAAGTTATAATGCGCTGATGGTTTCTGCTGAAGGCATACGTTTCAGCAGATACTTCCACTAAATAATATCTGGTTCTTAAATAATATCTGGTCAATACCAGTCAAACCAAACTTCCTGTTTTCCCTCTCCTCACACACCGAAACATACCACTGCTCAAAACCACCACCACTTGGCTTCCACCTCACCTTATCTCCACAGCTGTCTAACAACTCTCACCACCCTCTCCTACACACCTATACCAGCCCACAATTACCATTAATGCATTCCCACAACTTTACCTTCCCCTGTACCATCACATACCCTGCTTTTGCTATCAACTCCACCACTTGACCTCTAAACCCACCAAACATGTCCCCTCCACCTCTATAACAAACTAAGAAGCATAAATTACTCTCAAACTGCCCCAAGCTGTCTATATCACTTTTGGCGCCAAAAGTCATTTTAACGGCTAGGATGATTTCTGCTTAATCAATGGACACAAATTAAAGTGGGATTTGATTGGAATGCTAGTGGGAATTCAGAATGTTATAAAAGAGAAGAGAAGGAAGAGAAGAAAATACCTTTGGATTAGCCTAGGTCACATAGTTAGTGTAGTTTACTGCTTTCTTTAAATTACTTGTCATTTACAGTTTTAATGTTGTAATTTTCATCAAAGTAGTGTAATGAAACATCCTTTTTAGTTTAATTTCAAGTATCATTTCAATTTCAAGTTCTTGCTTAAATTCCTTTAATTTTCAAGTCACTTAAATTTCATGTTCTTTAAATTCTTGTTATGTAGTTGTTTAATGGACTCTTTAAGTTCACATAAGCTCCTGACAAAAGTTTTAAAGCTTTTAGAGACCTTAAAACAAGTTTAGTCTTTAAAATTCATAAAAACAATGAAAAGCCAAAAATAATCATGTGATCTTGGTGAAACTGCATGGAGCAAGGTTAATTGTGGATTTCCTTGGGTTTAGAAGCTTTGTGGAAAGCCTTAGGATGTGTTCTGTGACCATGGTTCTCATTTTCATCTTGGATTCACTTGTAAGCTTAATTTTTACCATTTTTGCATTTTACTGTTTTAGTGCTTTAGATACTTTAATTTTCATGTTTCTGTGTTTCTTTGCTGTTTGTTAATGATGTTATAGCTTAATCTTAGGTTGTTATGCTTTGGATTTGATTGTGGGTTGATATTGCATTTGGACTGTCACTATGCTTGTTTTTGATAATTCTAGGTTTGAACATTTGTGACTACTTGTTTATGCTTAAAAGGGTCTGATTTGACACATTGTGACCCCTGGATTTGATGAAATTGGTTTACATAATCTTCTGCTTTGAAAAACCTCAAAACAGTCCATTAAAAGGTTGTTTGGATTTAATTATGAAACTGTGAAAATGGTTGTGAATAGTGTTGTTCCTGTTTGATTTACACTATATGGAACCTATTTGACTCAGTGAAATACTAACCAAAGGGTTTAGCATGTTAGAAAGTCAAATTGACACTTGACAATCTTGATATGAGAACTTTGAGGTTGTTAGATCTAATAATCTTGCATATATGTTTTAATGTTGTTTAGTTTGCTTTATTTCATGTTTATGTTGTTTAGTATACCATATTCTGTCATTAGAATCAGATCAAAGTTCACCTTAGTCAACTTTGATCATTAACTAAAAAAGTCAAATTTCTAGTTTTCCTGTTTTTGATTTAATTGTTTATTTTCCTGTGTCTTTGTTACTTAGTTTTATGTTTAATACTTCTAGGGTTTTAATGTTTTGTTGCTAATCTTGCTAATTATATTTTTGATAATTTTTGTTTTCCATATTTAAGTGCTTATTTTGTTGCTTATTTCAGCTTGTTTTTGCCCTGTGCACAAGTCTAGCTGTCAAGTTCATAAGCTTGCAGAAGCTTTATGACTTAGCCCTAGCTTGTGCACTTGGCTTCTTTGTGTAGCCCTTGTGGCCTTTTTGTTATGTTTATTCTTATTTTCAGTTTGTAGCTTAAATTAGATAGCTTTTTCACCCCTTATTTTGTTCCAACTAAACTCCTTCCACTGAAGCAAACAGTGGAGGTTGAGTGACTCTCTTAAGCTTATGAAAAGTTCCTCATTGACCTTGAGCTTGTGATCTTTGGCTTCATGTGAGGCTAACCAATCATACTCAGTGTTTCAGTGTTTGTTGAGCTCTCATGAGCTCATTTGATAAGTTAATTTAGAGCGTGTTGTTTGCCCATTCCCAACAGTTCAATTCTTTGAACTTACACCATTACCAACAGCTCTTAAACAGCTCCTTAGTGATCATGAGCTTATGAGATTTAGTTCCCTGTGGAGCTTATTTGCCCAACTTTTGGATCCTATGCTTAATTTTCCCCTAGCAGCTTATTTGCTAGGGCTGCAAGTAGCTTATACTTATCAGCAGAACCTTGCAATGGTTCAGCAAAATTGCTTATTAGCTTATACCTAGTTTATGAGTGATTGTCAGTACACATGCTTGTTTATACTTGTTCATATTACTTGTATACAGATTATTTTTCTTTCCAGTGTGGAGCTTATACCAAGCTTTTGCAAGCTTCCATTCCATCCAAGTTAAGCTCAAAAGGCTAAACTGTCTAAACCTTAAGCTCACACTACCACAGTCCATTTTTTGTTTATATTTATCCATTGGACTTGTGTTTATCTTATCTTATCTTTTGTTTCCTGTATAAAGCTTTTTCCAAGCTTATTTCAAGCTTAAACTCCACTGTGAAGCCAAAAGCTTAACTGTTGGACTCATAAGCCCACAATTTGTTTATTTTTAGGTTTGTAAGTATTTGTTTTCATTAAACATGTATAATATCAATACATTTTCAGTTTCAAAAATTATTTTATCAAATTTTAGATTTTTCAGATTCTTTATTTCATTTATTTAAGTTAATTTTAGATTCTATTATTATTCATTATTAAATACATTTAATTCATTTCTAATTTATATTAATTAATTTAATAGTGTAAAATTTTATTTTCCAATAATATCTTTTACGTTTTTAGGTTTCTGATTGCACGTTTTTAACGACATAGCTGTGACAGAGCTATTACTATTCACATTCCTAGTGTTAGTCAATCAGATTCCTGTTTTTGTATATTCAATATCATTTCAGCAAATACAGTCGTTGTATTACAGTTTACACACCTCGTTGGGACTTAACGACCCGGGGATATAATTCTATACTCCCATGGATTTTAATTGTCTTTGGTCCTAGATTAGTTTGACTTTTATGGTTGACCATTCACAAGTGGTTGACTAATATAAAGATGACTAGTTTAGGACCAATCAAATTTTGGCGCCGCTGCCGGGGAGGTGTGCTGCGTATAACGTACTTGTATATATATTTCATATATCATATTTCACTTCCAAAAACAATATAAAACACAAAAATATTTTTCCTTTTTCTTTGTATATGTATATATAAAAATCTAAAACCAAAAATATTCTCCTTACCTTACTATTCATAATTCTGTGAGTGGTGACCCCACTCCAATTTCTCATCCAGTCATTTCCCCATGAACCATTTAATTCGGGGTCGAGTCAAGCTAGCGACTCGGTAATCAAAAACAGTAGTTAAACATGGGTTTTCACCCGTGTGTACCACCTTAGTGTGGGGGAGATGTCCCACATGTTGTATATAGATCTTAAAAATGAATAGAAATTGTAAATATTAAAAAAGAAAATAATTGTTGTGTTTCCACACTTGGCTAGTAATATTATCTTTTTACGTTCAAGGATTCGGCATAATAGCCGGGACTTTGAATATTGAGGACAATATTCATTTCTAAGTGTGGGGGGGGGGGGGGGGGGAATTCTGGCGAATTGATCATAAAATGTACCCCTTTTAGTCCCTTTTTCCCTCAAAATGGCCAAATTTTAAAATTTTTTTTTGGAAGTACTATGTACTAAACACAACAAATGGTAATCAGTCCACCATGTCTAACACACATAAGGATTGGCTAATCCTGGAGCAAACGGCTCTAGGTAAAGATATCTCAAATCCGTTTATGGCTTGCAATTTGCCCAAAATTGTATGGTGTTCAGCTCACCATATCTTTAATTAGTGAAGAGTTGGCTAGCCCGCAAGTTTATGGCTTGTGGTAAAGGCAGTTGGAAAACCATAATTGGTAATCGACTCACCAAAGATAATATTGATAATTTATCTAAGAGTTGGCTAGTCCAGAAGCAAACGGCTTCTGGTAAAGACTAATCAAATCCGTTGAAAGCTGGTGATTTGCTCAAAATCACTTGGTTATCATTGTACCAAGGTTCTTACTTGAACTGAAACATTTTGGCTACTCCAGAAGTGATGGCTTTTGGTAAAGAGTTCTTTAAAATCCATTAAAACTTCATAAATATTGCTAGGGACTAGCAATAGTTTAGTGTGGGGGATTTGATATGTGTCTAAATACACATATATTTTATATTGTTTAAACCCACAAAACGACCAAAAACACATAAATGACCATATAAATGTTACAAATATCATGAAAATGTGTTTTTATATGAATCAGGTATAAAAAGAGCTGAAACAGTTTGATTCTGCTGATGATGATGGTTTCTGCTGAAGCCTATTTTGATTCTGCTGAATCAATGGTTTTTGCTGAAGTTATAATGCGCTGATGGTTTCTGCTGAAGGCATACGTTTCAGCAGATACTTCCACTAAATAATATCTGGTTCTTAAATAATATCTGGTCAATACCAGTCAAACCAAACTTCCTGTTTTCCCTCTCCTCACACACCGAAACATACCACTGCTCAAAACCACCACCACTTGGCTTCCACCTCACCTTATCTCCACAGCTGTCTAACAACTCTCACCACCCTCTCCTACACACCTATACCAGCCCACAATTACCATTAATGCATTCCCACAACTTTACCTTCCCCTGTACCATCACATACCCTGCTTTTGCTATCAACTCCACCACTTGACCTCTAAACCCACCAAACATGTCCCCTCCACCTCTATAACAAACTAAGAAGCATAAATTACTCTCAAACTGCCCCAAGCTGTCTATATCACTTTTGGCGCCAAAAGTCATTTTAACGGCTAGGATGATTTCTGCTTAATCAATGGACACAAATTAAAGTGGGATTTGATTGGAATGCTAGTGGGAATTCAGAATGTTATAAAAGAGAAGAGAAGGAAGAGAAGAAAATACCTTTGGATTAGCCTAGGTCACATAGTTAGTGTAGTTTACTGCTTTCTTTAAATTACTTGTCATTTACAGTTTTAATGTTGTAATTTTCATCAAAGTAGTGTAATGAAACATCCTTTTTAGTTTAATTTCAAGTATCATTTCAATTTCAAGTTCTTGCTTAAATTCCTTTAATTTTCAAGTCACTTAAATTTCATGTTCTTTAAATTCTTGTTATGTAGTTGTTTAATGGACTCTTTAAGTTCACATAAGCTCCTGACAAAAGTTTTAAAGCTTTTAGAGACCTTAAAACAAGTTTAGTCTTTAAAATTCAGAAAAACAATGAAAAGCCAAAAATAATCATGTGATCTTGGTGAAACTGCATGGAGCAAGGTTAATTGTGGATTGCCTTGGGTTTATAAGCTTTGTGGAAAGCCTTAGGATGTGTTCTGTGACCATGGTTCTCATTTTCATCTTGGATTCACTTGTAAGCTTAATTTTTACCATTTTTGCATTTTACTGTTTTAGTGCTTTAGATACTTTAATTTTCATGTTTCTGTGTTTCTTTGCTGTTTGTTAATGATGTTATAGCTTAATCTTAGGTTGTTATGCTTTGGATTTGATTGTGGGTTGATATTGCATTTGGACTGTCACTATGCTTGTTTTTAATAATTCTAGGTTTGAACATTTGTGACTACTTGTTTATGCTTAAAAGGGTCTGATTTGACACATTGTGACCCCTGGATTTGATGAAATTGGTGTACATAATCTTCTGCTTTGAAAAACCTCAAAACAGTCCATTAAAAGGTTGTTTGGATTTAATAATGAAACTGTGAAAATGGTTGTGAATAGTGTTGTTCCTGTTTGATTTACACTATATGGAACCTATTTGACTCAGTGAAATACTAACCAAAGGGTTTAGCATGTTAGAAAGTCAAATTGACACTTGACAATCTTGATATGAGAACTTTGAGGTTGTTAGATCTAATAATCTTGCATATATGTTTTAATGTTGTTTAGTTTGCTTTATTTCATGTTTATGTTGTTTAGTATACCATATTCTGTCATTAGAATCAGATCAAAGTTCACCTTAGTCAACTTTGATCATTAACTAAAAAAGTCAAATTTCTAGTTTTCCTGTTTTTGATTTAATTGTTTATTTTCCTGTGTCTTTGTTACTTAGTTTTATGTTTAATACTTCTAGGGTTTTAATGTTTTGTTGCTAATCTTGCTAATTATATTTTTGATAATTTTTGTTTTCCATATTTAAGTGCTTATTTTGTTGCTTATTTCAGCTTGTTTTTGCCCTGTGCACAAGTCTAGCTGTCAAGTTCATAAGCTTGCAGAAGCTTTATGACTTAGCCCTAGCTTGTGCACTTGGCTTCTTTGTGTAGCCCTTGTGGCCTTTTTGTTATGTTTATTCTTATTTTCAGTTTGTAGCTTAAATTAGATAGCTTTTTCACCCCTTATTTTGTTCCAACTAAACTCCTTCCACTGAAGCAAACAGTGGAGGTTGAGTGACTCTCTTAAGCTTATGAAAAGTTCCTCATTGACCTTGAGCTTGTGATCTTTGGCTTCATGTGAGGCTAACCAATCATACTCAGTGTTTCAGTGTTTGTTGAGCTCTCATGAGCTCATTTGATAAGTTAATTTAGAGCGTGTTGTTTGCCCATTCCCAACAGTTCAATTCTTTGAACTTACACCATTACCAACAGCTCTTAAACAGCTCCTTAGTGATCTTGAGCTTATGAGATTTAGTTCCCTGTGGAGCTTATCTGCCCAACTTTTGGATCCTATGCTTAATTTTCCCCTAGCAGCTTATTTGCTAGGGCTGCAAGTAGCTTATACTTATCAGCAGAACCTTGCAATGGTTCAGCAGAATTGCTTATTAGCTTATACCTAGTTTATGAGTGATTTTCAGTACACATGCTTGTTTATACTTGTTCATATTACTTGTATACAGATTATTTTTCTTTCCAGTGTGGAGCTTATACCAAGCTTTTGCAAGCTTCCATTCCATCCAAGTTAAGCTCAAAAGGCTTAACTGTCTAAACCTTAAGCTCACACTACCACAGTCCATTTTTTGTTTATATTTATCCATTGGACTTGTGTTTATCTTATCTTATCTTTTGTTTCCTGTATAAAGCTTTTTCCAAGCTTATTTCAAGCTTAAACTCCACTGTGAAGCCAAAAGCTTAACTGTTGGACTCATAAGCCCACAATTTGCTTATTTTTAGGTTTGTAAGTATTTGTTTTCATTAAACATGTATAATATCAATACATTTTCAGTTTCAAAAATTATTTTATCAAATTTTAGATTTTTCAGATTCTTTATTTCATTTATTTAAGTTAATTTTAGATTCTATTATTATTCATTATTAAATACATTTAATTCATTTCTAATTTATATTAATTAATTTAATAGTGTAAAATTTTATTTTCCAATAATATCTTTTACGTTTTTAGGTTTCTGATTGCACGTTTTTAACGACATAGCTGTGACAGAGCTATTACTATTCACATTCCTAGTGTTAGTCAATCAGATTCCTGTTTTTGTATATTCAATATCATTTCAGCAAATACAGTCGTTGTATTACAGTTTACACACCTCGTTGGGACTTAACGACCCGGGGATATAATTCTATACTCCCATGGATTTTAATTGTCTTTGGTCCTAGATTAGTTTGACTTTTATGGTTGACCATTCACAAGTGGTTGACTAATATAAAGATGACTAGTTTAGGACCAATCAAATTTTGGCGCCGCTGCCGGGGAGGTGTGCTGCGTATAACGTACTTGTATATATATTTCATATATCATATTTCACTTCCAAAAACAATATAAAACACAAAAATATTTTTCCTTTTTCTTTGTATATGTATATATAAAAATCTAAAACCAAAAATATTCTCCTTACCTTACTATTCATAATTCTGTGAGTGGTGACCCCACTCCAATTTCTCATCCAGTCATTTCCCCATGAACCATTTAATTCGGGGTCGAGTCAAGCTAGCGACTCGGTAATCAAAAACAGTAGTTAAACATGGGTTTTCACCCGTGTGTACCACCTTAGTGTGGGGGAGATGTCCCACATGTTGTATATAGATCTTAAAAATGAATAGAAATTGTAAATATTAAAAAAGAGAATAATTGTTGTGTTTCCACACTTGGCTAGTAATATTATCTTTTTACGTTCAAGTATTCGGCATAATAGCCGGGACTTTGAATATTGAGGACAATATTCATTTCTAAGTGTGTGGGGGGGGGGGGGGGGAAGCTCTGGCGAATTGATCATAAAATGTACCCCTTTTAGTCCCTTTTTCCCTCAAAATGGCCAAATTTTAAATTTTTTTTTGGAAGTACTATGTACTAAACACAACAAATGGTAATCAGTCCACCATGTCTAACACACATAAGGATTGGCTAATCCTGGAGCAAACGGCTCTAGGTAAAGATATCTCAAATCCGTTTATGGCTTGCAATTTGCCCAAAATTGTATGGTGTTCAGCTCACCATATCTTTAATTAGTGAAGAGTTGGCTAGCCCGCAAGTTTATGGCTTGTGGTAAAGGCAGTTGGAAAACCATAATTGGTAATCGACTCACCAAAGATAATATTGATAATTTATCTAAGAGTTGGCTAGTCCAGAAGCAAACGGCTTCTGGTAAAGACTAATCAAATCCGTTGAAAGCTGGTGATTTGCTCAAAATCACTTGGTTATCATTGTACCAAGGTTCTTACTTGAACTGAAACATTTTGGCTACTCCAGAAGTGATGGCTTTTGGTAAAGAGTTCTTTAAAATCCATTAAAACTTCATAAATATTGCTAGGGACTAGCAATAGTTTAGTGTGGGGGATTTGATATGTGTCTAAATACACATATATTTTATATTGTTTAAACCCACAAAACGACCAAAAACACATAAATGACCATATAAATGTTACAAATATCATGAAAATGTGTTTTTATATGAATCAGGTATAAAAAGAGCTGAAACAGTTTGATTCTGCTGATGATGATGGTTTCTGCTGAAGCCTATTTTGATTCTGCTGAATCAATGGTTTCTGCTGAAGTTATAATGCGCTGATGGTTTCTGCTGAAGGCATACGTTTCAGCAGATACTTCCACTAAATAATATCTGGTTCTTAAATAATATCTGGTCAATACCAGTCAAACCAAACTTCCTGTTTTCCCTCTCCTCACACACCGAAACATACCACTGCTCAAAACCACCACCACTTCGCTTCCACCTCACCTTATCTCCACAGCTGTCTAACAACTCTCACCACCCTCTCCTACACACCTATACCAGCCCACAACTACCATTAATGCATTCCCACAACTTTACCTTCCCCTGTACCATCACATACCCTGCTTTTGCTATCAACTCCACCACTTGACCTCTAAACCCACCAAACATGTCCCCTCCACCTCTATAACAAACTAAGAAGCATTAATTACTCTCAAACTGCCCCAAGCTGTCTATATCACTTTTGGGTCCAAAAGTCATTTTAACGGCTAGGATGATTTCTGCTTAATCAATGGACACAAATTAAAGTGGGATTTGATTGGAATGCTAGTGGGAATTCAGAATGTTATAAAAGAGAAGAGAAGGAAGAGAAGAAAATACCTTTGGATTAGCCTAGGTCACATAGTTAGTGTAGTTTACTGCTTTCTTTAAATTACTTGTCATTTACAGTTTTAATGTTGTAATTTTCATCAAAGTAGTGTAATGAAACATCCTTTTTAGTTTAATTTCAAGTATCATTTCAATTTCAAGTTCTTGCTTAAATTCCTTTAATTTTCAAGTCACTTAAATTTCATGTTCTTTAAATTCTTGTTATGTAGTTGTTTAATGGACTCTTTAAGTTCACATAAGCTCCTGACAAAAGTTTTAAAGCTTTTAGAGACCTTAAAACAAGTTTAGTCTTTAAAATTCAGAAAAACAATGAAAAGCCAAAAATAATCATGTGATGTTGGTGAAACTGCATGGAGCAAGGTTAATTGTGGATTGCCTTGGGTTTAGAAGCTTTGTGGAAAGCCTTAGGATGTGTTCTGTGACCATGGTTCTCATTTTCATCTTGGATTCACTTGTAAGCTTAATTTTTACCATTTTTGCATTTTACTGTTTTAGTGCTTTAGATACTTTAATTTTCATGTTTCTGTGTTTCTTTGCTGTTTGTTAATGATGTTATAGCTTAATCTTAGGTTGTTATGCTTTGGATTTGATTGTGGGTTGATATTGCATTTGGACTGTCACTATGCTTGTTTTTGATAATTCTAGGTTTGAACATTGTGACTACTTGTTTATGCTTAAAAGGGTCTGATTTGACACATTGTGACCCCTGGATTTGATGAAATTGGTTTACATAATCTTCTGCTTTGAAAAACCTCAAAACAGTCCATTAAAAGGTTGTTTGGATTTAATAATGAAACTGTGAAAATGGTTGTGAATAGTGTTGTTCTTGTTTGATTTACACTATATGGAACCTATTTGACTCAGTGAAATACTAACCAAAGGGTTTAGCATGTTAGAAAGTCAAATTGACACTTGACAATCTTGATATGAGAACTTTGAGGTTGTTAGATCTAATAATCTTGCATATCTGTTTTAATGTTGTTTAGTTTGCTTTATTTCATGTTTATGTTGTTTAGTATACCATATTCTGTCATTAGAATCAGATCAAAGTTCACCTTAGTCAACTTTGATCATTAACTAAAAAAGTCAAATTTCTAGTTTTCCTGTTTTTGATTTAATTGTTTATTTTCCTGTGTCTTTGTTACTTAGTTTTATGTTTAATACTTCTAGGGTTTTAATGTTTTGTTGCTAATCTTGCTAATTATATTTTTGATAATTTTTGTTTTCCATATTTAAGTGCTTATTTTGTTGCTTATTTCAGCTTGTTTTTGCCCTGTGCACAAGTCTAGCTGTCAAGTTCATAAGCTTGCAGAAGCTTTATGACTTAGCCCTAGCTTGTGTACTTGGCTTCTTTGTGTAGCCCTTGTGGCCTTTTTGTTATGTTTATTCTTATTTTCAGTTTGTAGCTTAAATTAGATAGCTTTTTCACCCCTTATTTTGTTCCAACTAAACTCCTTCCACTGAAGCAAACAGTGGAGGTTGAGTGACTCTCTTAAGCTTATGAAAGTTCCTCATTGACCTTGAGCTTGTGATCTTTGGCTTCATGTGAGGCTAACCAATCATACTCAGTGTTTCAGTGTTTGTTGAGCTCTCATGAGCTCATTTGATAAGTTAATTTAGAGCGTGTTGTTTGCCCATTCCCAACAGTTCAATTCTTTGAACTTACACCATTACCAACAGCTCTTAAACAGCTCCTTAGTGATCATGAGCTTATGAGATTTAGTTCCCTGTGGAGCTTATCTGCCCAACTTTTGGATCCTATGCTTAATTTTCCCCTAGCAGCTTATTTGCTAGGGCTGCAAGTAGCTTATACTTATCAGCAGAACCTTGCAATGGTTCAGCAGAATTGCTTATTAGCTTATACCTAGTTTATGAGTGATTTTCAGTACACATGCTTGTTTATACTTGTTCATATTACTTGTATACAGATTATTTTTCTTTCCAGTGTGGAGCTTATACCAAGCTTTTGCAAGCTTCCATTCCATCCAAGTTAAGCTCAAAAGGCTTAACTGTCTAAACCTTAAGCTCACACTACCACAGTCCATTTTTTGTTTATATTTATCCATTGGACTTGTGTTTATCTTATCTTATCTTTTGTTTCCTGTATAAAGCTTTTTCCAAGCTTATTTCAAGCTTAAACTCCACTGTGAAGCCAAAAGCTTAACTGTTGGACTCATAAGCCCACAATTTGCTTATTTTTAGGTTTGTAAGTATTTGTTTTCATTAAACATGTATAATATCAATACATTTTCAGTTTCAAAAATTATTTTATCAAATTTTAGATTTTTCAGATTCTTTATTTCATTTATTTAAGTTAATTTTAGATTCTATTATTATTCATTATTAAATACATTTAATTCATTTCTAATTTATATTAATTAATTTAATAGTGTAAAATTTTATTTTCCAATAATATCTTTTACGTTTTTAGGTTTCTGATTGCACGTTTTTAACGACATAGCTGTGACAGAGCTATTACTATTCACATTCCTAGTGTTAGTCAATCAGATTCCTGTTTTTGTATATTCAATATCATTTCAGCAAATACAGTCGTTGTATTACAGTTTACACACCTCGTTGGGACTTAACGACCCGGGGATATAATTCTATACTCCCATGGATTTTAATTGTCTTTGGTCCTAGATTAGTTTGACTTTTATGGTTGACCATTCACAAGTGGTTGACTAATATAAAGATGACTAGTTTAGGACCAATCAGTGGCTAATTGTTTTACATATGTTAAATTATTAAGTTATATGTATATATTATTTGAGTTTGTTTAATTTTTATTAAAGTGCTTTTTTGTTTATATTGTATGACATGTTTGTAAGCAAAAAGGGTTTTTATGAATAGAAAATTAAATGGACTAAATAATGGCGAAATTGATTTGTTTTTCTAAGTATTAAATCTTGAACTTTTAATCGACTGATGCGACTGTACTAAATGGTTAGAACTACTCACCCACTAGAACAAACTCAAAAGGGGGTTCAAAGAAGTGCGCATAGTCACACTAAAAGGATGTCTAAGGTTATGCTTTAGCGCTTACTTGGTCCTCTGCCTCCCTGTGCTTTCGATTGGAGCTACCTAGTATAACTATTCTATGTACGAAGCATCTTAGTGCAAAGTTGTAAGTTTCTCAACGCATCGATTAAAAATTTGTAGAATTTAATCTTAGCAATTAAAATATAAGTAAGTTTTTTTGTAAAATTTTATGTTATAAAGATGTATGCATGCTTCTTTATACATAAGTTTTGATTACACGTCAAAAATTGTAACCTTTAATGTCACACCCCCAAATTACCTGTTTTGCAGCGGAATGGAATTCCTGGGGATTGACTGTCATAGCATCACAATCACAGTTATATTGAACGACCTAAAGTGTCGTTTGAAAAGAACATCGTTTGATATATTAAAAACATTCAGAGTTACAAAGATAGGTCCCAAATGAAAGTTACTATGTGCGGAAAAATAAGTTTGGTACAAGTCAAACGATGTTTTAAAAGTATATAAATCCCATGTGAGACGCGTCGTCACCGCGACTCTATGATATGTCCACATGCATGCCATGAAGTGAATGCCTTAGATACCTGAGATAAAACATGCTAAAAAGTGTCAACACAAAGGTTGAGTGAGTTCATAGAGTTTGAGTTGAAATGTAAAGTCCTTCAAAATCGTTTATGCAGCAAAGGCATTGTGAATCCACTCAGTTCCAAGTTCCGCCCATACAAAACTTGCAACCTGTGTGTTCACAACTCACTGCCAAAATATGTATAGTTTATGCTCAAGCGCATGATGTCAAATGAACTCACAATAGTACCTAGCTCGATGTAGGACAAATAACACATAATCAATAGCACATGACTTAATTTATCAGTAGTCATCTGATTTAGAACATTATACGACGTAGAACTATAGCACATAATCAATAGTACATGACTCAATATATCAGTAGTCAACTGATTTAGAACATTATACGACGTAGAACTATAGCAAACAAACAAGAACAATTAATATAGTACAACATTCGGTTTTGAAACAATGATGATCATGATAGAAGTTATCCTTAAAAATCCAAAGTACTTGTGAAAAATAGTTAAGCATGTATCTCCCCCAAAATAGTTCAAAACATACAAAAGTAGGGGCTATGAAAACTCACTTGGTACAATGATGCGATGGCAAAAGTGAGTACACTGAAAATGATGCGCAATCTCTAACTGCGACCTATTATGAATGATATGTTCTAATGTAAATCATGAAACAATGTCGTGCATGCCAATCCACATGTAATCTATACCACTTGTACGCTTATGAAAATAGAATTTATCGTCGAAATATATATTTATGACATCTCGTCATGTTATAAAATACTTTACAAGTATTTACGTTGAAATGATATCCTACGATAATTATTTAGTGATTTATTATGAAATTATAACTTTTCGTCGTAAAATAATGTCATTTGACGTTTTCATGAAAGTGACTAAACGACCTCGAAAAGCTAGTCGTAAAATGGTGTACGTCGAGTGTTAAGAAACGAACTCAACGGTTTTGGGAAGCTTGTATCATTGTCTCAAAGTTTTAGTGTTTAAGTTTTCATCCTAGAGGTCTCGATCATAGAGAAAAGTATAGGTAAAGTATGGTACTTGTGTCCAAAATATCGTGTAAGGGTGGTTTTTCGGCGAAGTTTAAGTGACCGTACATTATTCAATACAACTCCGCTTGACAAATGGTTTGACATTTTGAAAAATATGCTTGGCGAACTTACTTTTACTAGAAGACATCACTTTATAAAAAGTACTTCGTCATTGTTAAAAACAACCTTCAACTTGGTCTCTAGTTTTGCCGTAAAACTTGCCTATTAGAAATAATATTTAGTTTTTCTTATATAATAAGGTTACGGCAACTTTTTGTAAACGTGCATAATTTAATCGTTACAAATCCGTTTTCTACGTTTTAAAGATCCTTAGCTTCGTATCGAAGTATACTAACATATTTTTGACAAGTCGACATAATTTACAACGTCCAAGCTTCATTTTTGACTCGTACAAAATAAATAATGTTTGCTGAAATTCCAGAAAATTTATAGTTTTCGGCGCCAACTTGAAAAATTCATAACTTCTTCGTTATAGCTCCGTTTTAATCCGTTCAAGCGGCCACGGTTTCGTTTTAAAGTATATTTTCTAAATATCTAGGCCAAAAATTTTTACCTACTGTCGGATTTTCCAGATTTTGAAAATAAGGACAGACCCTTTTGCAAACTTGTCGAAATGAGTTTTTCTCGCGCCAAACCAATTCTAACCCATTCAAAACAACTCCGAAGCTATTCTAATCCTACCATACACCTTCTTAGGGTGTCATGGTTTCCTAGACATCACCAAGAGTGATATATAACAAGGAGTAATTATAGGATGACAATATATATATAACTCTTAAAAACATATAAAAGTGGTATAAACATCCATGAGACTTGCATGTTTTCTCAAATATGATGAAATAAATATATCAATGAATATGAAATATGATGATGAGTATGAAATGCTTACTAGTAATTGATGAGGTTAATAGAACAAATGGTTTTTCCTAATCACCCAAGGTTTTTATTGCAAAACCTTAATCAAGAGTGATACTAGAGTGTTAAAAACTTGTCTAGAAAATATTTGGATGATCCTTCCTTGGTCCTTTGGTGTGGCCGGTTGCAAGAGAAGGGAAAGAAGAGAGAGTTTGATCTTTGCTTTTGTGAAAAAAATCAAGTGTATGTGTTATGTGTAAAAGTATATTACATTAACTTGAGTAGATATTTAGGACATGTATATGACTCACCCCCCTTGTCGACAAGGGGGTGTTAGTCACTTCCAAATATCTTATTTATTTATTTTTTTTAAGAGTAATTAGATGTAAGTTACTAAAAGACATGTGGTAAATTGTATACACATTTGAATATTTAGGGTAGCATTAGATAAAAATAAATTTTAACGGGTCAAGATAAAATATATTTAGGTCATAAAAATTATAAAAATACATTTCTTACATGAGTTGAGTGAAATAATAATTATCGTGTAGTTTTTAAGAAAACCGTCGTAATTATATAAACATAACAATTTATATACGAAATAAATTGAAAACATCGGGTAAATTAATAATATAATTTTTATAGTCTTAAAATGAGTATAAAAATATATTAGGAATATTTTTGAAAGTGTCGGATCAAATGTTCAAAATAATTAATTATGCGATAACGTTTATTTAATAAGAAAAATAAACGTTTAATGGAAAATGCAAAACCGTTCATAAACTAATATGATGATAATGATGTGATGACATGTAGACTAAACCTAGTCTATATGAATTGTCCTTGATGAAATGTCCATGAATTCGCAGTTAAACCATTAAGGTTACGCGAATTTGATGCTCGTAAACGTAGTTTACGATAAATGATGAAATAGTGAAACTTTTAAAGTTTGTAAAATTACCTGAAATTACGAGTTGTCACATTTAAATTTAAGTTTATGCCATCTAATGATATGAAACACTTGAAGTTGTAATTTAGTTATGTGAGACCTTGAGCTAGATTACGATAACAAGGTGAATCTTTATGTTGTGTGAGACCTCAACTTAAATAATTTGCAGTTTCTAAATTAGACAACTTAATTAAGTTAGTTAGTGAGACCTATAACTTAAGGCATAAGATGGGATAAAACATGCTTACGTTTTGCATAATTGTTTGGCAAAATTGTAAATCCAATAGTTTCTAGGAATTGAAAACTTGTTTGTCAATTATTGTTTTTCAACAATTACCTATTCTATACTTTCACGACTAGCAGATCAACTGATTTGGTGAAACTATGATAATGAGGGTCCTAAATTCAAGGAAAATTCTATGGTTAATATGAATATTGACCAAAGGGTATTTTATTTTCTTGAATGTTTATTTATCGAAAGTACTAACTTTTGAACTTTTATTTTCTGTAGAAATGGCTCAAGCTGAATCTACGGCACTAGCCTCGTCGTTCAAATCTATTTTTGATCGAGAGAAATTGACTGGCAGCGCAAATTTCAATGATTGGTATCGGCAACTCATAATTGTCTTGAAGGTTGCCAAAAGACTAGATTATTTGAACATGCCTTGTTCTCCTGAACTTGCAGCTGATGCTACTGCTGAAGTACGAGCTGCATGGCAAACAGAGTATGATAGACATAATGAGGTCGCCTGCATTATGCTTGGAAGTATGGCTCCAAACTTGCAAAAACAATTTGAGAATTACTTCCCTCACAACATGCTCGCCGAACTTATTCGGTTGTTTGAGAAGCCTGTGACTGTAGAGCTGTATGATTTTATAGATGCTCTACACAGTTGCAAGCAAGGGGACGGGAAACCTAGGGAGACTCAATTATGTCTACCCTAATGACATACAAATTGGCCTTATCAACAGATCCCTTAACAAGGAGTTTGATGGTTTCATGCGCAATTACAATATGCATTGCACGGGGAAGACAATTAGTGAGGTACATGTAATGCTCATTGACTACGAGAAAGGTTTGCCCAAGAAGGCTCCTACACCTACGGTGCTTGCTATTCAAAAGGGTAGGATTTCTAAGCCTAATAAGCCGCTAGCGAACAAGAAAAGGAAAGGTAAGGGTAAAGTTGATAAGGGAAAACAAGTTATGGCTTATCAACAAGAACCCAAGAAGTACCCTCCCAAAAAGCGTGAGAATCCTAAAAAGGATCAGGCTTGTCATCACTGCACTGAGGTAGGACACTGGAAGAGGAACTGTCCGCTCTACCTTGATGAGTTGCGTACTAAGAGGTATAAAAATGCTGGCACTGTTGCTAGCACTTCAGGTACTCTTTTGATGATAGAATTATTTGCTTTTCCTCATAAAATAAATTCCTGGGTATATGATACTGGATGTGGTATTCACATTTGTAATACACTGCAGGAAATTAGAGGTGCAAGGAAGCTCGCCTATGGACAACAATACCTGCACGTGGGTAATGAAGCACATGCAGTTGTTGAAGCTATAGGAACGTTTGATTTAGTTTTACCTTCGGGTTTAGTACTGTCTTTGAACGATTGTCATTACGCGCCTTCTATAATTAGGGTTGTCGTTTCTATTTCCTTGTTGAAAGATATTGGTTTTATTCATACATTTACTGATTATGGAATTTTGGTTTCTTTAAATGATGTTTTTTACTTTAATGTTATTCCAGTAAATGGTGTGTTTGAAATTGATTTGCATGATAATGTGATTGATAAAAATAATTCTGTTTTTAGCATCAATAATAAAAGAATCAAAAGTGATTTGGATTCTTCATATCTTTGGCATTGTAGACTTGCTCACATAGGCAAGAAACGCATGCAAAAGCTGCAACACAATGGGCTTTTGCAAGACATCAATGATGAATCATTTGATAAATGCGAATCTTGCATATCTGGGAAGATGACCAAGAAACCTTTTACAAATAGTTTAGAAAGGGCTTCTGATCTTCTTGGTGTGATACATACTAACGTATGTGGACCACTAATACATGTGTCAAGGAAGGGTGCTAGCTACTTCTTAACCTTTACTGATGATTTCAGTCGTTATGGTTATGTTTATTTACTTAAACATAAACATGAAGTCTTTGAAACATTTAAGGTTTTCAAGAGTGAAGTAGAACTGCAACTAGGAAAGAAGATTAAAGCTCTTCGATCCGATAGAGGTGGTGAATATTTAAGCCAAGAGTTTAAAGATTATCTTGCTGAGTGTGGGATTGTTCAACAACTTACTTATCCAAATACTCCACAACAAAATGGTGTATCTGAGAGAAGAAATCGTACATTGTTAGACATTGTGCGATCAATGTTTAATCTTACAACTCTTCCCTTATCCTTTTGGTATTATGCTTTAGAAACTATTGTTCGCATTTTGAATATGGTTCCAACTAAGAAGGTTGATAAGACTCCTTATGAAGTGTGGTATGGGAAAGCTCCCAACTTGTCTTACTTACAGGTCTGGGGTTGTGAGGCGTTTGTTAAACGTAACTCAGCTGGTAAGCTACAACAAAGATCTGTTAAGTGTATCTTCGTAGGATACCCAAAGGAAACTATGGGTTACTACTTTTACTTTCCACCTGAAAACAAAGTAATTGTTGCTAGGTATGGAGACTTCCTTGAAAGGGATCTCATATCTCATGAATTCAGTGGGAGAGATTATGATCTGGAATATGATCAAGAAGATGCATCACCTTCTGAAAACACTAGCCAACCTCAAGTAGAACCTGAAAGCCTGAATGTTCCACCTGAAGTTGAAGTGGTTCCCATTCGTAGATCCGCAAGGGCTACGCGTGCACCTGAGCATCTATGTCTTAACGTAGAAGCTGAGGAAAATATGTTAGGGGATCTTGGTGAACCTGCTAACTATAAGGATGCTATGATGAGTCCTGAAAAGGATAAATGGCAAGTCGTAATGAATGGGGAAATGCAATCCATGAGAGATAATGAAGTATGGATAGAGGTTGACTTACCTCCAAATGCTAAGGTAGTTGGAAGTAAGTGGCTCTATAAGATAAAGACTAACATGGATGGCAATGTACACACCTATAAAGCTCGTCTTGTAGCTCAAGGGTTTACTCAAACTTTTGGGATAGACTACGAGGAGACATTTTCTCCTGTAGCAGACATTAGAGCTATTAGGATTCTTATAGCCATAGCTGCGTACTATGACTATGAGATATGGCAAATGGATGTCAAAACTGCCTTCTTAAACGGTCGCCTAGATGCGGACATCTATATGGCGCAGCCTGAAGGGTTTGTGAATCCAAAATTTCTAAAGCGTGTATGAAAACTTCAAAGATACATTTATGGGTTGAAGCAAGCATCAAGGCAATTGAACAAGAAGTTTGATGAAGAAATCAAGAAATTTGGTTTCACTCAAAATCTTGATGAGCCATGTGTATATCACAAAGCTAGTGGGAGTAATGTTATTTTCCTTATCTTATATGTCGATGACATATTGATCATGGGAAAAGACATTCCAAGTTTGCAAGATGTAAAGTCTTATCTTGGAAAGTACTTTTCTATGAAGGATTTAGGGGAAGCAGCATTTATTCTGGGAATCAAGATCTACTAAGATAGATCAAGGCGGTTGATTGGACTAAGTCAAAGTACTTACATCGATAAAATATTGAAGAGATTCAATATGCATAATTCCAAGAAGGGATATTTGCCGATGCAAGCTGAACATGGCTTAAGTAATGAACTATGCGCATCAAAACCTGAAGAGGTGGCACACATGAGAAAAGTTCCTTATGCTTCGGCTATAGGATCTATCATGTATGCTGTGAGATGTACAAGGCCTGATGTGGCGTTTGCACAAAATATCACCAGTCGATATCAACAGAATCCAGGTGTGAAACACTGACATGCTGTTAAGAACATTCTTAAGTATCTAAGGGCTACTAAAGAAATGTTTCTAGTGTATGGTGGGAATCCAGATGCAGAACTTGATGTTACAGGTTTTTGCGATGCGTCTTTCCAAACTGATAAAGATAATAAGAAGTCTCAAACGGGATATGTCTTTGTCATTAATGGAGGAGCAGTTGACTGGAAGAGCAAGAAGCAGACAACGACTGCGATGTCTATTACAGAAGCTGAGTACATAACTGCTTCAGAAGCTGCGATGGAAGCTGTTTGGATTAGGAAATTCATTTCGGGACTCGGGGTAATGCCTTCAATCAAATTACCTTTAAATTTGTATTGTGACAACTCTGCTGCAATAACATTTGCCAATGAGCCTTGAGTCATGAAGGGCGCCAGACATTTTCCTCGACGGTATCACTATGTTCAAGAACAAGTCGAAATAGGTGAAATCAATCTACTCAAAGTTCATACAGATGATAATCTAGCTAATCCCTTTACGAAGCCTTTGCCAAAAAAAAACTTACTGACCATGCTGATGGGATAGGACTTCGTTTAGCTAGTAGTTTCATGCAGACCTGTGATTAGTATTTAGATAAAGGATGTTATGAAAAAATATTATTTTAATGAAATAAAATAGTTGTTTATGTTTATTTTTCATTTTCTTAATATTATGTCCTATATTTTCATGTTTAATCCGTGAATGACTTATATTATTCTAAATAGTCCGTTGTCAATCAATGATGTGGGAATGTCATTGAATTAAGACAAATCTGAGTTTTGGTAGAATATACTTAAAGTATGCGTGGGACATACCAAATTCACATGATATTCAATGAATTGAATATAGGACAGATCCCAAATTTACATGATTATACTTATGGATCTTTGTCACTAAGTAAATCATGAAATGTTTATCCTCAGACTTGAGATACCAAATAACTGTTATGAATGTAGTGCATTTGTGTAAGATAGTCTAACGCTATCCGTAACTGGTAGTTATAAGGGCTATTTTCAGAAGTGTTACAAAGTTCATGAGTTATGTTTGTAGTCAAGAGAATTTGTTCCTTTGAATTTGTTTCAAAGCATAATACTATTTTGGGCCCCTCGTAGGGTTGACATGATGTTTGTATAGCCATACCCAAGATCTATCTGGAATACGTTCAGATGATTTGGTAATCTTGTTCAATCAGATATAACGAGAAACAAAATATTAACTTATGAAATGACTTGATCCATATTCATAGTTAATTTAGTATTAGTAGCAAAAGGATAAGTAAAAATGATGAATCATTAAATGGTTTCCCAGGATACCATACTCGATTCAATCTGGGGGCATTGGCGTGTTAGGCTAGACTAAACCAATGTCATTACTATATTGAATAATATCCAAGTGGGAGCTGAAAGGTTTATGGATATAATTTAATATGCGTATGACCGGACTCGAACCCGAGACTTCGGGATTGCACACATTACGTATGAGAGTTGATGTTAAAATAATTAATATATATAAACATTGTTATTATTAATTATTTGTCACGAAATAAAACTTAACGATAGTTAATATTTAACAAGGTTAGACTAACGGTCGTTAAATGTAAACTACGAGGACTAGAGATGAAATTAGTGGACAAGAAAACTCTATAACCCCTCCTTTGGGTCCGTGGCCGGTCGTGGGTCTTCAAGCCCAAGGGGGAGAGATTTATTGGTTACCAAGTTTTGAGAAACTATAAATACAAACCCCTTGTATTCATAATTCTTAAAACCTTGGATCACTTAGAAACCTAATTTCTTCTCTTCTCCTCTTGTTGTTTGGCCGATCGTGCACCTCCCTCCCTATAGGGATTCGATTTTCCAACTTCAAGATACAAGTGTTTGATTTTATTTGTGATTCAAGAACCTAGCTTTTCACATCAAATCGATATTAGTACGTGTGTACAAGAACGAAGGCCGAATACAATTGTGTTTGTGGAGATTTGTGGGTGTCGACTTTTTGTGGGTCGAATTATATTAAACCCTAAGTTAGGGTTTGGGTTTTTTTGTTCATCGTTCACGTTATCGTGTGTTTTCTTGAATTGCTAAAAGGTACGCACATTCTTTTATTTGGTTAATTCAATTACAAGTATTATTCCTATTACTTCCTCTGCATGGTTTGATGATATTTACTTGCTTTTAATAATTGGTATGATTAATAAAACCCTACAGTGTTCACCATATTGGGTATGACAGATAATTTGAAATGTTTGAGAAGGTATGTATTTATGTAGAAAAATAGTATGCAAATGATAGACAGAATGACAAAGATATTTGGAGGGAAAGAATAACTAAAATAATTGTTATATTGATGATATCATAATTGTCAATACATGATCCTATATATACTATCTGAATAGGTATGATACAAGGGATGTGATGGTTCAATTGTTCCAACATACATGTCCCTTTATCATGTAACTGTTATATAACTGTTTGTAACTAACTTAAATGTCATATTTATGTTAACAAACAAATGTCTATGGTTTGTTGGCCTATGGCCAAGACCAAACGACTTCTTGCAGCCCTATGTACATGACTGCAAACTAATATAAACTACTTAACATAATTACAAATGTGTGACTAAGTTTTGAATACATAAAACTGAGGTTGATTGAGCTTAGACTTCCAACAATCTCCCCCATAAGATCAATGACCTCTGATCTTCCTTCCTTTCTTCATCTTGTTTTCATAATGATCAACTAATGATGATGAATTCATCACTAGAACTACTACATGTGTCCCTTTCTTCTTTCATTCCTTCTAAACTTGTATGTCCCTTGTCTGAATGGCCTTAATTCTGCATTTGGTAATTGTTGCTATCTCCATTTTCTTCCAAGTCTTCCAACTTGATTCCAAAGTGTACAATCTTCATTTCTTCTGCATTTGGTGCTGTCACTTGATCAATCTGATCACCACAGTGACTTCTAAGGCATATTTTCTCTTTGCCTTTAACCACAGTTGGTGTGGCCTTCTTTGGAACTGTTCCTAGTTCCTCCTTTGGCACCTTGCTGTGCTGTAATAGCACTTGAATACCTCTAGGTATTCATTGTAACACTTTCTGAAATGATCACCATATTCCTGTGGTTGACAAAAAATTTCTGCAACATAGTCAAAGCCTCTTGCAAAGTAGATACTTAAGTATCCTCCTAGGCTTTCTACCAATTTATTGAGATCCATTAGATGGATCTCTGTGCCATTAATTATAGGGGGTATTGGACCAGACACTTTTCTCTTTAAGTAATCATTATAAAACCATTTGTAAGCCTCATTAAACGTATCCCTGAACAAGTCCCATTCTTGACAGATTATTTTGGTCATTTTTCAATAAGTTAAGAAATGCAACATATTCCTTAAAGGTAGTAACTTGAGTTGGATAAAAATCACCTTTAACATGGACATGGTCTTCAATCCTTGGTGTGTCTCCAACTGACATTGGTTTGATTGGACATGCATAAGCATGGTGTCCAATCTCTCCACATCTGTGACATGTGAGAGTCAATAGATCCTTCCCTTCTGTCTTTCCTCCATTACCGTGAGCATCTTCTTCAAGTAACTTGAAGTAATCTTCCATATACTGGTTCTGTCTTTTTTTCATTTTGTTTGTATCAAAACTGCAGTCTGCAAGGTCTTTGAACATCTGTACTGGCCTGCATCTGTTCCCTTTGAATATCAGTTCCAATCCTTGCGCTTCAAGTTGGTTTGTTGATAATATGTTCAGGGTTACATCTGGTGTATATAATACACCAGGTATACTGATAAACTCCTTCCCAAATATGAGATTGGTCTCTCCTACTCCATGTATGAACTGTTAATACAAATAAGCTGTAAAAACATTTATTTATATTTTACGGTCTTCTAATGTTTTGTCGATAACAAACGTAAAATAATTTTAACGAAACAAATAAAAAACGTAAATGGTTTGAGCCAATAGTTTACTAACACACTTACATTTTCATATAAAACACTAAACAAGTAATAGTGTTTACATTTTAGAGAAATACATATGTATGACAACTAGTGTTTACATAATATGAAAATGTACATACTTATATTGTAATGGGTAATGTAATGGGTAAAAATCTAAGTGCTTGACCCATTGAGTAGATAAATTAATGTAGTTGGGTAAAACCCAAAGTCCATGACCCATACCCATGGAGCTTGATCCATAACCCATGACCCATTGCATGACATCATGCATGAAGTCATGTTGGGTAGTATCAATGGACCATGACCCATGACCCATGATCCAATGTCTAGATACATTTCATCTTGTATAACCCATGGTTCATAACCCATAACCCATAACCCGATTTGCAACCCAAAATCCGGACTTAAGCTGACCCAGACTGGTGGATCCCTTGGATTGCACTAGCCGGATCCCTCTGGGTAGGGATCCGTGGGATCCGGGGAACAGTAGAGAAATTTACCTATAAATAGTGAGCCATTTCTCTCTTACAACTCACCCCCTTTTACACATAATCTCTCTTAGTATTGTAAACTCTTTAACCTCAGATCCAAAGGATCTTTCTATGTAGTTTTGTGTTTGTGTGATTCTCTAGGTTCCTCTTAAAGGCGAGATCACTACCTCTTGAAGTCGAGCAAGCTCAAATCCATGGGTTTCCAAGCTTCGTCATCATCAAGACTACTGAAGTTATCTTGTTGATAGTTCTTTCCTCCCTCCTTAGAAGTGTTGTGTTGAAGGCATAAGTGAAAGATGAAAAATGGGTCAAGTCGAAGGCATTAGTGAAAGGTGCCGAAGGGTCAAGACAAAAGCATTAGTGAAAGGTGCCGACGGGTCATGTCAAAGGGATTAGTGAAAGGTGCCAAGGGGTCGTGTCAAAGGCATTAGTGAAAGGTGCCAAGGGTGTACATTCGATATGGTGCATCGATGTAAAAAATAGATTAGTTTGGGTTAAAGGATAGTGAGATCCTTATGATGATGTTATAAGGAGTGTGTCTCCATTGGGATAGTAGTTGTGTAGTGTTGGGTAGTAGTTCCTCCTTTGTAATAAAACTCAGTATCTAGCCTTGTACCAGATAAAGTGTAGGCGACGTTGTCATAGGTTTGGTTCTACCTCGTGGAAGAACTCGGTGTCTAGCCTTGTACCAGATAAAGATTAGGCGACGTTGTGAAGGCTTCTCCGCTACAAGGAGCTTGTGTTGTGTAGTGCTTACGAACTCTTGAGTTGGTGATTTGGGGAGTGGAGTAGGGCAAGGAAGGTGTCCTTGAAGCCGAACCACTATAAATACTCGTGTTGTGGTTTTGTGTTTCTTACTCTTTATCTTTACATTACTTGCTTTAATGCTTATCTATCATCATCCAACTTACACATTAAATAGATTGACATAAGTCGATCTAAATAGTTTAAAACAAAGTTTTAATCGGGAAAACTATTCAACCCCCCCCCCTTCCAGTTTTCACAATTGGTACCAGAGCTTCGTTACCAAGTTTCTTAGAGTATATTGTACTTTAAAAACTTGATACAATCCGTGTATAATTGAAAACTACAAAGAAGACTTTCTAAAAACAAATACCATGTTTTAAGAACACTTTTGTTGGATGTTGATTTGATGACCACATCAATATTTTTTACTTACATCTTATTTTATCTTACAAAATGCACTAACCTTTCTTGTCATTTTGTTTAGTTAAACTCATATTAAGCAAGCCATCAGAATTCTTGGTAATAAGATTACCTCTTCTAAGAAGGTATCTTAAAATACTTACTAGATCTCGAAAGAACCGGAGTTGTCTATTGATACTTTTTGTCAAAAGTAAGGAACACTCATAATTGCATTAGAGGTATGATTTTCTTAAAACTTATCTCTAAATAATATTAGCTTAGAATAAGTATACTTGCATAGGAATTTATATAGTTATATTAAATTTTATTTCCTTATTTATAATATATGCTTTAGTGATATACGTGGCTTCATTAGAAAACCTTCGTGCATACGTGTTTCTCTTCCGTCTAAACCTAGGTATATAAATATGTGTTACCTTAACCTAAAAATTAAACCTTTCTAATAATAAAACAAAACACAAATCTCAAAAATTCTTCCTTCCCCATAAAAACCCTCTTCTGATTGTTCCAACACCACCAAACCCCATTTTTCAAATCTTCCACTTTCAAAATACCTCTCATTCAAACTTCATCTTCTTCCTCATCTCATTTTGAAAAATCAAAACCATGAAAGATTTCCATCATCATGGTTTACATCGCCTTCGTAATCATCATCATAACACTCATCACTCTCGTGTACCCCATGATCAAGTTCTCTCATGGAGACATGTACTTTGTTTTTTTGATCTACATTTGTATCATATATCCAATCCGTTGTATTGCTTTTAGTATTGAAATGAAATATTATTAATGTCTTAGTTTATCCCGTTTATTTCTCATAACGTGTTTGTCATATTTCTTTCTTTCGCATCTTTAAAACCTTGTGATGAGTGTCTAAATACTCATCATTTTTACCTTTTAGAATGCCAAAAATATCTGAAAACATTCAGAAATGTATCAAAATGATGAAAATATCACAAATAAGTGTTTTATGTGTTTTAAATGCAAAAATATCAAAATCAGATGAAAAACGTATCAAGTTTGCATAATTGGCAGTTTTAGTCCCCCAAGTTTCAAAAGTTGTCAAATGTAGTCCCTGGTAGATCAAAATAAAGAAAAATGTCATTTAAGGTCCATGGGATTCAAAATTTGTCAAAACAAACCCTTCAAAGTTCAAAAATTGCAAAATTACAACTTTGGTCCCTGAACTTTGAAAAATGTCAAATATAGTCCTTGGTGAATTTAAAAAGTGAAAATAATCAAAAAAATAAACCTTGTACTATTCATAAATGGCAAACTTGGTCCTTATGGTGAACTTTTGGAGAATTTACATGTTTGGTCCCTCAAGTTTCAAAGTTTGGCAGATTTAGTCCCTGGAAGTGTAAAAATGGAAATTATCAATTGAGGTCCTTGTACTATTGAAGCTTGGAAAAATTCACCATTGGAATAACTTTGGAAGGTTTACACATCCAGCCCTATACTTTCAGAAAATTGCAAAAGTGGTCCTTATTATTAATACCAAACCAAACGGACCCTTTGTTATTATTAAACCCAAACCCAATCCTACAACCCAGCTGGCCCAATATCTAGCCCAAACCCCCGGGTCAAATAAAGTCAAACGCGCCAATATACCACCTCCACTGTACACTCGTCTCTCCCACGCCTGCAACCACAAAACCAGGTGGTTTTCTCCACCACCTGTTCCCTCCACCTCACCTATACTACTCTCCCAGCTCACCCCCTCCTCCTATACCAACCCACAAGCATTAAATGCTTCCCCACCATCAAACACTCCAACCAACCTCAACCCCTGTTTTTACTGTCAAATCACTCCTAGCTCCATATCTACTTCTCATTTTGTCCCCTACACCTCCACAAACATCCACAATTCTTTAATTGCCTCAATCCCTGCTCTAATCCACTAGTACCACTTTTGGCGCCAAAATCAGTTTTAAAGGCTAGGATCTGTTTCAGAGCACCAATGGTCAAGATTGCAAGTGGGTTATGATCAGAAGCATGTGGGGAGTCTTAAAAGTCTATAAAGAGAGAGGAGATTCAGAGGAGTGAGATATCTAGTTTTTAATTAGTTAATGTATGTCGTTTTAATCACTTTTCAAATTTCCAGTGTAATTTTAATCTTTCAAGTCTTTGTTTAAGTATTAGCAGTGTATTGTACAACTTTTTAAGCAATCAATTTCAAGTTTAAATCATATTTCCAGTTTATGCAATTTTTCAAGTTCAAAATCTCAATGTGTTCTAATGTTGTTGTTAGTTGTTATTAAGGACTGATAAGCCCATATAAGCTCCTAGAAAGCTTATTTAAGCTTTTAGTAACCTTAAAATTCAGTTTAGAAGCAAAAAGCAAAAATACAAGAAAATACAAAAAAATCAGTCAAAAATCAAAAATCACAAGAAATGATAATCAAAGCTGGAGCAGGGTGAATATTGGATTGCCCTTTGGTTTAGAGCTCCTTGGGAAGCTATAGGAAGTGTTACAGTCCTTGGTTCTCAGTTATAAGCTTGGAATAAATTTGTAAGCTTATTTCTTGATTTTGGCATTTCACTGTTTTAGTCATTGATTAGCTTAAATCTTTGTATTTTCATGTTTCTAAGTTGTAGTTAAGTAAAATTAAAAAATAAAACAGGTTGCTTGTTATTCACAATTTTTAGTTACTAAAAAAACCTTATTTTATCAGTCATAGTAGCATAAGTGTCAATTCATAGTTTCATGTTGTTATTATTACTGTTTAATGCTTATTTAGTCTTAATATATGATATTATAAGATCTTAAATAAGTTGCATGGTCTTAATCTTTGAAATTATTTGAAAATCACCAAAACAGTTAAGTAAAAGGTTGTTTGGTTTCACTGTTTTATCTGTGTTAGAAGCCAGTTGTGTTGTTGTTTGTTGTTGTTCTATGTCACATTAGGTCTTAATAACTCATAGAAATAATAAAATCCAGTCTTTGTTTATTAAAAAGTCAAAATACTCTTTAATCTCACTTAGTTTGTTAACTGTTAAGCTTTAGCTTGTCAAATTCATCATATTAGCTTATAACTTGTTACTTTAGCTTTATCTTATCTTATTATAGCTTAATCTATCATAATCAGTGAGTAAAACTGATCCAAAGTTCATATTAGTCAACATATTAGTGTAAGATAAAAAGTCAAACTTTTCAATATAGTCGTTTTTAAATAAACTAGAAACTTTTATATAGGACTTAATTTTAAGTTTTAAGATTTGAGCTTTTGGGATAGTAAAATACAACTGCTCAGCTTTATACTAGTATTTTTTATAATTTCCAATTAGCTTATTAAGCAGCTTATTTCTTAGCTTACTTTGGACCCTTGTTTGAAAACATGCCCTGTGCACAGATTTGCTAGCCTATTTCACAAGCTCTCACAGAGCTTATTAGTTAGCTTTAGCTTGTGCATCTTAGCTTTTTGAGAAGCTAACCTAGCCATCTTTAAGTCCCAAGCTTAGTTTTCCATTTTGCAGCTTATTTAATAAGGCTGCACATAGCTTTTTGTTTGTCCCAATTGACTCAGTATACACTGAGTCATAACTCAGTGTTTACCAGCTTTTTCTCAAGCTCACCATAAGCTCTCTAGTGGATCCCACAGTGAGAGTTTTAGCTTTTTGGATAGCTTAATTGGTATACTAGTTAGTTCCAGTGTTTACTTTCATTTTCTAGCTTATTAAAGTGCTTAAATATTAGCTTAAAAGTATCTAGAAACCCAATAGTGTCCTGTGCATCCAGTTAAGATAGTGCTTATTTGGGTTTGTTTAGTGCTTATTTATAAGTTATTTTGCTTTTTCAGTTGTCATTCTAGCTTACAATCAGTTTTCTAGCTTATTTCCAGTTTAACTTGTGCTTATTTATTAGCTTATAAGCCATTTTGGCTTAAACTTGTGCTTATTACCATTTCTTGTCCACTGTTGAAATAATAAGCTCAAACTGAGCTTATTAGTTGTTTTCATAAAAAGTTGTAGTTTTATAAAGTGCTTATTTCATTGTACTTAATCAGTTTCAAAAAGAAAAATCCAAAAATATAATAGTTTGCAAAAAGCCATTGCTGGGATTCGAACCCTGGCCACCCAGCTCACCACACACACACCTTACCATTCGCCCTTGGGTCTTTGACTGGTTATGGTTTGCACAATTTAATACATAAGTCTTGTTTTCCATTTTAGCTTATTCGTACTCTTTAGCTTATTTCTAGCTTATTTAAATAAGTTGTCATACCTTTTATATTTTTTTTAGCTTTGTATTAGTATAAAGTATTTTACAAAAAAAGTTTCAGATTTTTCTTAATAGTTTTAGTATTTTTAATCATTTATTTAGTTCAAAATAGTATTTAATTCATAATAAAAAATATAAAAGTCAAAAAAAATATAAATCTTTTTTCTAAAATTTTCTTTTGTCATATAGTAAGTAAGAAAATTGTTTTTACACTCGTAGGACTTTTATTTCACAAATTTTACGTTTTTCCTTGCGCACTCGCGTAATTTTTATACATAACGCACGTTTTCATTCTAGGTCACGTTTTTAGATAATATAGGTTTACATTTTAATTAAAATAGTTTATTTAAGTTATTTTGTTTTATAAATCGAGAAAAACATCATTTTAAAAATAGTGATAGCGTTTATTTAATATAATTTAGCTTTTTAATTTTCTTTAATTTGCATTTAAGCCCCTGTAATTTACAAAACTTTTTCTTTAGGTATAAATATTCCAAAAACCTTACTGATCACTATCCTTAGTGATTATTCGACATCTGAACGTGTTAAACACCATTCATCCTCCGTGGGACTTAACGACCTGTGGAAACACTATACTCTCCAGATCTTAATTGCATTTGCTTCTGAGCTGTTTGAAGTTTATTACGGTTGACCATTCACAAGTGGTTAGCTTGTGTGATAAACTTGACTGTTTGGGAGCCAATCAAATTTTGGCGCCGCTGCCGGGGAGGCTGTAAGCGTGTTCTAAGCATTTCCAGATCCATTCTTGCACAAATACCACCCTTTTGTAAACAGTTTTTCTTTTTTTGTAAAGTTAATCAAACTCAAAAAGTTCATTAACACTTTTCCTAAAGTGTTAACAACACAAAAAATATATAAAACAACAAAACAATCGTAACGTTTTCTATCTTGTATTTTCTTTGAGGTGATTCTTAAAGAGATACGATTTGGTTAAATGAGACGATACCAAAAATATTTTCCAAAAGTTTTTAAACCCTTAGCACATATCCATACCTACGTCTTTTCAGTGGTACTTAAATAAATACATAAAATCAACCACCGCAAATCAAGGCAGTACACCTACCAACTGGGGGTGTGAACATTAATAAGTTCCCGAACAAAAGATTTAAAACTTGCCTTTGTGTCCTTGTGATTTGGTGTACCTTTTTCAAAGAAGCCATTTCATTTGTGATTATTGGTTTAAGTTCACTTGTCGTTTTGCCTCGCATTTGTTTTGAAAACTGATTTTTATACTTAGTGCATGCGCACTCGTTCTTCCAGCTCTACAAGTCCACTTTCTGAGCTTGCAAATATTCCTCGTAGACGTAGAGGACGTTCTGCTCCTTCAGCCGTGACTGAGGAACGTCTACCACTACCACCCCCTGTCGTAATGGCAGAAGATAAGCCGATGAATGAGCTTCTCCAAGCACCCATCGAGGGTTACGGAGATGCCATTATTGTCCCAGCCATTGTGGCTGATACCTTTGAGCTCAAAACCGGGTTGCTTAATCTTGTAACCCAAAGCCAATTTTATGGTTTTGAGCGGGATGATCCTCATGCACATATTCGATGGTTTAACAAGATTGCATCTTCCATCAAATACAAGAATGTCCCACATGAAGCAATTAAGCTTCTTCTGTTCCCATTTTCTCTAGAGGGACAAGCCCGGAATTGGCTTGAGAAACAACCCCCTCGTTCCATTGAGACATGGGAGGATCTAGTCACTAAGTTTGTTAACGAATTCTATCCTCCATCCCGAACTACAAGTCTTAAGAATGAGATAATGAAATTTTCTCAGAGATTTGATGAATCATTCGGGGAGGCATGGGATCGTTACAAAGAATTGCTCCGCAAGTGTCCGCATCATGGTTTTACCGAGTTAATGCAAATGGATACTTTCTACAATGGTCTGAGACAAGCTGACCAAGACTCTTTAAATGCCTCCGCGGGAGGTAATTTCTTGAGCAAGACCACAAAAGAAGCCTTGCAAATCATTGAAAACAAATCCCAGGTCCGCCCTTTCCGAACAAAGACATATCAGACTCAGTCTAATGCATGACCTTCTACTTCATCTCCCGTGAGTACATCTAGCACCGATGCTAAGATTGACAAACTCACGGATATTGTTCAGGCTTTGGTTCTTGCTAACCAAAAGAAAGTCACTTTCACACAGACACCATCACATGGTGAAGTGAAGAAAGTCGAGGTCTGTGTTACTTGTGGTGGCCCTCATGCATACTACAACTGTACTGCCACCGATGGTAGTCCATTTGAAGCCAATGTTATAGCCGGTACTTCACATCAGGGAGGTAATCAATACCGTCCTTAAAATGAACCAAACTACCGTGCTAATACTTATCAGGCACCACCCGGTTTTAACCAGAATCCTAACATACAAAACCGGAATCAGAACCAACCTAGAATGAACCAAGGTTATCAAAACCAAGGTAATTTCTATCCTGGACCAAATCAAGGTTTCCAACATCAAGGAAACCTTAATCAAAACAATTTCAATCGAGGGAATCAATTTCAGGGAAATGTGAATCCTAACCAAGGGAATTTTCAACAACAAGGTCATAATTAAAACATACGACCTCAAAATTTCCCTCCACATCCTCCAGTACCATCATCTGATGAGTTATTGAAGCAGTTCATGCAATCCCAAGATGAAATGAACAGGTTGTTGGTCAGTCAGATCGCTGATCTAAAGAAGTCTTTAAATGATCAACCCTCGGGCTCAGGAAAACTTCCGAGCAACACGATCGCTAACTCGAGGGGCGATGCAAAGGCGATCACAACCAGAAGTGGTGTTTCATATAATGGACCCGCTATTCCTACTACCTCTTCTTCTTCTCTCCCAAAGGTAGTGGAAAGTGAACCTGAGGCAACAAAGGACAAGGAACTTCCTACTAATAACGGAGGTACCAACAATGTCCATCCTCAAGTTGTCCCGAAACCCAAATCCAATCCAGGAGTTGTTTTTGAACCTCCAGTAGCTTTCGTTGAAAACCCCAAATCCAAATCTTCTATTCCTTACCCATCACGTTTGAATGAGCAAAAGTTCCGCGAAAAAGCCAGTCATCAAATGGACAAATTTTTTCAAATTTTCCAAGAACTACATTTTGACATAAGCTTTGCGGATGCTATCATGCTGATGCCCAAATTTGCATCAACTCTCAAACACATGTTAAGCAATAAGGAAAAGCTGTTTGAAATGGCAAAAACTCCTCTGAACGAAAACTGCTCTGTAGTTATCTTGAAGAAGCTTCCAGAAAAGCTTGGAGATCCTGGAAAATTTCTCTTACCTTGTGTATTTCCAGGAATGGTTGAATGCTTTGCCTTAGCTGATCTTGGTGCAAGCATCAACCTGATGCCTTATTCAGTATGGAAGAAACTTTCTCTTCCGGAACTTACTCCTACATGCATGACTCTCGAGCTTGCAGATCGTACAATATCCCGTCCACTTGGCATTGCCGAGGACGTATTTGTGAAAGTAGGAAAGTTCCATGATGAGTGTGTAAATACTCATCATTTTTGGGTCAATCTGAACTGCAAAACGTCTAAAAATGCTCAAAAATGCATCAAAACACTGAAAATATTCCAAAATTGCATTTTATATGTTTCAGATGCAAAATGTTTAAAATCAGATGAAAAATGAGCAAAGTTTGCATAATTGGCAGTTTCAGTCCCCCAAGTTTCTAAAATTGTCAAAAATAGTCCCTGAGTCAAAATTTCAAAAGAAAAGTCACCAAAGGTCCTTTTAAAATCAAAAGTTGTCAAAATAAGTCCTTTGGTGAAAAATATAAAAAAGTTTGAGAAAATTACAAGTTTGGTCCTCCAACTTTGAAAATTGGCAAAAATGGTCCCTGGAAAATTTGAAAATGTCAGCTTTGGTCCTTGTACTTTTGGAACTTGTCAATTTTAGCCCCTGAAACATCTTTGATGAAATGGCAGTTCTAGTCCCTACATTTTCAGAATTTACACTATTAGTCCCTATGATTATTAAACCTTTAAACCAATTTGGACCCCCCCATCATAATCCCTTGGCCCCTGTCAATTCTAATTTGGACCCCCCTTGATATTAGCCTATCCAGTCAAAAAGACTAGTCAAAAGGCCTTGGCGCCTTTTTTCTTTCTTCTCTGCAAAACACCTGCAAAACACAACCAACACACAATCCTCCATCACCTTATCTCTTTCTTGTTCCCCCCTCCTCCACCACAATCCAAATGCATTTAATGCTACTTCTACCCCCTCACTCAACCCCAACAGGTCAAAAGGAAGTTTGGCGCCAAAAAGTCATCGAATGGCCAAATTCTGTTTAAGTCATCCAATGGTCTAGAAAGAAGATGGGATTTATTCAGAACAAGTGGGAGAAGCAGTTGGCATATAAAAGAGAGGAGAGAAGCAAGCAAAAAGAAGTAGTTAGTTTTTAAGCTTTTTCCTTTATGTCGTTTTTTTCAAATAAATGTTGTAGTTTAAATCCAATGTTGTAATTTCAGCTTTTGTGTATCTCATTTAAGTTAAAAGATCATTGTATTAAGCTTTTGAGTTTTCAATCCAAGTTTTAGATAAAATCCATGTTCCTGTTACTGTTGCAATTTTCATTCTCAAACCCTTATGTTTAAGCTTTCAGTAGCTTGTATTCAATATCAAACAAGCTTGTATAAGCTTAGGATAGCTTTGTATAAGCTTACATTCAAGGTTTAAGTAATTTTGGTTCATGGTCAACAAAAGTCAACTGTATGGTGATTTTGGTTCAGAAATGAATAAGGGTTGATTGTGATGATGGATCTGAGTTGATGTGATGTTATATGGGTTAGGTTAGTGGTTCTATTGCTGGTTTGCAAGCCATTGTGGCTAGAATCTTGTAAGTGTAACCTTGTTCTCATTTATAGCTTGTTAAACAGTAGGTAGTTGTAAGTTTTCTCTTATCTGTTATAGTACTGCTATTAGCTGTCATTCTAGCTTGGTTTCAGTATGTTGGATCTATGTTGATGTAAGAATAAATTTGTTTGTGTTATTTGGTTGAAAGAATTGCAATAAGTCACATAAAGGAGTGTTTGGTTTAGCATTAAAAACTGTGATAGAGGTTTAATCTTAGTAGTAGCTCATTTGGTTTAGGCTTGTTTTAGTATATTGCATGCATTTCAGTAGTTTACTAGCATCAGTTTTTCACTAGAGTCAAAATAATGAGCCCACTGTCTTTAGCTCAAAACTGTTTAAATCAGTTAACTAAAATCAATTCAAATGGGTTAAAAAGTTGATAAGCTAGCTTGACAAAGTCTCATTTCATCACATTTCATCTAATTCAGTCCTTAAATTGCATTCAAATCTCAAGAAAGTCAACTTGCTTAACTGTTTTTAGAAGTCAAACTTTGTCAAAGAGCCATTTTGTGCAGAACTTGCAGCAAATGCACAAGGTTCAATACAGCTTTTCATGGTCTCATTTTTGGTCTATAAGCAGTCTGCTAGGTGGTCTACTTATGTCAACTTTTGGTTTTCATTTTGGCTTATTGGATAAGTAGTTGCATAAGCTCAAACTAGGGTACCTGTTTACTGTTTCTGTATATGCAGCCCACTGTCACAATTTAGCCACTTTTGTTTTGATCTATAGCTTCTTCACCTTAAGTCCTTATAAGCTGAAAATTGGTACAAATGATCTCTGGTTGGTGGTCTTGAGGACCACACTTTTAGTTCTCTCTGTAGCTTTTTAGATAAGCAGTTTCATCAGCTCAAACTTAGGGTCAGTTAGCCTGTTTTGGCTTATGTAGCAGTTGGCTTGATCATTGGTAGATCACTGTTTAGCAGTTAGGAGTAGCCTTAATTAGTTGCCTTAGAGTAGTTTTAGAATTATCTAGCTTATGTTATCAGTTGGTGCATTTTATAGCTTATTTGCTTATTTTCTATAGCTTATTTCATATCCATTTACATATCAGCTCTATATTCTTCCACATAAGCATCAGTTTTTATATTTTTCACAGATCTAGAATAATATTTTAGAATTTTCCTGAGTTTTTCATAATTTTTAGTTACTGTTTACTATTTTTCTTGATTAAAATAGTTTTTAATCATCTTAAATTAGCTTTAATTGCAATTAATTGAGAAAAAGTTCCAAAAAATAATTTTTCAATTTTCCCAGTTTAAGAAAAATATAAAAAGCATAAAAAAGATTTTTCCTTATTTTTTCCCTTTTATTTGGTATTTTTCAGAATTTAAATTAGTTTTAAATAGTTTTAAATTGGTAATAAATACATAAAAAGTCTAAAAAATATATTTTCAGTTTTAAAATAAGTTTTATCATATTTTAGATTTTTCCAAGTTATAATTTCATTTTTCTAGTTTAATTTTGTATTTTCTTATATTTTAGTACATTTTAAATACTTAATAAATAGCTTTTAATTAATAATAATTAAATAAATAGTTGTAAAAATAATTTTCCTTTTCTAATAATTTTCTTATATAATTAGGATTGTAAAAATGTATTTTTCATATCCGTAGGTATTTTCCTTCTTTATTTTCACGTTTTATTTTGTACGTTACGTAGTTTTTAATTTACACGTGCGTTTTAGGTTTTAAACGTTCATCACTTTAAATATAGTGATAGCGTTTATTTAATATATTTTATCTTTTATCTTTATAATTTTCTTAATTTGCATTTAAGTCTCTTTATTTTATAAACTTTTTCAGTAGTGTAATTATCCTATCCAAATCCTTTCCGATCACTATCATTAGTGATCATTCTATCGTCTGATCTAGTGTTTACACACCATTGAGTCTCCGTGGGACTTAACGACCCGGGAATCCACTGTATTCTCTGATCTTCATTGTATTTGTGTCTGAACTGTTTTAAGCCTGTTACGGTTGGCCATTCACAAGTGGCCAGCTTGTGTGATTAGACTTGACGGTTCGGACCAGATCAAAATTTTGGCGCCGCTGCCGGGGAGGCTTTAGCGTGTTCTAAACCATTTTCAGACCCATTCTTGCACATACCCCACCATTTGTAAAAAGTTTTTTTGTAAAGTTATCAAAATATCAAAAAGTTCATTAACACTTTCCTGAAGTGTTAACAACACCAAAAATATTTTCATTCTTTGTTTTTATAGCCTGTTTTTCAAAAAAAAAATCCAAAAATATCCATCTTTACCCTCTCGCATCTTTTGATTCTACATTTCCCTTACCCTCTAATCTGTTTAATTCTCCATTCTTTATCCTCTATAACCATTTAATTCTCCATTCCTTATCCTCTTATCCGTTTAATTCTTTATGTCATGGTATTTGACATGTTCCTGGTGTGGAGGTCCATTTAACGGTGGAAATTGTCGGCGATGTACCAATGTGAGTTTCGGAGACAAATTTGTCGGTAATCCCGATCCCATTTCAAATGAAACACCTGATTTTTCCTACCTACCTCCACAACCCCAATACGAATCCTACTCATGCGAGTTTTGTGGGAATGATTCTCATTACGGTTTTGATTGTCCACCACGGGTTCCGCTTGTCTATGAGCCGGAACCATGTTACAATCAGAACTTTGGTGAAAGTTATTTTCCCAATTATCTCTGTTGTAAGAATTGCGGGGGTCCTCATGCGACTTTTGAATGTCAACCGATGAATCAAAATTTTCACAATTCCAATTCTCCCGGTTTTGACAATTTCCAACCCCCACAGTATTCCATCAGTCATCAGACTTCCGAGCCTTCACAGCATCTCAATGATTACGAGGAGTGTAATCTTCCACAAAGTTCTGAATAAATACGCATTCGAAAGAAACTACAAATGAAAAGAATGGTATGTAAGCTTCAGCAGATGAATATAAGAATCCGATATGATGACGATGATGATGAGGATACTATTCAAATGAGGGAATATTATGAGGACGACGAGGAGAGTGTTATTCTTTTGAAAGATATCATTTCTCAACTCCCTCAGTCTATTGCTATCACACCTATCTTACCTATTATTGCTTCCAAAGACTCTCTCATAATGGAGGATGATCATCTCAGCACTATTTCGGAAACGGAATCATCAAGTGTTGAGGATCTTGTCCCAATCCCAAGTGAGTCTGAGGATATATCCGATAGTGATTGTGATTTGCCTTTTTGTGATTCTCTTGACATTTCTGAGGTTACTTCCGGGATTTTCTCAAATCCTTTTTTTGAATTTAATAATGACTACACTTTTGGGAAAGTAAATCCTCTTTTCGATGAAATGTCTGAGGCCGATACAGAGACCATCACGGAAGTGGTGGAAATTGCTAGCTCTCAGAGCACACCACTTGTCCCACCTCTGTATTCTAACTTATCTCTTCCATCATGTGATGACGATTCTATCCTTACTGATGAGATTCATGATCCAAAAATCATGAATTCTCCTTCTGATAATGAGGAGTTAGTCATGATCATCATCATGATTCTCCTTCTTTTCTTCACATACGGTGTGACTTCTCCATGTCTTAACTCCTTCGGGAGTGAAGACATTATCTTTGACCCCGGCATTTTCATGTACCATCTGTGAGCCGGGTCTTTCTCTGTATATCTCGTCGGTGTGGAACTTTCACGCGCTTCAAATGTTTGTCCAAACATCTTGAATGAAAGTCCGATGGAGATAGTTTCTTCCACTTTGCTTCCTCATGAACCAATTAATTCGGGGTCGAGTCAAGCTAGCGACTCGGTAACCAAAAACAGTAGCACACACCATATGGGTTTTCACCCATATTTCTGACTTCCTACCCCTTTCTACCACCTAAGTGTGGGGGTGATGCCCCACATGTTATATATATATATCTCTAAAAAAAAAAAAAAAAAAGAAAAAAAAAACTTTCTAAATAATGGCCGTAGTATTTCCCTTTTACGTTCTTTGTTTCGGCATAACCGCCGGTACTTTGAATATTGAGGGCAATATTCATTTCTAAGTGTGGGGGGGAATTCTCACGAATTTTATCATATAATTATACCAATTCCCCCGTTTTTGGCCAAAAGTTTTTTGGAGTAAGTGTTTTACACTTTCTCATTTGGTTATCAGTCCGCCTTGTCTAATAAACAAAAGGATTGGCTAATCCAGGAGCAAACGGCTCTTGGTAAAGATATATCAAATCCGTTTACGGCTTGCAATTTGCCCAAAATTGTATGGTATTCAGCTCACCATATCTTTAATTAGTGAAGAGTTGGCTAGCCCGCAAGTTTATGGCTTGTGGTAAAGGCAGTGGAAAAACCATAATTGGTAATCAGCTCACCAAAGATAATATTGATAATTTATCTAAGAGTTGGCTAGTCCAGAAGGGTACGGCTTCTGGTAAAGACAAATCAAATCCGTTTACAGCTTATGATTTGCTCAAAATCATTTGGTTATCAGTGTACCAAGGTTCTTACTTGAACTGAAACATTTGGCTACTCCAGAAGTAATGGCTTTTGGTAAAGAGTTTCAAATCCATTATGTTTTCTCAAAAGATTGCTAGGGACTAGCAATAGTTTAGTGTGGGGGATTGATGAGTGTGTAAATACTCATCATTTTTGGGTTAATCTGAACTGCAAAACGTCTAAAAATGCTCAGAAATGCATCAAAACACTGAAAATATTCCAAAATTGCATTTTATATGTTTCAGATGCAAAATGTTTAAAATCAGATGAAAAATGAGCAAAGTTTGCATAATTGGCAGTTTCAGTCCCCCAAGTTTCTAAAATTGTCAAAAATAGTCCCTGAGTCAAAATTTCAAAAGAAAAGTCACCAAAGGTCCTTTTAAAATCAAAAGTTGTCAAAATAAGTCCTTTGGTGAAAAATATAAAAAAGTTTGAGAAAATTACAAGTTTGGTCCTCCAACTTTGAAAATTGGCAAAAATGGTCCCTGGAAAATTTGAAAATGTCAGCTTTGGTCCTTGTACTTTTGGAACTTGTCAGTTTCTGCCCCTGAAACATCTTTGATGAAATGGCAGTTCTAGTCCCTACATTTTCAGAGTTTACACTATTAGTCCCTATGATTATTAAACCTTTAAACCAATTTGGACCCCCCATCATAATCCCTTGGCCCTTGTCAATTCTAATTTGGACCCCCTTGATATTAGCCTATCCAGTCAAAAAGACTAGTCAAAAGGCCTTGGCGCCTTTTTTCTTTCTTCTCTGCAAAACACAACCAACACACAATCCTCCATCACCTTATCTCTTTCTTGTTCCCCCTCCTCCACCACAATCCAAATGCATTTAATGCTACTTCTACCCCCTCACTCAACCCCAACAGGTCAAAAGGAAGTTTGGCGCCAAAAAGTCATCGAATGGCCAAATTCTGTTTAAGTCATCCAATGGTCTAGAAAGAAGATGGGATTTATTCAGAACAAGTGGGAGAAGCAGTTGGCATATAAAAGAGAGGAGAGAAGCAAGCAAAAAGAAGTAGTTAGTTTTTAAGCTTTTTCCTTTATGTCGTTTTTTTCAAATAAATGTTGTAGTTTAAATCCAATGTTGTAATTTCAGCTTTTGTGTATCTCATTTAAGTTAAAAGATCATTGTATTAAGCTTTTGAGTTTTCAATCCAAGTTTTAGATAAAATCCATGTTTCCTGTTACTGTTGCAATTTTCATTCTCAAACCCTTATGTTTAAGCTTTCAGTAGCTTGTATTCAATATCAAACAAGCTTGTATAAGCTTAGGATAGCTTAGTATAAGCTTACATTCAAGGTTTAAGTAATTTTGGTTCATGGTCAACAAAAGTCAACTGTGTGGTGATTTTGGTTCAGAAATGAATAAGGGTTGATTGTGATGATGGATCTGAGTTGATGTGATGTTATATGGGTTAGGTTAGTGGTTCTATTGCTGGTTTGCAAGCAATTGTGGCTAGAATCTTGTAAGTGTAACCTTGTTCTCATTTATAGCTTGTTAAACAGTAGGTAGTTGTAAGTTTTCTCTTATCTGTTATAGTACTGCTATTAGCTGTCATTCTAGCTTGGTTTCAGTATGTTGGATCTATGTTGATGTAAGAATAAATTTGTTTGTGTTATTTGGTTGAAAGAATTGCAATAAGTCACATAAAGGAGTGTTTGGTTTAGCATTAAAAACTGTGATAGAGGTTTAATCTTAGTAGTAGCTCATTTGGTTTAGGCTTGTTTTAGTATATTGCATGCATTTCAGTAGTTTACTAGCATCAGTTTTTCACTAGAGTCAAAATAATGAGCCCACTGTCTTTAGCTCAAAACTGTTTAAATCAGTTAACTAAAATCAATTCAAATGGGTTAAAAAGTTGATAAGCTAGCTTGACAAAGTCTCATTTCATCACATTTCATCTAATTCAGTCCTTAAATTGCATTCAAATCTCAAGAAATTCAACTTGCTTAACTGTTTTTAGAAGTCAAACTTTGTCAAAGAGCCATTTTGTGCAGAACTTGCAGCAAATGCACAAGGTTCAATACAGCTTTTCATGGTCTCATTTTTGGTCTATAAGCAGTCTGCTAGGTGGTCTACTTATGTCAACTTTTGGTTTTCATTTTGGCTTATTGGATAAGTAGTTGCATAAGCTCAAACTAGGGTACCTGTTTACTGTTTCTGTATATGCAGCCCACTGTCACAATTTAGCCACTTTTGTTTTGATCTATAGCTTCTTCACCTTAAGTCCTTATAAGCTGAAAATTGGTACAAATGATCTCTGGTTGGTGGTCTTGAGGACCACACTTTTAGTTCTCTCTGTAGCTTTTTAGATAAGCAGTTTCATCAGCTCAAACTTAGGGTCAGTTAGCCTGTTTTGGCTTATGTAGCAGTTGGCTTAATCATTGGTAGATCACTGTTTAGCAGTTAGGAGTAGCCTTAATTAGTTGCCTTAGAGTAGTTTTAGAATTATCTAGCTTACGTTATCAGTTGGTGCATTTTATAGCTTATTTGCTTATTTTCTATAGCTTATTTCATATCCATTTACATATCAGCTCTATATTCTTCCACATAAGCATCAGTTTTTATATTTTTCACAGATCTAGAATAATATTTTAGAATTTTCCTGAGTTTTTCATAATTTTTAGTTACTGTTTACTATTTTTCTTGATTAAAATAGTTTTTAATCATTTTAAATTAGCTTTAATTGCAATTAATTGAGAAAAAGTTCCAAAAAATAATTTTTCAATTTTCCCAGTTTAAGAAAAATATAAAAAGCATAAAAAAGATTTTTCCTTATTTTTTCCCTTTTATTTGGTATTTTTCACAATTTAAATTAGTTTTAAATAGTTTTAAATTAGTAATAAATACATAAAAAGTCTAAAAAATATATTTTCTGTTTTAAAATAAGTTTTATCATATTTTAGATTTTTCCAAGTTATAATTTCATTTTTCTAGTTTAATTTTGTATTTTCTTATATTTTAGTACATTTTAAATACTTAATAAATAGTTTTTAATTAATAATAATTAAATAAATAGTTGTAAAAATAATTTTCCTTTTCTAATAATTTTCTTATATAATTAGGATTGTAAAAATGTATTTTTCATATCCGTAGGTATTTTCCTTCTTTATTTTCACGTTTTATTTTGTACGTTACGTAGTTTTTAATTTAAACGTGCGTTTTAGGTTTTAAACGTTCATCACTTTAAATATAGTGATAGCGTTTATTTAATATATTTTTTCTTTTATCTTTTTAATTTTCTTAATTTGCATTTAAGTCGCTTTATTTTATAAACTTTTTCAGTAGTGTAATTATCCTATCCAAATCCTTTCCGATCACTATCATTAGTGATCATTCTATCGTCTGATCTAGTGTTTACACACCATTGAGTCTCCGTGGGACTTAACGACCCGGGAATCCACTGTATTCTCTGATCTTCATTGTATTTGTGTCTGAACTGTTTTAAGCCTGTTACGGTTGGCCATTCACAAGTGGCCAGCTTGTGTGATTAGACTTGACGGTTCGGACCAGATCATTCCATTTTCCAGCTGACTTCGTGGTTGTTGATTTTGATGCCGATCATCGGGTTCCTCTCATTGTTGGACGAGGATTCCTGAGAACGGGCCGTGCTCTCATTGATGTATTTGAGCAAGAAATCACATTACGTGTTGGTAATGAAGCTGTTACCTTTAACCTTGATCAAACTTCGAGGTACTCAGCAAACTATGATTCTTAGTCGGTTAACCGAATAGATATAATTGATGTTGCTTCTGAAGAGTACTCTCAAGAAGTTCTTGGTTATGATCATAATTCTTCGAGTGATAATATCACTCATTCATCTCAACCCATCATTGCCAATTCTACTCCTTCTCTCACTCCGTTTGAGGAAAGTGACTTCATCTTGGAAGAGATTGAAGCATACTTGTCTAGTGATTCTGTTCCATGGGAAATTGATCACGCTCCCATCGACATCGAGGGGGACATACTTCTCATTGAGAAGTTGCTTAATGATGATCCATCGTCACTCCCTCCCGTCGAGCTTCATAACAAGGAAGTCAAGTCAGTTGAGAAAACTGAAGAATTTCCTGAAGTCGAACTTAAGGACTTACCACCTCATCTCGAGTATGCATTTCTTGAAGGTGATGATAAATTACCAGTCATTATTGCTCGAGATTTGAGTAAAGATGAAAAGACTGTTCTCATAAAGGTCTTGAAGTCACACAAGCAAACAATTGCTTGGAAACTCTCCGACATTAAGGGTATCAACCCTGAGTTTTGTACTCACAAAATCTTGATGGAGGATGACTTCAAACCAGCAGTTCAACATCAGAGAAGAGTAAATCCAAAAATCCATGATGTTATCAAACAGGAGGTTATTAAACTTCTTGATGCAGGATTAATTTACCCGATCTCAGATAGTCCTTGGGTTAGCCCAATTCACTGTGTTCCTAAAAAGGGTGGCATAACTGTTGTCACAAATGAAGATAATGAGTTAATTCCAACTCGTTTGGTTACGGGATGGCGTGTTTGCATTGACTATCGTAAGTTGAATGACGCCACTCGTAAAGACCATTTTCCTCTACCCTTCATGGACCAAATGCTTGAGAGATTAGCAGGGAACGAATACTATTGTTTCCTTGATGGTTTCTCGGGTTATTTTCATATCCCCATTGATCCACAGGATCAAGAGAAGACCACATTCACCTGCCCATACGGAACTTTTGCCTACAGACGTATGCCTTTTGGCTTATGTAACGCTCCTGGCACGTTCCAACGATGTATGATGGCCATATTCCACGACATGATCGGGGAAACAATGGAGGTGTTTATGGATTACTTCTCGGTCATTGGGGACTCGTTTCAAACATGTCTCTCCCATTTAGATAAAATGCTAAAATGGTGTGAAGACACCAATCTTTGTCTAAATTGGGAAAAGAGCCACTTTATGGTCAAAGAAGGCATAGTCCTTGGCCATAAGATTTCCAAAAATGGGATTGTGGTCGATAGAGCAAAAGTCGATGTTATTGCTAAATTGCCTCATCCTACTACCGTCAAAGGTATTAGGAGTTTTTTAGGTCATGCCGGTTTCTATCGCAGATTCATACAAGATTTTTCTAAAATCGCCCGGCCTATAACCCATCTTCTTGAAAAAGATGCTCCTTTTATCTTCTTACCGGAGTGCATCGAAGCTTTTGAAACATTAAAGAAAAAGCTTACTGAAGCACCCATTCTCGTTGCTCCCGACTGGGACTTGCCTTTTGAGCTCATGTGCGATGCAAGTGATTTTGCTATCGGTGCAGTCTTAGGGCAACGTAGATCCAAGCATTTTCAGCCTATCCACTACGCAAGTAAGACTATGACTGAAGCTCAAACTCATTACACCACCACAAAAAAAGAGCTATTAGCCGTGGTGTATGCGTTTGAGAAATTTCGGCCATACTTAATCTTGACCAAATGTGTGGTGTATACGGATCACTCGGCTCTCAAATATCTCTTTGCAAAGCAAGATGCAAAGCCGAGATTACTCCGTTGGGTTCTCCTCCTGCAAGAATTTGATATCATTATACGTGATAAAAAAGGAGCTGAGAACCTGGCTGCTGATCATCTGTCCCGTCTAGAAAACCCTCACCAAGATGTTTTCGAGAAAAAGGAAATAAATGAAACATTTCCTCTCGAGACACTCAATGCGGTTTCTTTTCGTGGAAACTCTACCACCCCATGGTTTGCTGACTTCGCAAATTACCATGCGGGTAACTTCATAGTGAAAGGAATGTCGACCCAACAGAAGAACAAATTCTTCAAGGATGTTAAACATTACTTTTGGGACGACCCCTACTTATTCAAAATCTGTGCGGATCAAGTCATCCGACGGTGTGTTTATGGACAAGAAGCTATGGACATTCTCAAAGCTTGCCATGCTGGACCCACCGGGGGCCATCATAGTCCAAACTACACTGCTAAAAAGGTGTTTGATTCCGGGTTTTATTGGCCCACAATTTACAAGGATGCCCACGAATTTGTCAAAACTTGTGACGCTTGTCAACGTCACGAAAATATCTCTCAAAGAAATGAAATGCCGCAAAACGCCATTCAAGTGTGTGAGATATTTGACATCTGGGGCATTGACTTTATGGGGCCATTTCCATCATCTCGAGGAAACAAATACATACTTGTGGCTGTTGACTATTTGTCAAAATGGGTTGAAGCGAAAGCTTTACCTACCAATGATGCCCGAGTAGTTGTGAAAATTTTAAAATCTCTTTTTGATAGGTTTGGAACTCCACGAGCTATAATCAGTGATCCTGGTACACATTTCTGCAATGACCAATTTGATCGTGTCATGCAAAAGTATGGTGTAACTCACCGTCTCTCTACTGCATACCACCCCCAAACAAGTGGGCAAGTGGAAGTTTCCAACCGTGGTATTAAAAGAATTTTGGAAAGGACAGTAGGCGAAAATCGTGCATCCTGGTCGGATAAACTGGATGACGCACTCTGGGCCTTCCGTACAGCTTACAAAACACCCATCGGGTGTACTCCATACAAGCTAGTGTACGGAAAGGCATGTCATCTGCCGATTGAGCTAGAGCACAAAGCATACTGGGCCTTAAAACATGCAAACTTCGATATTCAGACAGCTGGTGATCACAGAAAAGTTCAAATGAATGAATTAAATGAACTCCGTGATCAAGCATACGAGAACTCTTTGATCTACAAACAAAAGACAAAGAAGATTCATGACTCTAAAATCAAGAACCGCGTTTTCAACGTTGGTGATCGAGTCCTTCTTTTCAATTCAAGATTGAAGATTTTCTCGGGAAAGCTCAAATCCCGTTGGTCTGTTCCATTTACTATTTCTAAGGTTTTACCTTATGGTGCCATTGAGTTATCTCAACCCGATGGTCCAAATTTTAAAGTGAATGGTCATCGATTAAAGCATTATTTTGGAGAGGACATTCCACCCGTGGTTGTCCCGGATCTACAAACTTTCCCCATGAACCAATGAATGTGGGGATCGAGTCAAGCTAGTGACTCGGTAATCAAAAACAGTAGCACACCATATGGGTTTTCACTCATATTTCTGACTTCTTTCTACTTTCTACCACCCTAGTGTGGGGGAGTCCCCCCCCCCCCCCCCCCCCCCCCGCTATTGTATATAAGTTTCCAATATATGAAAAATATATATATATATATATATATATATATATATATATATATATATATGTATATCAAAAATAAAATAATGGCCGTAGTATTTCCCTTTTATGTTCTCTGTTTCGGCATAACCGCCGATACTTTGAATATTGAGGGCAATATTCATTTCTAGTGTGGGGGGGAATTCTCACGAATTTTATCATGTAATTATACCACCCAATTCCCCCATTTTTGGCCAATTTTTTTTTTGGAGTAAGTGTTTTTCACTTACTCAGCAAATGGTAATCAGTCCGCCATGTCTAACCCACATAAGGATTGGCTAATCCAGGAGCAAACGGCTCTTGATAAAGATATCTCAAATCCGTTTATGGCTTGCAATTTGCCCAAAATTGTATGGTGTTCAGCTCACCATATCTTTAATTAGTGAAAAGTTGGCTAGCCCGCAAGTTTATGGCTTGTGGTAAAGGCAGTTGGAAAGCCATAATTGGTAATCGACTCACCAAAGATAATGTTGATAATTTATCTAAGAGTTGGCTAGTCCAGAAGCAAACGGCTTCTGGTAAAGACAAATCAAAACCATTGAAAGCTGGTGATTTGCTCAAAATCATTTGGTTATCATTGTACCAAGGTTCTTACTTGAACTGAAACAATTGGCTACTGATGAGTGTCTAAATACTCATCACTTTTGTACTGTTTAGAATGCCAAAAACATCTGAAAACACTCAGAAATGCATCAAAATGATAAAAATATCACAAATAAGTGTTTTATGAGTTTTAAATGCAAAAATATCAAAATCAGATGAAAAACGTATCAAGTTTTCATAATTGGCAGTTTTAGTCCCTCAAGTTTCAAAAGTTGTCAAAAACAGTCCCTGGTAATTCAAAATAAAGAAAAATGTTATTTAAAGTCCCTAGGGATTCATGAGTTGTCAAATTTGATCTTTGAAATTTAAAATTGCAAAATTACAACTTTAGTCCCTAATCTTTGAAAAATGACATAAATGGTCCTTGGATATTTTAAAAATGAAAAATAATCAACTATGTTCCTTGTACTATTCATATTTGGCAGGAATGGTCCTTGTGTGAACTTTGGAAAAGTGACAGGTTTGGCCCCTCAAAAATACAGAAATTACATAAATGGTTCTTGTATATTAAACAAACCAAACGGACCCTTTATGTATTTTGATCCCCAGCCAAAACCCAAAAGAACCCCTGTCAACTCCACTTGACCCCCCATTTTGAACCCCCCTACTTATTAATATCTCGGACAAATGGTCAACACCCCGCCAAAACCAGAAACACTGTTTCTCTTCCTCTCCCACACCTGCAATCCCAAAACCAGGTGGTTTTCACCACCTGTTGCTTCCACCTCACCACCTACTACTCACTCTCATCCCTTCCACCTCATGAACTAGCCCACAACCGCAGTTAATGCTTCCCCACCACTTTAACCCCTAAACCATACCTTCCCCTGTTTTTCTTTCCAAATATACCAACTAGACTACTAACCCTTTCTTACTTGTCTCCTCCACCAATACAACCATCCAAAGTGCATTAATTGCAAAATTTCGGCTGCAAGTTATATAAACTACTTTTGGCGCCAAATTTCATTTAAATGGTTGAGATGAGTTTGACTGAATCAATGGCCAAGATTGTTGATGGGAAATGATCAGAAGCATGTGGAGAGTCCAAAAAGTCTATAAAGAAAGCAGAAGAAGCAGAGGAGAAACTATCTAGTGTAATTTAATTTTCTCTATGTCGTTTTAATAAATTTTAGCTTTCCAGTTTATGTTTAAACCTTCAAGTGTTTTGTAATCATACTCCAGTGTAATAAAAACCTATTTTCACTTTCAATTTCAGTTCTTGTATACGATTTCAGTTTATGTCAATTTCCATGGTTAAATTCTCATAATATGCAAAAGTTGTTAATAGTTGTTGTTATTGCTTCTTAAGCTCATATAAGCTTTTGACAAAGCTTATAAGCTCTTAGAAACCTTAAGAAATCAGTTTTATTTAACAATTTTAAAAATTACCAAAAATACCAAAAAATTAGCTAAAAATAAAAAAAGCAATGGAAATGAAGATCAAGACAGAAGCAGGGTGATATATGGAATGCTCTTGGTTTAGAAGCTTAGTGGTAAGCATATAGGAGTGAACTTTTGTTCTCAGTTATCAGTTTGTGCATAATCCCAATTTGTAAGCCATTTCCTTAAAATTTGAATTTCTTAGTATAAGTGTTATAATCTTGATAATTCTAGCTTAAATCTGTTTAAATATAGTTAATGTAAGTTAATTAATAGCTTTATTGGATTAAAAACTTGTTTTAGTGCTTAATGCTTCAAAACAGTCCTATAAAGGAGTGTTTGGATTCACCGTGTTAATGGTATTAGAGGGCATTTGTGTTATTGCTTGTTGTTGTTGTTTCATGTCCCTTTAGTGTTTAAAAGCTCAGTTCAAGCATATAAACTAGTCCTAGTTTTATAGAAAGTCAAAATAGCTTCTAATCTTATATTTCCATCTACCTATTAGGATTTTTGATTACATAATCATCATTATAGCTTTAAAAGTTGTTAAAATAGCTTAAATCAATCTTATTATAGTCTAATATAACATATTCAGTCATTTAGAAGTAATCAAAATTCATTTAAGTCAAAGTCTTAGTGTAAATTAAAAGTCAAAATTTTCAGTTTGGTCGATTTTGAATAAAATAGATAATTTTATTTAGGGTTTAATATTGAGTTTCATGCTATAAGCTTTTGGGATATTAAACTTTTGTTGCTTAACTTAATTAGAAAAATATTAGCTTATATATATTTAACTTATAAACTGCTTATCTCTTTATTTCTTTTAAGTACTTTTTCAAAATCATGCCCTGTGCACAGTGTTGCTAGCCTATTTCACAAGCTCTCAGAGAGCTTATTAGTGACACCTAGCTTGTGCACTTTAGTTTTTTAAGAAGCTCACCTAGCTGTCTCTCTAGTCCAAAGCTTATTTTCACCTTATTAGCTTATTTAATAGGACTGCTCATTGTTTTTTTTATTTGTCCCATTTCATATAGTACACTGAGTAACCAGTGTTTACTAGCTTTTTCAAAAGCTTGTCACAAGCTTGCCAGTGGACACCATAGTTAGATTTTTAGCTTTTTATATAGCTTAACTGGTTAACTAGTTAGTGCCAGTCTTTATTTTCATTTCCTAGTTCATTTAAGTGCTTAAAATTAAGCTAGAAAGTACCTAGTAAAAACAAAAAGTGTCCTGTGTCTCAGTTTATGCTTATTTGGATTTTGATAAGTGCTTATTTCTAGTCATTGTGCTTATTCAGTTTTAATATTAGCTTATAATCAAGTTCCTAACTATTTCCAGTTTACTTTTGCTTAATTAATAGCTTATTAGCCATTTGGCTTAACCTTGTGCTTATTTCCATTTTTTTTGCTCACTGTTAAGATAAATAAGCTCAAACTGAGCTTATTAGTGGTTTCAATAAAAAGTTGTAGTTATAAAAATTGCTTATCTTAGTTAGCTTAATTAGTTTCAAAAAGAAAAATAAAAAAATAAAAAGTTTGCAAAAAGCCATTGCTGGGATTCGAACACTGGCCACCCAGCTCACCACACACACACCATACCAACTGCCCTTGGGTCTTTGACTGGTTATGGTTTGCAACATTTAATATATAACCCTTCTTTTCCATTTTTAGCTTATACGAGCTTTTTAGCTTATTTCTAGCTTATTTAAATAAGTTGTCATACCTTTTATATTTTTCTTAGCTTTGTATTAGTATAAAGTATTTTACAAAAAAAGTTTCAGATTTTTCTTAATAGTTTTAGTATTTTTAATCATTTATTTAGTTTAAAATAGTATTTAATTCATAATAAAAAATATAAAAGTAAAAAAAATATAAATCTTTTTTCTAAAATTTTCTTTTGTCATATAGTAAGTAAGAAAATTGTTTTTACACTCGTAGGACTTTTATTTCACAAATTTTACGTTTTTTACTTGCGCACTCGCGTAATTTTTATACATAACGCACGTTTTCATTCTAAGTCACGTTTTTAGATAAAATAGGTTTACATTTTAATTAAAATAGTTTATTTAAGTTATTTTGTTTTATAAATCAAGAAAAACATCATTTTAAAAATAGTGATAGCGTTTATTTAATATAATTTAGCTTTTTAATTTTCTTTAATTTGCATTTAAGCCCCTGTAATTTACAAAACTTTTTCTTTAGGTATAAATATTCCAAAATCCTTACTGATCATTATCCTTAGTGATCATTCGACATCTGAAAGTGTTGAGCACCATTCATCCTCCGTGGGACTTAACGACCTGTGGAAACACTATACTCTCCAGATCTTAATTGCATTTGTTCTAGACTGTTTGGACTTTTATTACGGTTGACCATTCACAAGTGGTTAGCTTGTGTGATAAAACCTGACTGTTTGGGAGCGAATCAAATTTTGGCGCCGCTGCCGGGGAGGCTGTAAGCGTGTTTTAAACCTTTTTCAGACCCATACTTGCACATATACCACCGTTTGTAAACAGTTTTTTGTAAAGTTATCAAAAAGTTCATTAACACTTTTCCTAAAGTGTTAACAACACCAAAAAAATATAAAACAACAAAACAATCGTAACGTTTTCTAGCTTGTGTTTCCTTTAAGGTGATTCTTAAAGCGATACGATTTGGATAAACGAGACGATACCAAAAATATTGTCCAAAAGTTTTTAAACCCTTTGCACAAATCCATACCTACGTCTTTTTAGTGGTACTTAAATACATAAAAATCAACCACCGGAAATCAAGGCAGTACACCTACCAACTGGGGGTGTGAACATTAATAAGTTCCCGAACAAAAGATTTAAAACTTACCTTTGTGTCCTTGTGATTTGGTGTACCTTTTTCAAAGAAGCCATTTTATTTGTGATTATTGGTTTAAGTTCACTTGTCGTTTTGCCTCACATTTGTTTTAAAAAATGATTTTTATACTTAGTGCATGCGCACTCGTTCTTCCAGCTCTACAAGTCCACTTTCTGAGCTTGCAAATATTCCTCGTAGACGTAGAGGACGTTCTGCTCCTTCAGCCGTGACTGAGGAACGTCTAGCATCACCACCCCCTGTCATAATGGCAGAAGATAAGCCTATGAATGAGCTTCTCCAAGCACCCATCGAGGGTTACGGAGATGCCATTATTGTCCCAGCCATCGTGGCTGATACCTTTGAGCTCAAACCCGGGTTGCTTAATCTGGTAACCCAAAGCCAATTTTATGGTTTTGAGCGGGATGATCCTCATGCACATATTCGATGGTTTAACAAGATTGAATCTACCATCAAATACAAGAATGTCCCACATGAAGCAGTTAAGCTTCTTCTGTTCCCATTCTCTCTAGAGGGACAAGCCCAGAATTGGCTTGAGAAACAACCCCCTCGTTCTATTAAGACATGGGAGGATCTAGTCACCAAGTTTGTTAACGAATTCTATCCTCCATCCCGAACTACAAGTCTTAAGAATGAGATAATGAAATTTTCTCAAAGATTTGATGAATCATTCGGGGAGGCATGGGATCGTTACAAAGAGTTGCTCCGCAAGTGTCCGCATCATGGTTTTACCGAATTAATGCAAATGGATACTTTCTACAATGGTCTGAACCAGACTAACCAAGACTCTTTAAATGCCTCCGCGGGAGGTAATTTCTTGAGCAAGACCACAAAAGAAGCCTTGCAAATCATTGAAAACAAGTCCCAGGTCCGCCCTTTCCGAACAAAGACATATCAGTCTCAGTCGAATGCTGGACCTTCTACTTCATCCCCCGTGAGTACATCTAGCACCGATGCTAAGATTGACAAACTCACAGATATTGTTCAGGCTTTGGTTCTTGCTAACCAAAAGAAAGTCACTTTCAGACAGACACCATCACATGGTGAAGTGAAGAAAGTCGAGGTCTGTGTTACTTGTGGTGGCCCTCATGCATACTACAACTGTACTGCCACCGATGGTAGTCCGTTTGAAGCCAATGCTATAGCCGGTACTTCACATCAGGGAGGTAATCAATACCGTCCTCAAAATGAACCAAACTACCGTGCTAATACTTATCAGGCACCACCCGGTTTTAACCAGAATCCTAACATACAAAACCGGAATCAGAACCAACCTAGAATGAACCAAGGTTATCAAAACCAAGGTAATTTCTATTCCGGACCAAATCAAGGTTTCCAACATCAAGGAAACCTTAATCAAAACAATTTCAATCGAGGGAATAAATTTCATGGGAATGTGAATCCTAATCAAGGAAATTTTCAAAATCAAGGCCCTAATCCAAACATTAGAGGCCAGAATTTTCCTAATCAAACTCAAGCCATTGTTCCAACTGGACCATCATCTGATGAGTTATTGAAACAATTCATGAAATCCCAAGATGAAATGAACAGGTTGTTGGTCAGTCAGATCGCTGATCTAAAGAAGTATTTAAATGATCAACCCTCGGGCTCAGGAAAACTTCCGAGCAACACGATCGCTAACCCGAGGGGCGATGCAAAAGCGATCACAACCAGAAGTGGTGTTTCATACAATTGACCCGCTATTCCTACTACCTCTTCTTCTTCTCTCCCGAAGGTAGTGGAAAGTGAACCTGAGGCAACAAAGGACAAGGAACTTCCTACTAATAGCTCCCGTTGAAAACACCAAATCCAAATCTTCTATTCCTTACCCATCACGTTTGAATGAGCAAAAGCTCCGTGAAAAAGCCAGTCATCAAATGGACAAATTTTTTCACATTTTCCAAGAACTACATTTTGACATAAGCTTTGCGGATGCTATCATGCTGATGCCCAAGTTTGCATCAACTCTCAAACACATGTTAAGCAACAAGGAAAAGCTGTTTGAAATGGCTAAAACTCCTCTAAACGAGAACTGCTCTGCAGTTATCCTGAAGAAGCTTCCCGAGAAGCTTGGAGATCCTGGAAAATTTCTCTTACCTTGTGTTTTTCCAGGGATGGTTGAATGCTTTGCCTTAGCCGATCTTGGTGCAAGCATCAATCTGATGCCTTATTCAGTATGGAAGAAACTTTCTCTTCCGGAACTTACTCCTACATGCATGACTCTCGAGCTTGCAGATCGTACAATATCCCGTCCACTTGGCATTGCCGAGGACGTAGTTGTGAAAGTAGGAAAGTTCCATTTTCCAGCTGACTTCGTGGTTGTTGATTTTGATGCCGATCATCGGGTTCCTCTCATTGTTGGACGAGGATTCCTGAGAACGGGCCGTGCTCTCATTGATGTATTTGAGCAAGAAATCACATTACGTGTTGGTAATGAAGCTGTTACCTTTAACCTTGATCAAACTTCGAGGTACTCAGCAAACTATGATTCTTAGTCGGTTAACCGAATAGATATCATTGATGTTGCTTCTGAAGAGTACTCTCAAGAAGTTCTTGGTTATGATCATAATTCTTCGAGTGATAATATCACTCATTCATCTCAACCCATCATTGCCAATTCTACTCCTTCTCTCACTCCGTTTGAGGAAAGTGACTTCATCTTGGAAGAGATTGAAGCATACTTGTCTAGTGATTCTGTTCCATGGGAAATTGATCACCCTCCCATCGACATCGAGGGGGACATACTTCTCATTGAGAAGTTGCTTAATGATGATCCATCGTCACTCCCTCCCGTCGAGCTTCATAACAAGGAAGTCAAGTCAGTTGAGAAAACTGAAGAATTTCCTGAAGTCGAACTTAAGGACTTACCACCTCATCTCGAGTATGCATTTCTTGAAGGTGATGATAAATTACCAGTCATTATTGCTCGAGATTTGAGTAAAGATGAAAAGACTGCTCTCATAAAGGTCTTGAAGTCACACAAGCAAACAATTGCTTGGAAACTCTCCGACATTAAGGGTATCAACCCTGAGTTTTGTACTCACAAAATCTTGATGGAGGATGACTTCAAACCAGCAGTTCAACATCAGAGAAGAGTAAATCCAAAAATCCATGATGTTATCAAACAGGAGGTTATCAAACTTCTTGATGCAGGATTAATTTACCCGATCTCAGATAGTCCTTGGGTTAGCCCAATCCATTGTGTTCCTAAAAAGGGTGGCATAACTGTTGGCATAACGGTTAGCCCAATCCATTGTGTTCCTAAAAACAGTCCCTGGTAATTCAAAATAAAGAAAAATGTTATTTAAAGTCCCTAGGGATTCATGAGTTGTCAAATTTGATCTTTGAAATTTAAAATTGCAAAATTACAACTTTAGTCCCTAATCTTTGAAAAATGACATAAATGGTCCTTGGATATTTTAAAAATGAAAAATAATCAACTATGTTCCTTGTACTATTCATATTTGGCTGGAATGGTCCTTGTGTGAACTTTGGAAAAGTGACAGGTTTGGCCCCTCAAAAATACAGAAATTACATAAATGGTCCTTGTATATTAAACAAACCAAACGGACCCTTTATGTATTTTGATCCCCAGCCAAAACCCAAAAGAACCCCTGTCAACTCCACTTGACCCCCCCCCCATTTTGAACCCCCCTACTTATTAATATCTCGGTCAAATGGTCAACACCCCGCCAAAACCAGAAACACTGTTTCTCTTCCTCTCCCACACCTGCAATCCCAAAACCAGGTGGTTTTCACCACCTGTTGCTTCCACCTCACCACCTACTACTCACTCTCATCCCTTCCACCTCATGAACTAGCCCACAACCGCAGTTAATGCTTCCCCACCACTTTAACCCCTAAACCATACCTTCCCCTGTTTTTCTTTCCAAATATACCAACTAGACTACTAACCCTTTCTTACTTGTCTCCTCCACCAATACAACCATCCAAAGTGCATTAATTGCAAAATTTTGGCTGCAAGTTATATAAACTACTTTTGGCGCCAAATTTCATTTAAATGGTTGAGATGAGTTTGACTGAATCAATGGCCAAGATTGTTGATGGGAAATGATCAGAAGCATGTGGAGAGTCCAAAAAGTCTATAAAGAAAGCAGAAGAAGCAGAGGAGAAACTATCTAGTGTAATTTAATTTTCTCTATGTCGTTTTAATAAATTTTAGCTTTCCAGTTTATGTTTAAACCTTCAAGTGTTTTGTAATCATACTCCAGTGTAATATAAACCTATTTTCACTTTCAATTTCAGTTCTTGTATACGATTTCAGTTTATGTCAATTTCCATGGTTAAATTCTCATAATATGCAAAAGTTGTTAATAGTTGTTGTTATTGCTTCTTAAGCTCATATAAGCTTTTGACAAAGCTTATAAGCTCTTAGAAACCTTAAGAAATCAGTTTTATTTAACAATTTCAAAAATTACCAAAAATACCAAAAAATTAGCTAAAAATAAAAAAAGCAATGGAAATGAAGATCAAGACAGAAGCAGGGTGATATATGGAATGCTCTTGGTTTAGAAGCTTAGTGGTAAGCATATAGGAGTGATCTTTTGTTCTCAGTTCTCAGTTTGTGCATAATCCCAATTTGTAAGCCATTTCCTTAAAATTTGAATTTCTTAGTATAAGTGCTATAATCTTGATAATTCTAGCTTAAATCTGTTTAAATATAGTTAATGTAAGTTAATTAATAGCTTTATTGGATTAAAAACTTGTTTTAGTGCTTAATGCTTCAAAACAGTCCTATAAAGGAGTGTTTGGATTCACTGTGTTAATGGTATTAGAGGGCATTTGTGTTATTGCTGCTTGTTGTTTCATGTCCCTTTAGTGTTTAAAAGCTCAGTTCAAGCATATAAACTAGTCCTAGTTTTATAGAAAGTCAAAATAGCTTCTAATCTTATATTGCCATCTACCTGTTAGGATTTTTGATTACATAATCATCATTATAGCTTTAAAAGTTGTTAAAATAGCTTAAATCAATCTTATTATAGTCTAATATAACATATTCAGTCATTTAGAAGTAATCAAAATTCATTTAAGTCAAAGTCTTAGTGTAAATTAAAAGTCAAAATTTTCAGTTTGGTCGATTTTGAATAAAATAGATAATTTTATTTAGGGTTTAATATTGAGTTTCATGCTATAAGCTTTTGGGATATTAAACTTTTGCTGCTTAACTTAATTAGAAAAATATTAGCTTATATATATTTAACTTATAAACTGCTTATCTCTTTATTTCTTTTAAGTACTTTTTCAAAATCATGCCCTGTGCACAGTGTTGCTAGCCTATTTCACAAGCTCTCATAGAGCTTATTAGTGACACCTAGCTTGTGCACTTTAGTTTTTTAAGAAGCTCACCTAGCTGTCTCTCTAGTCCAAAGCTTATTTTCACCTTATTAGCTTATTTAATAGGACTGCTCATTGTTTTTTTTATTTGTCCCATTTCATATAGTACACTGAGTAACCAGTGTTTACTAGCTTTTTCAAAAGCTTGTCACAAGCTTGCCAGTGGACACCATAGTTAGATTTTTAGCTTTTTATATAGCTTAACTGGTTATCTAGTTAGTGCCAATCTTTATTTTCATTTCCCAGTTCATTTAAGTGCTTAAAATTAAGCTAGAAAGTACATAGTAAAAACAAAAAGTGTCCTGTGTCTCAGTTTATGCTTATTTGGATTTTGATAAGTGCTTATTTCTAGTCATTGTGCTTATTCAGTTTTAATATTAGCTTATAATCAAGTTCCTAACTATTTCCAGTTTACTTTTGCTTAATTAATAGCTTATTAGCCATTTGGCTTAACCTTGTGCTTATTTCCATTTTTTTTGGTCACTGTTAAGATAAATAAGCTCAAACTGAGCTTATTAGTGGTTTCAATAAAAAGTTGTAGTTATAAAAATTGCTTATCTTAGTTAGCTTAATTAGTTTCAAAAAGAAAAATAAAAAAATAAAAAGTTTGCAAAAAGCCATTGCTGGGATTCGAACACTGGCCACCCAGCTCACCACACACACACCATACCAACTGCCCTTGGGTCTTTGACTGGTTATGGTTTGCAACATTTAATATATAACCCTTCTTTTCCATTTTTAGCTTATACGAGCTTTTTAGCTTATTTCTAGCTTATTTAAATAAGTTGTCATACCTTTTAAATTTTTCTTAGCTTTGTATTAGTATAAAGTATTTTACAAAAAAGTTTCAGATTTTTCTTAATAGTTTTAGTATTTTTAATCATTTATTTAGTTTAAAATAGTATTTAATTCATAATAAAAAATATAAAAGTCAAAAAAATATAAATCTTTTTTCTAAAATTTTCTTTTGTCATATAGTAAGTAAGAAAATTGTTTTTACACTCGTAGGACTTTTATTTCATAAATTTTACGTTTTTTACTTGCGTACTACTGTAATTTTTATACATAATGCACGTTTTCATTCTAAGTCACGTTTTTAGATAAAATAGGTTTACATTTTAATTAAAATAGTTTATTTAAGTTATTTTGTTTTATAAATCAAGAAAAACATCCTTTTAAAAATAGTGATAGCGTTTATTTAATATAATTTAGCTTTTTAATTTTCTTTAATTTGCATTTAAGCCCCTGTAATTTACAAAACTTTTTCTTTAGGTATAAATATTCCAAAATCCTTACTGATCATTATCCTTAGTGATCATTCGACATCTGAAAGTGTTGAGCACCATTCATTCTCCGTGGGACTTAACGACCTGTGGAAACCCTATACTCTCCAGATCTTAATTGCATTGGTTCTAGACTGTTTGGACTTTTATTACGGTTGACCATTCACAAGTGGTTAGCTTGTGTGATAAAACCTGACTGTTTGGGAGCGAATCAGCTACTCCAGAAGTAATGGCTTTTGGTAAAAAGATGAAATCCATTAAATTTTCTCAAAACATTGCTAGGGACTAGCAATATCTTAGTGTGGGGGATTGATGAGTGTCTAAATACTCATCATTTTTACCTTTTAGAATGCCAAAAACATCTGAAAACACTCAGAAATGTATCAAAATGATGAAAATATCACAAATAAGTGTTTTATGTGTTTTAAATGCAAAAATATCAAAATCAGATGAAAAACGTATCAAGTTTGCATAATTGGCAGTTTTAGTCCCCCAAGTTTCAAAAGTTGTCAAATTTAGTCCCTGGTAGATCAAAATAAAGAAAAATGTCATTTAAGGTCCATGGGATTCAAAAGTTGTCAAAACAAACCCTTCAAAGTTCAAAAATTGCAAAATTACAACTTTGGTCCCTGAACTTTGAAAAATGTCAAATATAGTCCTTGGTGAATTTAAAAAGTGAAAATAATCAAAAAAATAAACCTTGTACTATTCATAAATGGCAAAATTGGTCCTTATGGTGAACTTTTGGAGAATTTACATGTTTGGTCCCTCAAGTTTCAAAGTTTGGCAGATTTAGTCCCTGGAACTGTAAAAATGGAAATTATCAATTGAGGTCCTTGTACTATTGAAGCTTGGCAAAATTCACCATTGGAATAACTTTGGAAGGTTTACACATCCAGCCCTATACTTTCAGAAAATTGCAAAAGTGGTCCTTATTATTAATACCAAACCAAACGGACCCTTTGTTATTATTAAACCCAAACCCAATCCTACAACCCAGCTGGCCCAATATCTAGCCCAAACCCCCGGGTCAAATAAAGTCAAACGCGCCAATATACCACCTCCACTGTACACTCGTCTCTCCCACGCCTGCAACCACAAAACCAGGTGGTTTTCTCCACCACCTGTTCCCTCCACCTCACCTATACTACTCTCCCAGCTCACCCCCTCCTCCTATACCAATCCACAAGCATTAAATGCTTCCTCACCATCAAACACTCCAACCAACCTCAACCCCTGTTTTTACTGTCAAATCACTCCTAGCTCCATATCTACTTCTCATTTTGTCCCCTACACCTCCACAAACATCCACAATTCTTTAATTGCCTCAATACCTGCTCTAATCCACTAGTACCACTTTTGGCGCCAAAATCAGTTTTAAAGGCTAGGATCTGTTTCAGAGCACCAATGGTCAAGATTGCAAGTGGGTTATGATCAGAAGCATGTGGGGAGTCTTAAAAGTCTATAAAGAGAGAGGAGATGCAGAGGAGTGAGATATCTAGTTTTTAATTAGTTAATGTATGTCGTTTTAATCACTTTTCAAATTTCCAGTGTAATTTTAATCTTTCAAGTCTTTGTTTAAGTATTAGCAGTGTATTGTACAACTTTTTAAGCAATCAATTTCAAGTTTAAATCATATTTCCAGTTTATGAAATTTTTCAAGTTCAAAATCTCAATGTGTTCTAATGTCGTTGTTAGTTGTTATTAAGGACTGATAAGCCCATATAAGCTCCTAGAAAGCTTATTTAAGCTTTTAGTAACCTTAAAATTCAGTTTAGAAGCAAAAAGCAAAAATACAAGAAAATACAAAAAAATCAGTCAAAAATCAAAAATCACAAGAAATGATAATCAAAGCTGGAGCAGGGTGAATATTGGATTGCCCTTTGGTTTAGAGCTTCTTGGGAAGCTATAGGAAGTGTTACAGTCCTTGGTTCTCAGTTATAAGCTTGGAATAAATTTGTAAGCTTATTTCTTGATTTTGGCATTTCACTGTTTGAGTCATTGATTAGCTTAAATCTTTGTATTTTCATGTTTCTGAGCTGTAGTTAAGTAAAATTAAAAAATAAAACAGGTTGCTTGTTATTCACAATTTTTAGTTACTAAAAAAACCTTATTTTATCAGTCATAGTAGCATAAGTGTCAATTCATAGTTTCATGTTGTTATTATTACTGTTTAATGCTTATTTAGTCTTAATATATGATATTATAAGATCTTAAACAAGTTGCATGGTCTTAATCTTTGAAATTATTTGAAAATCACCAAAACAGTTAAGTAAAAGGTTGTTTGGTTTCACTGTTTTATCTGTGTTAGAAGCCAGTTGTGTTGTTGTTTGTTGTTGTTCTATGTCACATTAGGTCTTAATAACTCATAGAAATAATAAAAACCAGTCTTTGTTTATTAAAAAGTCAAAATACTCTTTAATCTCACTTAGTTTGTTAACTGTTAAGCTTTAGCTTGTCAAATTCATCATATTAGCTTATAACTTGTTACTTTAGCTTTATCTTATCTTATTATAGCTTAATCTATCATAATCAGTGAGTAAAATTGATCCAAAGTTCATATTAGTCAACATATTAGTGTAAGATAAAAAGTCAAACTTTTCAATATAGTCGTTTTTAAATAAACTAGAAACTTTTATATAGGACTTAATTTTAAGTTTTAAGATTTGAGCTTTTGGGATAGTAAAATACAACTGCTCAGCTTTATACTAGTATTTTTTATAATTTCCAATTAGCTTATTAAGCAGCTTATTTCTTAGCTTACTTTGGACCCTTGTTTGAAAACATGCCATGTGCACAGATTTGCTAGCCTATTTCACAAGCTCTCACAGAGCTTATTAGTTAGCTTTAGCTTGTGCATCTTAGCTTTTTGAGAAGCTAACCTAGCCATCTTTAAGTCCCAAGCTTACTTTTCCATTTTGCAGCTTATTTAATACGGCTGCACATAGCTTTTTGTTTGTCCCAATTGACTCAGTATACACTGAGTCATAACTCAGTGTTTACCAGCTTTTTCTCAAGCTCACCATAAGCTCTCTAGTGGATCCCACAGTGAGAGTTTTAGCTTTTTGGATAGCTTAATTGGTATACTAGTTATTTCTAGTGTTTACTTTCATTTTCTAGCTTATTAAAGTGCTTAAATATTAGCTTAAAAGTATCTAGAAACCCAATAGTGTCCTGTGCATCCAGTTAAGCTAGTGCTTATTTGGGTTTGTTTAGTGCTTATTTATAAGTTATTTTGCTTTTTCAGTTGTCATTCTAGCTTATAATCAGTTTTCTAGCTTATTTCCAGTTTAACGTGTGCTTATTTATTAGCTTATAAGCCATTTTGGCTTAAACTTGTGCTTATTACCATTTCTTGTCCACTGTTGAAATAATAAGCTCAAACTGAGCTTATTAGTTGTTTTCATAAAAAGTTGTAGTTTTATAAAGTGCTTATTTCATTGTACTTAATCAGTTTCAAAAAGAAAAATCCAAAAATAAAATAGTTTGCAAAAAGCCATTGCTGGGATTCGAACCCTGGCCACCCAGCTCACCACACCTTACCATTCGCCCTTGGGTCTTTGACTGGTTATGGTTTGCACAATTTAATACATAAGTCTTGTTTTCCATTTTAGCTTATTCGTACTCTTTAGCTTATTTCTAGCTTATTTAAATAAGTTGTCATACCTTTTATATTTTTCTTAGCTTTGTATTAGTATAAAGTATTTTACAAAAAAAGTTTCAGATTTTTCTTAATAGTTTTAGTATTTTTAATCATTTATTTAGTTCAAAATAGTATTTAATTCATATTAAAAAATATAAAAGTCAAAAAAAATATAAATCTTTTTTCTAAAATTTTCTTTTGTCATATAGTAAGTAAGAAAATTGTTTTTACACTCGTAGGACTTTTATTTCACAAATTTTACGTTTTTCCTTGCGCACTCGCGTAATTTTTATACATAACGCACGTTTTCATTCTAGGTCACGTTTTTAGATAATATAGGTTTACATTTTAATTAAAATAGTTTATTTAAATTATTTTGTTTTATAAATCAAGAAAAACATCATTTTAAAAATAGTGATAGCGTTTATTTAATATGATTTAGCTTTTTAATTTTCTTTAATTTGCATTTAAGCCCCTGTAATTTACAAAACTTTTTCTTTAGGTATAAATATTCCAAAAACCTTACAGATCACTATCCTTAGTGATTATTCGACATCTGAACGTGTTAAACACCATTCATCCTCCGTGGGACTTAACGACCTGTGGAAACACTATACTCTCCAGATCTTAATTGCATTTGCTTATGAGCTGTTTGAAGTTTATTACGGTTGACCATTCACAAGTGGTTAGCTTGTGTGATAAATTTGACTGTTTGGGAGCCAATCACCTTGACATGTTTTTGAAATCTACAATGCATGATTAAGTAGTAAATATTGGCTAAAACACACTCCTTTTTATAAACATAAAAGTTGCAAAAATCAATTTTACGTCAAGATCATTTTTCTGTCACACTGCAGATCCACAGATCCCTAACGTTTAACTAGCTGGATCCCTTTTGAAGGGAACCGGGAGAACCGTGGACCTGGTGACAGAAACTCATGCAACATAAAAACCACTTCATGAAACTTACCATAAAAAGGAAAAACCCTACTAGAATTATTAGAACAAAGAAAGGTAATCATCATTGTTAATAAAAATAGAATAACGAATAAAAACAATCTTAGGATTAAACTAAGACATCACCAATTAAAAATACCTTCATTACTTCATCTTAACTTACTTTTGTAAATTAATCATTTCATGTCTATAGCTCTCATCATGACTTATGAGTATGAGTTCGATCATCAACTCACTTGTGTCTACATTCCTAATATTTCTCTTGAGCCTAACACACCTGGCAATCATGTCTGTGGGTTCAATAATCTCGAAACTCGTTGCTTCCATGAAGGACGTGTTGTTGACTCACCTCTACTATACCAAGAAGGTATCAATACCTCATTCCGCACCATAGGACTAGAAGGTCTTCTCGAAATTAATGAGAAAATTTGTCCGCGGTTTGTTTTAGAATTCTTCCGTTAAGTTGAACTCGTTCGTAACGAGGATCGCTCTCTATCATTATGGTTTTGGATCAAAAACCAAAAGTTTGTCTTAACTCTTGGGCAATTTACTCACATTTTCCAAATTCCAAATCATGGACAATGTGCCTTCACTGAAGATTGGTCTCTTGATTCTCTCTTTAACATCGTGAAGAAAACAGTCCATATTGTTCACACATACCTTCTCCTTAAGAATTAACTCGCATTTTATGCACTCCTCAATCCAATCACACAAATCCAAACATAATCCTTACACGTGATATCTGAGATGATCTCAACCTCTCGAAGTCATTCTACGTGAAAACGTTTGGAGTCTTAGAGGAAACCGTGAGATACTTCCTGCTTGCTGTGCTCACATGATGTACTGTCTCTTAACTCAAAAACCATACAATCTCGCCTACTTCTTTGCAAGACGAATTGTAAATGTCCAAGGTAGCAAGAACAAACTTATTCCATACGAAATGTTCTTAACACGCCTTTATCATCATATCATGTACTATCATCCTCAATTTCAAAGCCCCTTATACATACTTGTGAACAAAATGATGGAACCTTTGAACACATCTCACATCACATCATTCTTCATTCCTGATTCCTCAAATACTCACCACCCATTCGACGATCCATCAAACGAAAACGCGAGAGAAACTTAGTCTTTTCTTCAATTAGAATCAATCTTTAGGATTCATCTTTTACATTTGTAACATGATCATTCCTATGAAATAAAACATTCATCCTGCTTTTATATGTGTTTAGTTATCATAAGCTTTTACAATCAGACACTTAGAACAAAAAAAGAGCTCGTTCACTGTTAAGTATTCTGTCTAAGTTGACCGAATCCCTGACTTTCTACTAGCCGGATCCCTAAAGTAAGGGAACCGTGGGATCCGGGCAACAAAAATAGATTTTTAAACATTCTCATATCAATTCATTCTTCTAGACCTTATCATACTAGCTAAATATAATACCTTAGGATCACTTATGTCTTCCTCAAGGTCTGTAGGTCTCACACTTACTCATAGCTAACTTAGGATCACATTCAAGATGTTTTTGATTTATCATTTCACCAAAACTCACCATATTTCCGCTCCAATGCTCACAAATTTTTCCTCACATCTTAAAACACCTAGTTTGATATTTCTTCCAATTTTAGCAAATTCATTTTGTCATCCCTACCTCAAAATAGGCCAAAAGCTAGTTTTTCATTTCTTATGATTTTTGAGGAATTTTTCAAATTTCTTTTAAGTTACCATCTGATCTCTAGGATCATTTGACTCCACTTGACTCTCTCAAATCTCTTAGTGTCCTCCTTGATCATCCATTGTTGCTCATAAAGCCCCATTTCTTTTCATAAAAGACAATCATTAGCTACCCTCACTCATTTCACTTGATCATTTAAGTCTCATATCATTTAAGACACCTAAGAAGACTGAAAGCACTCAAGATGTATAGGTATTAGACCTTGCTAGACATCATCTTCCTTTTTCGTGACTGCTGATAGCCGGATCCCTAGGTTTAGCCTAGACGGATCCCTCATTGGAGGGAACCGTGGGAACCGGCTACACAGATTATGCTAAAACAATCCTTTCAAGCTCTCTTTGTTAACTTGAACACTCCACCTTGTCTTAATTAACTTCCTAGATCAGTCTAACTCTGTAGTTGACTCTTGTGCATGCAAATCATTGCAATTTTAAGGATCTTAGTGGCTTAGGCTTTAAATTCACTTACCAATTCCCTTCCTTTATAAAATGTTGGAATCACTCCTAAAATAGATTACAAGTGTTAGTAATTAATATGTAATAGTTAGCTTAATTAGGCTTTTATGTTAGTACTTAAGGCAAGGCTTATGTAGAAAGCCCATAAGCCTTGGCCCAAGTCCATAAGAAAGGAAGGGAGTTAGTAGTGTTGCCCTAGCTCCTTCCCCTATAAATAACCTTGTAAACCTTCCTTAGAAGGTTGGTTGTTCACTTTTCTATTTCACACTTATGCTTATCCTTTCCATATCATATTAACGTGTGTGTGTAAAGTGTTCATCCGATCACTTCTTTCCTATTTCTTATATTGATGCTTGTGCTACAAACATGGTGACCTAACAGTGGTATCAATCGCCAAATAGTTGGGTGAAACAATTTTGTTTTGAAGCTTTTGGTTATACGCGTAAGGTTCGGTACTCAAACTTTCATACGCATAAAAACTCAATTTTTACACTTTCAAATCCAAGATTCTTGTACTTTCAAGGTTATTAGGTGTTAAAGTTTAAGTTTTTGGCAAAAAGTTTCAAACTTTACGTGTATTTCATTGTTTTTAAGCTTGGTTTTAGTCGTGTGTTCCTTTATACGCGTAAGGTGAATACATGTTTTGGATCATCAAGTTTCACACTTTTGTGTTATTTTGGTGATATTGAAGCTCTTTCATCATAAAAATCTGGTTTAGAAACATCTTTGTGCTTAAAATTCAGTTTTGGTAAAAGTTGGCATTTTCTACGCATACGAAAACCCTAAAGTTACGCATAAGCTTTTCAAGGCTTGATCTTCAGTGCTATTGGTTACTCAGTGTTTTCTTGCTTGGATAAGCCAGAAAACACTTCGACTTTAGATATCTTTTACACTGGAATAAGTGTAAAGGATTTTTGGGCAAAAACCCTAGTTTTACGCCTAAGCCTAAGTTCTTACGCGTAGAATCCTTCTGCCTAAGCATTTTCTTACGCCTAAGCTAATCTTACGCATAAGCATTCTACTACTAAGCCCTTAGTCTACGCCTAAGCTAAGTGTTTTTCATTTCTACGCGTAAGCTATTCCTACGCGTAAACTATTCTTACGCGTAAGTTAGTGGATTACGCATAAGGTGATTTCTTTACCTAAGCTGATTTTCTACGCATAAGGTTACCTCATCAACTAAGTTTTATTCGACTACAAAGATCCATAATCAACACAAGTTTTCAAGATGTCTCAACCACCATACTCTAGCTATTTCCCTCATATGTATCCTCAACAACAACAACAACAACAACAACAAATCCATCAACAACAACAATTTTATCAACAACTACAACAACAACAACAAAAACAACAATATCAACAACAATTTCCTAAAGGAGCAATTCAACCACAAATGATTCAACCACCCCCTAGTCTTCAAGTACAACCTTACACTAACATTCACAATCAACATCCATCCAGGAATACTATGAAGGAACCGTCTTGGTTTGGAAAGAGGTGTGAAGCTTTAAGTAGCCAACAATCCATACATGAAGCTGGATCACTTGATAGACCTCCAATGCTCACTGCCGGAAACTATGATCAATGGGTGATAAGGTTCTTTAGGTTCTGTGATCTAAAGAAGCCACATGGAAAGTTCTTGAAGAAGGTCATCATGGAAGGTCCATTTCAGATGCCTACTATCACTGTACCCGGAGATCCAACTGCTAATCAACCAATAGATGATCTCACCAACATTTCAAATCTTAATGAACTTACTACCGATCAACTTCTACACTTTGAAGCCGATGAACTGGCAATGCAATACATCCTTTTGGGATTACCCAATCCGATACTTTGAAGTGTTGATGCTCAAAAGACTGCTAAAACAATGTGGGAGCATATTCATCTTCTCATGGAAGGCACTGAACTCAATCAAGAAGACATGGAATCAAAAATCTACTTAGCATATGAACACTTCATGATTGAACCAGGGGATACATTAGAGTCATATCATCATCGATTTTCAGACATCATCAATGACTTGGACAAACATAACATTATTATGCCAAGAATTGTTGTCAACACTAAGTTCCTGAGTAGTCTTGGTCCTGATTGGGAAAAGTATGTCATTTTCATCCGTCAAGCAAAGAATCTTCATCATGCTACATACGGATTATTGTATGACTATTTGAAGCCCCACCAAAAAGAAGTTGACAAAGAAAGGGTTATCCGTGGACTCCCTGTCTCACCTTCACTTCCGGATAATCAACAATTAGCTTTGTGGGCTCAAACTTGTTATCCTCAATTCCCGACAAACTGTCTTCAAAAATCCTCCACAACCAACTGCAACAATTACACCATATGATCCGTGATAACGCTACACGCGTCGTTCGGGGTCAAAGGAACTTCCTTTTCGTCGAGAAAGTTTTTCAACACCCTAGGCAGTGAACCTAATCGTTGTAGTGTAGTATTAGGGTAAGCCACGGGTATTGATATCAATCTCTAGGGGAATAGGAATGCTAGTGAGAAGTTACTACGCTAAGGTTGAGGTTGAGGAAGATTATTTTTTATCTTTTTATATTTTTTAAGAAAAGGAAAGGTACGAATCTCGGGGTTTGGATTTGGGGGGTTGGTATTGCTACCGATTATTCTACTTATCTAATTATCTAATCTAAGGTGTATGTAGTCTATGTCTAATTATTGTGTGCTCGTATGATATTTTAAAGATGTGTTTACTTAGGTTTTACTACTCTTTAATTATCTCCTATTGGTGGTTGAATTGTCACGTCCTTATTCTTAGTTGCGTTGTGTGTCTAAGGTTTTAGGGTATGCGTTTCTCCCTAACTCTTTGAACTTACCAAAGGGTCTCGTCTACAAAACCCACTAGGGATAATAAACTCTTACTCTAAGGCACTCTTTGAATGGTTTAGCTTACAACTACTCAAGGAGTTATATTCTAAGGTTCACAAAGATTTAATCAAGCATTAAGTACACAACGAATGACCTATCGCATTACTAGATCATTATTCAACTAAGATAAGAGACAACCAATCAATATTCAATAATTAAGTTTCATATTCCCTAAGCAAACACATAAGTAAATTAGCCGGACATGGAAAACATGCAAGCATACACACAAATAATCAAAGACATAATTGTATTAATGAAGTAAAACACTTATCTTGGTGTAAGATAGGGTTTGGAACCCTAAAATACTGTACAAGACAGCCTTGGTTCGGTTTAGATTTTTACTCCAAAAGACTACACACTAAAACTGAAAAATTCGGATTCTTTATATAAGATTACATATGCGACGGCGTCACCTTATGTTTTGTGACGCCGTCGTGTCGCCGTCATTAGGGTTTCGTCTTGGCCACGTTAGACTTGCGACGGCATCACCTTATGCTTGTGACGCCGTCCTCTTCAGCTTCTGACGCCGTCTGGATTGCATCTAGGCCGTCTGAGTTGCGACGGCCTACTCTTTTATAACTTGACGTGGTCACTTGAAAATAAGAGTTTTGGCTTCTGTCCCGTCACAAAATCCTCCGACGGCGTCGCAGTTAAGCAGTGACGCCTTTTCGTCCAAATAAGTGTCATTCCAGCATTTTGCCTTCAAGAGACCTAAAAAGTGAAAAGGAACGATATTAAGCAATAACGGATACAAAAGTGATCAAATAAGGGCTTAAACGACCCCTCAAAAAGGTACCTTTTAAAACCTTATTAAATATCCCTACACTTGGTATTTGCTTGTCCTCAAGCAAATGTGCTTTTAGCCAATTAATTTATAAGTTAGGGGTCATGAAGCATTGGTTTAAAACAGTCCACAACATATATAAGCCTCGCAAAAGTCATAACAAGCACGGAAATTATATACTAGCACCTCACATGGGGTGTTTGGATACTCACATCTCTCTCGGGTGTATATGAAATATAACAAATTGGAAATGGAAGATAAACACTCATTAACCGGTCCTAATACATAGATTACCATAGGCTTGAGAATAGATCAAACCTCCATCGCTTTGGCGTAATCACCTAGGAAAGACTATCAAAGAGGTCTTTAAAGGGTTGTAAATTTAAAAGATAGATGTAGGATGGTAGCCCGTATGTTTTTTTTTACCATCCTCTGTGGTAACATCAAAATGATAGGGATTTATAGACACATCCCTACACTTGAGTTTTTATTACTCTAACACTAATTTGACCCGAATTGAAAAGATCAAAACACTTGGGGTACATTATTATTCAAACAAAGGGAATTTGAATTTAACGTTCCCTTCCCGTCATTTCATAAACTTTAACTTTTCCCATGAATCCCAATTGTCCCAAAACTGTATACAAAGGATATGACTCGACTTAGCAACTCATGCAAGCAACCAGATAATTGAACTAAGGGTTTAGGGTGATAACAATAATGCACTAAAAGTGAGTGCATACATGGTAGGCTAAGGCGATTTGGTGTATATTTGGGGGTAGGGTGTAAGCAATGCTCTTCATTGATTTTCCATTAAAACCGAAAAATCACGAGAACCGCGAAAAGGATAGGCTCTGAGGGGTTAACTAGGGGTATCATGTACTAAAGATGAGTACAACGCAAAAGGGTGTGGGGGAATTACTCAACCGAAGTGGAAGAAGTAATTATATTACGGGTATCAAACAAGGGTTATCCTAATGCCTCTTATCATTTAGTTATTCCTAACTACACAAGTGTAGTCTTACTAGCGATCTCGGGATGCATGATAACGCTACACGCGTCGTTCGGGGTCAAGGAAACTTCCTTTTCTTCTAGCAAGTTTTATAACACCCTAGGCAGTGAACCTAATCGTTGTAGTGTAGTAATTAGGGTAAGCCACGGGTATTGATATCGTTCTCTAGGGGAATAGGAATGCTAGTAAGGAGTTACTACGCTAAGGTTAAGGTTGAGGAAGATTATTTTTTTATCTTTTTATGTTTTATGAAAATGGAAAGGTACGAATCTCGGGTATTGGATTTGGGGGGTTGGTATTTCTACCGATTACTCTACTGTTATCTAATTATCTAAACTAAGGTTGTGGGAGTCTATGTCTAATTAATGTGTGCTCGTATGATAGTTTAAAGATGTGTTTACTTAGATTGTATTACTCCTTAATTATCTCCTATTGATGGTTGAGTGTCACGTCTTATTCCTAGTTGCGTTGTGAGTCTAAGTTGTAGGGTATGCGTTTCTCCCTAACTCTTTGAACTTACCAAAGGGTCTTGTCTACAAACCCACTAGGGATTATAAACTCCTACTCTAAGGCGCTCTTTGGATGGTTTAGCCTACAATTACTCAGGTAATTATATTCTAAGGTTCACAAAGATGAATCAAGCATTAAGTACACAACGAATGACCTATCGCATTACTAGATCATTAATCAACTAAGATAAGAAACAACCAATCAATATTCAATAATTAAGTTTCATACTTCCTAAGCAAACACACAAATAAATTAGCCGGACATGGAGAACATGCAAGCATACACACAAATAATCAAAGACATAATTGAATTAATGAAGTAAAGACTTATCTTGATGTAAGATAGGGTTTAAAACCCTAAAATACTGTACAAGACACCTTAGGTTCGGTTTTAGGTTTTTACTCCAAAGACTCTCCACACAAAGACTGAAAAATTCGGATTCTATATATAAGATTACAATTGCGACGGCGTCACCTTATGTTTAGTGACGTCGTCGTGTCGCCGCCATTAGGGTTTCGTCTTGGCCACGTTAATCTTGCGACGGCGTCACCTTATGTCCGTGACGCCGTCCTCTTCAGCTTCTGACGTCGTCTGGATTGCATCTAGGCCGTCTGAGTAGCGACGGCCTACTCTTTCACAACTAGACGTCGTCACTTGAAAATACGAGTTTTGGGTACTGGATCGTCACAATAATTTTGGGACGGCGTCGCCAATAGCACCTGACGCCGTCGCCCTCTAACTTCAGCAACTGTGAGTGCCTCGATTTCGACTTTGGCCATTTTCTTCATATATTCGCGCCTTTTTGTCCAAATAAGTGCCATTCCAGCATTTTGCCTTCACGAGACCTAAAAAGTGAAAAGGAACGATATTAAGCAATAACGGATACAAAAGTGATCAAATAAGGACTTAAACGACCCCTCAAAATGGTACCTTTTAAAACCTTATCAAATATCACCCTAAACCCTAAACCCTAAACCCTAAACCCTAAACCCTAAACCCTAAACCCTAAACCCCCTACACTTGTTATTTTCTTGTCCTCAAGCAAATGTGCTTTTAGCCAATTAATTTATAAGTTAGGGGTCATGAAGCATTAATTCAAAACGGTCCACAACACATATAAGTCCCGCAAAAGTCATAACAAGCACGGAAATTACATACTAGCACCTCACATGGGGTGTTTGGATACTCACATCTCTCTCGGGTGTATATATGAAATATAACAAAATAGGAAATGGAAGATAAACACTCGTTAACCGGTCCTAGTACATAGATTACCATAGGCTTGAGAATAGATCAAACCTTCATCGCTTTGGCGTAAGCACCTAGGAAAGACTATCAAAGAGGTCTTTTAAAGGGTTGTAATGTTAGGCTTACGGTAGGGAAATAAGGGTTTGGTGGGATAGGCTATTTAGTGGTGGTAAGTCAAAAATCTTTATGTTGACTGCATATGAAGAATGGCGTTGCTAAGCCAAGACTCGACACTCTAAACTCTAGATAACTGAAATAAACAAACATAAATTTAAAAGATAGATGTAGGATGGTAGCCCGTATGTTTTTTTTTTTTTTTTTTCACTCTATTTTTTTTCTTTTCTCTTTTTTCTATTTTTTTTTTTCGAAATTTCTATATATTTTTTTTTTTTTTTTTTTTTTTTTTTTTTTTCATACACTTTTACTCTACCATCCTCTACGATAACATCAAAATACTAGGGATTTATAGGCACATCCCTACACTTGAGTTTTTATTACTCTAACACTAATTTGACCCGATTTGAAAAGATCAAAACACTTGGGGTACATTATTATGCAAACAAAGGGAATTTGAATTTTTAACGTTCCCTTCCCGTCATTTCATAAACTTTAACTTTTCCCATGAATCCCAATCATCCCAAAACTGTATACAAAGGATATGACTCGACTTAGCAACTTATGCAAGCAACTAGATAATTGAACTAAGGGTTTAGGGTGATAACAAACATTTGCACTAAAAGTGAGTGCATAAGGGGTAGGCTAAGGCGATTTGGGTGTATATTTGGGGGTGGGGTGTAAACAATGCTCTTCATTGATATTCCGGAAAAACCGAAACATCACTAGAACCGCGAAAAGGATAGGCTCTGAGGGGTTAACTAGGGGTATCGTGTACTAAAGATGAGTACAACGCAAATGTGTGGGGGAATTACTCAACCGATGTGGAAGAAGTAATTATATTACGGGTATCAAACAAGGGTTATCCTAATGCCTCTTATCATTTAGTTATTCCTAACTACACAAGTGTAGCCTCACTTGCGATCTCGGAATGCATCACAAAACAAGTTCTAGAATCTATTATACTACCGGTTCACACTCTAAGCATTAAAGATGAATGCTTTAATTCCTACTAATCTAAGGGCGACCCTCACATTTTGGGTGGAATTTGGGTGGTAAAGGGTTTTTTTTTTTGTGCTAGTCATATAACTTCCTATCCATGAGACGCTTATGTTAAGACTAATGGCCCACTCCTATATGTCATGAAAATTTTTAAATTTGGTGCCAAAATTACCCTAACCGACATTTTCTCATGGTTTATTACACAATCACAATTGGACAAAGCAAATAATCAAGGATAAGTATAGTTTCTAAGTTCCCGTTTTATTTTCCCTCCCTACACTTAAACTGAACATTGTCCCCAATGTTCCCCGAAAGTATCAAAGTTTTGATAAAAGAAGGTAATTAAAAACGAAACAAACTAATACTCCCCTGATTAGCTCGGTAGGATCCGTGTAAAGTGGTGGTTAAATTCTTTTTCAAGAAGAATTATTGCGTGAAAAGCTCCTTCCAATCTTATGTAACTTCTTCTTGACAAACTAAACCTGCACACTTGAAGAAAACAAACGAAACCTTCGCGTAAAATCGGCGGTAATAATATATATAAGACTCGATTTAAACTGGGATATAATGCTTGTGGAATGGATGTTTACAGAATTTCTAAGAAAATTAAGACCTGGAAAATTCCAAAAATTTATAAATAGCTCAGAAAACGAGAAAAAAGTAATCTGATGTTTTTACTCCTTCCTGACGCCGTCAGGTTGCAATCCTGACGCCGTCAGGTTATCCTGACAAAAACTGGTCTGCGATTTTCTGGAAAAAATTCTGGAAAATTTACATCTTTAGAATCTGGAAAAATTTCTGCAAAAACATTCATTATGACTCGAACAAACAAACATAAATATCTTTTAGTTAATTGTTATTCTCATGTTTACGTTTCTTTTGAAAACGTGTGTAATCCTCCCTACACCTATCCCTTATGTAAAATACCTTTATATGCAATTGAGACGAGGTTAAAAACAAAAAAAGCATTTTTACAAATTTAAACATGAGGATAAACAATTAATAAAAGATATAAGACACTAACAAGCAAACAATTAAACATGGGTTGCCTCCCACGAAGCGCTTTTCTTTATTTAAGAGTCTTGTAGCTAGACTCATAGTCGTGCTCCTACGTACCGATATACGTAAGTCTATCCTCCACAATGTCGTAAGGATCAAACTTATCATTCAAGTTCCTAGTAGTACGTTCGGTTAAATATGCCTTTTCAAACATCTCACCATCGGGATCATAAATTTGTATCCTAATGTGCCACCTTCCATTACCATCACTAAGCGGTCTATTCCAATCCCACTTGTGTTCGGATTTCTCAACTATCCACTTATTCATGACAAGGTTAACGGGCAAGCTTCCTAGGAACTCGGTCATCTTCCTAAATACTAAGGCGTCCTCGAACGGGTTCACTTCTATGTCCCTAGCCATTTCTTGTTCTTGGAAAGTTGCTGCACTAGCAAAGGCTTTATCTAGGTAAAAAGGTCTTTGGGGGCCTATGATGTTCTTATCAATCCAAGGTCCATATCTAGAAGGCTCTCTATCCAACCCTATCTCTTGTGGGATTTCCTCATCCTTGTAGTATGTATGCTTTTTAACATCGTAAACGGATCTAGCACTCCCCTCTCCTACCACTATTTTGGACATCTTACAATCGATAATGGCACTAGCGATAGCTAAAAATCCTCTTCCAACTAGTAATGGGCATGTCGGGTCCTTATTCATGTCTAGCACATGAAAGTCGACCAAAAGAGTTAATTCTCCTACATGTATTACCATATCCTTTATTATTCCTACCGGACGTGCTATACTACCGTCCGCTAGACCTAAGATGGTTTCCGTTGGTTCAATTTTACCTAAGTTAAGGCTTCTATGGAGGGACAATGGAACAAGATTGATGCATGATCCTAAATCGGCTAGAGCATCGAGTGGCTTGGAAGTTCCAAGTCTACACGGAAGAGTGAATAGCCCGGGATCGTCTAACTTCTTAGGTAAGTTGTTTCGCACAAAAGCGGACCCATGTTTTCCAAGCCTAAGTTCTAACTCATATTTTTCTTTTAAAGCATTATAGTAAGGTGCATGAGCTAAGACTTCAAGAATCGTTTTTTCTTGATGGAGTTCCTTGTACTCCTCCTCTAAACTAGGGTTGGATTTTTGGCTAACGGGTTTCTCAAAAGTAGGCTCTACCAAGGGTGCCGGGCCTTGGTACCTTTTGGATGGCTTGGAACCCTTTTTGATAGCGTTTACCGAGTGAACCGTTGGGTGAGAGGGGCATGGACGTGCACTCTCCCATGGTGAACTAGAACATGAAGTCGATGAAATCGAATTCACTTTTGGGTTCTTAATGGTATCACTTGGGAGTGCTCCAACTTCCCGCTCATTGAAGGCTTTTAAGAGGGCATCAAGCTTGGTTGTCATCTCGCTTTGTTTTTGCTTAAAATCGGCTTCAAGCTTATTCAATCGAGTTTCTTGGGATGAGAAAAATCTAGATGCAATTGCCTCAAGATTAGTGGGGTTACCGGTATTAGAAGAATTGAACCTAGTAGGCGAACTAGATGAGCTTTGGGGTGTGCTTGAGTTTTGGTTCCACTTAAGGTTAGGGTGATTTCTCCATGAGGGGTTGTATGAGTTTCCTAAGTTGTTTTGTTCGGGTTTGAAAGTGTACCACTTCTCTCCCGCTCCGTCGGTACGTATGGAGGCGTAGTCCGCAAAAGCTTGTTCGGAGAGCCTTGTGCAATCACGAGTGTCATGGGGACCACTGCATAACTCACAAGGTAGAGTGATTTGATTCACTTGTCGTGAGGACTTAGGATTTTTGTAGGAACTCATGAGGAATCTAACTTGATCTTCAAGTTCGATCATCCTAAGGTCGAAAGGAGGCAAGGAAATTGCCTTGACGGTTTTGGGCAGCTCACGGGGGTCATCCCAACTTTCGTTGTCATAGAGGGCGAGGTCCTCTATTATTTCCCATGATTCTTCTGCGGTGAGATCACTAAGTTTTCCACCGGCCGCTTGGTCAATGGATCGCTTAGTGGGGAAGTTGACATGATCATAAAAGATTTGGACTTGGAGCCAAAGATCAATGCCGTGATGAGGGACTTTATGAAGTAAGTCCTTGAATCGGGTCCATGCTTCGTAGAGAGATTCACCTTGACGTTGTTGGAACATCAAGATGTCATTCCTAAGCTTAGTGGTTCTCCCCGGTGGGAAAAATTGAGCAAGGAAGCGAGAGGTAAGATCATCCCAACTTGAGATGGAGCCGGCGGGAAGTCGCTCAAGCCAATTACTAGCTTGGTCCCGTAGAGAGAATTGAAAGAGACGCAGGCGCGTGGTCTCCCGAGTAGTAGCATCAAGGTCGATGGAATCGACGATTTTGAGGAAATCCCTCAGATGCTGATTTGGATCTTCGGAACGAAGTCCATGGAATGCACATCCGTTTTGCACCAACCGGATGGTGTCGGATCGCAGGGCCGTAGTTTGG